>CM073596.1:60976024-61659357 GCA_037074705.1 Zhengitettix transpicula
GGGTGGAGAATTGCGCATTCGACAGTGATCTAAATATCCATCCACGTCACCTGAGGTGAGCAACAATTACCCGTCCAGGAGATCTCGCACTGCACCGCCTTAAAGCAACAGTGCAACATCTCAGGTAATAATTTCTCCACAGAACAGGTTTTTAATTTTCCCTGCGTAAAATGAAATTTGAATAACAGACTAGCTGATTATGGCGAGCACAACGAGGCCAGAGGGGGGGTGGGGGAACCTGAGATTAAATTTATCAGCAAGGCTACTACAACTTTGCAAATAACAAAAGTAAAGAGTCAATAAGAAAGATAGCCAATTCAGACAAACAAAATGTTTCTGCGGATCCTTGTCCCCTTTCGTCCAGCTGCTAAGAACCAGCCTAGAGCGACACAACTGTACTTGTCAGTTTTATTACCCCCTTTTTTTGTCTAAATTGGCTATATTTCTTATTCATTATTTTTTTTCATTTTAAAACTAAACAGTGTCTAAAAAAATAAGATCAGACAATCTTTGTAAAAGTTATTTGTTTTGTCTATCTTTTATCTGTTTTATTTAATTATATAATTAATTATTACAGAACGTATAAACACATGAAAATTTATTGAAAACTGTTCAGTCGTCTTTATCCATTTTCAAAGGGGCCCCATACAAGAAAGAGGTAGCTGACCAAGATGCTGACGGGTGCGAGTCAGCGATACGTTGCGTTTTATCTACGGCACCTCTGGGTTGGAAACCCGAGAACATTTCCAACGCGTCAGTAGTTTATTTTAGATATAGATAAAAAAAAAATCTACTCGGATGTCATGCACGCAACGAGCGAGTACAACACGACGATAGTGACGAGTGAACAAGGACTTTCAACAGGGAGACTCGACTTTTAATACTTCCCGTCGGAGAAAGGATGGGGGGAGGGGGTAAGAAACTTTATAATATCTGAACCTAGTTGGTAAAAATAAGGCGGGTCAGGAAATATTCTCACATTACAATAATAAAGAAAGGAAGGTTGTAGTTTACTGGACTAATGTCAAATAAATATGACAGAAATGAAAGGCCAATTGCCAACAAGAATTGGTGGTAGTTGTAGCAGTCAGTAGGTGGCAACAACAAAGCTTTCATTGTATTCACAAACTTGCGAAAAAGCCACCGACTTTCCCTAGAACTCGACGTAAGATTACGAGGAACTGTCGAGTTATCGGAAAGTAACAGGTAACAAGCCCCCCCGGAAATTCTTTTTGAATGACGTAGGGTTGCTATGGAAACGGGATATGTTGCCTTTTCGTGTAATTTTCCTAGGAGGAGGAGGGAAGAAATCTCCCTCGGGGCTTCCAAAAAAAAAAGAGACAGGATTGAAGGGGAGAGAGAAAAGGGAAGAAACTGATATCAAAATATGAGGGGTGGGAAAACATAGATGCACACAAATACACAATTGAAACGTGCATTCCAAAGGAAATTTCCATTCTTCACAGACAACAGTGTCTGGGTCTCATGCATGAACATTGATTCCTAAAATTGTGTGACGTAAAGTTTAATATATTGGGAAAAATGAATCAGTTACTATTAGAAATGGACGATTAAAAATGGGAAATAGGATAAAATGAATAACCACTCCACATGGAATACACATGTCAATAGACAATTCCTGACAGACAAAGATATATATAAATATATATATATATATATATATATATATATATACCTGTGTCTGTGTGATTGTAACAGTAAATAATTTCGGAATTCTATGAAATTTGGTTCATTAAAAAAATATAGCTGTAATATTTTTAGCAGTTTTACTTTGGAGATACATATTACTGGGGGAAGATAAGACTCAAAACCAATATTTTTTACCATAAATACTCAGGTTGGGTCAATTGAGGTATGGAGGGTGAAATCAAGAGTCAAAACACTGTCACCTAATAAAATCAGTCAACACCAAGAGTCAAGCTTATCATCTGAAAATAGGATTCCAATACCCTAAGATATAAATGAAAAATTAACGCACGCCAGTTTTTATTTCAGCAATTTACCAAATGAGAAATATAAGACTTATGTATTAATGTATATAAGACATTATCAATATCATTGTTGGAAGCGTTTCTAATCAGTTGAGACTAATCGAGTTCTTGTTATAAACACAAAGGTCTTAAAATTGCATTCTCTATTTAGGTTGACAGCTCACATGAAATTATCAAGAAATTCTTACAAAAAGAAAAAGTTTCTTGTCGTAACCTAAAAAAATCAGAGAGACGTGGTCAGGAAGATGATATTCACAGTTTTTCTTTTGGAATATATTTTTACAGTGACCTGAAGGTTTATATGAATTACTTATCAAGAGTTTCATGTTTTGTTTTTTTATTTACAGTCTAATTGATCCTTCATCATTTCTGTAGTGTATAGTTTAAGATTATTAAGAAGAGAATTAATGGTTAGTCTTTAAAAGCTAGTTTTACTGGCAGATACTATATAATATCTGTGTGTTGTTAAAAATGCATCCTTCACTATTTACAAAATAATTAATTACCAGCGTCAAGACACTTTGTCCAGGTTTATAAAAACGCTATGTTTTTCTGTAGTCTAAATACTTCTGTCACTTTGTCTCTCCCATATAATATTTGCCTATTTTTCTTCCTCCCCATACTGATGTTCACTTACGATGTTTCCAAAGCAAAAATTATGATATGCTACAGAATTGAGTAATACCAATAATAATCTACTTTGGTAATAAAAAGAGTACTGATATACAGGATTTTTTTTTAAAAAAAAAGTTGGAACAAAGAAACCTTAAATTTTTTTTTTAAAACTGCTTTAAGTCACAAATTAAACAAAATGTTGTATAATTTGGGACTTTTTGAAATTATAGACTGGTCCTTGTAATTTACAATGTGTGTATATAAAAATTGTTTTCATTGATTAACTTTTGCATTAGAAATCACTGATCCAAAAGACAAAGGTTTCTCTCTGCCCCCACAGCAATGCCAACTGTATCTAAAAGCTCCGTATTTTGTCAGCCTGTATTTCAAAATTACATGTAATAAGTATCTAATATCTTATAAAGATTATCTTGATTCAACATAGGTTTTGATTGTTTTAGCAAACAATGTTTTCATCGGCGTTTCAATAAACATAAATCACTCTAAGAAAAGTCATTTATGTTTTGTATTTATCAGGTCCTGTTCACTCCACATGTCAATAGACAATTCCTGACACAAAGAATTCATTCATTGATGCACCTTCCATGTATTGAAGCTCCCAGTCTTTGTTTTTGTAGACAGAAAGAGCATTTAATAAAATACAATATTTCTAACAAATGTCTCATTGATTTATACAACCAGTCTCCCTTATTTCTGTAATGGATTCTATTTTCTGATTATATTATTCAGAAACACTTCAAGGAGAAAACGTAAACACAATTTTGATGCAGATAAAAGAGCATAACTGTGAAAATCAGATGATCTCTTACCCAACAATTTTTTACGTCTGCTTAAAGTGAATGATTAAATTTACTAAGAGCCTTCAAGAAGAATTGTTTGAATCTTTTATCCACATATAAGGGAATGGGATATTCTGGGTATCTACCAACTAACTGCTGCCATACAGTTATAATCTAGAAAGTAATAAAATTACATTTATCAGAATATATTGACCAATTACTAATCCAACAGGAGTTAAAAATTAGTGAAAACGTATTATTTTTATGAATCATTGTAACCAATTAAACATTTAGTGCCAAGATTATTTATGGCATATAAACATTTTCATTACATTCTAGGGATCTACTTCACTAAAATTAAATTGTTTACAAGTTTGGAGCGACACAATAGAATAATTTACATTAGATTTAAGCAATTTCAACGTCCACTATCATCCAAAATGTTCGCGAAGTGGACAATATTATTTTTCTACATTTTTATTTTAAATGCATTTGATTGCAAACAATTTTTCTTAATTTTCTGAAACGTGTAATATTAGCCAGACTTCCTATATTTTATGAAGAGTGATGAAAACAAGACACCTAATCGGAGGTGAATAGTCCTCATTTATCTTATTGGGTCAACAAGAACGACTCGTTTTCGTTTATAGAAGATTGGAGAAGGGTCAACGAACAATGATTAGCTGCGGAGCAGTAAAAATAATAACGGCTCATGAGTTTAACCCGGGGAAGGAGTCAAGGTTTGGCCACCTGCAGAGGAGAGAGTTCCGTTCTAGTTCTCTCTCTGTTCTCTCCCCCACTCTGCATGCTGCACGCCAGGCAGGTCCCCAGAACCAGGCCGAGCTCAGCTTGCTGCTACCTCCTAACAATGGTCCAACCACTACGTCACACAGACATGTCAACATTATTGCACAAACTAAAATAACTGAGCTCCTGCCAAGTCCTGAACCGTAAACTGTCAAAAAATGTACAAAGGTCCTATATATTTCCCTAGATAAAAAGTGACAAAAAATAAAACACAAAGAAATTTTGACAGCTTACCTTCCGCCTGTCTCTTCGACGATCCGAACGTCCCCGATCCTAATGTCGGTCTTTTCCAGCCTCTCCAGTGATTGCACAGCGATTCAGGTTCGCTGCTCCAACTGCAGAGTGAATCCTCTTCGAATCTATCGGAATCCTCGAACGAAAATCTGTCACCTTCTTCGGAATCCGACATGGCCCGGGGATCATCCCCAACTAACCGAACAGCAGCAACAGCTAGCGCCAGCTTTTGTTTTCACGAAGAAAAAACCTGCTGGCCCCCTTTCTTTCTCTCTCTCGCTCTTCCCCTCTTTTTTTATTTTAATCGAGGCACAAAAAAGTAACACAGGGAACCAGGCATCCACCTTGACCTCTCACCGAAACTAACCCAAAGGGTCACTCACGGTCGCCAACTTTTTAAAGGGCACAGACCTCTCACCCCCTCTCCCTTACGCGAAGTCAACACATACACACTACACACGTATATATATATATATTACAGAAAAAAATAGGACGAATACTGACTGGAACGGTCAAAACAAAGAAGAGCTAACTGAAACCATGGCAAACAACCAAGCGGAGCAGTTCTTCTGTCACCAAATACACATAATGTCTACACAAACCACCACTCCAACCCTTCCCACACTACCGTCCTGTCCCGAGCACTTTGTGGCCTAGCCTACCCCATCGACGACAACAACAAATATGGCGGTCCGTGCGGCGTTGATTAGACACCAATCTTCAACTCCATCTGGTTGTCCTGCCGATATCGACTAAAGCGACGTACCTCTACCAGCCTTTGTCTGCGGCTCAGGGTCTCATTTCTAAATTGGATTACTATTTTGAAGGCGATGGTGTGTTTATATAACGCCTACTTCAATCAACCAACATGGGAGAAAACGTCACACGTAAAATAAATATCAGTTTTGCACGAGGACTACTTCGCTCATTTAAACAACATATTTCTGACACGTTAGTGTTCATAATCTATAAAAATCACTTATCCAATCGTTATAATCATTTATTGACAAACAACGACTACACAACACTTGCAATTTCACTTTTGAGAACTTATAAAGAACTGCTTAATGGTTTGCAATTGTTGTGTGTATATTCCTGGAGTGATTCACCCATATTCTGAATGGGAATATTAATTTCCGTCCGGTCTCATACACGCAATAAAGATAATTAATATATATATTTTTCTATAAACGCATGAAACGATGGTTATCGTTGCGAGATAAAACCCGTTGAACTCTTAATTTTTCATTGTTTGTGCAGTTTGATGTCCGCAAAAAATTTTAATTCCTAACTTGTCTTTTGGAATAATTATATTTAAATGACAATGCATAAAAAAAAACATTTCTTATAAGTAGAAATATATGTTCCAATGAAATGATTAATATACTTATTCTGTACTTCAAAACCTCCGCCGTAACCTCACTTTCTTCCATTTAAAACTCCATTCGCTTTACTCCTTTTCATGTTGTATGCACATACTTTTTCGTACCTTCTTGTTTCAGGGAAGTGCAACTCATTATGTGCATAACTGTCGAGATTTTTATTTCTAGATTTGTTTACACAACGATAGACCCAGTAAGGAGTAATTGTCGTAAATTAAAACGGGAAATTTAGATTTTGGTTATTTTCTGTACATCTTTTGCTGTTTATTTATTCAATATTTCTTTCATATCTCACTCCTTATAAACATCTGTCTTTAATAATAATATTCATGAATGATTATAAGAATAACCTTGCTTTTATTTTCTTTAGTAGTTATGCGTCATTCGGTTGGTTTCTTAGCAGTTTTATCTCGTAAACCTCTTTTATTCGAATAAATAGTAATTTTTACATTAACTTGACATTATTTTTTCATCATCGCGTACTTTAACATTTTAATCCTGACGAGTAAGAGGTTTAAGTGTCCATTTCGATTCATATCAGCCACACCATTCACACATTGATTGATTGAACGTATATTAATTAAAGTTAAAAAATATTACGCACTTTTTTCTTCAATTTCTAATCTGAATTTCTGACTGCAGTATTCATTATCATAAATTTTAACATTGTTTTCATGTTTATTAACTACGAAAACATTTTATAGTCGTATGAACGCAACTCTGCTAGTTTCGAAGCGTTAAGGAACTATAATAGCTTTTTATCAATATATTGAGTTTTGTTCTCTGAAATGGCAAGATTTATTTAATTTAAAGGTTATTTTCTATATTTTAAGTCGCTGAATTAATAATGTCAGACCCGTGTCATCTGTTGGTGTTTTAATAATAACATAACCTCGATTAGAGGGGCACAATATTGACGTTGTACATCTACAAGGGGAGCAAGCATTGACTATCGATATATGACCAGATCTTTCGTTTAGCCTGCGTCTTGTGTTAAGCGCATATTCGGTCCTAGCGTAAGTGATATTACATTTTTAAGTACATTAGTTGTAATCTCAGGCAAATATGTTAATTTAATTTATTTTATACGCGTATTATTAAGTGAGTGTAAATCATTATTTCGTCACGAGCCTTTCTTATTTACTGGATGTTGATGGATACACATCGGGTTGTTGCACGTTTTAATTCCTCGAACCATAACCTCAAAGCACATCTTGTTTGCTTATTCCACTGTATAATGTTTAACTATTTTATTGTAATTCATTGATAACATGTTAATTGTGTATGGTTATGTCCTACAGGGTGAAAAATGGCACCTAGGAAGGGAAAAGTTCAGCAGGAACAGGTTCAAGTTTCTTTGGGTCCCCAAGTACGTGAGGGGGAACAAGTATTCGGAGTGGCTCATATTTTCGCTAGTTTCAATGATACTTTCGTTCACGTCACAGATCTTTCTGGCAGGTATGTATAATCTATAAAAATATGTTTAGTATTTTGTGATGTTTTCATGAGAGTATTTAGTAAACATTGTGTATTAATTATTAGGTTAATATTATATCGTTCTTAAGGAACAAAAAATAAATGTTATCAATTTGCGTAAGGATTTTTAAAGAAATTAGTCATTATTATTAAAATTATTTATTCAGTAATTTTTTCTAAATCACAAAAAGCATGTATGTTTTTTTTTGTTCCACTTTGTAAGTGAATGTAATTTCATGTCAAGTTTTCAATATTCTGTTTACATAAGTATTATGGTTACCATATCTGTTATTATGGTTATTTTAAAATTCTATGTTTTTATGGTAATGTGTCCTAATGGTCGATTGTGTTTCGGTTTAGGGAAACCATTGCCCGAGTGACTGGTGGAATGAAGGTGAAAGCAGACAGAGATGAAGCTTCTCCATATGCTGCTATGTTGGCTGCACAGGTATAGCCTTGTAGTTTTTTCATATTGTTGAAAGTATTTATTTTGAACCAATTTCATTTTTTATTTCAAACATAGAGTTATAATAAAACTTATGTAGATAAATAGGGCTAATTATAACAATACCATACACACAATAAATTGTGACTTTTTAACATTTGTTGTGATATGACCAATTTGGTATACTTATGGGAGATCCGTAGCTTCAACACACATCTTCAGGTGAAGTCGTGTCTCAGGGCTAAATGCCCCTCCATTTGCTATGCTGTTTCTGTGCCTTAATCTGTAACTTTGAACAGTGTTTGATATACACATTTCAAATATCCATTCTATTCTTACAATATTACAATGAATATCATAGTCCGTTGTTTGACTTTGCAATGTGTTCTGAATTTAAGGTAAAGCCACGAGTCTCCCTATTTCCTGTCCATACTAATTATCTTGCTAATAAATAATCATCCTGGACCTATAGCAGGAATCGTAAATGTTGGCGGTCGAGTTTAGTGTCTGTGTATGTGTGTTTTTTTTGCCAATAATGTCAGTTGTTCTTTACTTGTCATGATACACTTCTAATACATTGTGTATCAGGATATCTGATTAAATAAATAAATATGAAGGTATATTTTCAGTAACAATTTAAATGTCTATTATAAATCAATGATCAACATGAACTGTAACCACATAAATGAAACTTTACAAGCCTTCCAGTTAACAAATCCTTTATTGTCAAAAAAGCCCAGTGATTATAGAACCCTGATGTTCAAATCTCCTTTCCTTTCCAAGTATATATCATCTGAAGCACACCAACTTTACATATTAGGCTCAAGGAATAGTTTGTAATATTGACCAAATATATGTAATTGTCAATGGAAAAATTATTATTTTCCTTTATATAAAAAATAATTTATTTTGTAAATTTGCATCTGTAAATGGAAGATATATTCTTAATAGAAATGTGTTGTCTATATACAAACCTTGTATTTTCCAAGTTTAAAAATGTGTGTGTAGTATGTGTGATCTTGATGTAAATGTGTTTATCATAGATTTGGACTCCCAATGGTAATGGAAATGGTAGGAAAACTTAAAGCCACTTGTATTTTAGGATGTTGCTGAAAAGTGCAAGTCGTTGGGAATTACTGCCCTGCATATCAAGCTTCGTGCTACTGGTGGAAACAAGACCAAGACCCCTGGTCCTGGAGCTCAGTCAGCTCTGCGTGCTCTGGCACGTTCCAACATGAACATTGGCCGCATTGAGGATGTGACACCCATTCCATCAGACTCCACAAGGAGGAAGGGTGGAAGGCGAGGCCGCAGACTGTGAATTTTATTCTGTTACTATGTGGTCAGAGTTGTAAAAACATTGTCTTAATAAAAGATTTACTTTAAATGACTTTACTTTGTGAAGGAATGTGTACCTCTCATAAATCTAAGTTCAAAGTATCTTATGTTCTTGCTGCTGTACAAGATTAGGAATAAAATTAACGGACAATATATTTCATGCAGTGTGGTAATAGTGATATAGTGAAACATGTTTAATATGAAATATAGTTAACAATTGGTTTTCAGATTACACATATTTGTCAAAAAAAATTGATACACTTTATTGTATAAGATCATTTCTCCCAATTAATGCAAGTTTGTTTCTCTCTCGACAGTGCCACACTTTTGTATATAAATTTGTATACTCTTGATAATTCTGACTGTCATATGGATTTTGACCTTGTTTTAATTAAGTTTCTGGTAAACGATCAACAAAAATTGCACATTGCCGGCAATATTTTAGGACACTTTAGCCCGACAACATTTCCAGCAATGTGTTGCAAGAAAGTATGGTTGGGATATGTTGCCAGCAATACTCCGGACACAGTGTAACCCAACTATTTCCCACGTACATGCAATACAATAATAATGGCCGAAAATGAAGTGCTCAGCGCAGCATTAATTGAGATAAAAAATTTCAAGTAATAGAAGGTAAGCACCTGGATTCGACCTTATTTAAACAAATGAGAAACACTTCAAAATTTAAGCAATGAATTCATTCTTGACAATTACTTAAAATTACCAGAATAGTGAAGGGTGACTTTCAATATTTGCTTAAAAAAATGGGTCCATGATTGAGAAAAATAACAAGTTGAAGAGGATAGTAATACCTATCACCCTTTGATTTTTTGCTGACTGGCTTAATGTATATATATATATATTAATACAATGAAATTATTTAATTTGTTCTCGTGAAAGTACAATAAAATGTGTTTCGGACCATGTAAAGTACAAAATTAAGAGAAGATATAAATGAGACCTAAATTAAATATATGGAATACATGACCTAGTTGAAGCCAAATTTTGATTCAAGGATGTTCAAAAATTCTGTTAGCGTGTTACAAACGTATATATTTAAATAGATTTTTATTAGCAATCAGATTACCTATGACCTTTAAGCTAATTTGATAACATGTACAATTTAATAAAAATGTCATGGAGAGGTGAGGGTCCAACAACGCCACCTCAGTTTCTATTGCAGTCTATTGGCCAGCATCTCTTCAGTCTTCGGTTGTCAGTAGTAACGGCTCTAGTAGTTGATTGGGATGGGTTTGAAGTTTAGTATGGTGTTTACAATTTTTATCTTTGAAGACGTCTGCTACATATGGTGTATTGAGGTCAGTATGTAAGCTGAAGTTAAATAAATTTTTCAACGCATAGATTGCACCTAAAGCAATTTGAGTTAGAACAATAATTCAAACTAAACTATTATTACACCATTTGCTGATTTAATTATTTTCAGTAGGAAATTCAGTTATTTTGGTTTACATACAGCCACGACTACTCTTTCTAATGCATAATAAAAGAATTTTAATGCAAGAAACAAAAATAGGTTGTATAAACAAAGCAAATCACTATTAATTACATATACATGAATGAGTCTTTTATTTAATAAACCTACAGTTAAAAAAATATACTAAACTAAAGTTAAAAAAAAAAGAGCTAACAAAATTTTTGCTTAACTTGAACCTTTTAGGAGAGATACGAAAGGGCTACCTTTGGGGATGCCTTTTCCTCTCCGTTTTTGAACTAAGGTTCCCACAAGCCGAGGCACCTCGGCCTCTTTTGAGAGGTGTATGTTCCGGGGTCGCAGACCTTGGGCATATGGTAAGAGTTGTTTGCTATTCCCATTGGAATAGTCGGCCAGCTGCCTCCTAAATTGGTCTAGGCACGGAGAAGGGAATGCTGCGTCCCCACAGCAAACTCCTCTCCTGCTATCGGAAGGGCGTGGGACAAGTACCCAATGCCCGACCTACCCGATGTAGGTTTTTCTAGGGTTTTCCCTGCATTTCTTTAGGCGAATGCTGGGTAGGATCCTTAAACCATAGCCCGGGGGCCCTAGTAACCCTTGGCTACCTTCCTCTACCCTTCCGCTTCCCCCCTTTCTAATCCCTTCCTATGCTATTATAGGGGAGTTGCCCAATGTGGATCACCCTCATGTAGCCTGTTGACATAAAAAAAAAATTGCTTAGTAGATACTGGCCTGCGAGGGCTATTATATCACAGGCAATGCCTGTGAGGGATGTTCTCTCGCAGGCAGAACCTTGTAGGAGAGATACGAAGGGGATACCTTTTCCTCTCCGTTTTTGAACTGAGGTTCCCACAAGCCGAAGTAGCTTGGCCTGTTTTGAGAGGTGTATGTTCCGGGGTCACAGATCTTGGCCATACGGTAAAAGTTTCTGTTCCCATTGGAATAGTCGGTCAGCTGCCTCCTAAACTGGTTGAGGCACGGAGAAGGGAATTCTGCGTCCCCACAGCAAACTCCTCTCTCGGTATCAGAAGGGCGTGGGACAAGTACCCAATGCCCGACCTCCCTGATGCAAGTTTTCTAGGGTTTGTCCTGCATTACTTTTAGGCAAATGCCAGGTAGGATCCTTAAACTATAGCCTGGGGGCCTTAGTTAACCCTTGGCTACCTTCTGCATCCCCCCTTTCAAATCCCTTCCTATGCTGTTAAAGGGGAGTGGATTACCCTCATGTAGCCTGTTACCCTAAAAAAAAATTTTTTTTGCTTAAAATGAATTGACAAATATTTATTTAATGTGAAAAAAAAAGTAATTCATAAAGTATAAATAATATTTATATTTTGTTGTTTAGAAGATTCGATAAGAATAATTATTTTAACGCAGAATGGTTCACGATGGGCATTCAGTTTAAATTCTGCCTTTACGCACTTCAGTTCACCTATTTCTTCCAAACTCGTGACTGGACTACTAGAACATGTCTTCATTCATCCCCGAGTATTATTACCCCATGAAAACGGCTCATTTCGATCATAACGTTGCGAAAATTTGGATAAACGGAAAGAAGGGGAGTTTACTCGTCATGGAAACAGTTCAGTTGTTTGGAATAATTTTCGATTCCAGTTTAGATATTTTGGAAAAATGCCGAATCCATCGGAATTAGCTATGACGCATTACGCCTTAAGTAAATTTGGTCGTCGTCGTGGTCTGAGATCTATTGAAATTACGTTAGTAATATCCGCTCATTTCAGAATAAATTTCGCAGTTGCGGCAGAAATACGTCGTAAAGGTTGTCGTATGGGCTTGAAAGAAGAATTGTTCATATACCGTCACGGGAGGTATTACATTCAGAGGTACCTTATTTTTTCTTTGCCCCCCTAAAAGAGACTAATGTTAGGCCGTAATTATTAGTTTTAGTAGCTCACTGTTTACCGTAGAATATTCGTATATTTTTAAAATAAGAATTTAACAATGACACCTTTCGCCAGTATTATCTAAAACATATTAATTCCTTGGTTTACACTTGATATTAAATATAATTATATAGCGTTACTGGAAAATGCCATCAGTGTAATTTTTCAACAAGAGTGTAACTGGTCTTTAAACTGCCTTATAAGAATATATTAAGAGAAGTATAAAGTACTTACTGTTATCTTTATAAAACAGAACAATTTTTTTTAAAAAAAATCCATAAACCAATATGTCGTAACTAAGGCTTTGTATAGCAATTATAAGTCATTAGTAGGTTCATAGAATAATGACCTTATACGGACACTTTCTATTTTCAATTTTTATTATGACAACGTTTCCATACCTTTTTGTACCCTTCTTCAGGTATTCTCCTACAGAGGAGGTATTTACAATTGATTAGATTTATATTATGATTGTACAAAGTAAACAAAGGCAAGCTTAAGTAGACACACACACAAAAAATAACAAACGACCTACCAAATTAACACAGTAAATTAGCACAGCTAAATGAAAAAAGTTATTAAATTCACTCTGTTTTTGAATGGGGGTCCGAAGCACACTATTGACTTAACGCTAACAAGAGTGGAAGCAAAACTAAATTACGTGCTGTCGTTTTGAGGGCATGACCTGCTGATTACTTTAACAATGTACGGGATTCTCCTGTTGCACAGTAAATAATTTATTATTATTATGTACTAAACTATCTGTTGACAAAAGCAATTTCAGAATTTGTTCCTGGCACACACACACAAAGAAAAAAGAATTAAATTGAGCCTCAAAATACACTGATTCACATTAAATAACAAAGTTGATTATCATTATGTATCATTTAGTGTTGCATCAACTACAAGGTCTTTAGTGATCATACGTTTACAATTTCATTTGTTATATTGTTTAATATACATTTACATAATGTGTATGTTATTTAACATTTTGATGTATTTACATTTTCTACGATATTTACGTATAGTTTGAGGTATGACCATTAGCGTTATTTTATATATTTTTGTGAAACCGTTTTCTCTTTTATATTTTCATGCCTTGGTTTGTTGCTATAATGAATTTTACGATATTAGCTTGGAGATATTTTCTTTGGTGTTTGTACTTTTCACAGTACTGTATGAATGAGGTGTTTGTTGAATATTGCATACTTCACATATTGGTGGATGCTATTGTTTAAGAGGTGGCTTTCGATTAAAATAAGAAACAAAAGATTGAGTCTGAGTTGGACGTATGAGTATTCTCTCTTCTTAAGTAACAAACTTCTATTAAAATAACACTTAGACCAATACATATACAATCTAAAAGTTACCTTACAAACAAATGAGGCATTTATACAAACAGGGGAACCATTGAAATAAATTATTTTACACCTGTCACATTTTCTTTTCAGTCACATAAAGGTAGTTTTGGATTAAATTATGCAATAATTGTTTTTATATTACTAGGCGATTACAGATACTAAAGTGTATAAGTGAAAGTGACATCTGTTCTTGTAATTACTTGAGATGTTGACACATCATAATATGACATGATTGTGACCATATCAGCATAGTTTTAGGTTATATAAATACAAATAAGAAAATTATAAAAGGCCGTCTAATTATTTTAAAGTAGCAGGACATTCCTCATTATATTCTGCAAAACAAACCTGCTATTGATTCATTCTTCAGTCCAGTATTATTTACATCAGTTTTCAGTAATTGGTATTTAAGTAACATTAGGAAAATTTATTTGACTTCATCAGAACTGCTACACAATTATTAAAGTGAATAATTTATGTCACCAAATGTAAGGTATTATTTTACTATCAAATTTTAATGCTCTAATTTCGAACCTCTCGCAAGATTATTTTGGAACATCAACTTAGATTTCCAGAAGTTTTTATAAAATAACTATATGTAATATTTAAATTACAGTTAGTCCTTTCATTTGACTTCTTGAATTCCTTGTGTATAAATATTAATGTTGCAAGTATTTTCAGCTGGTGAAGGAGGAAAATGAACATAGTGGAACTTCTAAAGGTACCATTCCAAATTAAAATCATGCTCAACATAAAATGGATAGTCTTGTACACATTTATGAGGTCCTACTTGACATGGATTCGTTAATAAGTGTTTAACTCGTATTAAGATGATGGGTGAAATTGTGTAATTGAGCACCTTTATGTGATAATATTGTCTATATGCATCAAAGACAAAACTGTTAATAGAAATATTTAATGTATACATTTTTACATGAAATTACATTTACAGTACATGTATTGAACAACTGTTCAAGTTTATGGTGAATTTTCTTAAACATATTGTAACTGAGATGGCCATTAATAAATGTGTGATGAAAAATACCCTTGTTGCTTAATTTAGTTCAGAATTAATTCAATAAAATATTTAAAGTTATTTGTTCATAATGTTTTATTGTATTTGAAACACTAAATAATACTTGTGATTTCTTTTATGCATGACCACCTTGGAAGCATCAAATAGAAAAATAGACACGTCTGGGCATATAGATATTAAGACTCTTCAAATATATGCCTACACAGATGATGTAGCCATAATAAGTAGAAGAGCAGTCTCGCTAAAGGAAACCACAGCCGAACTATACAATGATGTTGAGAAGGCCAAAACCCGTCCAGGGTTATAAAGCCAACAATTGAAATTGAACCCTGAAAAATGGCGATTCTCTTCCAGACAGTTCAAGATATATTCCAATACTTTAGATGGATTAATCAACTAAAGTAAGTTAAATAACTATTTGTTTAAATTCGGTAAATATAATTTTTATAAAAATAAATTATGTCAGAACTGATTTGAACCATGGCTAGTAGGCAGGTATATTATTTATTAGTTGGATTGATGAGAATATTAAATGACCTTTTATTAACCTTTAAAATTGTTTTCGTAGTTTTAGTCCTTTTTATTCTACTTTAATAAGCTGTTTACAATTTTCATTCTGTAATGACGATTGAAGATTTCATTAAAATAGGGTAAATGGCACAAGGAATGAATTAGGATAAATATATTAAATAAATTTCTTAAACAAAGTATTGTGCTAATAAATAATTTATTTGTTACCATTTTTGCAGTTAACATTGTTTTCCACTAACTTTAGCTGCTTAATTGTGCTAGCACAATCATTTTACATTATAAATACAGGTTAAGTCAAGCAACACTATTCTATTACAAAGTAATGTTAAAGCTTTATTTGTAGTCGTAATATTACAATCCAATGTAATGGAAGCAAATTAAGCTGCGAAAGACACCTTTCCTGCTGTAATGTATATCTTAACTTTGAGCAAGATCTTCTGTGGCTCTTTTTGCTCAAGGGTTGCCATTGTGTTCACATAAGAGTACTGCATTAAGAAACCTGCCAGCACCTTACCCTCAACCTCAGAGCACTTCTCATTGGGAGTCACAGATAGTCGTACTGCTACTTTGTTGGCCTTGCGCCATGCCACAACCCTGGAATAAAAAGGGATATTGCTTAAAAAGGAAATTAAATACTGCTTAAAGTCAACTAAAATTTTTCCAAGGGTCAGGTTTACATTGACTGGAAATATCTGTAGTTTCAACACAACCCTGAAACGCCACTTTATTTAAAAATCAAAAAGTTACATTTCAGCTTAATGTGTCCACTATTGTCTAAAAATTTTGTCTTCAGGTGCCGGGTGAACTCTGAGAGCTAGACAAACTACCACAATTATTTGGGTAATAATATCCTGTATGTAAATTATTTAACTTTGTGAGTAGCAAACTGGTAGTTATATAAATCTAAGGAATAATTTGTGCAAAAACTACTTAAAAGGTCATGTTAAAATGAAACAAATTCTGGAATCAATGACAGAACATACTTACTTGGGATCATCCCCAAAATTGTGTGTATCACCAGAGTCGTCATATTCAGCAGCATCATCACGAGGAGGAAGTATCACACAGCATCTTGGAAGGTCTATGTCACCAGAAAGTACCACCTGTACTAGCCTCGGGTCCTCTGCTGATGACATTTGACGTGTCAACGAAGATGGGAAAGAATAGCTCTGTTTCTGAAATTTACGAAAAGCAAAACTAAATATGTCACACTAACTTCACAAGTTGTAAATCAATTAAATTGAAAGAGTCATAAAATCACTGAAAATAAATTGTTTAAAGCTTCCAAAGAAATGGATTCTTTCTATTTTATTACCATTACATTTTATCTATTGGCAATTTCTATTTACAAAGACAACCCATACAAATGAAAGTTGTAAAATATCAAGAAGTCTCAACTAAGCATAATATGAATAATTTAAAAATTATACTACACACTTCTGCTTCCTTTTGCATGGCAGCTCTCTCTTCAGCTTCCCTTATGAACTCCTCAAGTTCCTCTACGGGATCAGGAAGTGGCAGGAACTCCACTGAACTCTGGTGTTGGGTGGGATTACAGATTTTTATGATCAACTGACTGCTCTGACCAACTTTCAAAGGCTCACATGTTATCATACGCACCTCTGGTACATGGTAGCTGCAAAATATGAAAAAAATACCTCTGAAAAGTGTTATCAATAACATAAATGAATCAGCTTTGGTACAGATTTTCACTGAAAATTTCTGATTAATTAAGAGATCATAAAATTTTTCTACAACATGAAAATTGAATAAAAAATTACAGTTAAATCAGTTTTGGGAAGATAGTTCTTTCAGCGAGAGTGCACATTGAAGTACTTGATTTTTATTGGGTATTAAAACAATAACTTACAATGATGATAGCTGTATCTTGAACTTGATGGATGTTGGATTATATTCTGGCTTGCTTACATTGTGGTCACAGCTGCGACATCGCTGCGAACGCTTGATTAACAGCGGTTTCTGGAGAGGATAAAGTTGTGATGTATGCACAGGTTGAAATTCAGGCTGAGAAAGACGTTGCTTCAGTGTAGTAACTAAATGAACGAAAACATTTGTAAACAGCTGTAATGTGTGATGGATATGTGATAGTTTCATAATACTATGAACTCACTCTCATTCAGGTTGACAGTGTTGGTAAAGATATTTTCAGGCAACTGGTCAACCTCTTCACGTGCAGTAGCTTTCTCCAAAGGTGGGAGGTTGTGAGAATCTAGTGAAGCAGCGTTAAGACCAACACGCTTCCTAATTAAAGCACTACTGCCCAATGTAAGGTAGCTTCTAGGTGTATGTTTCTTCCTCTCCTTATCATGCTTTTCTAATCGTGCTACAGTTTTGTAAAATTCCACCAGAGCCAGAATACGAGGTGCATATAAACTTTCCTTCTCTTGCCAACCTCCTGTAGCTGAAAACAAATGGAAGAATCACTATCAATTGAAAGAATTATAGTTTAAACTAGCCTACAAAATTAAAGATTGAAGCCTTTCCCGGTGTAGTTGTTCAATATATTGTTCTTGGAGTTCAACCGAGTTTATAATATAATTATGCAAAACTCGGTTGAACTCCGAAAACAATATATTGATTAGCCTACAAAATTGTTTTAAAATAAGTTTTAGTACATTACACACAAAATTTATAAACTTGTGTAAGCTTGAAACAATCTTTCGCAATCTGTATTCATTTATTTTACTGAAATTGTCTTATTTTTTTCTGAACTACTCAATTTATAGCACAATTTAAGCAAGGCTAATTTAAAGACTTATAAAATAAACAAGTAAATAATATTTGATTTCATGGATTAATATCTCTTAATTGGAGGCATTAAAAAATCTGCTGAAATATAAATTACATACCAACTGTAAGATCTGCAAGACCAGCATCTCTTGTCGTCCATCGACAAAATCCACAAGACAAATAATATCCCTTTCGCGTTCCAGGCTTGCCAGGATCTTCAGGATTTGGTACGTTCTGAGTCGTGCTTCTGGTTGTCAATTTGTTCATGCATATCGGGCAGTCGAAACAACTAGCACAGCGTTGTTTCTTGAGACGTGCTTCAGACGACGGCAAATTCTCCAAACAGTGAGAGCAATAATTAGAATCCACCTGAAATTCAGAATAAATATTAACAGAAATGCGTATATCTAATTCATTTACTTATTTTTGCTGGTGGTAGGTTATGCACGTACCTCATGACATACACAAAACCCGCATCGTATTCGTAGGCAATGTCTACAAAAGTAAGTCCTAGATATCGGTTTTAAGGCCCCACATGTACAAGCATAGCGAACTGTGTCCGACTGATGAAGAAACGCCATCATATTTACACTATTTTTGACATCTGAAGCCATTGGTCTCACCCTAACATACAACGACCAACACGCTACAGTCGATGTTACGTGTTCCTCATCGGAGTATCGAAGTTGCGGTTTTTGATATTCTAATTCAGGAAAGTTTAAAAATAAATAAATATTAATATTAAATATTAAAGGAAAATGAAATAAATATTAATATAAATTATTAAGGGGAAAGAAGGTGGTTCGCAAGAAGAACAAAATAATTTTCCTGACCATAAACAAGTTTCTTCTCTCCTCTGCTATATGGACAATTTATTTTGTGCAACATGTTGTGAGAATAATGGTGCTATGATGGGGAACTGAACAAATATGTTCTAAATGCTAAAATTAGTAATGAAGAGTATAATGTAATACTATAATAGGTTTTTATTTTCCTCTTTGCGATGTGAACACATTTTTACACTTGCTACTTTCACATGCATACCATAATTAATATTCGAATTGAACCTCCAAATTATTTTAAAAAATAAGAATTGATAGAAAAGTGGCTATCGAATTGCATGGAGAGAAGTTACTTTGTCTGATTAATATTTTCATCGCTTGATGACCGAAACGCTCCTAGCGGAGCGGTTATAAACTATGTCGCAGCGCGAAAATTTGAATAGGATTTTAAATAAACTTCGTGTGCGTACAACGCCACTCGGTTGGAAACCTTAGAATTCTTCCAACAACAAGTTCACCGGGAAAGCCTGTGATTGCAAGTTAATGTAAGAATCCAATTAATTTTAAAGAAACTCAAGTAATAATAGCTGGATAGAAAGTCTTAAAGAAAATTCATTAATCTTCCTGCATAGTCTGTCAGGCATTTCTACATATGGTATATAGGTTGAGTTTCCCTGGACAACTATTTGGATTATTGATATGCCATAATTAAGATATTTTTAACTTACACTGCACAAGTTAATTGTGCAACATGTTGTTGTGAGAATAAAGGTGGTATGATGGGGGAAGTGTGTTTCTTACTTCTTTAAGGAGTGTTAAATATTGTATAATTGAGAAAGACTCTTAATGTAAACTCTTTATATTCTTTTAATTAAATGAAAGTATATCAAAGTGGGTACGAATTTTATCATAATTATTTATTACAACTAACAATCGACGAATAAATTAATTAACCAGAGAGATGAAGTGTAGCTAATTTCTTGACCAGTCTTCTGCATGAAAATCCTAGAATTTACTTTGCACATTATTCTAATTAGACGCTTTTGGGCTAGAAAGATTTTCTCATTACCCGTGGAGTCACCCCAAAATATAAGAGTTGAAATACGCCATGAGAATTCAAGCGTTATATATTATTATAGAAAGAGTTCTCAGGCTTCACACAGGAGTTACCAACAGTGATTAAACCGCGACGTTTCGACTATCACAAGCTGTTTCGTCATCTTCTAGATGCTCCCATGTATACTTTGACGCAGGTTAAATAAAAATATGTGACTGACGTTTGGAGGATTTTTGTTTTATTCTCTTAATCAACATTGTAATAGTCCTTGGTTTGGAACTGTTTCAAATAGCAGTAATTTTTAATTTGCATAATAATTTTAATGTCAGGAACAGTATTAATGTCTGTCAGCTAATATTATCAAGCGAATGTGGGCAACTGCAGACAGAAATTGGAATAAAAAAATCCCTACGACATTGCCTCTGCCTATTGGCAGACCTTCTCCAGTAATTTCTTTGCCTACGCGAATGGTACAAATGTAGTTGTTGCAGATAAAAATGTTGATAATCTTGTAGACATCACTCTGGACAAACTTTTAAAGTCACTAAGTCTAGATAAAACCAAGTTCGTCCAGTTCTCAGCGGATGGTAGTAACAACCTGCTATACAAGTTGTCGGCTGAGGCGTCTTCATATTGATAGTAATTTAAAGTTGACTCTGCTTGTTGTTATTGTCTCAGAACCTTTAAGGCAACATGTTGACATCAACACAACGAATACTTTGCGTATTTTCTTGCCCTAGTGTGCAAATTGGGGCAGTTGCTCCACGAGCGTTGAAATATTAGAGTTGCAAAAGCGTGCCATTATAATAGTTTCTGATACGGATAACAAAATCTAGTTGTAAACCGTTATTCAAAAGTCTGCGAATATTATCTCTGCCCAGCGTGTTTATTCTCGAAATTCTAAAGTTCGTTAAGCGAAACATGTTTCAAACAAATGGCGAGTCTTGGCGATTATGAGACTAGAAATCGCTCTTTGCTCTCTACCAGAGAAGTCTTCACCATTCAGTGATAGTTTTATACAATAGTCTCTCTCGATCCAGACGTAAAGAACAAGAATAACTACAAGAGTTTTGGAATTCAGTGTAAAAAATATTCTATTGAAAGGCGTCGGTATTTTATTCAGAACAGGAGTTTCTCGATCGTTCCCATAATAATTAATTATTTTTTGTTTATACTGCACATGTGTTTTTTTTGGGGGGGTTGTAGCCAGGCTATGTATAGGGTAATCCACATAGTGGCAACTCCCCTCTTATAGCATAGGAAAGGGGATTTGAAAGGGGGGATGCGGAAGGGTGGAGGAAGGTAACCAAGGGTTAACTAGGGGCCCCCCGGGCTATGGTTTAAGAATCCTACCCGGCATCCGCCTAAAGAAATGCAGGATAAACCCTAGAAAAGCCTGCATCAGGTAGGTCGGGCATTGGGTACTTGTCCCACGCCCCCTTCCGATAGTTAAATCTGTTGCTCTTTAAACTACTTATTTCATAACTTGCTTAGTCGCCGTTGGTCTTTTCTGCTCGTTTTAGTTCGCTTGGTCTGGAGTTGGTTTCGGGAAGTGATTTGTCCGTTGTTTCTTCTTCCACCTAGTGTGTGTGTGTGGGTGTGTACGTTTGTTTGTCAGGTCCTGTGTTTATTATTGTGTGTGATGTGCAATTGTATATATCACGATTCTTTATTCTCTAATCATTATTCTTTTTTACTATTGCGTATTGGATTGTTTTTTATTTTGAGTACTGTAAATATTATATTATACCCTTAGTATAGTTAAAGAATTATTATGCTCCAATCTTTGCAGTTTAAGATCGCTCATTCGTAAATCCCCTGACCTCTCTTATTCATTATTTTCAATCAGACGTATTTTTCTTTTAAATTTTAATTATTATTCTTGTTATTATTTCTATATAGGACAGGGAAACTTGTGTTCCCGATTTTTTCAGTATTTATAATTGTAGAATCCAGTAATTATATTGTAATTTGATGTATTGACTTATCCTATTTCCTCTTACGAGGAATTATGGAACAAAATAAATCAAATCAAATTTGATTGTCTTAGTGCTCCAAAAGGCGGGGGATACTTTGTAGAATTTTTTTAAATTCAAATTTCTGTCTGTATTTGGCCACTACAAATGTATCAGAAATTTAGTTCCACATGTACCTTTTAATGTTAAACAACGAGATATTTATTTCTTTTCAATTAACAAATAATTTTGTTGTATTCTATATTAGCAACTTTTCTTTCCACCGATAGTTGTCTACCAATCTTTGCACTTTAAGATCGCTGACCCCTGTCAATACCCGTTTTGCATCAGATTTTCTATCCAAACGCGACACTTGATGAGTGGTGAGGTTTCGTAGTGCGCTGCCAAGGTTGCGGCCCCCGCCACGCACAGTAGTGTGTAGTGTAGTGTGGTGTAGTAGCAGAGCGAGCGGCGAGGCTTGGTGAGGGTGTGAAAGTCCCGATCGATCTGTCGGCCGGTTCGGCGCGGTAGGATGAGGATGAGAGGTGGAGTGGAGGGGGAGCCTCGAGAGAGAGGGAGTAGTGCTGCAGGAACAGCTGAGAGAGGTGACAGTCGTGGTCTGGGGCGCGGGTGGTGCGTGTGCGTGTGATGTGTGGACATGACGGCCAGGGAGGTGGTCCTGGACGGCGGTTCCCCCTGGGGGTTCCGCATGCACGGCGGCGCGGACGTCGGACAACCTCTGCGCATCTCAAGGGTGAGTAGTAGAGAGTCTGCGTGCGACAATTATAGGCGCAGCTCGTTTCGTCACTAATAGCTTATTAATGGCGCCAGGACACGTGAATGTGTGCTGTGACCCTCGGTCTCTGTGCTAGGGGCAGATAAAATGGTACGTACCGACGCATGTAGGTCTTCATTAGCGCTGTCGCTTAACACCGTACACAGCTGCCGAAAGACAAATATAGCACTGCGTGTGTGTGTGTGTGTGTTTAAGAAGCGGCGCGGAATATTTCTGCGTGAGCTGCCGCCGAATTCCGCTTTCGTCTCCCAGAGGAAAATTAATTTAATATTAATTACACGAGCTACTTAACTGTAACGATCTACCGTAGCTCTCACTTTCATCATAACAGTGACGTAACCTTTGTAGTATTTCCCCCCCCCCCTAATCACCCTATACAGCTTCTTTCAAAATAACAACTATTCTTCTTCTCTCGACTGAATTTTTCAGATTTATAACTAACACCTTTTAATATCAATGACAACTGTGTTATGAAATTAAAGACATAAAAATCATATGAAAGTATTTTGAACGACGTGAAAAATTAAAAATATTGATATAACGATAGCTTTCAAACACTTCTTACCGGAACACTTGTATTTATTTCAAACAATTTCATTTATTAATTCAAATAATTTAATGTTTTTGATTTGTATAAATATTACGAACCAGAACTCTTCAGTCACTTTTTTTATATACATCACAAGAGATATCTTTTAATTTTTACATAAACAAATAATAACCGAAATATTTCCCTTTAATTTTTGTCCCTTTTAAAGACAGCAGTGATTTTGCGTTAATATAAAAAAACATGGATATTTTTTGGGTTGATTGAGAGTTACATTTTTTTAAAAAATGTCAGTTCAGAGACTCGGAATTCACTCTTTTTTGTAATTAAAATTTTTCAGAGAATTTATAAGTCATATTTTTAAAATAAAAACAGGGGAGGGGGAGGGGGAAAAATTAATAAAAATGAAAAATTTACGTCTGATAGAAAATTAATAATAAAAATTATAAAGCCAAATACAGACAAAAGAAGTGACGTATCTGGGATCACTTTCAACTCTTTTTTTGGTGAGATAAGAAGAGCCTATAGCGACACAACTGCACTGGTCAGTTGACAGTTTTCGTAATTATCATTGCTATGAAGAATTTTATCTCACGGGGGTTAGCAGCGATAGCCTATACATTATGTTTAATTTTATATATATATGTATATTAAAAAAATTATTTAGCTTGTTAAAATACTTATAAAACTATTAAAATAATCTTAGAAATTAAAATTCCATCAAGAGATGGAAACGTTTGACAATTTAAGTATAAAACGCTTTATGCCGGTTTTTTTCTAGCAACAATCGCGACATTTGTGTATTTTACAATAAACTAAATAATATCCGAAATAAACAATCAGCTTTTTACAGGTAATAATAATTTCACATGAAAAAAAAGGGGTATGTATTGACAATGACGTTCCACTTCAATGTCAAGTGTCCGAAAGATATTAATAATTCAAATAATTGATTATTTTTATTTTCATAACGATGAATGTTGGCACTGTATACAGTTGAAACATTTTCTAATAGCAAAATACCTGAAGAAGATACCAAAAGGTATCGAAACGTCGGCGTATTGTAAATATAAAATGTGTGACTGTATAATTTGTTAATTCAAAACAGACGTTAAATAAAAAGAGTTTCTATAGAAGATAAAAAAAATACTGTCTTAAATATTTTACTTTAATTTTACAGCACAATTTCCCCCTAAAAAGACTGTGTAATGTTTTGGTTATAAAAAATAATAGTAATTATATCTGAGGAATAGGAATTGAACCACCCTGCTACAGCCAGTCAGCTGGGATATAAATTTAGCACTTTCTCTATATTTGTGATGCATATCTTTTTAAAACAGGAACACGGAAGTCGATACTTGTTGGACGTTTTCTTATGGGAAGTTGATTCATCACTTTCATAACCAATCAGAGGTAAATGAACACGCATGCGCACAACACAACTGATGACGTTATGCGTGTTGCAGTGAGGCAAGGGGTAGTTAGACCTTTTATTGCGACTTTCTCCAGCCTGTTTTCGTTTTTTAAAATACGGGAAAAAAATCGTTTAAGTTTTTTAGTTACAAAAGTATCGGAAATGATTTAGTACAGTAGACATGGTGCTATTCCCCCTTCCATCCGCGCCTCCGTTTCTTCACGCAAGAACTTTTGTTTTAATAGCCTCCAGGCCTTGTACGAGGTTTTTGAAGTTACTTACTTTCCACAGCTGAAGACGACATTTATCGCTGTTTGGAAAAAGTTATCTTCTAACTGGTAAAGTGCGCCTGCTCTGGTTTTCGGTTTAAGGCAAAATGAGTGACCCAAAAAAGGAGTCATAATGGGAATACAACTGGTCAAGCAGCTGCGTGACAGGAAGTTGAAGGTGTAAACTAACTAGACTTTTCCAAAAGACTACGTCTGTTAAAAGTGGAAACAAATAGAACAAGGGATTAACAGACAAAAATCAGAAAATTATTTTGGACAATATAATTTGAAATATGTAGACTTTTCGGTGACCTGGATTGAGTCTTGACAAAGATGGCAACAGTCTACATTTTTCAATTTAAAATTAATTTCGTTTTTTTCCCCCCTGTGTTACGGGTCGTTATTGCCTTACAGTCGTTACTTTTGTTTCCAAAATGGAGAATGGTTGAACCAGATGATCATTTACTATCACATCGTGTAAGCTGTGAGATTACTTTAACTCTCATTTAAAGTCTGGAACCAATTATTGATAAAAATATATGTGCTTTAAACATCTGAAGCACCTCGGCCTGTTTTTTTTTTCTGAGATGTTGTATGTTCCAGGGTCACAGACCTTGGGCATACGGTAAGAGTTGTCCGCTTCTCGCATTGGAACAGTCGGCCAGCTGCCTCCTAAACTGGTCGAGGCACGGAGAAGGGAATGCTGTTTCCCCACAGCAAACACCTATGTCCTGCCATCCAGGGAAGGGCGTGGGACAAGTATCAAGCACCCGACCTACCTGATGCAGGTTTTTCTAGGGTTTGTCCTGTATCACTTTTAGGGGAATGCTGGGTAGGATCCTTAAACTATAGCCCGGGGGCCCCTAGTTAACTCTCTGCTAACTTCCTCTACCCTTCCGCATCCCCCATTTCAGTTCCCTTTCTATGGTATGCCACCAGTTGGATAACCCTCATGTAGCCTGTTACTCCAATATATATATATATATATAATCGGAAGTACAGTAATTTTTTATTAATTAAAAGGCACTGTTGATCTCCGTCGATGTTAGGAAGAGTAGTTACGCAATGATGTTCAAGTATCTGCGATCTTTGGACAAGGCAGTTCGCTTCACATGGACGTGTACTTTTGTCCGCCTGATTATTTGATGTTTCTAACCAAGGAATGAAGCCTCGTATTTGCCATCCCTTGGCCTTGTTACACTTAACGAACAATTCTACTTGGTCAGATTACCCGCGAGGTAATTGAATTATACTAGCAATCCAATTTATTCTGAACACACGCACACACGTGCATGTCTCCTGGTGTTACACGATCGTAACTACGTCACGTAAAATTAAAAAATAAATCAATACACTTGTCTGGTAGGAATAATAAAGTGAAAATTACTTAGGATTATTAATCTAGCGTATTTTTTTTAGAGTAACAGGCTACATGAGGGTAATCCACGTGATGGCAACTCCCCTTTAGTAGCATAGGAAGGGATTTGAAAGGGTGGATGTGGAAGGGTAGAGGAAGGTAGCCAAGAGTTAACTAGGGGCCCCCAGGCTATAGTTTAAGGATCCTACCCAGAATTCCCCTAAAAGTGATACAGGACATACCCTAGAAAAACCTGCGTCTGGTAGGTTGGGTGCTTGATACTTGTCCCACGCCCTTCCCTGGATGGCGGGATAGGGGGGTTTTCTGTGGGCTCACAGCTTTCCCCTCTCCGTGCCTTGACCAGTTCAGGAGGCAGCTGGCCGACTGTTTCAATTGGAGAAGCGGACAACTCTTACCGTATGCCCAAGATCTGTGACCCTGGAGGTGTTGAGATGCTTCGGCTTGTTTAAAGCACATATATTTTTATCAATAATTGGCTCCAGACATTAAATCAGGGTTAAAGTAATTTCGGAACTTACACGATGTGATAGTAAACGATCATCAGGTTCAACTATTCTCCATTTTGGAAACAAAAGTTACGTGTCTGAAAGACAGTAACGCAAGAAATTAACGACCCGTATAACAGAGAAAAAAATACTTAAATTAATTTTAAACAATATAATTTGAAAAATGAAGACGCTTCGATCAACTGTTGCCATCTTTGTGAACACTCAATCCAGATGACCGAAAAGTCTATATTTTTCAAATTATATTGTTCAAAATAATTTTCCAATGGGAACATCAGACAACTTTTACAGTATGCTCAAGGTCTGCGACCCTGTGACATACACCTCTGTAAAACGTGGTCGAGGTGCCTCAGTTTGTGAGGACCTTCAGTTCAACAACGGAGAGAGGAGAAGGCATCCCCGAAAGGTGACCGTCTCCGTCTCTCCTAAACGGTTTTGCCAGCGAGAGCTAACAGCTCCCACAGGCTAGCGTATTTTTTACATGTTCAGACTAAGTTATTTTTCAATGGTGTATCAGCTTTGAAAACACTTGGTTTCTTTTATCCTGACCGGGGAAACGTCACGATAGTACATTTACGAGAATTTTTGCGGGCACAAACCACTGACTCACGATGGGTTTGATATTGAAACGCTCCATTTTTAGGTAGTTTTAAGCGACGCCTAAACTCAATAAATCATTTTCATGCTTTCACCTTTTAAACTTGTTTGACAGTTTTATGTTCGCTTTCCGCCATTATTTTCACTATTTGTTACTCTCTTCATTCTCTCATCTTTCTTCCTATATTTCACGTCTTTCGTCTGCATGCTTTAATTTTAATGGGCGCCAGTAATATTTGAGTTGCTCCTAACTTCATATTTGGTTATGTTTAAATTAGTATCGTGTTTTCCTACTTTCGGTATTAAACTCATCCATATTCATGATCGATTAAATTGAGTTGCGTTATTCCGCGCCTGTCTGCACGAAATTGTACGGAATTCGAGTCACGAAAGCCAAACATCCGGGAAAGCAATTCTACCGCAGGCCACCCATGACCGTCATATCTCTCTCCATTATTGCCCGATGGTCAGGCCAACCTTCCATGTTTACCCCACACACTGTGTCTCGACGTTTATTACCGTCCAACCATCGGGGCGATTATTCCGTCCTAAGTAAACGACATGACGGCATTCGACGTCAGAATCTCTTTTGTGTAAACGATAGTCGCTACTGTCCCCAAAGGAACCAAAGATCAAGAGGATGATCAAATAGTTGTGTTACGTATAGGAAAGAAATAAACAAAAGTATGGAAGTGGGGAAAATATGTAACATTTACTGTCCACCAATTGCTCTGTCTGATGTAATAATCACATCTTCGTTGTTCGGAAAAGAGATAATCGATTCATGATAATTCTCAGCGTCTATAATATTATAATTTTATGTAATAGAAGCTGAGAATTATCATATATATATATATATATATATATATATATATATATATATATATATACTATTTAAAACAATTCCTCAATTTGTAGATATATAATTTTTCCATCTGAAAATAAACTATTTGGTGGATTTAGAAATCTGCGGTTGGCAGCATTGTATAAAATAAATGCAAAACATTACGAAACACGCGAACTCTTCAATAGAAAAATATCAAGTTCGTACAATGTCCTAAATTCTCAACAGTTTAACCCTCGATGATATTCCTTTACACTTTACACACTTTACAACCAAATATGTGAAATTATAATTCTCAGCGTCGAGAAAATTTCCACAAACAACGCCTTAATTTAAATTGTGGTGCGATGTTTCTATTGGAACAGTCGGCCAGCTGCCTTCAAATCTGGTTATTGAGACGTTAACCCTGCGTCTCTCACAGTAAACTTCCCCCCCGGTTTCCTCTCATCGGAATGACGTGGGACAAGTATTGAGAGCTCGACCTACTTGATTCAGTTTTGTCCACATTTAGGCGAATTCCGGGTTGGATCCTTAAACAAATGTCCATGGCTACCTTTTATCTTTCCGCAACCCTGTTTCTGTCCCTTCCTATAATATTAAAATACAACAACCTGACTGACAATCAGCGAGTCTACACCTAAAAAAATTGATATATTTGAAATAACATGTAATAATAAGATTTCATAAACAACCAAAAATAATATAATAATCTCTTTAATTATTATTAATACTTTTAATTTCAAGGATTCAATTCTTTTGAACATGGACATATGGTGGTATGAATATTAAATAAATAAATAAACGTGGTACGGTTAATTAATGTATTCGTCACGCCTCGATGTCGCCATGGCAACTAAACAGAAGCAAAGGTTGAACAAAACTAAATACTAACTCAAATATATATCCCCACTTATTATTCTTCTTCTTATACTTTTAATTTCAAGGATTCAATTCTTTTGAACATGTATATATGGTGGTATGAATATTAAATAAATAAACTTGGTACGGTTAATTAATGTATTCGTCACGCTTCCACGTCGCCATGGCAACTAAACAGAAGCAAAGGTAGAACAAAACTAAATACTAACCCAACGATATATCCGCACTTCTTCTTCTTATTGTTATTATCCACTTATAAATGTAATAAGTTTATTACGTTATACTATAGAACAATTTTGTCATTCTATTTTAGAGTTTTTTTTACGCTTTTAAACGAATACGTGAAGACTAATTTCTGTCACGCGTAATATTTATGCTGCAAAAAATAATTCTATTTGGCGAATTAAATTAATTATCTAGTACACCAGATGTGCTAATTTCTCTGGTTTTTTTTTAGGTTTATGCACTTTATGTGGGGATTTTGTCTTAATAATAGTTTGATAATAAAAGTTGTGATGATAAGAGTATATATATATATATATATATATATTTATTACACATCTGCGGAACTTGGCGACTGTTCACATTAATGTCATTATTACTAACCATGCAGTATCGTCGAGTTTTTAAGTCCTTTTGTTACACAGTTTCTAAAGGCAGGGGTTTATATACGCGTGACGTCATCTATTCATCGCTCTGTTGAAGAAACACGAGCGAGCAGGCTTCAGTCAAGGACAGTTGCTGTTGTTATCAATGTCTCAAGAATAGAGGAAATGTTGTACTAAAACATTCAATAAAAAACTGGACGACTGTAACATTTTCGTCACAGTTTTCCAATAAAATAATTTTCCGTACAACGGCAATTTAAGGTAATTCTCAGACTCCGTAACGTTGTTCCAATGTAGCTCTGATATAATCCTATTAATACTTTTAATCTATATTTAATCTTATAACCGTGTGTTCGTTCTTTACGGCCAAGTGTATTTAAAAAATTAGGTCAAGGTTTATAGAGTTGTTGTAATCTCCCAAGGCAAACTTTTAAAGGGTTATATAAAATTAACTGTTGGTTTATAAACAACAACAAAATTCGCATTTGTGTTTATTAGAGTCTCAGGGGGGGGGGGAAATAAAGGAAATGGTAACTGTTTTCAAAACCTGTTGAGATTTAATAAGTCGATGAGTCAGAATAGGAAATTTTATTCTTACTAGAGAAGCTTAATTCAATCAATCAATCAGAGAAATTATTCTCACAGCTCGTCACGTCCCCGTCCAATTCAGCACCTCCTTTTCTTTTGTTTGCAAATTAGTTCACAATTGGAAGTAATGAAAGCACTTAATGGTTAGATTGCTAAGACACAAGAGGGTCGTAAGCAAACAGAGGTTGAGGTTGTTTTAAAGTTCTAACTCTCTGGCTTCCATAACGCAGCCTAAGTCTTCAAGAGCCGCAGGAATCAGGAAAATTAAACGTTCAAACTCGAGAAACTTTTGTAGGCTTCTCTGAGCGTGTCGTTTTTCTTTTTCTTCTTTATAAAAAGTTAATCTTATTTTTGGACCAACCTGATTTCTCTTCGCCTCTCGTCTACTTAAGAATTACGTACAAATCACACTGGGGGGGTTGTTTATAACTTTTATCCGCAGAATCTTTCACTCCTTTCCCTTCTCGACTTATGAATCACCCCGTTGAAGTGTTTTGCACCTCAGCTAACTATAGAGCGGAGGTTTTAAATTAGTTTCAAATTCCACGAATCCGAGGAGCTCTCTCTTTGGCCACGGGATTCTGGCGCATCTGTTCTGCTTTATAATTAAGTTTCCTGTTACCTTTACTTTGGCCTGTAATCTTGTCTCCTCTAATACGACCGGCCGTATATTTAACAGTTTCCACCCGTAATTATCACCGTCTCGTTTCATTTCCTCTGCTTATCCGGCTGTCTGCTCTTGTTTCTACTTGTTGACTGCATCCCAAAAATATATATATATATTTGTAATACTTCTGTGATACATGAAAAAAAATCGTCAAAATCTCAGAAATAGAGGATTGATCCGATTAAAATTTTTTTAAAAATATTTATTTTTGCTACTTGAATGACCTACCGTGTGTATAAAATCGACTGATGAATTATGTTATGAAAAATTTAATTTTAAAAAATTAATAAACAATTATTTGACGGTTCACAGATAATAATATTCTAAATTTCATCTGCTCAATCCTCTATTTCTGACCTTTGACTTAATATTTCATTAATATTTCTAAGATACATGAAAAAAAATCGTCAAGGCACAGAAATAGAGGATTGATCCGATGAAATTTAGAATATTATCATCTGTGAACCGACAAGTAAATTTTTTAAATTAAATTTTTCATAACATAAAGATCGATTATCTTCATCAGTCCATTTTACTCACACAGTAAGTCGTTCAAGTAGAAAAAATAAATATTAAAAAAAAATGTTTTATAGGATCAATCATGTATCTTAGAAGTATTAAAGAAATATTAAGTCAAAGCTCAGGAATTGAGGATTGTTCCGATAAAGCTTGGAATATTATTATCTGTGAACAATCAAATAATTTTTTAATAAATTTTTAAATTAAATTTTTCATAGAAAAAGATCGATTATTTTCATACGTCCATTTTACTCACACAGTAAGTCCTTAAAATCGCAAAAATAAATATTTTAAAATTTTTTATCGGATCAATCCTCTATTTCTGGGCATTGACGATTTTTTTTTTCATGTATCTTAGATGTATTAAGTCAAATGTGCCTTGACGATTTTTTTTCAGGTAATTTAGAAGTATTAAGTCAAATGAATGACTTACTGTGTGTATAAAATGGACTGATTAAGATGATGGATCTTTATGTTATAAAAATTTAATTTAAAAAATTATTTGACGGTTCACAGATAATATTCTAAATTTTATCGGATCAATCCTCTATTTCTGTGCCTTGACGATTTTTTTCATGTATCTTAGAAGTATTAAGTCAAATGAATGACTGACTGTGTATAAAATGGACTGATGAAGATAATCGATCTTTATGTTATGAAAAATTTAATTTAAAAAAATTATTTGACGGTTCACAGATAATATTATATTGATAACAATACTTAATGTAATATTAAAACGAATAATATGAACAACGTACATAACTGAATCGGAACAGTTTTGGGATAATAAATTAACAATGTATATATATATATATATATTGTAATGAATGATTTTTTTGATTTTATATAATTTTTTTTGATTATAAATAGCGAAAAAATGCAAAAAGTGGCTTTTTGTCTCCAGTTTTCTCACCACGTGCTCATTACAGAGGAAACGAATTTCATTTAAGAATTTTGTCCGATCATTCGACGACTACACGTGATACGATCCCTTTTCTACAACACGTACAAGCGTAGGTTATTTAATAAATTTTATTACATCTCACATACAAAGTCGCTTTAAGTGAACAATCGTCTACAATTCATCCTTGTGGTACGTAGAATCAGTCATGCACACACAGAATATTTCAACAAAAATACTTGTGTGTGTGTGTGTGTGTTTTTTTAAAAAAATAATATTTAATAATCTTTGTATATGCGCAGCGGCCTTATATTTGATGGCTGGAGCATTCTGCTGATACTCGATACTCGGGATTCTGTGGAAGAGCAAGCATAAATCCCCAGTTTATTGGCTAACATCTTACGCAAGGCAAGGCGCAGGAGGAAGGACGCACAGTACTCGCATTTATCGACGCTGCGGCTGGCGGATTTATTTTCCGAGACGACCTCGGGATTTTAATAGATTTTTTTCTTTTAAAAAAAAAGAAATTGGGGTAGGGGTGGGATCTGATCCGCGATCTCTCGCCTCAATGAAACTAAGTTATTTTCCGAACGTTTTGCGTAGCCGGAGGTTGCTGGAGGAATATGTCGATCTATGTTTACGATTGGTTTACCACCGATCTGGTTCACGACTGTCAGCTTAACATTGTAACTGGCGGTTCTTCCTCCGTTCTCGAGGCTGCATTACTACACATACTGGGAATTACGAAGCAAGGAACTAAGTCGTTACAGTTTAATGAGAAACCTTTTTTTTTTACAACGAAGAAATGAAAAATTGCGACGGGCATCAAAAGAGCCTGCGAGGGATGTTCTCTCGCAGGCAGAACCTTTTAGGAGAGATACGAAGAGGCTACCTTTGGGTATGCCTTTCCCTCTCCGTTTTTGAACTAAGGTTCCCACAAGCCTTGGCTCCTCGGCCTGTTTTCAGAGGTGTATGTTCCGGGGTCACAGACCTTTGGGCATACGGTAAGAGTTGTTCGCTATTCCCATTGGAATAGTCGGCCAGCTGCCTCCTAAACTGGTCGAGGCACGGAGAAGGGAATGCTGCGTCCCCACAGCAAACTCCTCTCCCGCTATCGGAAGGGCGTGGGACAAGTACCCAATACCCGACCTACCCGATGCAGTTTTTTCTAGGGTTTTCCCTGCATTTCTTTAGGCGAATGGCAGGTATGATCCTTAAAATATAGCTCGGGGCCCCTAGTTAACCCTTGACTACCTTCCTCTACCCTTCCGCATCCCCCTTTCAAATCCTTTCCTATGATATTAAAGGGGAGTTGCCCAAAGTGGATTACCCTCATGTAGCCTGTTACCCTAAAAAAAATGCGACGTATTAACATACACATTTATTTTCGTGTTATAAATCAGCTCCCTTTGTTTTTTTCTTGCTGAGAGAAATCATAATGATGAACTTATCTACAGCGGATTAAATTAGAAGGATCTTCCATGTAATAAGTTTCAGGAAATCGTTTTTATTAATTTACACGTAGTATTCAATTTTAATTGGGGCGCTGTAAATAAGATTGATTTTGTATTAAAACCATTTAAAGCAGTCTCCAATGTTGTTCGTTTTTTTCAGTTCAAATTTTATTAGATAGTATTTTATTTTTCTTCGACTGTAGTTTATCCGATGACATATGTTACTTATAATATTTTCTTTTCAACTATAGTTTTTCTCATGGAGACCCAAATAAGCGGGGGGGGGGGGGGCGAACGGGCGAAAATGGTCCTAATTGTATTAATTGCATTGTCAATTATTAAAAATTATCTGATTGTTTGTCCATTGTATTTATTTATTTTCCGTTTTATAGGTTTCTTTTCTATTCCTGTTAATAATTTAAGCGGCCAAAGGACGTGTAGATTTTTTGACGAATAAACGCGGGGTTGGGGAGGAAAAAAATTGCTCATGTTGATGACATTATCCCTAAGTGGAAGGAAGTTTTATTTTCCTTTGGTTTCCGAGCCCGTAAAGTGGTGTAAATGGATTACTTTATGTGGTTGCAGGGTGAGGGGAAGGGAGGATGTGAGGGGGAGGAATATGTTGAGAGACGGAAGGGTTGTTTCTTTTCCTGCCCAGCCCTCTCCATATATCTTTCTGAAAGAAGCACTTTAGATGACCATTACTGATAAGGCAGAATGTGTCGCTCGTAAAAATGGTGACGGAAAGTTGTAATATCGGAGAACGATTTGTCGTATGCGAAAGTTGTCGCTGGAGTCATTTGGCCAGAAAACTATGAAAATATTATTTTGTGGGCGGGGGGGGGGGGAGGAAATTACTTGTTTTGGCATTTGTTTACGGTTTGTATTGACATGTGGCCGTGGTGAAAAAATTTACACGCCGAATATCAGAGAATTATTTATTTATTTCCGCCATTGAAATTAAAGAAAAGAAGACGTTTTTTTAAAAAGTAAACGCAAAGATTATTGTTTTTAGGTCACTTCTTGCAGTATTTTGAAGTTCTCGTTAGGTTACGACACGTTCAATAGCTTTGGAAAAATGGACCAACCATTGGTTTCGTATATATTTTTTTAAAGTCATAGAGGAAGAAACAAATGAAGGGTCAACAGGTTGTTATAGAATCTCTGGAACGGTAATGAGCGGCCTACAGGGGGAGGTGGGAGAGAAGTATCCTTTCACGGGACATTTCGGCCCTGGAGCCTCCAGCCGACGGATGAATGGGAGCTCAGTGTGCCGAGACCAGAAAAAGGGAGTTCTCTTTCGCGTTTCCTGGAAACTCCAGAACGTTCCATGTGTTCTCTAATTAGGGGACCACCGGCTTCGTTAAAGAGAATATCACATCGCAGAGTGCCTCGGCTTTTGGATAATGAGTCGACTCATTCAGTTCCCAGCCAGCTGATAACGAATTAACATTCTGATCCTTTCAAATGGCGCCATTATCTTCTTCTTCTTCTTCTTCGTAATCCGTTCTTCGATCGTTACTTGTAAAATTATTGAAAGGGATCCTTGAGCTTAAAAAAAATAGAAACGAAGCCGTACAGTATTTATTTGCAATGTTGGCTATTCTCACTTACATACACACACACACAGAGAGAGAGAGAGAGAGAGAGAGAGAGAGAGAGAGAGAGAGAGAGAGAGAGAGAGAGCGAGAGAGAGACACACACACACACACAGAGAGAGAGAGAGAGAGAGATAATGTTAAAAAAAAGAACACGTTCCGCCACGAGCGTTAGAAGAAGTTTATTTTAGCTTAATAAGTCAGATTTAAAAAAAAAAATCTTTTAAAACGTTCATGCAGTATAAAAATGATATTAAACAACAGAGACGAGATTTAAGAGACTGTGAAACCTATTAACTTTTATTTTCTTCTATCCTTCTATCTTATTTCTTACCTCACATCTCGTGACCTCGTCGTCTCTCTCTCCAGACAGAGATTTACTGTCGTCCAAAGTATACTAACAAGTTTGTGGTGAGCTTAAAGTCAAATTAACTAATGGTATGCGGTTTTTTGGGCGCCACCTGCAAGAAATTATTCACCCGCAGGATAGGAAATACAATTTTTAGTTAATAAAAAAAACATGAATTCATTTTATCAGAATTTATATAAGACGAAAAGCTCTCCAGCCTTGCCAGGGATGCATGTACCCCCCCCCCCTTTCTCAAGATTAACCGTGGTTATCTTTGTGGCAGACCGACGCGATACCTGGAAGCATGGAATGCAACTTACCAGGTCTGCAGCTCGGACAGGGTCGATTCCCGTTGGTGACTCTCTCTCTGCAGCAGCAACAGTAGACGACCGGAGACCCACGTGCAAACCAAAATGGTCCAGGATCAACTCTCTCTGACTGCTCTCACCGACGGTCCAGATCGATCTCTCCTCGTGTTCGCCGACTTCTCTCTCTCTGCGTCCTCAAAATCCCTATCTCCTGGTTGGTCCTTGTCCACACGTGACCCACTTCAATCTATTTTAGGGCCATACCTTCCCGGTCGTCTACCCTCTTTCTCGGCCGACCATGACCTTGTTTGCGGGACTTGCGGATTTTCCCAATCCACCCCCGCCATTGTCTTCTGTCTGATGCTCGACCCCCGGCAAGCCACGTTTCCATGTTTCCAGGCAGTAATTTAGGCAAAAGTTATAAAAATATTTTGTATACAAATTGATAACTAAAGGCGCACCATAAGTTTAATAATAAGAATAGAAATTTTTTAAAATTAAACTTGATTGGAATATTTTCAAGTATTTAATTTGTATGTAACGATTTTTATCGCCCCCATGCATGAGCGATCTGTGTACCATTCCTCCATTCCTCCATTCCTCCATTGGGTCGTGACGATGCTTCAGACGGGGGTTTTTCCTTGCAATACGCCCCGCATCCAATAATTTTATCAGTTTCCCTGTGTCTCGTCTTCTTCACCTCAAATCACAGATCCTATAAGACCCCGAGTAATGCAATGCTTGGAGCCCAAATATAAAGGACCGCGTCGATCCTCAATCCGTTTCGGTTAATCTACTTTATGCGGGATTGTGGATTACGTGTGTTGAGAAAGTAACTTTACACTGCCGTCATATGTGAGTGAGTGAGTGGAGAGAAACTAGTTGCATGTGCAAGCCGTTATTGCTCCAGGGACACATGCGGGCGCCGTGAGTGTGTGTTCAACGCTTCCTCCATCCATTGCGTAACTCAGTTGTCACACAACACGTCAACTGCACACGTATTGCAGTCGTACGTCACCCGTCGCGGGGTGACCAAAGCACGGTCCATGGATGAGACAAAAAAAAATTAGCAGCGTTTATAATTTTTTATTTAAAAAAAAACTCTCAGGAAATCGTTCAATTTCCCTTAATAATAATCACCTTCAAGAAAATCCTCCAGGTCAATAGTCAATATGAATACGGAGACCATGTAGACGGAATTAATTCTAATGGTAGTGTATATTAGATCTCTTTATAGGTTTTTTTTGTAGGTGTAATCCACATAGTGGATTATTATAGCATAGGAAAAGGAGTGAAAGGGGGGATGCGGAAGGGTGGATCAAGGTAGCCAAGGGGTTAACTAGGGTCCCGGGCTATGGTTTAAGGATCCTACCCGGCAATTCGCCTCAAAGTGATGAAGGGGAAACCCTAGAAAAACCTGCATCAGATAGGTTGGGCCCTTGGCACTTGTCCCACGCCCTTCCCTGGTTGGCGGGGCAGAGGAGTTTGCTGTGGGGTCGCAGCTTTCCCCTCGCCGTGCCTTGACCAGTTTAGGAGGCAGTTGGCCGACTGTTCCAATGGGATCAACTCGTATGCCCCAAAGTCTGCGACCCCAGGAACATACACCTCTCGAAACAAGCCTCGGCATGTGGAAACATTAGTTCAAAAAGTTCCAGAGAGATGTGAAGACATCTTTGAGGTTGTAAAAATCATCTTCATATAGCGAAATGTCTCCAGTCACGGGCCAAAGACAGAACTATTGATGCGTGATGGTTGTTCTTAATAGGAATTACTCTCAGAGTGAAAGATTATTATGAGGGTGTGTAATGGCTTTCTGGTGTAGATCTCCTTCTGGAATGCGGAGAGCAGGCGTGGAGCGAGGTTACACAGATGTAAACATTCTCCAGCTCGCTCATTCCAGAGTAAATACGCAAGGTATCTCAAGGGGGGGGGGGGGGGGTAAAAATCTGTTCAGACAGACCTCGTCGGCCTGAATGGACTCTTCACCACTGCCACCAGTGTTATAAATTGCAATTAATTAAATGCTCTCTCCCTGACACTATTAGACGCCGATTTATCCTCGTCTAACATTAGATATTGAAGAGAGTGGTAACCACAATACATGAGTTGCTGCAGACGACAACTAAAAATTTTTTCGTTGTTGTTAAACTTTATATATGGGGTGTAACACAGCGATTTGGCGATAGTTTCTGTTCCGGAAGTAACGTCACAGCTCAAAGTCATCGATCAAGCACCAATCAGAAGTCTCAACGTCGAGGAGGAGATTTAAATAGATTACTTTGCGATCTCTCACGCAGAGAGAATTCTCCCGCCGCAGTGAACCCTTCCAAGAGAGCTCTGGAGGAGGTTACCTTTGGGGTTGCCTTCTCCTCTCTCTGTTTTTTTTAGAACAAAAATTCCCACAAGCCGAGGAACCTCAGCCTTGTTTTGATAGGTGTATGTTCCTGGTGTCGCAGACCTTGGGGCATATGCTGTTCCCATTGGAGCAGTCGGCCAGATGCCTCCTGAACGGGTCGAGGCACGGAAAATGGAATGCTACGACCCCATGAATGAGTGTAATACCCCCATTTTTAATAATAAAAAAAGCACATATAAGTGTATGCACACACGGTGCCATATAAAATAAATTAATTAGTTGGTACTCACACGTATTTGTAAGTAATTAAACCCCATATTAACCGCATAAATTGATGACTTTCAGGTCAAATAAACCTTGATACTACTCTCCGGCTATCGGAAGGGCGTGGGACAAGTGCCAATGGCCCGACCTACCTGATGCTGGTTTTTCTGGGGTTTGCCCTTCATCACTTTTAGGCGAATTGTCCGGATAGGATCATTAAACCAGAGTTAATCCTTGGCTACCTTCCTCTACCCTTCCGCATCCCCGACTTTCAAATCCCTTCCTATCTTATTAAATGGGGCTTCCCACCCTCATGTAGCCTGTTACCCTCCCTTTAACCTCCTATTTTATTAAAGCGGAGTTGCCTGTCACTCTAAGTATTTAAATCCCCTAATCGATCTGAGTCAGGTTTCTCCATGGTTTTCTCTGCTTCCCAAAACTATAGTCAGCTAATCCTTGGTTGTCTCTTCAGCATTTCACCTTTCTATTAATTCCTATGCTATTAAAGGGGAGAGGCCAGAACGTGGACAACCATTGGGTAAAACTGTTTCTGAATAAAATATAGGTTCAATAGTGGATAGAAAACTGTAAATTTCTAATTAAAATGATCATTTCTGTATCACGAATCCGTCAAAAATTTCTTACAGTACAGAAAGTGACTTAATTTTTCTAGAATACATAAAGCCTAATTTTTGTTTTCACTTGTAATTTCTGTGAGACAGTAATTATATTATTTCCCTTCTTTATTATCTTTCTGTTATAACAAATAGTGTAAGGAGACTATAAAAACTAAAAATGAATTTTTGTTTGCTTTCAGGTGAGTTTGATTTTCCTTACACAAGGGTGTTTTATCAGTAAGTAGTAATACCTCTTTTTTTAATTAATATTATTTATTAATTGTATGAAATGAAAATTTTCGCCTCAATTGAGACAAAGTAAAGATAAAAAAAATGAAAATGAAAAAATTTACTTGTGATTGAAAATAATGAATAATAAAGATAGCCAAATACAGACACCATTGTCAGGCAGGGCTCACTGCTGCTGATCACAGACAGGCGGAGCGGAATACTGCGCATGCGCATTTCTCATTCAACACAGATTTTTTTTTTGTGTGTGTGTAGCTTTGGGCAGCAGCGTCTAAAGGAAGCAGAAATTCACAATGAAAATAATTTACGTCTGATAGAAAACAATGAATAAGGAAGATAGCCAATGCATACAAAAAAAAAGGATAATATAAATACCATACAACGACGTTTCTGGAATCCTTGCTTCCCTTTCGACAGGTGCTAAGATGAGCCTAGAGAGACACAACTGCACTGGTCAGTTGGCAACACTTAAAAGCTGAAAATAAAGATAAAAAAAATTCTAAACATATTTCCGGATAACTGTAAATGTGTTTGTTTTTATAAAAACGGTTAAAGACTGTATGTATAAATTATTAATATTATAATTGAGTAAACCCTTATTTTAATACAGTCATATAAATAGTTTTTTTTTTAAAAAAAATGTTAATTACATTAAAATGATTTTAAATAAATCGTCAGTAGGTTTTGGATTTTACTAACCATATTCATGTGATAATTTAATTATAATATTTATTTAGGGCAACATTTTCCCATGTTAAGTTCTTAACACGGTCGTCCGGTGCCATTTGATGGGCCATAAACCATCGTCAAGGCTGCCAAACTTTCATCCACTACTTGCGTGGTTCAGCTTCATCCCTCTGGGCTTCCTTGCTGTATTTTCGTAATAGGGAACGTAAACGACCAATTTATTTAATGATCCTTTTTACCACTCGCACGTCGTGGTCACTACAGTGGCGCATTGTTACGTAGTTTTTTTTTCTTTTTTCGAACAAATGATCTCGATGAAATTGCTGTATAACATTCCGGTGACCCCGAGTGTTCTCGTTAGTTGGGCTTCGGGTATCACTGGGGATTGTTGGACAGTGCGAGAGTCGAGTATAACTGGAGAGCTGACGTTATGGCTGAGGAGTTTACTTGGCAGAGGCCGGCGTCCCGTATTAATAGACTCGCCACAGAACCTCGCCAGACTGCATCGGCCACCGTTGCTTCCTTCCTCATCTCCCTGCTCACGTGGACACCAACCACTACCATCCTCCCCTGAGGTCGCCACAATGCATAAACGGTGAATAAGGAAATGAGAGGTATAAATTAAGGGGATTTTATTAAATAAATACTAAATAAAAATAGAAAGGTGCTTGAGCAGTTAAATAGTAAACCAGCGAGTCCGTCACACAACAATGTAACCCCACAGACATTCTGTTTAATATTTTCCGTTCCATAATGCTTTTTAAGAATTTCTTGGGTTCCTCCAAAATTTTATAATGACAGTAAAAATTAATAGTTTTAGAAATTTCTTAATATTTAGTAAAAATATGTTAAAATAATTTTACATACATTTTAGACGCTTAGTTGACAATGAAATTGAGATTAAAAATGACCGAACGGAGTCTGATTCATCCAGTTGTATTTTTCTTCTTTTCTCTGGTCCTATATTACAGTTCCCATCGGCTCAGTTTTGAGAGATGTAATCAGAGGGTTGTGAGTACTGGAACAGTCGGCCAGCTGCCTCCTAAACTGGTCAAGGCACGGATGAGGGACTGCTGTGACCGCATAACAACCCCCCCCTTTTCTCGCCATGGGAAGGGCGTGGGACAAGTACCCAAGAGCCCGACCTACCTGATGCAGGTTTTTCTAGGGGTTCCCCTGCATCACTTTGAGGCAAATTGCCGGGTGGTGTCCTTGAAACTGCAGCCCGGAGGTTCCTAGTTAGCCCCTGGCTACCTTCCTCTACCTTTCCGCATCCCCCCTTTCACTCCTTTTCCTATGCTATAAGAGGGGAGTTGCCACTATGTGGATTACCCTCTATTCATAACCTGTCTACACCTCCAAAAATCAGGAGGCCTGCGAGGACTGTTATCTCGCAGCTGAACCTTCCCAGAGAGCTCTGCGGATGCCTCCTCCTCTCTCTGTTTTTTTTTTGATGCAGGTTTTTATAGGATTTTCCCTGCATCGCCTTTAGGCGAATTGCCGGTTGGGATCCTTGAAACTGCAGCCCGGGTGGTTCCTAGTTAACCCTTGGCTACCTTGCATCCGCATCCTCCTCCTCCTTTCATATGCTGTAAGTGGCCACTACGTGGATTACATAGTTTGTCTTCTTTTCCTTCTCATTTAATCCTATATTTTTATCCCATCCTGCGATATTAAAGGAGAGAAAGTCCTTAACGTGGATGACCCTCAAGTAGCCTTTATGGAAAAAAAGATGAAGATGAAAGTGTATGAGAAAAAAACAGTTAAATTATTGAACTGAGGTTAATTAATTAAAATTAAACCATTGGTGAGTTTCACATGTGATCGCCAAGGTCTATCAATAATGTGTTGAAGATAAAAATATTTTTTTCTTTGTAATCGTGTAGTGATACGAACTTCTTTGACTGCTAAATTGTGGAAACGTGGCCTAAAAATAATCCTGCAAACATCTTTCAAAGGCAACGTTTTCCCTCTTCTTTACTATCAGGATGAATTCGTATGTCCACATCCTCCTTGGTGCAGGACGACATAGATCGTGTGTTTAATCTGCGAGGTTCTTGGAAGCTTTGATGTTTGGTAAATACCGCGAGATCCCTGACCGAAAGCCCAGCAGGAAATCTCGCTCCAGAATTATTAATGGAGGAAGTGCAAAGACAATTTACTAGCGATAAAAGAATCTCCACTTGAATGGTGACTTCCGACGTGCAAGAGTTCCTTTACCCCGCGCATTTATACAGAAACGCAGACACGCAGGAGCGGACGGAGGAAATATACACGCCATAAATATAACAGTTTTACTACTGGACGGACTTGCAAATGGGGAGAGCCGAAATACAACGCGAAACGACAGGCGGACGAGAAACTACACACGTGGGAAGAAGAAGAAGGATCCGGAGCCGTTGCTAACCTTCATAACTCGTCTTTCAGTTCAATTATCAGTCGATATTTCCTTTCATGTTTCTCTTTATCGCTTAAAAATCTCTATTCGTCGTCTTCATCTTCTTTTTGTCTGTGTCTTGCACCTTTGTCCGTTTCTCCTACATCGTCTCTCTGTTCGTCCTTTCGTCACTGAATTCTTTCCCATTTATCAGGCGTTATCTCTGTATCCTTTATTTGTTAAATCCATTTCGCTAATATGTCCTGTTCTTTCCGAATTTCCCTCCCCTCTCCTCACAACTTTCACGAGTCAGTTTCTCGACATTCCTCCTGATTTAACTCGTGTCAATTTTCCACGATATTTAATTGCTGACTTCACATTTTGAAAAAACTTCTGTCTTTATTATTGACATTTATCTGACTTTAAGAATAAATAAAAAGGAATCAAATAATTTAGAGTATTACATCTCATGAAAGTGCAGTAGAAGGGAGTACGACGTTTCGACGCAACTTTGGGAATTATCAGGTAATATATTAATAAAAATATAAAAGGGGAGAGACCTAAATTAAATCTATGCAATACAACAACAAAAAAAACTCTTCATGACCTTGATGAATCCAAATTTTGTTTCAAAGAGTTTACAGACTCATTAATTAAAAAAATTATAATGCACGCTGAGTTCGAAAATTGAACTTTCACGAACTGTAATTCTCTAATTGAATGTGGCTTTAACGGCTGTTTTATTTATTTTATCCCTCTATTATGACACTGGTCCAATTAGTACCTATTATAAACCTACATGTTCTACTTTTCCCCTTTACCTCAGTTCGTCTTCCTATTTTTTCTTGTAATTTCTCTTAACTCTGTTGAATTTTTATGGTTTTATTATATTTCTTTAAAGTTTATGTGATTATTGAAAAAAAAATATTTTTTTATGAGAAGGTTTACTATTTATTACAATAACCTATCCTATCCTTCCTTTTATGTTGTTGTCTCTTCCCTAAAATTCGTATCTTCTGCTGTGCGTTATTCTTTTGTTGTATTCCCGAGATTTTTATTTTTAGGCCACCCTTTTTATTTTTTTTCATTAATATACTACCTGACGAATTCACAAAGGTGTGCTGAAACGTTGTACTCTTTTTTTATTGCACTTTCCTGAAATGTAATTCTCTGATTTATTTGTATTTAATTCAAATTATCCTGACTTTATCGGCTGATTTATTTATTTTTTCCCTGGTCCAATTAGTACCTATTATAAATCTACATGTTCTCCTTCTTTCCCCTTTACCTCAGTTCGTCTTCCTATTTTATTATGAGTACCTATTATAAACCTACATGTTCTCCTTTTACCTCAGTTCGTCTTCCTATTTTATTATTAGTACCTATTATAAACCTACATGTTCTCCTTTTCCCCTTTTACTTCAGTTCGTCTTCCTATTTTATTTTTCTTGTAATTTCTCTAAACTCTGTTGAATTTTTATCATTTTTTTAAAATTTTATTATATTTTTAAATGTTTGTGTGAATATTGAACAAAATTTTTGTGAGGTCGTTGCTATTTATTTTCCGTATCGATCGCTCATTATAATACAAGCGCTGTCTCCGTCGTTCCTTTCCTTTATGTTGTTGTCTCTTTCTTAAATTCGTCTCTCCGATTCTTATCACCCCCCCCTTTTTTTTCTGTTTCTACATCTTGCAGCTTTTTTCCCGCTCCATGTCAGCCTGAGCGACTCTCCCACGTCCGTTATTTTGTTTCACATGCCCCCCCCCAGTCCGTATCTTTAGAGAGTACTCGCAACTGAAAACAACGGGGAATCTCACTGAGTGTGTGGAGTGTCGTATATTCGCCCTTTTGTCGCAAGCAATATCGGCCGTTCCAGCCTATTACCCCCCCGGTCTCTGTCGAGGCATTTATCTCCCCATTGTCTTCCTAACATCTGCGACTCCTTCAATAACAGCAACAAACTCCACTCTCCACTCCCTTGAGTCCGAGGCGGGGGATAAAAAGAAAACTTCAGCTACGAGCTCGCTTCACTTTACCAAATTCAATGTTGCTCAAATGCTTTAAAATAATAATAATAATAAATTATACGTCCTACAGTAAATGATTTTAAGTAAACAAAAATAATTTAAAAATGGCTTCCTGAGGTAGAGTTGATTTTAGATTTTCAATTCATAGATGAAATTTCATTTTAAGCGTAGACAAGAAATAATTAAAACTCATTGGCCTAGAGAATTATTATGCATTATTGAAACCTTTTTAACTCGTCCACTTTCTATAATTATATCCTACTAGCTGGGTGCCCGGCGTTGCCCGAGATGTCATTTATCTATAACCCCCTGATATGACTCCAATTTCGGCTGCTTTTGCGCAATTTTTATGTAACGCTACTCGAACCCTAATCATTATAATTAACTCTGAAAAATATTTTTTCAACGCAAATATCTGCCGTGTTTGCATGTTCCAAAATTTGCACCCCGCTACCCCTGCATCTGAGGGGGGTAAATGCCAATTTGAATGTCGTAACTAAACACAGTGACTTCCATAACCTTTGATTTGACTCCAATCTCGGTTGTATTGGCGTTATTTTACTGTAAAGCATCTCCACCCCAAACCCGAAGGGTGTCCTTTTCACAGGGCGTAGGGGATGAAAATTGTATTCAGATAACATTGGTAGAAACACTATCAATATCTTTGACCCCTAAAAATATTTATCCGACTCAAATATCGGCTGTTTTAGTATGTTTAAATATTTCCACCCCCGCTTCTGGGGGTGAAAGACGCGTCTCACCCCGACAGTGTTTGTTTCCTGGTCGCAAAGACACACGTGTACGAAGTTTGGTGAAAATTTCTCGACTGGTGTAGATTTGTATTTTATTTAGAAAACGTTTGTATGGGAAATAGAAAAGGGCTGTTTTTAGGGTTTTCCCGGAAATTATTCGATTTTTTCTCGCCTTTTAAACCTTCCCTAGACCTTCACGAACATTTCAAGACTAAGATAAGATAAATCCGTTCAGCCGTTCTCGAGTTTTAGTGAGACTAACGAACAGCAATTCATTTATATATATATATATAGATTATCAAAGCGTGTTAATAAATTAAATGCAGGATAATTGACAAATAAAAATTATTTATTTATTTGTCAAAGGGGAATTTTTACAGCAAATATTAGTCACGTCTCACTTAATTATAATTATTTAGAATATTAAAAAATAATGGATAACCGTCTACGATCCTCTAATCAATGCAAAATATATCGTAAATATAAACGATAAATTTAGTACTTAATTTAAACATCGACATTTATGGGACGTTAAGAAAAAATAAAATAAACCCTCCAGGAAAAAAATTGAAATAAATTAAAGTAAAGGATTAAACGTGTCGTGAAAATATTAAATAAAAGGAGTAAAACATTTCCATATACATATATATATATTTAATATTAATTTTACAATTAATATGTTTTAAACCCTGATGAAATATAATTTTTTTACACCTATTTGAATAAAAATTTAGCTTGAACGAGGTCATGAAGAGTTGTTTTGATTTTTTTTAAATTCAGATCCCCCTTTTTATCAACATTCTTTTTTCTGTTCCTCTTCACGACACGTATTTCTTACAATTAATTAAACTAAATTCAAACTATTCTGATGTTTTTATTTTATGAATCTTTATTTTAGTTGATTTAAGAATTTTCAAAATATAATAATTAGAAACGTAGCTGAAATACAGATTAAAGAAGTGGGAATATAAATACAACGTTTCTGGAAGCCTTGTTCCTTTCTTCAGGTGTCGAAAATATTTAAGAGCTGAGCGGGACACAACTGCCCAACTATTTACATGTCATGAAAATATTAAAAAAAGGGAGTAGAAAGGTTTCGAGGCAACCTTTTATGTTATTAAATAAAAATTTGGTTTGAACGAGGTCATGAAGAATTTTTTTTTTTATTCAGGTCCCCTTTTTATCAACATTCTTTTTTCTGTATTTTCACGACACGTATTTATTTAATTAATTTAAATCCAAACCATTCTGAATTTATTGACTTAAGTAGTTATTTTATTAATTCTTCATTTTTGTTGACTTAAAAATTTTCAAAAATTAATAACTAGAAACGTAGCGAAATAAAGACAAGAGAAGTGAGACTATAAACACCACACAACGTTTCTGGAAGCCTTGTTCCTTTCTTCAGGTGCCGAGAGAGACACAACTGCACTTGTCAGTTGACAAAACTAAAAAAAAAAAACACCACTAAAAAACTTATTATGAATTTCCACTGAGACGTAAATTTTTCATTTCAGCTTCACAAAATAGTTTTTTAAAAAAAAAAATAAGTGTTACATTTTAATGGGACGCAATTAAGCCTTTTTGAGGGATTTTAAATAAAAAAATAATATATAGAGCTATTTTGAGGTCTATTTATTAGTCTGTGAAGGTAATATTTTTGATTAATTGTTCTTGGAACGGAATTTGGGAACCAGCAGCACATTTGCCAGTTGAGTGCACGCGGAACAATGAGAAAGTGAAAACGTGAGCGGAAGTGGTTCAATGGCGGCGGGGAAAAAAAATAGTCGTATTAGCGATCACAATAGTTTTAAGAGTTATGGTTGGTGAATAAGTAGGACAAAGGTTATAAAGGAGGACTGAAAGACAAAAAAAAATAAGGAAAAATATAGATCACAATATTTTAGAAAAGGCTATGAATTTCTATGAATTAAATAGAAATTTCGACTGACACGTTATATTTTAAATCGACGGGAGTTTGTTACACGGTCAGCACTGAGTGGACTTTACAAGTATGGAAAGCTAGGGAAATACATCCATGGAAGTAAATTACTAAACATGAAAAATATTATATTATTTATTTTTTAGCCATCAGTGAATCGGTGATTGAAAAGGAAATTTATTTTAAAAAAATGTTAGTAATACGTTTTTATTCTTTTTTATAAATTTTTATTATAAATGCTTTTATCGCGAAAGTTTGCAATTTTAATTACGCAGTTATTCTGTAATTAACAATCAGTATTACACAACCGTATACATAGGAGAATGACCATCGATGACCTCATTTTCCTTTCTACGACTAACTTTTCTCCAACTTCTCACTCTATTCAAAGTTCCAACTTCCAACAATCTCATCACCTCTAAAAGCAGCCTCCCCATTTAGAGCTATAAATCTCGTACACACACAAACTCCTCTTTATTTTAGAATTCCCCCCCCCCGTCTCCCAATCAGAATGCAGTTTTCCACCTCTGTAATTTAACATTTGGTCATATCGCGGGATTAAAGGGTTAGATTTTGATGTCGAGAGTCATGCTTAAAGTTTTTTTTCTTTCTTCAGAACCTTGGTGATGGTAAACAGCTATTGTCAAGACTTTGTCCAGAATTTCCCCACAGTACGTCTTTAAGCGATTCATATCTGAGTATTTAGTATATATATATATATATATATATATATATATATACATATATATATATATATAGTAAGGGAGTCATATATATCACGTATGATATCACGTGATATATATGACTCCTTGAAATACATAATATATTTATTTATTTATATAAGCCCCTTTTACGTGATATATATATATATATATACATTATGAGTTTCAAGGAGTCATATATATATATTTATATAAGCCCCTTTTACGTGTTATATATATATATACATTATGAGTTTCAAGAAGTCATATATTAGCCCCTTTTACGTGATATATATATATACATATATAAAAGCCCCTTTTACGATATATATATATATAAGCCCCTTTTACGTGATATATATATATATATATACATATATAAAAGCCTCTTTTACGATATATACATATATATATAAGCCCCTTTTACATGACTCATTGAAATTCATAATATATATATATATATATATATATATAAGCCCCTTTTCCGTGTTATATATATATACATTATGAGTTTCAAGGAGTCATATATATATATATATTTATATAAGCCCCTTTTACGATATATATATATATATATATATATATATATATATATATATATATATAAGCTCCTTTTACGAGATATATATGACTCCTTTTACGATATATATATATATATATATATATATAAGCCCCTTTCACGTGATATACACAATACACATATTTCATATAATAGTAAAACTTTATACTCTGATGGACGTTGTTTAGGATTAAAATAGAAATTCAGTTTATTTAATATCAAAATTTATTTATAATTCATTTAAAATGGATGATAATGGTCTAAAGATCCTTAGCTTCTTCTGAAATTAAACTTTTTAAATGAACTGAGTAAACATTTTATTGTTCTGAAATTATTCAATATTAATGAGGATGATGATGGTAAATGTGTACCTATGATGTAGTTATGCTCCGCCCCCGTGCGATGTATTCTCAATATACACACCTTCTTGTTCCACCTATCAAAAGACTGTTCCTCTTAGTCTCATTTTATGTCGACGTTTACACGTGTAAGTAGTTTTAGTGCAACTTAATTGAGACCTGTGGCAGAAGACAGTCTATTATTTTCCAATTAATTTAGTTAAGCAGCCATATCAAAAATAATTTCTCCAGGATAATTAGAAATATAATCCTCGTTTTTACATCCCTTGTACGCCATTTTTGAGTGTAAACATGTTAATGTAACTGGAACTGAGGAGAAGTTCAGTGACCTTGCACTATAAATAAGCGTGTGAAGCTGGACTGTAAAACGGAACGTTTCAATCACCCAGGAATAAACAACACCACCACCGTAGTACGCAAAGTTTTGGGAGTCTTTATGATTCGTTTCTGGAATTATGATTATAAAAGTAAGACATCCAGTGCTTTCCATTTTTTTTTTCGCTTTAAGGAATAGATAAAAATTTTTTTCTTCCTATATTACCTTTAAACATAACCTCTCCTTTCTTCACGTAACGAAAGAGAACAACGTCCACATTAAACCTTTCAGCGATTGGTCGAGGATCTGATCTCGAAGGTGGGATGCAGGATAATATATAGTTAACAAAATAAAACAGTCTTGCCAAAAATTATATATTCCGATGGTATTTTAAAATAGAACGTTGTCCTTGACTTTAAGGAATTTTGCGAAAATTATTTTGGTAAATCAAGTTGTTGCTGCTGATGATGGTAACACTGTAGAAAGATTTTTCCAACAAAAAAAAATAAATTGTTTCGAAAATTGCATTATCTTATTTTCCCTGCAAATGAAATAAAAAAGTTTGCAATTTTAATTATTATTAATATTATAAATATAAAGTTAATTTACAGTCAATAATTGATATATAATTAGCTATATTTAGATTATAGATATCAGTCTTCTTAAATTGACAGTAGGTTTTTGTAGATATTTTAGAGGGCTCTTTATATTAAATAGACAATGACAATTACAGATAAATATATTTTTTTATTGAGTTAAAACAACGTTTCGGTACGTGTTTGTACCATCTTCAGGTCTTTCCTGCGGAGGAAATGGAAAATAAAATATTTTTTTTCATAAATTGATTCGCCGCCATTTTTTATAACAACAATTTTCTTGTTTTTACAATATCTCTCGGCAGGAAAGACCTGAAGATGGTACAAACACGTACCAAAACGTTGTTTTAATTCTATAAAAAAATATATTTTTTCTGTAATTTGCCAGAAAACTGCGTTATCTATAAAACATATTTTTTAGACATTATACAGTTTGGCTCAGGTTAATGTGTGTTAGTTAATGGAATTTTATTTCTCTAATTACGGGATATAAGTCGATTGTAACAGTGTTACACTATCGATACAAAGGTAGTATGAGACAATAAGAAAGTCATTTAAAAATATAAATTTAATATACCAACTATATATATTGAATTTTTAAACTCAAATTTAGTTAAATACTTATTAAAGCTACGGTACAATTTTTTTTTGCTTTGTTTTGCGAGGGAAGGACTTCTTCATCTTCTTGGACTCGTGATACATATTTTGTTTGGAAATTTATTTTTACGACTTAATACGTAATGATAATATTAAATTTTGTCTCAAATTGTACGAAAAAAAAAGTTGGAAACAAAAAGATTGCTAATTTTCATGACTGTTTTTTTTTCTCCTAAAAATTGATTTCTCACAGTGTCCAGTGTGCGTTTTGTGTCTCTTGATTTGATGTTTTTTTTAGGGTAACAGGCTACATGAGGGTAATCCACATGGTGACAACTCCCCTTTAACAGCATAGGAAGGGATTTGAAAGGGGGGATGCGGAAGGGTAGAGAAAGGTAGCCAAGGGTTAACTAGGGGCCCCCGGGCTATGGTTTAAGGGTCCTACCCGGCAATTCGCCTAAAAGTGATGCAGGGAAAACCGTAGAAAAACCTGCATCAAGTATGTCGGGCATTTGGTGCTTGTCCCACGCCCTTCCGATGGCAGGAGAGGAGTTTGCTGTGGGGACGCAACATTCCCTTCTCCGTGCCTTTACCTGTTTAGGAGGCAGCTGGCCGACTGTTCCAATAGGAATAGCGGTCAACTCTTACCGTATCCCCAAGGTCTGAGACCCCGGAACATGCAACCTCTCCGAACAGGCCGAGGTGCATCGGCATGTGGGAACCTTAGTTCAAAACCCAGAGAGATGAGAAGGCATCCCCAAAGGTAGCCTCCGCGAGAGCTCTCTGGGAAGGTTCACCTGCGAGAGAATTCTCTCGCAGGTTTCCTTTCCCTTGATTTGATGTCGGATGGAATCGTATATATATATATATTATCTTGACTGTTAACTGCGTGCTAAGGCTCTCTCCCTGTCAGAGGCGTGTCTTTCCTCTGCTTGTTTGACTTTGGTCATTAGTGCCGATGAATGAATGGATAGGAGGATGCGTGTGATCCAAGCGACATCAAGGGCGAAGGGTAACGATACTCGAGCTGTTAACACTGACCCTGTGCGCCTTAAATAGCACCTCTGTCTCTCTCTCCAGATAATGCTCCAGACCACAGACACAAATAACAGAGTCGCGATCCGCATGCTTTAAGGTTCGGAAGGAATGCCATTGATTTTTCCCTCGGTCTCAAAGTAGTCCATTGATCCTTGATTTTTGGAACTGCTATATTTGTCGCCATTGACGTTCATGTGTGTATAAATGTTAAAAAAAATTATTTTAAGTAAATAAGAAAGTCTGCCAAAGACAGTATTGATTTAACTACATGAAGAAGTAAACGTGACATTTGCCTGAGGTTAATTATAAATAAAGCAGCCAGTAAAGTCAGGATAATTTAAATTTAATACAGTTAAATATTTCATTAATGTCCAGTAAAAGGACAAAAGCCAGAATTTGTGACAGTTTACATTCACGACAAAACGTTTCCTCCCTATGTTCAAGGACTTCTTCAGTTGTATTTAAAAATTAATAAATAAATATATATAAAACGACAATTATAGATAACAGATACGTATTACGGCTAAAGGATATATTTTTACGGATGTGACGTCAGGACTGTCATAGAATCTAGATACATACGAACAACGTTGCCAGCTTTCCCCAGGTCTGCAGTTAAAGCTGAAGGTAACCAAAAAATCCTCCGTCGAAGTTAACGTCGGTGGCATCCGTTCTCCTCCGTCTCGTTGTTTAGCCAGATGTCTCCTTTTTATATTTTTTTCCACTCTCTCTCTCTCTTCTCTTTTTCCCAACACACAAAAGCTTCCATTCGTTTGTGTCACTCCGAGTCGAGGATTGCAGCTTGTTACTTCGTCCTCTGACGTAGACGCATTTTTCCGTCGAGTATTTATTCTGTCAACTGTGTTGACAGTTTGCAAAAGACTCGTCATTATATTCTGAAAATACCGTCTCTTGGCATTAAAGCGACTGTGCTGACGGTGTTAACGGATTTATTATATCAGCAGGTCATGAGAATATTTTGTCTGCAGTAACGATTAAAATTTAAAGGTACTGAAATGATAGTAAAATTAAAAAGTAAATGTTTACAAATTATTTTTTTAAGCATAATTATTTTAAATATGCAGCCATGCATGTGACGTAATATTTTTTACTTCCAATATATTCAAATATTTAAAAAATTATTTTTTGAAACTTCAGTCGAAAAATAAATTCTGAAAAAATATTTAGAGAGTTGTAAAAAAATCATTTTAATTTTTTTTACATGACAATATAGTAAATAAATGTCAAATTTTTCGAAAAAAACGTCATTATATTCTCAAAATACTATCAGTGTCATATTTACGACTTTATATTATTTCTCGGGTTGTGTAATAAATTTATAATATAAATTCATTTAGTATAGTAATGAGTATTAAATTAATTAAAATATAAAAAATTAAAATATTTTATTATATTAACAATAACAAAATATAGTTAAGTCCCTAATTTGAGACAGCTTCAGGTGTTTAAAAATGTTTTTATTATATATATAAATATAAAAATTATCAGTATAACTAATATTAAAATTAAAGTAAAGTACAAAAATTGTATTAAAAATTAATTGTTTTCTAAAACACAATTATTTAATGATTTCTTTTGCGTTTAATTTTTTTTTACAATTTTTATAAAAAAATAATTTTGAAACGTTGGCTGTAAAATATTTTTTTAAGTTTTACGATAATCTCTTTTTCATGAGTTGTTAATAAATATGTCATGAAATGATTAAAATATCTCTGCCTCACTACGGGTACCTAATTTATATATAAGTCCATCTAACTTGCTGTCCCTTTATTAGGCAGGTGATTGGTCAACGCGGCGAAGGTGGTTCTAAAATTTTACTTTTACAATCGTGATGTTTTTCTTGTACTGACAAATATTCCAGAGGTTCAAATTTGAAACATTTGTTGGGCTGTGTTACTCCAAAGATCCTCGTAGTAGGTTGGATCATTGTGAGGTAGAGGGTCCGAGCAGACTGGGAATGTCTCTCAGATGTCTTTCGTCTGAAACGACATATGTCAGGGGCAGTCCTGAGGAGTGGAAGAAAAAAAGATACTGAGAAGAATCTGGTTGATATAAACGATTTTTTTTTGGTGTGTGTTTCGTTAAAAGAAAATATGGGTGTCTGGTCCATCAGGCTTTGTTAGACGTTAAATAGCCCGCCACCCCCCCTCCTCCCCGTTGGTGTGTTTAACAAGGTTTCGGCCACCCTCCCCTTTCATCATGAAAGTGATGTGGTCACTTTCTTCCCTCTCTGAGCACTCTTGAGAGGGGGGGGGGTGAGGGGGGGGTCGTCGCCGTCGTATCCCTCTTGTTTCAAAGGCGTCCCCTAGACCACGCCGGAAATTACCTCCTAACCCTCATTCCTCACTCACACACTTAATAGACTATTCTGTCTGACACTAGAAGGTCGGTGCAGGCTTTCATCAGTAGACGAGAAGTACCTCCGGGACATAGATATCTTTAACAGACGATATGCATATATATATATATATATATATATATTGTAGTATTTACTATTAAATGCCAATTAAAATTAAAATGATTGTATTTTAAATAAATACTAAAATTTTGGCGCCCAACGTGGGGCTTACTTAATTTGCTTATATAAAATCGCATTTAATTTTGAATATTACTTCTGGTGCCTCAACTTGAAATTTAATTTATTACAATACATACACATATATATATATATATATATATATATATATATATGTTTGTCTGTTATAAAGGTCGTTTTAACATAATTAATACCTGGAAAGGTTTAGAAGAATTTCTAAAATTTAGGAAAAGTATGCGTTATGTGTGGAGTATTATACCGAGGTAAAGACTCGATGGCGCTACAGAGGACAAATAAAAACGTAAACTAACACTTTGACCAACATAAAAAAAATGAAATGAGACTGCTGTTGAATATTTTAAAGTTGGTACCGATTCTGGAATTTTTTTTTTTTGCAGAGATACATATTTATATACATTCCAAGAGAATATCGTAATTCACTAGTATCTAAAATGGTAACACTGAAGTGAAAACTGATATTACCTGAGATTGGGATCCGGAGTTTATTACTTTCGACCGAGCCAGTAGTAGATTGAATTAGATGTGATTTTTTTTCCTCCCCGGGGGGGGGGGGGGAAGGAAATCAGTTGGGGCTCATATTGCAGCCTGATGTTATTATTTGGTTTGGAAGGGGGGGGAGAGGGGAGGAGGACGACCTGCAGCCCCCAGGTGGTATGAGATACATCGGAAGCAATTTCAGGGTGCAGCAGGGTTCGATATTGAAATCTCTCCAGCCAATAAACTTGCTCTTGCAGGCAGAGAGAACTCCAGATACAAGCTACTACAATCGCATAGTCCAAGAGGGAGGGAGCGGGGGGGAAATAGGGATCTTCAACAACGGAACAAATCAGTTACCAGAGTTTGGGACTTCAATTTAACATCCATCACAGTCCGAGGATCTCCGAACCAGAATCGTGTTCGTCTGCGTCCTTTTTTTTTGCGGTTTGAGTTCCAGACGACGTGGATTGCAAGTTTTGCCAAGACATTCCAGTTTACTTTGGACGCTATTCAGAAAATAGTTCTATTCCTTTTCTCAAGGCTACTAAGAGAACGACAACAGAAACTGAGAAATGTGGAGTGAATAAATATGGAAGGTGAAGAAGCTTCATAACCTCATTGACAGGAAATTAACAGTTTTGCTCTCGATTATTAATGAGTCTTGTGATATGACTATAAATTTTTTTTAACTAGTAGCCACGAACAATTCAGTTTTTGGGGCGACTGTGACGACAACCACACTTCCAATTTACTCGACAGATAAAAGGATATTTTAAATAGACAATAAAAACCAATAAAGAACTACGAAATAACTGCCAACTTTCATCAGACAAACACAGCTTATAATTTAAAAGAAAAATAATTTCGAAAGCTGTTATGGAACTAGAGAACGTACAGAAACAAATTAAGTTGCTTAACGAAACAGTGCATTTTTTATCTAGACGGCTTACATTCTAATAGTAGTGTATATTAAATCCCTTTATGTGTTTTTTTTTGGTAGGAGTAGCCAGGCTAAGTATAGGGTAATCCACATAGTGGCAACTTCCCTCTTATAGCATACGAAAGGGAGTGAAAGAGGGGATGCGTAAAGGTAGAGGAAGGTAGCCAAGGGTTAACTAGAGGCCCCCGGGCTATGTTTTAAGGATCCTACCCGGCATTCACCTCAAAGTGATGCAGGGAAAATCCTAGAAAAACCTGCATCAGGTAGGTCGGCATTTGGTACTTGTCCCACGCCCTTCCGATAGCGGGAGAAGAGTTTTCTGTGGGGTCGTAACATTCCCTTTTCTGTGCCTCGACCAGTTTAGGAGGCAGCGGGCCGACTATTCCAATGGGAATAGCGGACAACTCTTACCGTATGCTCAAGGTCTGTGACCCCGGAACATACACCTCTCAGAAAAGACCGAGGTGCCTCGGCTTGTGGGAACCTTAGTTAAAATTTGGAGAGGAAAAGGCAGCTCCAAAGGTAGCCCCTTCGTATCTCTCCTAAAAGGTTCTGCCTGCGAGAGAAAATCCCTCGCAGGTTACCTGCGAGAGAATCTCTATCAAAACAGGCCGATTTTTTTTAGGGCAACAGGCTACTTGAGGGTAATCCACTTAGGGCAACTCTCCTTTAATAGCATAGGAAGGGATTTGAAAGGGGGGATGCGGAAGGGTAGAGGAAGGTAGCCAAGGGTTAACTAGGGCCCCCGGGCTATATGACGCAATTTAGTTTTAATTAATTAAAGACCATAAATAACAGCAAGAATCAAAGAAACCACTTACGTAGTTATTAAACGCTTTAAAACAACAAAAAATCTGCAATTAGAAATTTATTCGTTAATCACATTTATTAAAGATGTTTTTGTTTGTGCAGTGTAACACCACGAACAACCCCTACATTAAATTTTGTGAAGCATATTGTGTGTGTTTGTTTGCCATATTAATAATTCAAGTGGTGGCCTGTGACGTCACTTGGCGTTACGCTACTTTCTTAAAGGCCGTATTTCCCAACAAACTGACTTACCGTACCGCGACATAAGTTTCACTCCAAAAAAAAAAACGTCGATTCTCGGTCTTCACAGAGTCACGACGTGGTCCTTCACGAACCCTTTTTCTCCCCGGCGGAGACAAAGAGCCGTCGAATGCCTGAAAGCTCCCTTAAATTTTTTACAAAAGACTTGCTGGAGTTGTTAAACTTTTTCCCAGAGGTCGACGATAGAAAGCACTATTTTACCGTAGAATATTTTTGTCTTGAAAAAATCTCACAAAATTTGAAGTGCGGAACGTCTGGTTTTTGTTTGTATCATCAAAGGTCAGTGGGGACTCTTCTAAGATAATCGCCATAAAGGTGAAATCACCGTCGGAATTCCTCCGACGCTAATAGTTTCGTCCGCCAGATAAGAGACGCCACCCGCCTGCTTGGAGGATGCCTTCCAGAGACGCTAACGAGGAATCGATACGACGCCCTGGCGTCGCGACGTCTTTAAGTGGTCTTGCAGGAGGAGGGAAAGCGTGTTAACGACCTGCGTAACGTGTTTTGCCTAAAGGCGGGGAAAAGTCTGCACTACTTGGTCTTATCCCATTGGCAGGAAAAAAAGAGAAGGGAACGAAGAAAAATTTATGTAGTCTTGATTAAGTCCTCCGTGAGTGTTGACGAGTCATCCGTCTAATTAAAACACACCTTTTTAAAAGTCAGAAAAATATTTATAATTTTAAAAAAAACGTTTCGTCGCTATTTTTTTTTATGGCAACAGGCTACATGAGGGTAATCCACAATGGGCAACTCCCCTTTCATAGGAAGGGATTTGAAAGGGGGGATGTGGAAGGGTAGAGGAAGGTAGCCAAGGGTTAACTAGGGCCCCCCCGGGCTATGGTTTAAGGATCCTACCCGGCATTAGCCTAAAGAAATGCAGGGAAAACCCTAGAAAAACCTGCATCAGGTTACGTCGGGCATTGGGTACTTGTCCTACGCCCTTCCGATAGCGGGAGAGGAGTTTTCTGTGGGGACGCAGCATTCCCTTCTCCGTGCCTCGACCCGGTTAGGAGGCATCTGGCCGACTATTCCAATGGGAACAGCGACCAACTCTTACCGTATTCCCAAGGTCTGTGACCCCGGAACATACACCTCTCAGAACAGGCCTCGGTTTGTGGAAACCTTAGTTCAAAAACGAAAAGAGAAAGGCATCGCCAAAGGTAGCCCCTTCGTATCTCTCCTACAAGGTTCTGCCTGCGAGAGAATATCCCCCGCAGGTTACCTGCGAGAGAATCCTCTCGCAGGCTTCATCGTCCAATGTCGCTACTTTTGACCTCTTCAGGGCTATATATATATTATTTTCATTTTGACTTATACCAGACTTATACCGGAATTCGGAAGCACGTTTCGTTCCTTCTGTGTAAGTAGCTTTACAGTCCTAAGGATTAATTATATAAATAACCGTTATGTTTATCCCAATTTTTAATTTGAACTTCAATGTTTTTAACAAAATTTTAATTTTATTTTATAATTTAAAGCTTTTACCGGCAACATAATAATTCACAAGGTCAATCATACTTCTATTGGTTTTTTTTAAAAGAAGGTTAAAATAATGAAACTAATTTTGTATTTATTTTTCCACCGGTAAAATAGTAATTTTTAAACTAATATTAATCATCATAATTTTGATGTGTTTATAAATGAAATAAAGGGGAAAGATATGAATACTTTTGCCAAGGTTAATTTGTATGAAATCTATAATGAGACACTTTAATAGCTTTATTTATTCTGTGGTTGTGTTTAATTTTCCTTTTCCACCGGGGGGGGGGGAAGGGTGGAATCATATAAGGCTCTTATGTTAATTTCCACGGAGCTATTTCATTGTTATTTATTTATTTGATATTTATGAGATAATATTATGCCGTTTGAGGGGGGGAGGGGGAAGTTTTATGCCCTCCCGCAATACAGAGAGCGTTGAATCGAAATCTATTTCGCAGGGGCACAGCAGGAAATTATTCACTTCTGAGCTTGACAGGTTTCCCCCCCCCCCCCCCCACATTTTCAACGACAAAAAAAAATAACGTAAACATCATCGTCTCGGGAGCCAAGCGACGAAGCCTCCCAAACTCTCTCCTTTTTGTGCGTGTGCGTGTGAGAGAGTCTGTGTGGGAATGAGTATTCCGTTTAGGATTCCTGAGCCCTGGGCGGATCACTTCAAAGGCCTTTCCCCTCTTGGAATCTATTTCCTCTGTTTTACAAGAGATCAGGAAACGTATAAATGTCTCTCTCTACCGTTTTCTTCTTCTGGAAACTGAATGCCTTTTTTAATATAATATTCTTCGTCGTTACGTATGAATGTTCGTACTGTCGACAAGCTTGGTGATGGATCCATCAGCTCACAGACCAAAATTATATTACTAATACAATAATCAATTTACCTTAATAATAATACATGTTCAATTAAAAAGAAACACTTAAATTAATCGCTTTAAATTGCTTATAAGCTTTGAATATTCAATATAAATTCTGTAATTCGAAAAAAAAATCTTCAATTTATATTCATCGACCAGCCTTAGATTTTTTTTATTGACTTGGAATTTAATATATCGAGAAATTATATCGTTTTTGGCAACACACACAGTTTTGTTACGTAAAATACATCCCAATTAGTTTGTCTCTGCATCTACAATTATTATTTCTTCTTACCACCTGACGAAAGGCACAAGGATCCCAGAAACGTTGTTGTGTGTTATTTATTTTACCTTTTTTTGGTCTGTATTGACTGTCTTTGTTATTGATTAATTACTATTTCTCTCCAATATAAAAATTCTAGTTGTTAAATACGAGCTCCAGTTTCTAGACGAATTTAATATGAGAAACAATTACACAGAAAAAAAGATTAAAATATAGCTCGACGTTTCGACGTTTTTCCTCTAGCATTATTTTAATATAGAATGATACACTCTTATATGTTTTATTAATTCGAATTCTGTTTCAAATCCTAAATTTATTTGTTGGGAACTAAAGTCGTATTAATTTTTCATTAATTGAATTGAACGTTTAACCTTTAGCTGTTAAATTTTGATTTCAAAGTAGCAGAGTGGCCGGCGGCGTTGCCCGGGTATTTATTTACCACCACGGTTAATTCGAGAATTAAACTCAGCGACTCCTATAACCTCGGAATCGACACTAATATCGGTCCTTTTTTGCATTTATTGTTATATAAACCCCTTCCACCACCACTCTTACCATAACAGTGCTTCCCACCCTTGCCTTTTAACTTTTTTTTTAAAAAAATTCTAGTATGACACTATCAAATTAAGTGACCACGAACAGTAATTAATCATCGCTAATATCGGCCGTGTTAGTTTGTTTTTTAATTTCACCCCTGTTTCACCCCTTTGGCAGTTGCCTAACGCTTCGAAAGGCCGACAGAAAACACCTCGCCAAATTTTCATCGTAATCGAATGAATATGTGAATAAATATAGGGCAGCTGAGGCTACTCATATTTTTTTATAATAAATTTTAAATACGGGTTTGCTGTGTATTTGTTCTAGTTGTAATCCTGTCCAAAGTAATTTACCGTCGCCATGAAACGTTCAGTGTTCAGACCACGTTTTCGACGTTAAGTCCCTGTGAACTTTAGCGCGTCGCGTGCTACAAGTTTTCTTTTTTTATGTGCTTGAGTGGTAAATAATGTACCAAGACGAGTCTGTTGCAAGCTCCAATTGCCAGAACCGCGGAAAGGCCGTAACCCCTGTGACGTCACACGCATGTGACGTAACCCACGGCCTTCGTGAGCTTAGGCGCTCCACAATGTAGACCACCGTAGTTTCTTGTATCACTTATTAATTTCGTAAAATTAAATTATATTAGCTCTCGTCTCCTTTTTTGGTTCCACAACATGTTCACAGCACATGGCCCTTTGTTAAATAATTGTCAGTTGTAATCGTCTGAGCCAATATTGATTTTTCCGGTTCTCTGGAGGGCTATTAGTGTCTGGCTCAAGGAGATCTGTTTGTGTGTGTTCTCTCTTTACGTCAGAAGGGGAGTGGGAAATTCCTTCGGACGCCCTTGCTGTCAATCGACTAAATCGGGACGCGAACCAAGGACTTGATTCCTCTAACCTTGACACGACTTCTAAATCCGCAGCGAAGTCGATAAATTGAGTCGAATAGTTGTTCTAACATCATCGGAGTATGAGGAAGAAAAAGGGTGAAGTAACATAAGTGTTGTAAGTCTCAGGTTGAAAACAAAAAAAATATTTTTTTATGTCTTATTTTGTTCATTATTTTTTGGCGTTTAATTACTTGAAACATTGGCACAAGAGCAATTAAACTAATTTCCTTTAATATCATTAAATAAAATGGCCGTCCTCCCTCAGTCATTCTCCTACGTGATCTGTTACCATTTAAATTTTCGGGAAGCCTGATTCCTATTGGAATAGTCGGCCAGCTTCCTCCTAAACTGGCCAAGGCACGGCGACGGGAAAGCTGCGACCCCACAGCAAACCCCTCTCCCCCGCAATCTAGGAAACGGCGTGGGACAAGTGCCAAATGCCCGACTTACGTGATGCAGGTTTTTCGAGGGTTTTCCTAGCATCTCGTTTGGGTAAATTGCCTGGAAGGATCCTTAAACCATAGCCCGTGGGCCCTAGTTAACCCTTGGCTACCTTGCTCTACCCTTCCGCATCCCCCCTTTCACTCATTTTCCTATGCCATAAGAGGGGAGTTGCCACTATGTGGATTACCCTATACATAGCCAGTCTGCACCTACAAAAAAAATAATTCAAGAAGCTTGCGTAGGCTGTTCTCTCACAGGTGAACCTTTACAGAGAGCTCTGGAAGAGGCTACCTATGGGGATGCCTTCTCCTCTCTCTGTTTTTTTTGACAAGCCGAGGCCTGTTTTGAGAGGTGTATATTCCGGGGGTTCGCAGACTTTGGGCATTCGCTAAGAGTTGTCCGCTGTTTCCATTGGAACAGTCGGCCAGCTGCCTCATAAACTGGTCGAGCCACGTATAAGGGAATTCTGCGTCCCCACATAAAACCCCCTCTTCCGTCATCGGGCGGATGTGAGACAAGTACCAAATGCCCGACCTACCTGATGCAGGTTTTTCAGGGTTTGTCCTGCATCACCTTTTAGGGGGACCCCGGGTAGGATCCTTAAATTATAGCCCTGGGGCCGCCAGTTAACCCTTCCTCAACCGTTCCGCATCCCCCCTTTCAAATCCTTTCCTATGCTATTAAGGGGGAGTTGCCACCACGTGGATTAGCCTCATGTAGCCTGTTACTCTAAAAAAATATTGTAAATAATATTCGTCTTTTTTTTGTGGCGGAGGGGGAATATTTTCGAGTATGAAATAGTCTGTGGAGCGGATAAGTAAGAGTAAAGCACACAGAGAAGAAGTCAAAGTGAGGATTAGTTGAGGTCCCACAACCAACCTCAGATGTTTCTGCCGCAATGGAAAAATAACATGTCAAAGTGTTTGGTGCACACGTGTATGTTTACATAATGTTTATTCAATAAACACACACACGGACTGGTAGTACAGCATGTTAACCTCTTGCGTTCAGTTGTTTTGTAAATGAGGCAGACCGGATTCGGTTTGCTGATGTGCTCCAATGTTGATGACGCGGAGCGGAAGTGAAGTAGACTGACCTCAAAGCCACTCAGGGTCACCTCACTCTAGGAACACACACAGCAGCTGGGCTCATAGTCGACGTGACTGTTATTCATGCACAGTCAGAGGGCGTTAAAAACTAACTCAAAGAGAGGCGGATTCAACCAACGACCTCCAGCTTCGTAGTTACCACTCTTAAAAATTAAATTGGGGACTCCTGGACGAGTTTACTTTTTAAATTGAACAGAACAAATCCATTAGTTTTTTTTAGACTGTTAGTAACAATAAATTAATAACCGATTGGTTCCAAGAACCAATGGCATAGCCTTAGACGTGTCCTGTTCGTCGTAGTTGGCTGATGTTGGCCGAAGGTGACCGAGGTTAGCTTTGTTAAGTAGCCTGTTAATTTATTTTTTGTAGGTAAACGTGTAAGAGAAAAGGAAGGGGCCGAGGAAGCAACACTGAAAAATTATCTTTATCCAGACACGGTTCTTAAAAATAGCTTTCTATCGGCCTAGAGGTTCTTATGTGGGCACTTAATTGTTGGTAACAGTGTTTGATCAGTTGCAACAGTAGAGACGCCCGTGGGAATCGAACGGACAGGCAATGCATCATATCGCGCTAATTGGCACCCCTGGAGGATCTTGGACGGCCACGGACCTCGTAAGGTCAGCCGATGATGATGATATTAATGGAGGAGGAAAAAGTGTTAGGTAGGTGTACCAAGTCATCCACTACTTTAGCGGCGGGGGGGGGGGGGGAGAAGAAAAACGTACACTTTAACGATCGTAATTCCGCTCCATAATTTTTACCGGTGACCTGAGCGGTGGTGGTGCATCTCTTCTCCTGACCTACCACACTCGAACGCACGTGGTGGGAACTGAGCTCGGAGACGCGTAATTTGTCGGCAGACGTCTTAACCAGCGAGGCAGACACGACCTTTTACAAAGAGAGAAAAACAACGCCCCCTTCTCTCTCACACACACACACGCACACACACCGACAGTAGTTCTGAGGAGCAAAAAAAAACAACAAACCCGGAGAGGGAGTCATCCGGGTCTGCGAGGAGACTAATCTTCCCGAATACCACTTACGGCTAGGTCTCGATAAAAGAGGCAGCAGCAGCAGCAGTGGAATGAAAGAAAGAAAAACCAAAACAAATAAATAAATTGTTACAGGAATTTAAAATACCAATAATTTTGTTCAGAAACGGGATATTCGAAAATATTCCTCGAGGAAGAATTTTATTTTAAAAATTTGTTGTATTACGATTAAGTAATGAGTCTTAGTTAATGTCTTGATGGGATGTAGCCTTCGCTATTTTCCCGGAAATCTTCAGTGTTGATTGACGCGAGGTCCTGATGGCCAATTCCTCTCGAGTCTTCTTGTTCCTCGCGGTTGGTTTTATCAGATTTTTTTTAAAGATGTCGTGATTTTTCGTGAATGCCATCCAACAAGCCTGCGAGAGGATTCTCTCGCAGGCAGAACCTTTTAGGAGAGATACGAAGGGGCTACCTTTGGGTATGCCTTTTCCTCTCCGTTTTTGAACTAAGGTTCCCACAAGCCGAGGCACCTCGGCCTGTCTTCAGAGCTGTTTGTTCCGGGGTCACAGAGTTGTCCGCTATTCCCATTGGAATAGTCGGCCAGCTGCCTCCTAAACTGGTCGAGGCACGGAGAAGGGAATGCTGCGTCCCCACTGCCAACTCCTCTCCCGCTATCGGAAGGGCGTGGGACAAGTACCCAATGCCCGACCTACCCGATGCAGGTTTTCCTAGGGTTTTCCCTGCATTTCTTTAGGCGAATGCCGGGTAGGATCCTTAAACTATAGCCCGGGACCCTAGTTAACCCTTGGCTACCTTCCTCCACCCTTCCGCATCCCTTCCTATGCTATTAAAGGGGAGTTGCCCAAAGTGGATTACCCTCATGTAGCCTGTTACCCTAAAAAAAAATCGTGATCTTGTAGCTTGATGTTGTATTGTCTTGCCATCCAACTGGATCTCAGTGGTGACTTTTTGGTATTTTTAAATTCGCGCTGTGCATCCGCCAGCATTCGCAAGGTCTTCGGTTGAAATCTCTGGTGCGAGATCCCCACAGGTGGATCCCGTACGTCCACAAAATTATTCTGTATAACAGTATCTTCTTGTTTTTTTTAATGATAATTGGGATATTCTTCCAATTAGCCAATACAATTGTTCGACTTTTAAGTCTAGTTGTTTTCCTCTACGGCTGTAATGTGTGTGTGCTGCGGGTAAGTTTTTCATCAAGATTGCATCCTGAGGTATTTTACTTCTGATCTCATCTGGGTATTATTGAATCTACTAATTGGGCATACAGGAAGTTTGTTTGAGTAGATTTTTAACTGTTCTCCCATTTATTGGTCCATTCTTGGACTACATCAAGCTGCTGCTGCTATCTGTGTGGTGTATCGCTGATTGCCAAGATGGCCGTCACGTCCGCAAAGGTAGCCATTATAGTATCAGAAATTCGTATATATAATTTTTAATTACAACTACCGCCACAGTAAATCAAAAAGGCATCCTTTCTTAACAAATAAATTTAGAAACTTCCTCAGCTTTCAAAAATTATTAATTCAAAGTTCTTTGGTAATTAATATCGATAAAAAATTGTTTATAAAAATTCCCACCTAAACGTTACTCACAATTATCCTTGAATATAATTTTTTAATTTAACGTCTGTTTTGAATTAATAAAAACACTTGATGACCTTATACAGACATTTTTTTGTATTATGACGACGTTTCGATACCTTTTTGTATCTTGTAAATACCTGAAGAAGATACAAGAAAGGTATCGAAACGTCTTCATAATATAAAAAATAAATTATATGTTTTTATCCTTGAATATAGTTTATTATTTTTAAGGCGAGAGTATTAAAAGTATTGCAAATAGGTACCAATGGAGTAACGCATTTCCAACGACTATACATACATCAAGTTTAGAATTCATGACTGTAATTTACGCTCTTTATCTTCACCCTCTTCACATTCTCTTCAAATGACACTCTTAAACTTAATCGCAGGAGGAGAGTTTTTAACTTCGGAAAGAGATTCTCTCTGACTTTAAGTGCGAAGCATTTCAATGAAATTACGCAAAGAGACCTTCATTAAGGTAATATTGTCGTAAATACATCGAAATATTGTCTCACGTAAGATCTCAGACAAGAGGAATTACTTTATACGTAAAAACTTTGGCACTTTTCTGGTTGAAAGTTACGTCATCATCATCATCATCATCATCGAAGGAATCATTATGTGGCGCACTTGTGCGGTGAAGTTGAATCCAACTAACTAGATCTGAGAATAAATCAAAATGGCGGCCGTAAAATACAAGTATATCTTTTAGACGTTCGGCGAGGCGGCAGAATTTCAACAAAGAGGTGTGTGGGGGGGCGGGGGGGGGGGGGCAAAACAAAAATGGTTGACAATGCGGACGACGGAGAAGAAAAAGTGAGAAGAAATATAGTGGGCATGTTAAAAAGAAAAAAAAGGTACTTCTCAATAGCATTCGTGAATAAAATTACGATCGTGATAGAAATGGAAAAAAAAAATGCTGAGAAGGGAATAGACGTGGGAGAAGAACAACGCAATTTGGGAAAGAAAGCCCTCTGGGGTGGAAAAGCTGAGTTTGCTGAGTCGAAAAAAAAAGAGGGGAGGCAAAAGACGGAGACTGCGAGAAAAAGACGGAATATATAAAAGAAAGGGTTAAAGGATGACACAGAGTATTGGTGACAGTGACGAGGGTGACGCTTGTGGCCCGAACGAGAATTTAACGACATCCCGTCCCTTAACGACTCGAATGCATTTACTTTCAGACTGGAGAAAGAGTCTGTCTATTAACACCCTTAAGGAATGGCGCAGAAATCTCAAGACGTAGGCCGAAGAAGGACGGATTTTTCGATTTCACTAATGTTAAAAAAAATAAATGTTAATAAATTATAGTTTAAAATAATAATTAAAGTAAAAAAACTAAGTTTGTTATTCACTATTTAGAATCTCTTCAGGGGGTTTACATGGTAAAGAGATTTATTGCAAAGAATTTTATTACGAAAATATTGATGAATTTACGTAAAGATATAATTTAGACAATATGTCTGATGTTTAGTTAAATACGCCATTTTTAAATAAGTTACTTTCTATTCTGTGTTAAAAGATACTTCTCGAGAAATTATTTAACCTTTTTTTTCTTTCTAGAAGCTTTGAGAGTCCATTGGTGGAGGAATAAACACCTCTATTTAACTTACAAACCTTTTAAATAAGTTCAAAATCGAATACATTGCGCTTGTAGTATCGAAAACAGTTTTGTTTCTTCTTCAAACTCTCGTCTGCTGGGGCTCTGTGAGTTCAATTATGCATGTGTAAAAATACCGGCGCGATGGATGCCGCGCGCGCTTCTCTCACTCTCGTATAGATCTCACGTCCACTCGTAAAATCACCACAAGTAACTCTTATACTTTTTTCTTTCCCCTTTTCTTTATTGTTCCGAAGACTACGAACACCGCTTACCGTTATTTGCATACAGCGGCTGGTATACTACATTTAATTTAGTTACAAAACATTATTTTTAATATTTAATTATTCATCTTAGAAGACGAATTTGTGGCAAAAAAGGACTCAATTGAAGGCAATTAGAATTAATATCACAAAAGGGGAAAACATCTAAATTAATTAGAAAATACAGATTAAATCTACAGGGGGGAAAAACTGTATCACGACAAGTCTAAATCAGTTTATATGTGCGTTGAAGGTCAGACATTAATTTCTGTATGTACACATTTTTAACCCCCACACATACATTTAATTCATTTACAAAACATTTCTCTTATCTTTATTTATTACATCTTATGTCTTCACACCTTAAGGAAATTTCTGATTCAACAGTTTTATGTCTCAAATAATAGTGAAAATCAAAACAGTCTTTAATTTTTCGCCTGATCACAGGCCTACTGCAGGATTGCACAAAACTATGTAACATTTATGTAATTTTTCCTATTTTTTTATTATATCAGTGTCTTATACTAAATCATGTTGTACAGTGGCTCATCTTTTTTTATTATTAAAAAAAATATTAAGTTAAATGTGAATAACAGTTCAACACACTATTTTTTTTATTTTCTTTCAATACTAAGATTTTTATACCATCAAGTTCATCCTAATTCATGGGGAAATTATATAGGGGTGCAGCTTCTGGACTGACATGCACTCGTTTAATTGCCGGAAGTGAATGGAAATAAATATAACCGCGCTCAGAATAAGAATTTTCACGGAGAGGAGGGGGGGGGGGTGGAAATAGACAAGTGATCTTCACAAGTGCAGTGGTCTAGGTTTTTTTGTATCACGATATTTTTTCCCCTCTTCCTCCTCCCCTCTCGTGTTGACTGCACCCTCGGCCCTCTCTGTAGATGGGCGGTATCGATGAAAGACTAGCGTTGGTCGTCCCTCGTCGTATTCAGGCTGTTCCCCCCTCCCTGTGTGTCTCTCTCTCGTCTGCCTCACTCATCCACATAGGGGAGAGGAAAAAAGGGGATTGCTCTTTCCTGCAGGCGAAGGGTAGGATTGACAGCAGAGTCAAAACACGCGGACCATCCATTTTCCTCAGGATACAATACACAGGGAATCCAATCTGGCTAACGTGATCCTACTCGTTGCTCTCATTCCATTTCCAGAGGCAGAGTCCTCGACGTATCGGCCGATGGCCCAGTCGTTTACAAATTCACCAACCCTATTCTGAAAATCCGGAGAAAAGGAGGCCGAAAATCACTTCACGGTTAAATAACTAATCCAGAAATAAGGTATTTGTAAGTATTCCAACTGATTATCTGCCGTTTTCCTGGTTGTTTATTTCTCTCAATCTTCTTTTAATTTTTTTTACTGTTTATAGTCGCATTAACCTGTTGGTCATTAGTGACTTAAATCTGTTATGTTTTACATTTGTTGAACATTTAAATTACTTTATATGACTCAGTTTTCATAGTAAAAGCTATAAGGTTGTTTATTGCTGTTGGTGAGTTGCAGATCTCCATCACTGATCTTCTTATGTCGCTATATTTGGGGTTGCCTTCGAAATAGTTCTTTCGGGAGCGATATTTCTTTGATGCTGCTCACATTTCTTCTGGTTTCACTCTGGTCTATTCCACTTTTCCTCCAAGTTCCTTCTAGAGCCTTACTCTGCAGTCCCTGCTGGTGCTGGTCCTTGATGATCAGCTTCCATCTTGGCTAGGTGATATGCCCTGTCGTGTCCCTGCTGGTGCTGGTCCTTGATGATCAGCTTCCATCTTCGATAGGCGATCTGCCCTGTCGTGTCCCTACTGGTGCTGGTCCTTGATGATCAGCTTCCATCTTCGCTAGGCGATCTGCCCTGTCGTGTCCCTACTGGTGCTGGTCCTTGATGATCAGCTGCCATCTTGGCTAGGTGATATGCCCTGTCGTGTCCCTGCTGGTGCTGGTCCTTGATGATCAGCTTCCACCTTCGCTAGGTGATCTGCCCTGTCGTGTCCCTGCTGGTGCTGGTCCTTGATGATCAGCTTCCATCTTCGCTAGGTGATCTGCCCTGGCCCTGGCCCTTCATGATCAGCTTCCATCTTCGCTACGAGATCTGCCCTGTCGTGTCCTTGTGCGCCGGTAGCCAGGCTGTAGTGATCTGGTTGGATTTTCACTATATTCTCTCTAATTGGATTTATGCAACCATTTCTGTACGTCGTACTGGTTATTCTTATGCATTGCCTCCTTGGAGTCTGTTAAGATGATGATGTTGCTGGCCCTCCCGTGTATCCAGACACAGTTCCGTGGCCATGAAGATGGCTGTACTGATCGATGCATTGTGGTTAATTCTTCAAGTCCGTTAATCTCTAATTTGTGTTGGAAACGTGAGCTGTTATTATGATTCTTTTTTTAAAAAAACAGGGGATTGTTTTTCAAAACAGAAATGAGGTCTTTGTATTTGTCGTGTGTTTCATTTTGTTCTGTGAAAAACAGTGAGAGTTTTTAGGGGCTGGGTGGGTGGTGTTTAGTTGAGTTGTCCGACTCTCTTGACGTAACTATATCATGAGACAGCTCGGGGGCAATTAGGGCGTGAAAGGGGCCTAAGGGCTAGGGCAATCGATCAGTGTCATTTGGCCTCCTCGTGAACAAGTGGTCAAAGGGAGACAAGTAAGAAGACACTTTGTCATACACAGAGTGAAAGACTGAATTAACACTTCAAGTAGAAAACCCCAGTCTCTTGTTGTAGACCCACAAGGGCGAGAGAACAGTGATAGATCGATGACGAAATACTTTGGAGAGATAAGACTTTAGAAGGGATTTGTCATGGAGTTTATTCCTTCGCAGTAAATAAAAGACAAATGGCTGACACCAATCATTTTCTCTTTTTATTTATTTCTTCATAAACTACCGACGTTTTCCCATAGATATAGGAATAAAAAAATTATGAAGCAACATAATCGCCATAGATAATACTCTATTTAAGAATAAATATATACATATCTATTATTACGAAATTTACAATTACATCTTCTTCTGCTTTCCAGGATTAGGCTTTGAGCCTGTTTCCGGCTTCACCTCACCATCTCAACCTTGGGGTCTTCCACCACTCCTTTTGCCTAATGGTTTATATTCCAGCACTTGTTTTGCAAATCTGCTCTCTCCACCTTTCTTTATACCCTGTTAACTTATCTGTGATCGCCTCAACCCTTATGGAAGTTCTCCTTATTGTATCCATCCTTGTACACACACCCCTCCTTCACTGCTCTAAGGAATTTTATTTCAGCTGCCTCTATTTGTTTGAGCTCTTTATGTTTTAGTTACCCAGCATTCTGACATTGTAGAAACTGCCATCACCTTATAAAATTTAATTTGTGTTTCTTTTCTGGTTTTTACCTTTTAACGTCCCACACATCCTCTGAAAATTGTATATATTTTAATTGTGATGTCTTTATCCTCTTCAAATGTTATTTCACATCCTAAATATTGGAAACGGGACACCTGTTCGTGTGTTTTCCCTTCTATGACAATTTTTGTTCTTATTGGATTGTTTCCTAAGAACGCCATGGTGTTTGTTTTACTATTTGAAATTTTCAGGTTATATATTTTACAATTACATTAGAATATAAATTCAGAAACACGCCCCTTTATTCATAATTCAAAATGGCCACAGTCAATTAATTTTTCTGATAATTCGCATAATTTAATATGAAATAAATTAATACTTTTCGAGTGTTGTCAAGTGACCAGTGCAGTTGTGTCGCTCTAGGCTCTTCTTAGCACCTCACGAAAGGGGGACAAGGATCCACAAGGGTCTGTATTTTGCTCCCTTTCTTATTAATACTTGCACGTGTGTGTTATTATAAGCATATAGCACACCGTAGTAATTTATTTTAAACGTCTGTCACAATATATACAGCTTTTAAAAAGAACAGATATTTTTATTATTTAATCAGTTTAAAGAGAAAAAATTTGAACTGAAAAGAGATTATATTGAGGAATAAAGACGATTAAACAAAGTTAATGCTTTATTTTTTAAGAACGATAATGGCACTACAGTGGACTACAATGCTCCCCTCCACATTCTCCCTTCCTTTACTGACGCGTGTGACAGGACTTGTGAAACCTCTCCCGATATAATATAATTGTCGATAAATAATATTTTATAATGTCCATATACATTTAAAAGGAATAAAGACGATTGTACCAAGTTTTTGATTGTTTAGACAGTAGCTGTTGACCTACTGAAGTGTTGTTTATTCTCTGGAGGGTCACGAGGGTCATGAGGGTCGGAAAACTGCTCGCTCGAGAAATGGTTAATGAAAAACCTGAAATCACATCATAAATTAGTGACGTTTTGAGCCCCTAAATAATATCAAACAAATTAATAAGGACGGTTTATCCCAAGAGCTACGTCACCACGAATTGTTTGAAGTCGATGAACAAAGGAGCCTCGGATATGGATTGTTCGAATTAATCTCCTCCGTTCAGCTGTCTGCAGGTAAAGCAGCTTTCATGCAGCTTCACAATAGTCACCGCCGAGGAAACAATCGGAGCCATCATCAAACAATATTGTTTACCTTCCCAGAATGTCTCTGGCGCCGATAATATTGACACCGTTTATCAACGCGCCGTTGTACAGAGGCTCCTCAAGGTGCTGACGAAGCTAATGTCTGTGTGAAGTCATCATCCAGAGGAAATGATAATTTACAAAGTATTAATGTCGGCTACATAGTTGAAGTACTAGGAGATTCAGATTTATTTGTAGATTCAGTTAGTCCTCTACCGAGGAACTAGGACAGGTAAAATAATTATTACAGACACACACAAAACAAAACCAAGATGAAAATACGCAAGTGAGGAAAACAAATACGTCACATACACAAAAGTAAAAAGCAACAACAAATAAACATATACATTTGTGCATATAAAATGCCTTCGAAAGAAAGATAATGAGAAGAATAAATGAACCAGTTACGATGGCAGAAAAATTTATTGGAGAATAAGGAATAATAATGAAATCGAAGACCTTATCAAATCAAAAAAATATAATCAACCACATCAAAGCACTTCGGTTGGGCTGGTTTGGCCATCATTTATCCCGGATGCAAGGGTGAAACGTTACAAAAGAAGATATACAACTAGAATCCAACCTCAACTAAACATAAGGGAAGACCAAAAATAATATGGGAAGGACGAAGTTCTAAGAGAAATAAAAAAAACTAGGAGTTAAGAAATGGTCCAGTGAAATTAATGACATACGGAAAATGGAAGGCAATTATAGAGCAAGCCAAAACGTTCAGAGGAACGTTGAAGCGCCTATTAATAATAATAATAATAATAATATAAAATAAAATAAGTAAATAGAGCTTTTACAAAAATCGTGAAAAGGAAAAAAAAATGTTACATAAATATTAAAGACTTAAAAAAAGTTCTTAATTTAACGTCTGTTTATGAATTAATAAAACAATTGATAACCTTATACGGGACAATTTTTATTTATATTGTGATGACGTTTCAATACCTTTTTTGTGTATTTTCTTCAGGTATTTTCCTAACAGAGGAAGCGTTTACAAATAAATATATTTATAGTTAACAAAGACAAGCTAAAGTACGGTTTTGAAAACCGTGTAAATTTAATAACTTGTTATTTGTTCTAGTTTATTATATCATTTTTATTGTTACTTTTTTTTGTGTACTTCAGATTGTCTTTGTTTACTTTGTACAATTAAAATATAAATATAATCATTTGAAAATCCTTCTTCCCGCTATCGGAAGGGCGTGGGACAAGTACCTAATGCCCGACCTACCTGATGCAGGTTTTTCTAGGGTTTTCCCTGCATTACTTTTAGGCGAATGCCGGGTAGGATCCTTAAAATATAGCCCGGGGGCCCCTAGTTAACCCTTGGCTACCTTCCTCTACCCTTCCGCATCCCCCCTTTCAAATCCCTTCCTATGCTATTAAAGGGGAGTTGGCACCATGTGGATTGCCCTCATGTAGCCTGTTGCCCTAACAAAAAAAGGAAAATACAAAGGAAGATACAAAAAGGCATCGAAACGTCGTCACAATATAAATAAAAATAAAATAAAAAGTGTCCTGTGTAAGGTCATCAATTGTTTTATTATACTATTCCCAATGTTTACGTATTATTCACAGAAGGACCACTGTTTCCCCCTCACTTGATGACTATTATTTTGGGCGACAGGAAACGTCGTCAGAGTGTTGACGATCCTATGAAGAAAGAAATGAAAGAGAAAAAAAATTAAAAATTATTAAAACTATATACTCTGATTATTTGAGATAAATTTTGAAGTCAGAAACAGATATTTAATAATATTATTCTCGGTGGTTAAATTGTGTATTTGGGCCACAGCAGACACGCGGAGAACGACCCTGAGTTTGTAAAGCGTCATACCTGATGAGGTCGCAAATTAGATACGAAACGTTGTGGAATTTCTATTAATTTTTTTTTCCTGTTAATTATTTAAAAAATTTACGATCCCTTCGATCTTCACAATTATTTAAGCGAATATGTTTTATAATATTTGAAGTCGAGTCCTTGATTTTGAGCGCCCCGAAGTGAGTGATGTAAACCAACTGTGCATGGCATCCAACTTTACACCACGAATACGCTACAGGAAGGGGGCTGAGGATTTGAGGCAGAATTACTGAACTGATTCCTTCAAGTGTGTGTGGGTGTTGGAGACAGAAGGGCGGCAAGGAAACCCCCTTTGTTGAAGTAATTGAACCTCCGACAGAATAGGAATGAGTAGATGAGTGGCCGGGGGGGGGGGGGAAACGAGGGGGTGGTGGCGTGGAGCGATACGTAATTAATACGGAAATGCTGGCGGGGGTTATTTTCTGTTGATTCTTTTCTCGTTCGGTGTTCTTCTGCCTTTACTTCATTTACAAACCCTCTCGTCTGTCTTTTGTTATCCTAATTGGTACGGGACAATCCTTTATCAACCCCTCCCCCCCACCCCCACCCCCTCCGTAATCTACTAATTGGAACAGATGTTCAGGCCCTCACAACATTTTTTTGGTCAGTGCAGAAACAAATATTAATAATTGATAAAGCAATTTTTACAATAATTTGGGAATTTATGAGGTTTACATTAATTGTTACAAAAATATAAATCAGATTTTAATAGAAGAAAAAAATGCACTATTTAGAGTTATTTGTATACACTACGAAGATATTTTAAAATTATCGTTACTTAAATAAATTATTAGTAAATTTATTTTATAATAAAGGAGAGCAGGGAAGTAAACACTTGACTAGCCCCCCTCCCCCCCGCCCCCTAGGTTGTAGTTTAAGGATCCTACCACCTAAAACTGAAGCAGGACAAACACTAGAGAATCTTCAATCATAAGTTGGACGTCTTGGCACTTGTCCGTGACTGCAATCGGGACGCAGCATTACCTTCTCCATGCCTCGACCAGGGCAGGTGGCAGACTGCACAGTTATATTTTTTTACAGTGACAAGCTTAATATTTTTTTAGAGTAACATGGTACATGAGGGTAATCCACGTGGTGGCAACTCCCCTTTAATAGGAAAAACAAAATTGATGACCATGTAAAGACACTTTTTTTTAATTATGACGACGTTTCGATACATTTATGTATCTTCTTCAGGTATTTATCTGCAGAGGAGGTATTTACAATTAATTAGATTTATTGTATAATTGCACAAAGTAAGCATGTTTTAAGAGAATTTTTATTTATTTATTTATTATAATATAGCACGAGTCTGATAATTATGATTATTGTGGCAGCTTTAATCAATTTTCAAGATGCGATTTATATAAAATATTTCGTTTTTCCCAATTTGTTAAGAAAATGTGTATATTTTTCACTTTAAATATTAAGGCACAATCATTATTAAGAATAATCTAAAGACTGTTAATATTTTCTGAATTTTTGATTATAAAATCCCCGTGTGCAGAAAATTATTTTGATTGTATTTAATAAAATATTTTTCAAGTTTCCAACTTCATTTTCATCTCAAGTATAAACTGTTTTGAATTATTCTATAATTTTCATATATATATATATATATATAAAACGCTTTTTTTACACCTCACAGTGTTATGGAGATTATGAAGTAAACTTGAAGTATACGGTTTTTGCACTGTTCCGGTCTTCACCTGTATGATTTTAAAAAATTTTCCTGGTATCATAAAATTAAAATACAGTGATAAATAAAAATAGAATTTTTTCTCGTCTTCAAAAATGCACCTATTTTCATTTTATGCCTTCTGAGGACTCTTTTCCAATGCCCGACCTACCCGATGCAGGTTTTTCTAGGGTTTTCCCTGCATTTCTTTAGGCGAATGCCGGGTAGGATCCTTAAAATATAGCCCGGGGGCCCCTAGTTAACCCTTGGCTACCTTCCTCTACCCTTCCGCATCCCCCCTTTCAAATCCCTTCCTATGCTATTAAAGGGGAGTTGCCCAATGTGGATTACCCTCATGTAGCCTGTTGCTTTAAAAAAAATAAAAAAACAAAACTTTTTGCGCTCAAAAACTTAATTTCTAATTAAACATTAAATTGATTATTTTCAGTATTTTAATTTTACTCCTTAAGTCTTTACATTCAGTAATTATTGTGGCTTAATATTCGTTGTGACTAATCTCTTAAATTTTTTTTCTTTTGTATTTTGGGCAGGTCTTTAGATCTGATAATCGTTCAGACAATTTATTTTAAGGTGTTCAATGTTCTCACGATATTTTTTTCCCCCTTCCTTTTCTCCCCCGCGGCTTTTCATCTTCCTTGTTCGGGCGTCGCCTCAGTGTTTGTGTGCATTCATCCGAGAGTGCCTCGACAGTGCAGACTTCCTGTCCATGTCAATCATTTGCTCGTGCAAGGACACAAGCTTCGCGAAACTTGAAACCCTTCTGTTACAAAAACACATCTCCAAAATAGCAAATGATCTTTTATTGGACAGTCCGATGTTAACACAATAACGGTAATTTGAGACCCGTCTGTATTCTTCATATTTACGACGATATTCACTGACTAACACGGACTTGAAAAAAAATTTCAAAAATTGCAATGCTGCCAACCAAATTTTTTTTTCAATTAGTTATACTTGGGGCTGAATATCTGGGATTGTCTCTAAACGGTACAGATTTTTTTTTAACTCTTCAGCAACGTTAGGGAATATCTTTCCTTTTCTTTCCACTGACATTTTCTTCACACGACCCTCATAGCCTTTAAAAAATCGAAATACAATTTCTACAAATTGAACAACAACCTTGCAAATCGAATTTGGTTTCTGAGACGTTTGAAGGAGGCACGTTTCAGGAATTGCTTTTCTAACAGAGAGATGTGATGTTTCCGTTGGTTTTTTCCCCCATCTCTTTATGACGTCGACCAAGTGCTGAGTGTTGATTAGACCCCAGAGGCCTCTGTGGATGTTGCTAATTGCCCGTTTATCTGCCTCCCGCTGACCCCAGAAGTGACGTCATATCTTCTGCCTTCGCTTCCAGCTTTTACCACGATTAGTTTGTCTTATCCACCGCTAATAATAGACGTTCCGTTCGGCACGTCGCAAAACTGCGCAAATAATAATAATAATAATAATATGCAATCGACACACACAAATTAATGGAGATAATAAAAAAAATCCAGAAACATATTATTATTGTTCCACAATTTCCTAACCATTCTGCCATCTGAAAATGTGTCTACAAGAACCTTTTAAAAAACGTCAGAAGAATTTAATTACTTGTTGTAAAGTAGACATTAATACGTCTGCAATAAATAAATATATACATCCATTCATTTCTATATCGAGTAATTCACACATTCACATTCCAGGGAATAAAACAAAAGAAATATATATTTATTTTAATGACGACATATGAAATTATACTACTTCCTGCAACGCATCAGTTTGATCAGCCCAACTTTTATTTTTAACTATCATGGGTGCCCGATGTAGCCCGGTTGTCATAATTAAACTCAACGACATCCATAACCCCGGATTTGACTCGAATCTCGGTTGTTTTGCGTCATTTTTTATGTAAGGCTCCTCCATCCCCCACCCCTAAGGGTGTTCCCATTCTATGCTTAAAGGGGTTGAAATTATATACAAACAACATCGGGAGAAATACTATCAATCTCATCAACCACGAAAAATATTTATTCAGCGCAAATGTCGGCCGTTTAACATTTTTTAAAAATTTCCACCCTCGACCAACCCACTTTTAGAGACAAAGAGAGCCGTGTAATACAGGAGGAAAATAGGGGAAAGATCGAAGGACTGCGGAGATTTCGCATTTTGATTGTAATTCCGATCGCGTTCACCAATAGCTAAAAAAAAAAAAGAAATAAGATGCACGGGAATTACTTTTCTTCGACGTGTTAGCGCGTGACTTTGTGTAAAATAATTAAGCACCAAGATTGGCTGTGAGGTTGGCGTGACCGTGGATGGACACCTGGAAGGATCTCGCCCCGTGCCTAATTACCACGCCCATGCAGGAAACGACTTTAATTACTCCGGCCGCACCTCGTGACGTCAGACAGTGTGAGGAGGACACACACTCGCTCACAGGGCAGAGAAAGGACGGACCGGAGAATCATGGGATATACGTGACCCGATTTTAAAGACACACAGAATATGACATATTTTTTTTGAATGTAGAGTAAGACCAGGGTCAATTTATCATTCATTCATTCACAGAAATTTTAATATTTTTCCTTTTCTTCATTATTTTTAGCACTACACACAACTGCTCCTTCATAATAAGAAAAATAGCCAAATACAGACCAAAGAAGTAATTTTAATAAATACCACACAACGTTTCTGGAAACATGGTTTCCTTCTTCAGATACTAAGAAAACTGAAAACAAAAGAGGCCAGAGCAACACAACCGTACAACAGAGTTCACAAACTCAAAAACTGTATTTTAGTCTTCGTATCACCTGAAGAAAGAAACAAGGTTTCAAGAAACGTTGCTTGGTACTTATACCATTACTTCTTTTGTCTGTATTTGGCTATTTTTCTTATTATTAATTTTTTCAATACAGACCTCTACTTTTCATTTTAACTGCTCCTCTATATTTTATTAATTACGGTAAATTATTATCTCATTTACAGATTTTTTATTATTTTCTACGTTCTCCAAAAGTGAAATTTTTTTTTCATTCATTGCGTGTTGATGTTTTTAAACGTTTTTACTGTTTCTTCGCCTTTACGTCGTCTCCGTAATTCATTCCCGAAACTCCATAATTTATTTGAACTTTTCTCCTCTTATGATGACTGTATTGAATAAAATAAATTTTACTTTACATATGTGTATGTTTCAATACAGTTTTAAGGGCTACGAATTGTTAATAAATATTTGATTATTGGATTACTGGATTAATAATATACGTTCTGAAATTTTTTTTTCGCTGATATTATTTCAATCAATTATTTATAATTTACTATATAAATAAATTATAAAAGCAGTATTTATTAAAATCGTGAATTAAGAGTAAATTCTTTACGTATTAATCTAATGAAACAAAATACGACGAAGAATAAAAAATATATTTATCAAGTAACAATTCAAAAACTACTCATTTTATTTGCCTATGTCGAAAAAAAATTTTATTTGATTATTTTAGCTTTAATTTGTTTTAATAAAAATATATTAAAATGTACCTGAAATTTATTCAAAGATTTGTTACGTGCATAATTATTTAAACAATACTCTAACAAATATTTGTCAACAGAGACACACTTAAATCGAAAACCGGGCCATGTCAATAATTCAATATTCATTAGTAGACATTTTTGCAAGTGTTGCGGGACGCTGTATTTTTTTTTTATTACCGGTTTCTGCACAGCTTTCGATTATTAATTAATATTTCATCACAAATCATCTGGAAAATTCTGGACGAGTCTCGTTCCAGCTCATTACTTAATTTATTACACGGCCAAAAGCGACATATGTGCGTCGGCCATTATCGACTGTAGCGCCTGAATTGCAGGTAACCCACATGACACACCTGTCCATTTCACTGGGTAATTCGCAGGGGCGCTCACTAATTCACATTCAACATACATACAACATACATGGACGGTTAAAAATCATTCAGCTGTTTAAAGTAAACACATTTTCAACTCGTACGTGAAGTAAAGAATTAAAAAATAAAGTGGACAGTAAAATAAATGAGTTTTTTAGTCATAAATCATATGAATGATCAGAAAAAGGTTTTTCTAATCAGCCTCTCAAATTATTTTGGATTAATATCAGAAAAAGCATTTAAATATTTATTTTTCAACTCATTGAATATTCAACTTTCTTCTACAGATCCGGGATATAATAACAATCCTCCTTTTTTTTAGATTTTTCCAGCTGTTCAGCATTTAATTTATATATATACATAATAACCGTGTTTAAGTGATAAAGTAGTTATTATTATTATTTATAAATGAGTTCCAGTATATTTTTTTTGTCCATGGTAATATTTTAATTGACACAGCTGTATGTAATACAATCACGACATTCCTGCAGCATGCATATCCTTATTATATTTTCACTTCCTTCCATTGCCGTGTTGCTCATTCAGATGATTAATCATATTATTGTCCTTAGACTGGAATTAAACGTGGAAGTTAATTTTTTTAAAAAAATTGTTTTAAGACCAATAATGGTCTTTTTACCTGTGTTACATTTCTTTTTGCGAATTTCTGAGATGAACTTCTCACTATTTTGCAAATAATTAACGGGATACGACAGTTTCTTCCTTTCCAACTATAGCTATTCGTACAATCGCGATAATATATATATATATATATGAAAATTTTCCGCATATAAGAAGCTTAAATATAGAAAACTAATTTAGTAACTGTATTATAATTAGACTGTAAAATAATGATGAAATTATATAAATTAATAGAAAGATAAAGTTGATACTTAATAAAGTAAATTCCTTACCTTAACATGAGCAAGTATATAAATGAGAACATGATAATTAATTGAAAAAACTTCATTCAAACATTGAACTATTTTTGATCTTCTCGTGTGTGTAAAACATGAAAAAATTAAAACAAGGACAGGAGTAAAATTCCCTAAAAATTACACGTGTATGTAGAAGATACCTGTTAAGGTGCCACAATATGAACATTAAAAATATAAAAAGTTTCACATCTCCAAAGATTCTACAATTTATGGATCTTGTGTGAGGATTCTTAGCGCTTCTATTTATAATATCTTTGGCATGGGGTAATATGCGGATAAAATGAAACAAACTTTATCATTTAATATCCCTGTTATACTTCAATTGATTTCCACAGACAAATGTTGTTTTTGAAGAGGAACTGAGGGTGGAAGAGTAAATTGGAAAATTTATTAAATAAACGATTTTTGTTGTTAAAAAAATATTTATTGCGGTATTGAGAATCACGTTAATCCAGAAATAAACAGGAATAAGTGGTTTTTATGTGCACAGTTTATGTCTCTGAGGATTGTAGACGTTATTAATTTGTAACGGTGCGGAATTACAACAGAATCCGGATCAACATCAATAATTTCTACCCGTTCCAGTGTACAATGTAAAACAAAAAAAAAGGAGGAGGAGCAACGCGGGTAATTTTGAGTTGGTCCGACGGGATTAGGAGGCCGAGTGAATTATCCTCGCTTTGTTAATTGGCCGTTCCCCTGGGTGAATTACGCTGACGACATTTTGATTCGCATTTCCATCCATTCCTGACCCCCCTCTCTCCCCCTCTCCCTCTCCCTCTCTCTCTCTCTCCCCCCCCTCTCTCTCTCTTTCCGTCTCTGCGCTTAACAGCCCCTGGCCCGACTAACGATTAGGGCAGAAAGTGCTGGCAGTTTCAACGGCTAAAACTAGGTGGCTCTGAACTCTCTATCACGCTGTCACCTGTTATCGGAAAGCCCAACCACTCTGCGTGTCTCTCTCCAACGAAATCACCGCCATAATAAAAGTTTGAAAAATCCTCCCCTCTCATTAAATTTCCTCCTACATCCCCCACCTTCTCGCTTCCCTTTTCTCACAGCTCCTTCTTTTGTCTCGTGAATCTTCAATAATTCCTCTAATAAAGTTGGTTTCCTATCGTGATGAACATTTTCATCCATCCGCATCCCGTTTAACGTTTCCGCTTATTTAATACCATTCTGGTTTTTTTAAAGGTGTAGACAGGCTATGTATAGGGTAATCCACATAGTGGCTCTTATAGCATACGAAAGGGAGTGAAAGGAGGGATGCGGAAAGGTAGAGAAAGGTAGCCAAGGGTTAACTAGGGGCCTCCGGACTATAGTTTAAGGATCCTACCTGGCATTTCGCCTAAAAGTGATGCAGGGAAAACCCTAGAAAAACCTGCATTAGGTAGGTCGGACATTTGGTACTTGTCCCACGCCCTTCCCTGGATGGCGGGAGAGTGAGAGGTTTGCTGTAGAGTCGCTGCTTTCCCCACGCCGTACTTTGACCAGTTAAAGGGGCAGCTGGGTGACTATTCCAATAGGAATAGCGGACAACTCTTATAATTATAAGGTATATTTACCTTTCCCGCCTCGAGTGGCAACAATATTATGTTAAATTCAATAAACTAAATTTTCCCATTACGTATATTTTTTTACTCTCCTTAAAATGAATATTTCACATTTTTAAACGATATTTTTATTCTCGTTCTTCTCAATACTTTCACGAGATAATCGTAGTTATACAAGAGTATACAGTAATTAAATATAATGGACAATTGTCAGAAAAGGTTTGTTAATTAACGATGTAATTAGTACGATGAATATCAGGTGAGAAATATTATATAATATAAAAATTTCTTCAAACATATCGTATAGTCTGATAAATTTAATACTTAAAGAACAATACTTAAATTATAATTTTCCAATAATTATTTAAATTATATAAAAGAATTTTCAATAATTTTTAAAAGGAGTAGTTTACTTCCATGCCTGTTATAAATCGAAAAAAATTCAATACAGAACTTGATTTATAAAATATTATTCAGTACCAAACGAAATCAAAATATTTTATTCTAAAAAAATATTAAATTTGAAGGGACTAAACTGTCTTCAGAATCCTTATTCAACCGCTCTCTTTTTTCCCTTATTTGTCTATTTTTGATGTGCTTTCCTGTTGGTATTTTCTATTTATTGTATGTTTGTATACTATTCCTGTTTCATGATTTATTTATTTCATTCTCGTTGAGCATTTTACTCTTTTTTTTGGTATTCTATTATCTATATATTATAAACTGTAAATTGTTTGAGGTTTATTTTAATCTTATTTTAAATTAAAGAAAGTTAATTATTTAATTTGACTATTCTTCCAAATTTTTACCTAAAAGAAAGAATACTTGATATAATCAGCAAATGGATTTTTTTTCTCGGGTTAATTTTTATGACGATACATTTAGTGGAAAATCAACATATTTCTGTAAGACAGTTAATTGAATTATCTGTTATCTGTATTATTACGTATCGTCTCCGCTGCTCCGATAACGATTTGGATCTTTTCTACTCTGGCCTTGAATGTCGTCTTCCTTTAATCACTTCACTAAACTCTCGTCGCACTAAATATGGTCGTTTCCCTGTGATAACTACTTCCACATTAATTTCTATAGCGGTCTGCAAACACCCGAAGATGTTCCAAAATGTGGGATGAAACGTTGTTACTTGTTTTCAAGGATAAAACATTGTTTTGTTTGTTTTAATTTTGTCTATTTGTTGCCCGACGGAACGAATCCAGCATGTCGCCTCACGTTATCCGGCAACGTCAGACGTACTTGTCAACCTTTATGTACGACAATTACGAATTTAATTCTCCCATTCGAGCGACGTCCGTGTCCGGTCGTTTCCAAGCAAATAAATACCCGCGGGCGGACATTTTACGGCGCTTTAAATGTCTTGTACGCGCGCGTCTTTTAAACGCATTCCTTCCGCTTCTATTATTAAACCTCAAGACACGGTCACTGACTGTCCCGGGATTCCCCTGGCCCCTCGCTTTTCAAGAACAGTTTAACAAAATAAGACGAGTTGTGAATGACGATTAAAACGTCTGAAACTGTTGCAAATCTTATGATTAATTCCTCTGTTGATATCTAACTCAAAAACGGTCCTTGAGAATTTTTTTTCTGAAAATGTACTTCACTTAATTTCTTGCAGTTTATTGATTAAAGATAAAGATCGAAAAATTTTATTTGGGCTATATATATATATATATTTATATTGTAGTATTTTATTAAATGACAATTTAATAAAAGACTACAATTTGGCGCCCAACGTGGGGTACATTTTAACCAGGTTTTTATTAAATTTTTCATTCATTTGAAATTACTACAAATTGGCGCCCCACGTTTGACGCATTAACGTGAGGCTTTGCTTTTAATTTAATTGTCTTTCATTTGTGATCACTACAATATATATATATATATCTATTTAACATACAATTTTCCCCATATGAGGCACTGTTTACCTCGCCAACCGGTGCTCAGTATTTAATTAATTTTCGAGTTTGTAGAGCAACGAAGCAACAAATTTTTTTTGACTGAGGGAGCCGTTTACTTATTTTAATTGATAAATAATATTTTCCTCCCCATTTTGAATCAAAATTTCGCTTCAACAAGAACATGCAGAGGCTTTTTCCTGTGTTCCATAAATTTAATTTAGGTCTCAAATTATTATAGAATATAGTAGTACCCTGATGTGGTCCGAAAGTGGGATCGAAACGTTTTTTTTTGTATTTTCATGTGATGTTATTCTTCAGTTTAATTTTATTAATTTGTTTTATTTATACTATCAGATAAATATAAATTATTTGTTAACATCGTTCGGCGTGTTAAAAAAGACCAGGGTTTGCAAATTATATTTTGTTTTTTTGCCATACGTTGAGCTGAGTGGTGTTAAATCTTGTTTACATACTGAAAGTTTGTGTGACGATTTTTTGACAGTTCCACGGTGTTACGAAGAATACTGTCACACTTTAAATTAAGGAGCCTCTAAATGAAAGTTGACTTGTTGTTCTTTTAAATATATTAATGGGCTTGTAACAATCCTATTTTCCGTACAAAAAGTGTCATAGGTGTTTTACACCTCTGAGGTACAAATACTAGTCTTCGAAATTGGTTTTATGGTACGTTAAAAAAAAATTATTTTACTATTCCAGTAAATATGTTAAACACGTGGACTTTTTCGGTCGTGTAGCTGACATTAGAGTTGTTGTACCTGTTGATGGACAGAAGCGAGGCTATTAACTTGAAAGGTCAGCGTCCTGTGGGAGACAAATGTCAGGAGTCCCCGAAGCTCGTTAAGACAATGGAGGGCTTCCTCTTACAGAGAGAGAGAGAGAGAGAGAGAGACGCTGGCCCAGTTTACTCAGAAACGGAACTGGAGGAAGTAACGTAGTGTCACGAAATGAAGGATGTCGGTTGTAACTATTGATTTAACAGTTTAAAAATAATGGGAATGCGAACGTCCTTAGATGTAACACTATTCTTCGTATTTTTCTGAGGTTAGTTCGATAGAAAAATAATTTAGTATGTAGGTCAACCCCCCCCCCCCCCGTAACCTGCAGTTCGTTCCTTTCCATTAACTTGCATCCCTCGAGGATGAGATAAATCCAGTGGCCTTCCCCGCTGCTTTTGTCTCTCGCCTCTCCAATTTCCCCAAGGAGTCTAACGAGAACGAAGGAGGCACTGCTACTACTACTACCTTCCACCCATTCCTTTGTCACGGGAAAATTCGGAACGGTTACAACCGATGCACTTGCGAGCCACCGCTTAAGTAGTCTGACATTAATAAGCTGGAATATAATTTTTTTAGGCAGATTTAGTGTTGGAAAAAAGAGCGGGTCAATTCTGTGCCAATATATGACTGAAACTGAAATATCGAAAATAGGGCGTAATGATTCAGGGTACACCAGGACATTAAAGATTAAAACGAGCGACATTTAAGATCGGCAAAACAGTTGTTATTGAAAATTCGTGCCACAACAACACTAAGATATGTAAAATATTTTTAAAAAAAATTATTTTATAATTTTTAAAATTCGTATTCTTTATTTTAGAGTTTTTTTTTATTATTTAGAAAGATTATTATTAAAAATATCGTCGTAAACACGCAACGTAGATTTATTGTTATTTTTATAAACACTGTGTAATGATTCTTGAATGTTATAAATTAATATGGTAATGAAATATTCAAAAGTTGCTTACCCGACATAAAAAAACGTCTTCGTAACATAACATCAAAGACAGGACTGACTGCTAATTCAGAGATCCTCCTCCTGCAGTTGATAATAATCTCTGCGCCAAAGAACACGCCAACATCAAGGAACTTACATCACTTAAGCGTCATAGTCATCTGTAGTCACGCAGATCATATTATTTACAATAATTTTGTTTTAAGAGAATAGAATAAAATTATTTCTTCTATTTTATAAAAATCTAATTACTAGTGTATTAAATTTTACACGGCAATTTATTTAATAAAACCTCCTGAAATCAGTCAATAAAACTTATTACAATGTTTTATACTTGAAAACAACGTTTCAACCCTCATTTTGGAACATCTTCGGGTGTTTGCAGAACGTTATAGAAATTAATGTGGAAGAAGTTATTACAGAGAGTGCGACGAGAGTTTAGTAAAGTGATTAAAGAAAGACAACATTGAAGGCCAGAGTATAAAAGATCCAAATCGTTATAGGAGCAGCGGAGACGATACGTAATAATACAGATAAGAGAAAATTAGATAAACTTTCTTACAGAAATATGTTGATTTTCCACTAAATGTATCCCCATAAAAATTAACCCGAGAAAAAATACATTTGCTGATTATATCAAGTATTGTTTCTTTTAGGTAAAAATTGGGAAGAATAGTCAAATTAAATAATTAACTTTCTTTAATTTCAAATAAGATTAAAATAAACCTAAAACAATTTACAGTTTATAATATAAAGATAATAGAATTACCCCAAAAAAAAAGGAGTAAACTACTCAACGAGAATGTAATAAATAAATCAAGACAGAAATACAGAAACAGGAATAGTATACAAACATACAAATAATAGAAAATACGAACAGAAAAGCACATCAAAAATAGACAAATAAGGGAAAAATGAGAGGGTTTGAATGAGGATTCTGAAAACAGTTTCGATCCTTCAAATTTAATATTTATTTAGAATAAAATATTTTGATTTCGTTCTGTATTGAATTTTTTTCGATTTGTAACAGGCATGGAAGTAAACTACTCCTTTTAAGTTACCATCAGGATCTACATATCTCTAATTGGTTTGTACATGTCTGATAATTCCGTGTTAAGGTTTCCTGATGGAAATTCAATGCCTGGAAGTTTATGAGCGTCCAGCTTCAGTGTCGCATCGTTACGACAAGCCTTTTTTTTTAACGCGTAACAAACAAAGTTCTTGTTTTGTTGTTTTCTTTTAGTCTATCAGAGCAACGGCTTTATTTCCCCCCCCCCCCTTCCATTCCAGCAGGTGGTAGATGCGAAGGAAACGGTCACCTTATGTGCCTGCATGCGGTCGAACTGTTTTCCCCACAATATCCGGCGGGAATCCAGTTTTAATCAAACTTCTGCTGCCATTTTGTCACTACGGGAAAATAATTCCCCCGTAACCCTTCGTGGTTAAGGCTTCCGCATCTTGGCTTCAGAAATGTAAATTAATAATTACTGCCACGATGGTCTGTAACTGTTGTGATGTCTGGAGGCTTTGGAAATAGACAGTTTGTTCTGGAAGACAAAAAAATTAAAAATTAGAAGCTTTTATCCTGAAGCATTGAGATAATTAAGATTAATAACGCCAAACTACGATGCGCAGTCGTCCACTGACCTGACCGGAACTGACTTTGTTACTCGGTTGTGTTAAGGAATGTGCTGTGAAAAATATTGAGGCCTGGAAATTTACTTTGTTCAGTTCTGGGAAAATAGCGGAAACTCCCCTTTAATAGCATAGGAAGGGATTTGAAAAGGGAGGATGCGGAAGGGTTGAGGAAGGTAGCCAAGGGTTAACTAGGGGCCCCCGGGCTGTGGTTTACGGATCCTACCCGGCAATTCCCCTAAAAGTAATGCAGGGAAAACCCGAGAAAAACCTGCATCATTTTTTTTAGGGCAACAGGCTACATGAGGGTGATCCACGTTGGGCAACTCCCCTTTAATAGCATAGGAAGGGATTTGAAAGGGGGGATGCGGAAGGGTGGAGGAAGGTATCCAAGTGTTAACTAGGGCCCCCGGGCTATATTTTAAGGATCCTACCCGGCATTCGCCTAAAAGTAATGCAGGGAAAACCCTAGAAAAACCTTCATCAGGTAGGCCGGGCATTGGGTACTTGTCCCACGCCCTTCCGATAGCAGCAGAGGAGTTGGCTGTGGGGACGCAGCATTTCCCTTCTCCGTGCCTCGACCAGTTTAGGAGGCAGCTGGCCGACTATTCCAATGGGAACAGCGAACAACTCTTACCGTATGCCCAAGGTCTGTGACCCCGGAACTTACAACCTCTCAGAACCGGCCGAGGTGCCTCGGCTTGTGGGAACCTTATTTCGAAAACGGAGAGAGGAAAAGGCATCCCCAAAGATAGCCCCTTCGAGTCTCTCCTACAAGGTTCTGCCTACGAGAGAACATCTCTCGCAGGTTTTTTGAGTCAAATGCCCGACCTACCTGATACAGGTTTTTCTAGGGGTTTTTCCTGCATTTCTTTAGGTGAATGCCGGGTAGGATCCGTACAATATAGCCAGGGGGCCCTAGTTAACTCTTGGCTACCTTCCTCTACCCTTCCACATCCCCCCTTTCACTCCCTTTCCTATGCTATAAGAGGGGAGTTGCCACTATGTGTATTACCCTCATGTAGCCTGGCTACACCCAAAAATAAAAGTACAGGGTATGGTAAAGGACCTTGCGTTTGTCTCGTATATCACGTTCGTAAATAAATCAATTAATTTTTTTAGTCATTCTCTCCTGACTACAATCCTACCTGGACTTTTCAGGTGGTAGCATGTTACATCAATCAACATATTTCCCTTCTATGCATTATTTAGAATTTATTTGCTCTCCCGCCATAATCCGCAGGTTCTCACGCGCGCCTCTGCATTGTTTTTCTGGTAAACCTCCTTATTATTTTTTTATTTCCACACACACACACACACACACCACTACACCACACAACACAAGCTGTTATACGAACTTTTAAATTGCCGCTCCACGAGGCAAGGTTACAATTTACGTCCGCCCCTGAGAGCGCGGCTACGTGTATTTGCATAGGAGAACAACTGAGGGATACACAAGGGGGCACACGAAAGCCGTGGAGAGAGAGAGAGAGAGAGAGAGAGAGAGAGAGAGGTGGAGAAAGTACAAACGGCAGTTTGCAGAGGTGTAAACAGAACAAGATCCTACGGTGATTAAAGGAACGCTTCTTCCATGGTTCACTCAAGCTCGTAGCTTATTCAAGAATAACAAAAAAAAATTAATTAATGTTGTAGTTTCAAAGTCTGAGTGAGTCTTTCTAGGGCTGAACTGGACCGAGTAGGCCGACGCCTGAAAGTAACAACTGATAAATTCTCCAAGCTTCATTTCTAATTTTCTGCTATTTCCGAAAACAAAAATATATAAATCGTTTTTCCTTATTCAATAGTCACTCACATTTCCATCTTCAACATATAAAATAGCATTGTAACGAATTTATGATTTAATTCGCAAGAGTTTAAATTTGAAATGACTGAAGAAATTATTCAGTAGAGGGCTAATGAAATAATTAAATCTCTGGAGATGCAGCTGATACTGTCGAAAGACCGTGGTGAAGACCGTGGGGCGTCTTCATACGTAGCTGATTATTATAAGAGTAAAATAGTGGAACCAGCGATGACTTAACTACGTAGTTCTCAGGTTGTGTACTTTAATTAGAAAGCATCGTTTAACGGCGACAGTTTTTTTTCGTGACATCTGCTGTCATGGCGGTGACTATCACAACAATTACCATCGTGACTCCTCCATAGCAAGTGAATCCCCTCGCGAAGGAAAACTGTGCAATAGCGGCTGTATACAACAATCTCTGGAACGAGACTTCTTTTTCTATTTATAACGTTTCACAGGTGACTTTGCTCATAAGCCATCTTAAATATTTATTTATTGGTGTTCCTTGATTTCAGAATCCAGGCTCGGAAGACGCTGGTAATTATTTAGTACGTCATTACTTTTCGTTTCTTCTTCTTCTTCTTCTAATAGGAACCGTAGTGAATTTCCACGTACCTCGTAAATAATATTCCGCGACTCTCTTGTGACCTTCCTACTGTAGTATTTTCAACTTTATCATGTTATATTACGAGATTAAATGACTTATCACCGCGCACTCAATAAGATTACATTTTCTGCTTATCTCCATCAAGATTAGTTTGAATGTAAATTCCAGTGAACGTCCATGACGATTAAATGACGTGACGTGATGTTTTTATAAGGATTTTAAAGCTGTAAGATTATTGAAAATTTGCGACTTAAAGAGATTGGCGGACACTGTACTAAGGTTATAGAAAAATATTGGCAAGCTGTAACAGGACGAGATACAATTTAGTGAAACACTTACTGGTGTAATGGAGACATTTAATTTTTTTTTAGGGCAACAGGCTACATGAGGGTCATCCACATGGTGGCAACTCCCCTTTAATAGCATAGGAAGGGATCTGAAAAGGGGGGATGCGGAAGGGTAGAGGAAGGTAGCTAAGGGTTAACTAGGGGCCCCTGGGCTATGGTTTAAAGGATCCTAAGTAATTCAGGGAAAACCCTAGAAAAACCTGCATCAGGTAGGTTGGGCATTGGGTACTTGTCCCACGTCCTTCCGATAGCGGGCGAGGAGTTTGCTGTGGGGACGCAGCTTTCCCTTCTCCATGCCTCGACCAGTTTAGGAGCCAGCTGGCCTATTGCTCCAATGGGAACAAGGAACAACTCTTACCGTATGCCCCAGAACATACACCTTTTCAAAACAGGCCGAGGTGCCTCGGCTTGTGGGAACCTTAGTTCAATAACGGAGAGGAAGAGGCATACCCAAAGGTATCCCCTTCGTGTCTCTCCTACAAAGAGAGAATATCCCTCGCAGGTACTGCCTGCGAGAGAATAGCCCTCAGAGATCTTTTTAATTTTATTTTTTTTGGGCTAGAGGCTACATGAGGGTAATCCACGTTGGGCAACTCCCCTTTAGTAGCATAGGAAGGGATTTGAAAGGGGGGATGCGGAAGGGTAGAAGAAGGTAGCCAAGGGTTACTAGGGGGCCCCCGGGCTATATTTTAAGGATCCTACCCGGCATTCGCCTTAAAGAATTTTTCGAGGGCCCCAAATTCTTCTTAGGATCTTTCTTTCGAAGATGTTTATCGCTACCTCCTCTTTCTTGTTAATTGTCCAGCCTTTACACTTCCGTAATATAGTATCGGCCTAATCATGTTTTTTATTTATCCTCATTTTTTGTTATTCTGTGTGTTGTTCTTAGTTTTGAAAGCTGGTAGTAGTGAGAAATAGGATTCATTCTTCTCCTGATTTCATGCTGTTCATCCACCTGTGTGGAATTTGGATCCCAGATATATATGAAGTCATCGCTTATTCCTTTTTTCCCCCAAATTGCCTGGGGGACTGTATCATCTTTTTTTTTTTAAGTTTATTTCTAGACCAACCGCTTTGGCATGTTTCTTTATTTCTTTACATGCCTCCTCTGCTGCTTAGGTTGTTTAAAATTCTCCTGTAATTTGGAATCGATTATATTTGGCTGGTTTTGTTTTCATAATGTGTCGAAACTCAGGTCGAAAGTCGTTGAATGTCTCCAGCGGTCGTATGTGATTGAGTTTCGATCAAACTGCAGACGGGTCTCTATAAATCTACGTTCACTTTCAAATAAATTGTTATTGTTTATTATCAATTTATTTTTTTAGAATTTCCTGGAGTGCGTATTACAGGATATAATTTCACGAAAGGTCCCTGCAAATTTTAATTAATTTATACCAACCGTCACAAGATGTCAGTTTGGGTCTGATAACATCGTCACGACAGTGTTTTATTTGCAAAGATACATACGCCGAGGGTTTACATCTAAAACTGCTCCCAACAGTGTCTCTGACCTCGGGTTGTTGGAGCCGTGGAGTGAGGGCACTTTGGTAGCGGAAGTCTTCCACCTGCCGACTGACTAGGTGATAGGCCCTCAAGGCCGCTTGCGTTCCCCCCCCCCCCCTCCTCAAGAGGCAGGCGAGTCACTGGGAGGGTCAGTGCTGGTGCGGTTCTTGAGCTGTGCGAGTGTGTGTGTGTGTAGCCATGTGTGTCCTCGTGTTGCTGACGGCATGACCGGGGTAAGGAACGACCTCCAGCATGTGTGCTTCAGTCATGTTAAACTCCGCAAGACGGTGGCCCTTGCTTTCACTCTTGTCTTTACCGTCTATTAAAATTGCATTCTCTCAAGCAGTTAACTCAAAAATATTTTGTTGTGCCAGTACACATTATTTCTTCAGTCTGTTCCCACCACTGTCTTCCTTGTTGATTACCTATTGTTGACCTTTGTTCCCTCATCTGACAATGGGGTACCGGATGGACAGTTCCGATAATATTATTTCACTTTTCTCAATCGTCTTACTTCGAAGACGCTTTCAAGACTTTTGTTGAGTGCTCGTCCCGATCCGCTCTATCGTCATCCATTTTGAAACCCAAGTTCACGTTTACCACTTTTTTAAACCCCTGAAAGCGCATAAAAAACCCTCGTTTATTTATTTATTTTTACTTCTCCAACCATTACCGCATCTACCATATAGAAACTCCATCTTTAACCTCTGGATTTTTACGAATGTGTTTAAAGTTGCTACAACCCCCTGCTTATATTTCTACTTCTTTTTATTTATTTTTTGCACTGAGCAAGGTTTCTGTTTTTTTTTTTACGTCAGAGTATCAACTCTTTTTGTCCACTAGTAATTATTTTCCTGTCTCGTCAAGAAAATATTGTTTTTTTTTACCAGTACAAGTTTAATTTATTTTAAATGTTACTAGAGGGAAAATTGAAGTTCAAAGATGTCAACTTGGAAATAGGTGAATTTTTATGACATTTGCTGCTACCAACATCCAAACTAAACCCCTAAGGAATTTATATAATTCTCTTAAAAATTTTTTGGTTTGTCTATATCAATCCGCTTTATATTATTTGAAGGTAATACTCGTTTCCCATAATTACATGTTTAAGTGTACCATTACTGATACCGCGAAATGTGTGTGTGGTTTTTTTCCCTCTAAAATAACTTCTATGACGTCATAAGTGACGAAACCTTCTGAACACCTCCATTAATATTAAAATGGCGTTTATTTATATAATTTTAATGGCCACATTTTGTTTAATAAATACAAGATACGTAAAGTATAGCTAAAAACCTTTTTTTTTCGCTCAAATTAAATTAAAAGTTATAATGAAAAAATTAATATATAAAAGATTATTGCAATAAGAAGACAACGTTTCTTCCTTATTTTTGGGGACATTTTCAGGCGTTATATATTGTAAAAGGAACACCTAAAAATTTTATTCCAAACTAACTGCGTGCCTGTAGTTGCCCGGGTTGTCATAATGACACTCAGCGACATCCATACCCTGGGATTTGACTCGTATCTCGGTTATTTTTATGTAACGGCCCCATAAATCCTCACCCCTGCCTAAAGAGGGTTGAAATTATACACAAAGAACGTCGGTAGAAATACTATAGATCTCTTTGACCCCAGAAAAATATTTATCTGACGCAAATATCGGGCCGTTTGAGCATGTTTGACCCCTGGGGGGGAGGGACGTGTCTAACACCCCCCCCCCCACAGTGTTTGTTCCGTGGTCGCAAGGAACACTTGCTCCATGTATGAGGAACATAGACAGAAATTGATTAAATTTGGGGACGAAACGTTGTCTTATATTTTAATTTTGTATTGTAAACTTCAATTTATTGACTCTTTAATCAGCTCTTGACTGTTTTTCGCCATAGTTAATTATCTCATACTTTTTTAAGATCATGTTCAATTTTCACAATTGATGTAGTAATAACTAAGTAATATAATTAAGGGTAATTTTTTTTCCATGAATTTTTCTGTCTGGTTTTCAATTAAATGTCGGATTTCACCTGATATATTATTCGAAAATTCATACCAACGATATTTTGGACTTTATGGTACGTGTCTTCTCAAATTTATTACCCTTTAAAAAGTCAAGATAATTTTTGTAGGCTGTATTTCAATGCTTTACGTTTGTCCGCAGTCCTTGAGAACTATTTTTCTCCAGATGATTGTTCAAACTTAACCTACACGTTTTATTATTCACGATTCCTTTCGACTTTTAAAACGACTTGCCTGGCTTTTATTTTTCAGATGCATTAAATTTCCTTTCTACGTCTCACGGCTACAGGAAACGTGTCGATTTTCAATTAATTTACATACTCTATTGCATCAAACATAAATTGACTTTCTTACGTCAGTTCTGACCTTCGACGGAGTAATGAATCGGCGAATTCTTATCAAAGTGCTCTCGACAAAATTTATTTGGCCAATTGTTTTGTCGCTCGTAAGGTATATTATATTATATATAGACGTTTATATGTATCCGGTAAAGAAACACGTCCTCATTTATATTCTTTACTGCTTCCTGCATGAAACCACATCACAGCCGTAATGTTGACTCACACACAACTACCAACTACTATTATTCAAATCCAACAGTAAAGTTCATCTTCTTTAACAATCGGCTTTTAGAATTCCGCCCCCTCACATAGGTGACCTCTGATATTCTACGGCTTACTGCTTGAAAAAACATTTTTAAAGATGTCTGAAGAAGAAACAAATTGTAGAGAAAAATATGTCTCTGGAACCAGGTTACCTTTTTCTTGATGTTAGTGACTCTTTGATATCAAGCTACTTTATAATTCGTTTCCCACCAGTTACGATGATGGATGTAGCCTGACTTCCTTATGCACCATACTGGGGGGGGGGGTTGAGGTATTAATCACGTTATTCCCATATATGCTATTTTTTTTCTTTTCGATCGAAAAACCTGAAAAGTCAAGATGGTATATATCGTTTATTTAGATAAAATTTTTCATATTCCCCGAAGATTTCGGTGTCTTAACGTCATATCTATATGTAAAATTATATTAATAACTTACTAAATATATATTGGGATTGTTTTATGCGATTGTAGAAGTTGTATTTTTTTTAGGGCAACAGGCTACATGAGGGTAATCCACATAGTGCAAACTCCCCTTTAGTAGCATAGGAAGGAATTTGAAATTGGGGATGCGGAAGGGTAGAGGAAGGTAGCCAAGGGGTTAACTAGGGCCCCCGGGCTATAGTTTAAGGATCCTACCCGGCATTCACCTAAAAGGAATGCAGGACAAACCCTAGGAAAACCTGCATCAGGTAGGTCAGGCATTGGGTACTTGCCCCACGCCCTTCCGATAGCGGGAGAGGAGTTTGCTGTGGGGACGCAGCATTCCCTTCTCCGTACCTCGACCAGTTTAGGAGGCAGCTGGCCGACTAATCCAATAGGAATAGCGGAAACTCTTACCGTATGCCCAAGGTCTGTGACCCCGGAACATACACCTCTCAGAACAGGCCGAGGTGCCTCGGCTTGTGGGAACCTTAGTTCAAAAACGGTGAGAGGAAAAGGCATCCCCAAAGGTAGCCCCTTCCTGTATCTCCTACAAGGTTCTGCCTCCGACAGAATAACCCTCGCAGACGCTTGAGGAAGGAAAAGAAATCTTTTTTTTTTTTTTTTTTGGTGTAGACAGGCTATGTTTAGGGTAATCCACATAGTGGCAACTCCCCTCTTATAGCATAGGAAAGGGATTTGAAAGGGGGGATGCGGAAGGGTGTAGGAAGGTAGCGAAGGGTTACTAGGGCCCCCGGGCTATATTTTAAGGATCCTACCCGGCATTCACCTAAAAGTAATGCCGGGAAAACCCTAGAAAAACTTGCATCAGGTAGGTCGGGCATTGGGTACTTGTCCCACGCCCTTCCGATAGCGGGAGAAGAGTTTACTAGTTTAGAAACCAATGATGCTACTTTTTTTTAATGAAAAATATTACTTGCTTAACTTTAATAACAACACCAAAGATACTCGCTCTCTCACAGTCACTTCAAAGAATCTCCATCCCGACAATAACACAATATGATTTTTTTTTTCACAGAACAAAAAAAAACAAGAATAATATAATATTATATAATACAAAAATGAATTTAAATTTGTTTCCATTACAAAGTCCGTTGTGAGCAACTTTTTTTTCGGCCGTTTTCCTCCTTTTATTTGCCTACCTCGTTATCAGCACGTGCCAGTCATTTTGTCGCAGGCAGTGTGTTATCTCTTCACAACTTTAATATTTGTGTATTACATGTTGAATCCGTCATTTCTGTCCACACTTTTTTTTCCGCAGGTTTTTTTGTGGCCCCCCTACTTTTTTTTTCTTCTATTTTTAATTACTCTGGTCATTGTTTTCCTTATCTGTTACTATACCCTCAATGGTTTAGCGTTTCTCAAGTATTTCTGTAGTAGTAGTAGTTATTTATTTATTTTGACAGTTTAACTTAAAGCTACTTACATATGCGTCAATACAACTATTTACCTATTACTATTTTATTTATCTCTAACAATAATTTTTTTAAAAAAATACATTTAAACTATTCGTATTCTGCACGGCTTAAGGGAACTCATTAAATAATATTAACCCTATATCAAACACATAATTTTAGTGCTTCTTACATTCAAATGCTCAGTAAAAAAAAAACTATCCCCTCCTCAGGTGTTATATTTAGAAGCAAGTCGACACACATTTGTAACACGAACATATTATTTATCCTTCGTACATATTTTTAAATAAAATTAATTTTTACGACCAATCTGTATCTGTTGGCCATCTTGTCAGGGCTCACTGCTGCTGATCACAGACAGAAGGAGCGGAATACTGCGCATGCGCATTTCTCATTCAACACACATTTGTGTGTGTGTGTGTAGCTTAGGCACCAACGTCATTAGCGTCTAAAGGGAAGAAGAAATTCAGAATGAAAATAATTTACGTCTGATAGAAAACAATAAATAAGGAAGACAGCCAATACAGACCAAAAAAAAAAGATAATATAAATACCACACAACAACGTTTCTCGGATCCTTGTTCCCTTTCGTCAGGTGCTAAGAAGAGGCCTAGAGAAAAACAACTGCACTGGTCAGTTGACAACACTCATGAATTAAATAATTTGGGTGTTGTCGAGTGACCAGGCTCTTCTTAGCACCTGACGAAAGGGAACAAGGATCATAGAAACGTTGTTGTGTGGTATTTATATGACCTTTTTTTTGTTGTTGTCAGTATTGGGCTATCTTTCTTATTCAGAAATTCACAATGTTGAAACGACATTATTATGCAAAAAAAAAAAATTTCACCCCATAATTTATTTATAGTATTATTAGGAGATAGAGTTTAACCGTTAATTGCGTGGATAGACTTTAGTAAAAGTATTTTGTTAAATACACACACACACACAGATATATATATATATATATATATATATATAAGTAAGAAGAGTCTGGTCACTCGACAACTCCCAAATTATTTAATTCATGACTGTTGTCAACTGACCAGTGCAGTTGTTTTTCTCTAGGCTCTTCTTAGCACCTGACGAAAGGAACAAGGATCCCAGAAACGTTGTTGTGTGGTATTTATGTTACCCACTTTCTAGTGTCTGTATTTGGTTATCTTTATTATATATATATATATATATTTAGATATCTTCATTTGAATAGTTGGGACTCGTTCCAGCGTTACGAAATTCACGCAGAACCACAACCCGTGTGAAGTAAAGAAAATTAATGTCTCTAATTTAAAAACGATGAAGTTAAATAATCAGTGAAAATATTTATTCTTAGAGAGCTTGATGGTAGATTTGATATATAAAGCACCTTAAATATAATTATAGAATAGTACTTTGGTGTCAACATCTCAATTCTTTCCATATTTTTCAATCAGAAGAATTATTAAATAAATAATTTAACGACCGTTTAGTTTGTCCAATGTAGCCGAAATTACAATAAGCAAGAGATTTTATAGGTTACGTCGAGTGGTTCCCTGTAATTTTTTTTTATCGCAAAGTAAGGTTTTTTTTAGATAATATTTGATATTGTATTATTTTTATCACTTAATTTCGTACTTTTGGCTGTTTTTATATTTACGTACATTTTTTTTTTTGGTATTCTAAATCTTATGAAAGTCCCTGTTCGACATTTTCGCCTACTATCACCTTTCTTTCCATATTTTCAATCAGGAGAATTATTAAAGAAATAATTATGGGTTTTAACGACCTTTTAGTTTGTCCTATGTAGCCGAAATTACAATAAGCAAGAGATTTTATAAGTGTCGAGTGGTTCCTTGTAAAAAAATTTTTTTATCACCAAGCTAGGGGTATTTTTTTTTATAGATAATCTTTGATATTGTGTTATTTTTACACTTAATTTCGCACTTTTGGCTGTTTTTATATTTACGTACATTTTTTTTTGGTATTCTTAATCTTATGAAAGTCCCTGTTCGACATTTTCGCCTACTATCAGCTTATTTTTCGTTTGACAAGACATGAAGGTCGTGAGGTTACTAGATAAGGCGATCTTAGGTGCTGTTAGAAGACCAGCGTCTGTCGAGGTTAAGTTGATCCGAGGTAAGACTCCGAGTTGCTTACGTTTTACGACTGTTTCGTGACAATTTAGGCGAGGAAGTTTCCAGAACACTGAAGTTGTCGTTACGTCGATTCCTCAAGGCCGCCGCATGCTGGGCAGTTGGATAGGAATACACTCGTCTGATAAGACGGAGGGGGGGGGGGGGCCATAGAGTCCAACTTAAAGTACGCATCAGCATCTTACTGTCCCCCGTCAAAGATGGAAGTAAGTCAGTTTGTCGTAGTTCGCAACGATTAGTTTTTATAAATACTGCAGCCAATACCGCAGATAACTAAGCAATGAGATTCTCTTCATCTATCACAGCCACGATCGATAACTCTCGATAATAATCGACCCTTGCAACAGATCGCAGTAGCAATGTTTCTGACGTCATACAATCGCCATGATTGTGTTCAAAATCACAACTAAACGGCTCAAAAAATAATAATCATGGGTAATAATGGTCTGGTGAACTTTACACGTAACATTTAACTGTTTTATAATAATAAGAAAATCAGCCAAATACAGGGAAAATTAGTATATACATTTATTTAACCTACAAATGGACACTTTTCCCGGTGGCAGAATTACAGTTTAATTACAAATTAAATAAAGGAAGTTACAATAAAGGAAAATAGAGTAAATTAATAAAATAATATGTTAAAAAATTATGCTAAGATTTACGGACATTATTTCAACTATAAATACGTTATATTAATTAAAGGTTAATTTTGAATACGTCGCAGAAAGAATTAATACTGTACTGGCCTGCAAAGAAGAAAATAGAGATTAACTATTTAACTCAAAAACCTGACCAGTGCAGTTGTGTCGCTCTAGGCTGTATTTAGCTATTTTTCTTCTATTATTAATTTTTAGTCAGACGGTAATTTTTCAATTTAAATCGTTTTATAATTTTAAGTTTTTCGTGACTACCCTTCTTTAATTAATTTGCCTTTGTTGAAGTCCATGGTTACTCCACAGGAAGGAATTATTTTAATCTAAGCTCTAAATGCTTTGAAAGTGAATTAACTGATTACTGGCTACCTTGCGTGCTTCCTCAATCCCTTGTGTAGACCTGAACACAGGTAATCTTGTAACGTTTCGGGAACAGCGAGTAATCAATCTTAAGGATCCGTTGTTTATGTGCTCCGCGAGAGTCCAATCTATCAGGTCTATCTATCATTCCTTCCAAGTCCGTCACACCATCTTCTGATTCAAAAAAAAAAAAAAATGCTGTAATAATTCAAGCTGGCTCTCACACCCTAACAATGCTCCCCGCAGACGACAGTTAACATTTTGCGTCGCAGACGATGACAATTTTCCTTCCCAGTGCGACTGAAAGCAATGAATATCACGGTTTTTAATGGAGAAGTCTTGTTCTTGCAATTTTTAGGAACAACCCATGAATGAAAAATAATACCTCATTACACTCGGGGGGGAAGGAGGTGGGAGGGGGGGGAGCAAGTAGCATTTGTAGATAAATGTAGATTCGATGCTTGATCCTCAAGGTATTTAAAATATCCACTTAAAGTTGAATCAGGTCGTTTCTGACGCATCCTCTTGCTGTCCATTTTCGACCACGGCGATTTTGGGCATGGACCACCGTCACCAGCTCATTGAAATTCGAGGAAAGATGCGGCACTTTCGATGAATACAAAATTCAGACGACCTTGAAAGATCCGGTCTCCTTTCGCAACACTGAAACATGTTCGTCTAGGAGAGGGAGAAAACTAAGTGGAAGAAAATAATCCGTTTGAGATCGGAATAACAAAAAAGAAATGGCGGGATGCATGCACGTACAAGCAATTAATGACTCATGATGCGGTGCGACAAAGTTGCAAATAACACGAATTGCAAGCCTTTGGTAAGTGGAAACCTATGTAAACAGTTTTTTTTATCCCGTTGAAACATCAGGACGAAGACAGGACAAGAGAGAGTTTTGCAGACGAAATCACGTTAAGTCGTTTCCCAGAATGCAACACACGCACAGCAGTGGTATTGGGAAAACGTGAAATAAAATGCGCAACGGTACACGTTTGTTACTGTTGGTACTTGTGGAGAAAATATGGCGGCCGTGTGGGTCAGTGAAGAATCAGGAGAGACCGTGAACAGTCATTTTTGAACCTCAAAAGCGTGAATGTTTGTATGGAGAACAATTCACTCAACTCCGAAACAAAGGACATGTTTGACAGCAAAAAATCTATTAAAAAAAATTATGAAAAAAAGTCAGATGATAAACGGAAAAAAAAATTTTTTATGGTCGAGATTTAGTCTGTATTTTACAGACACGTTTAGTAAGAAGCTTTTTTTTAGGGCAACAGGCTACATGAGGGTAATCCACGTTGGGCAACTCCCCTTTAATAGCATAGGAAGGGATTTGAAAGGGGGGATGCGGAAGGGTAGTGGAAGGTAGCCAAGGGTTGACTAGGGGCCCCTGGGGTATTTTTTAAGGATCCTACCCGGCATTCGCCTAAAAGTAATGCAGGGAAAACCCTAGAAAAACCTGCATCAGGTAGGTCGGACATTGGGTACTTGTCCCACGCCCTTCCGATAGCGGGAGAATAGTTTGCTGTGGGGACGCAGCATTCATTCCCTTCTACTTGCCTCGACCAGTTTAGGAGGCAGCTGGCCGACTGTTCCAATGAGAATCGCGGACAACTCTTACCGTATGCCCAAGGTCTGCGACCCCTGAACATACACCTCTCAGAACAGGCCGAGGTGCCTCGGCTTGTGGGAACCTTAGTTCAAAAACGGAGAGGAAAAGGCATCCCCAAAGGTAGCCCCTTCGTATTGCGGACCAATATAAGAAGAACAAGTTAACGATTCTGCATAGGGAATAATAAGGCTTGATGGAATTAGTTGAAAAAAACAAACAAACAATATATTCAGTTTAAATATTAACGCCTGCACTGAGTAAAGAGACAACAAAATACTGTAGTTTAGTGTCAAAAATGTTACAGACTAAAATAGGGGGGAAAAAATCAGAGTTAAAAATTAGAACTATCAGATATTTTAATTTTAAAATTAATAAATTGGTCATACGCCAGAAAAAAAGTAATGCAATTTATTTACATATATATATTTCTTTATTTAATTTTTTCTGATTTATGGCCAATTTATTTATTTAATTAAAAATTTTACCGCCATTATTTTCAGTTTTCCCTGTCTTTTATTCCCTCCTTTGGGCTTGTCTCACGACTTTTGCTGTTTTCTCTCAGCGTGATGTCCCTTACCTCGGTAACATTTTGAGGCTCATTAGCGAAAATTTATTGTTCTCTGTGTTTATTAACCTAATTTCTTTACTGGGTGAACCTAAAAATGTCACGTTAAAAATCTATTGATGATTAATATTAACATTAATACGATATTAAATAATATTCAGCATGCGTATATTTTTAAACAGATTTTTCTTTTCAGTTTAAATTCACGAAAGCATAACAACATAAGGATAATTATGACAGTGGAAATTTTTTAAAAAAATTGTATGTTATTTTATGAAACCCAAAGAACCTAATTTTTTTATTAAAAAAAACTGTCTAATTAAAACAAATTGTAATGTTTAATAAAGATTATGCACGCACCCTCAGACACGTTTATACAACACATGAAAAAACGGGAAATAATTTGGATGATTTGATATTTTTGGTTGTGTTAGTCTTTTGACGAAACAGGATTTAAATCATATATATATATATATATATATATATATATATATAAAATTATATAAAGCGAAGGAAATTAAATTATAAAGGTTTTTTAGAGCAATACAATTATGATCTGGAGAAATGTGAAATTTTTTTGTATTGCTCTAAAATAATAAAAATTATTTAATTTTTCTCACTTTACACACACACACACACACACACATATATATATATATATGTATTTAATTTATATCCTGTTACGTCAAAGGTCTAACGGAACCAAAAATTTCATGTGTTGTATAAACGTGCCTGAGGCTGCGTGCTTAATCTTTACTTAACATTACAATTTGATTTAACTACACAGTTTTTTTTATTAAAAAAATTAAGTTATTTGGGTTTAATAAAATATCATACAAATTTTGTTAAATTTACACTGCAATAATTATCCTTATGTTGTTATGTTTTCGTTAATTCAAACTATTTAAAAATCTGTTAAAAATATACGCATGCTGGTTATTATTATCTAAAATCGTATTAATGTTAATATTAATCATCAATAGATTTTTAACGTGACATTTATAGGTTCACCCAGTAAAGAAATTAGGTTAATAAACACAGAGAACAATAAATTTTTGCTAATGAGCTTCAAAATGTTACCGAGGTAAGTAAGGGACATCAGGCTGGGAGAAAACAGCAAGAGTCGTGAGACAAGCCCAAGGAGGGAATAAAATACAGGGAAACCTGAAAATAATGGCGGTAAAATTTTTAATTAAATAAATAAATTGGCCATAAATCAGAAAAAAATTAAATAAAGAGATATATATGTATAAATAAATTGCTTTTTTTTCGGGTGTATGACCAACCAATTTATTTAGTGTAAAATTAAAATATCTGATAATTCTAATTTTTAACTCTGATTTTTCCCCCTTATTTTAGTCTGTAACATTTTTGACACTAAACTACAGTATTTTGTTGTCTCTTTACTTAGTCCAGGTGTTAATATTTAAACTGAAAATATTGTTTGTTTGTTTTTTTCAACTACTTCCATCAAGTCCTATTATTCCCTATGCAGAATCCTTAACTTGTTCTTCTTATATTGGTCCACAAATGCTTCTTACTAAACCTGTCTATAAACTACGACTATACAGACTAAATCTCGACAATTTTAACATTACAATTTGATTTAATTAATAATTTTTTTTAAAAAAAATAGGTCCTTTTGGTTTCATAAAATATCATACAAATTTGGTTAAATTTACATTGCCAAAATTATCCTGATGATGTACGTTTTCGTGAATTGAAACTATTAAAAATCTGTTAAAAATATACGCATGTTGATTGTTATTTAAAATCGTATTAGTGTAAATATTAATCATCATGTACGTGTATATGTAATAGATTTTAATGTCTAACATCATGGCAGGAATATGGCGGAAGGTTACGGTTAAATTAACCAAATTTGAGACTACATGTGAGGTTGTATCAAAGCCGAAGCATTTAACAGTACCACGGTTCTGCATGCTAATCCTTAAATATCTTTTTTTTTTCTGGTGGTACTCAATTATGGTAATAGTCTCTGGAATTACTCGTGGCTTCCAGAGATATTATATCTGCGAAATTACAGAGGTAGGTGGAAAATCACGATTGAAGGATATATAATTTAAGGAGTGGTGATGACGTCACACGAGCAGTGGTGTCAGAGACGAGGTTGTAGGTTCAGTCCCGAACAAAATAGACGATGAGCGGTGGGACAGCGAGTGAAAAGCCGCAACCAGGAAATAGGAATTGGAGCAATTCACGTCTGAGCTGAGTTGTGCGTTGTAAGTCGAGCGTGATGCGAGCATTTCCTCCAGTTTAGCTGATATCAGCTCAGCTTGTAGAGAGCGTGAGTTAATAAGGCGTGACGTCACCCGGAGTGGGTTGCGAATGTGTGCCGCTTTATCCTGTCCTTCCTCCACTGTGCTGCACCGAGGACAGATGTTATCTGCGCGTTGGAACACATTCACTTCTCAGATGGGCCTAGTTTCTGCCAACGTAACTTTAGGACGGTGGTCAGTGACGTCAACAAATAAATAAAGCTACCATTGAACTTATGACGAGAAGGAAAAATTGGAAATTAGGACAAACTTAAAAATTTCGTCTCAAAACGTAGAAGTTTAAGATAACCGAAGATGGTCAGACCAGCAAATAATACATCATAATTTTACTGGACAAGTTGCTTGATGATATTTTTTTTTGGTCCATAGGATCCAAACCATCATTGTAGTCTTCATCCACTTTTTTTTTAATATGAAATGAAAAATTTACGTGTGATTGAAAATTAATAATAAGTAAGACAGCCAAATGCAGACAAAATCAGTGATAACATAAATAACACACAACGTTTCTGGGTTCCTTGTGCCTTTCTTCAGCTGCTAAGAAGAGCTTTTTTGAGTATAGGTCAACTGACTAGTGCAGTTGTGTCGCTCTAGGTTCTTCCTTAGCACCTGAAGAAAGGAACGAGGCTCGTTGTGTGGTATTTATATTATCACTTATTTTGTCTGCTGTTTTTTTAAGGAGTAGCCAGGCTATGTACAGGGTAATCCACATAGTGGCAACTCCCCTCTTATACCATAGGAAAATGAATTAAAGGGGGGGGGATGTGGAAGGGTAGAGGAAGGTAGCCAAGGGTTAACTAGGGCCCCCGAGTTATGGTTTAAGGATCCCACTCGGCAATTCGCCTAAAAGTGATGCAGGGAAAACCATAGAAAACCTGCATCAGGTAGGTCGGGCAGTTGGGTGCTTGTCCCACGCCCTTCCCTGGATGGCGGGAGAGAGAGGAGTTTGCTGTGGGGTCGCAGCTTTCCCCTCGCCGTTCCTTGACCAGTTTAGGAGGCAGCTGGCCGACTATTCCAATGGGAATAGAGGACAACTCTTACCGTATGCCCCAAGATCTGCGACCCCGGAACATACACCCCTCAAAACAGGCCGAGGTGCCTCGGCATGTGGGAACCTTAGTTCAAAAAACCAGAGAGATGTGAAGGCATTCTTCCAGAGCTCTCTGAGAAGGTTCTCTCGCAGGCTTCCTTGTATTTTGTCTGCATTTGCCTATCTTACTTACTATTATTATTTTTTTTTAATATAACTTTCATCCCCAAACAATAATAACCTTTTAATTTTTTGGTCAGCTCTGATACGACATCCATTCCCCAACATTTGTCAGTTACGCCTTCAGTAACCTACCATTGAGAATTTTAAACGGAAAATGCAATCTTATTTTTTTTCCTATGCAAGAAAAACCTTGTTTTTTTTGGGGGGGGGGAATTATTTTCGCGCTTTATACTACTATAAAAGTGTTGACGACCATAAACGCGTACGTTTTGGTTATTCGCTTCTTAAATTCGTTTCGGTAATATTGTTGATTACGGCGAGGAAGTATTTCGGTGAAGATACGAGAAATAAAAGTAAAACTTCTGCTTCGAGTTGCTCCGAAAAAGGCACGAAAATATGGGAATTTTACCCCCCAGAGTTGCTGTCAAGGGGCGTGACAAAGAAACGAGTTTCATTTAGAGAAAGAATAAAAAAAACAACAACAACAGAGGGAAATGCAGATTAGAGTTAGTGAGTTGGTTACTAAGTCGGAGTAATTTAATGAAATTTTCGGAGACGAGATGCAATTTGATATGAGATATAGAATGTTAAAATTTATATTTTATTAGGTCGGAGTTAATGGGAATATGTTGGTCAGTTCTACATCGAAGATCGTTTACCTTAAAATAGAGGAACAGGACTCCAGGAAATTAGGGGCAAATATTTCTCTTTCGGGAGGAGGGGGGGTGGGGGTTATCGTAAGGTAATGTAACAATTCTACAAACTAAAACACCTGCTAAAGTTGAACCCACAACCCCCTGCGAAGGAGAATTTTCTTAATATTCCCACTTCGAGGGGGATTGAATTTTAAATGAAATTGGAAATGTCGCTACCGTAATAACTTTTACCCTCAGTAATTAAATTAATAATGATATAATACGATCGTAACTAATTAAAAATACTAAAATTATAAATCCAGTTCTCATAGTTAATTATTAATTTTTAATTTTCTCAGAGTTAATATAACAATAATTTTAAGGTGTTCTGACACTAAAGTATCGTGGAAGAAGAACGATGAAGCAATTAGCTACGTGTATTTCATTTATTAATTCTATGTTAGTTATTATTTGGAATTAAGTGTTATATAAACTTCCTGTTAACTGAAATGCTGATTCCATACTCAATAACGATGTTATTCTAATTCTTAATTACATTATTTTAGACTATATAACAACTCAGAGTCAGCTAAGACACTATATTATATTCGAAACGTTAGATTCAACCTTTTTCTCTCTCTCTGATAATAATTGCTATCTAAAATGCCTCAATTTCTTTCCTACCCGAACACGAAAAATTCCAGTTCCAAAACTCGAATCAATATTTGCCCCCGAAAAATTTCGAAACACTCTTTTTTGTGGTTTTTTTTGGTGCTAATTCTCTTCCGACCCCTGACTTTTGTGGAACGTGCAGTTGCAGTGCAGTGAAGTGTTTATCTGGGTGGAGGATGAGCTAAAGCTGGCGATGTCGCAGTGATGTCAGTCTTCAGGTCACGGCTCTGAGGTCATCCGTGGTCACGCCGCACCTACGTAGTAAGGCCTACAACTACACACTCAATTATCTTCGTCTATGATCCGTTAAACACGGACTTTAGATGTGCACGGGGAAACTTAATACCGTTACAAGGGGGAGGAAGGGGGGAAAGCATGAAGTGAGACTCGATGATTAGTGTAAATATAATAATGATATGTACCTAACGTATAGTACAGTAAATAAATATTAATATTCAAACAGTCAGAAGAGGTTTAGTGCAATTAATACAATAAGGACAATAGCCACACTAATTTGAGACTTCATAAGCAGAAAAAATAAGGGACGGAAACAGAAGATGAGACGTTAATGATTAATATTATGATCTAAAATGTCTTCAATGATGATGTAGAATATTCTCACTATCAAATTCGAAGAAAAAAATATTATTTGCCTGTGTTGAAAAATTTTTTGTTACCTTAAATTATCAAAAAAAAAATTTAAAGATTTATTTGTTTGCAAAAATAAGTATAAATAATTTAATATGAATTTAATATGAATTAAATTATCTCAAACCGCAATTTCCTTTCTCAGTTTCTGCATTTTTTTTGTCTGTCAACTGGCTGCTTCTTTAAATAATTAAAAACTTTATTAATCCTATGCAAAAAAAAAAATCCGGCCAATCGATTGTCTCTTGTCTGTTCTTGTAGAAAGGGGGGAAAGGGGGGGGGGCTTGATCTCTCTCTCCGCATTTATCCGTGCTTTTTTTTCGGGGTTGCCGTTCTTTGTTCTTTCCTCATTTCTGTTCGCAATCACGCAGAGTAGCCTGACCGCGCCCTCTCCGTATCGCCATTACTTTGCCATCTTCAGAATTAAACAGCCCTAAATACCACACCTGCTCTCGACCCGATAACGCCTCCTCCGAAAGTGCCGAGGACAAATTACGAGCTATCAGAACTTATTGTCGACCGACAATGGCGCACAAAGGCGTCATCGCCCCGTCTCTTAGTCGGAGAACAGAAACTTGGTCTCCTTCAGGACCTGTAGCGAGGAGAAAAAACTATTCACAACCAAAAGAAATAAATTTACCCCTATTTGAACACGCAGAAGATTTGTCACAACTCTACAAACAAAATTATGTTGGTATTTATGTAGTACAAGTGTAAAATAAAATCCCTCCGCCGAACGAATGAACTAGCAGGCTGAATCAATACTAACATTATAAAAATCAATTAACCTTGATCTGAAACACCACAGTTAAATTACTGAATTTTGAAATGAGCAGACGTTTCGATCTAATGTTGAGATCTTTGTCAATACTAGAGCCATAATGAAGTAATAATACCATATAAATTAATACCATATAAATTCAGTTTTGGACATTTAGAGAAATTAGTTCTAATAGTTTTGGGCCGAGGCGAAAATTAGAAAAAAAAACGTAAATAAAATATTTTTGATATTTAGAACCGTGGATAAATACAGGAATATATAAATAAGGACAAGTGGGGAAGCGAGGAAACTTTGCTTCATCAGTTTTCTTCTACGATACTTTCGTGTCAGAACACCTTAAAATTATTGTATATCAACTCAGGTAATTGCAATAATTAATAATACGAGAATGGGATTTTTATCATTTCAGTATTTACATTCCTTGCGATCGGATTACATAATTATTAATTTAATTATTGAGGAAAAACTAATAACAACAGTCATTACAGTATTGGTATTTACAATTTCATTTACATTACACATAGAAAATAAGTTAATTTAATACAAAAAAATTACGGTCATAAAATAAATATCACGAAACGTTTCTGATAACCTTGTTGCTTTCATCAGATGTCGAAAGCCAAAAAAGTTTGCAGAAACGTCCTGTGATATTTATTAAATCACCTAATTTTGTTAGTTTATGAGTCAGTACATTATTTCTCTTGGTAGTAATTTTAAACTAATACACACTTGTTTTTTTTCATAAATTAATAGGTTGACCATGATGGTTGATCTATTTTAAGTATAAGAAGAACGTGATACAAACATATTTTGGATAAAAAAATCTAACATACATGTCATACATAGTAATTAAAAATTCTTTTTTTAATATATATATATATATATATATATTGTAAAGTATTATTTTTTGTGGGCTGGGTTTTTACGTTAAATCAAAATAAATATTTGACCAATAAAGAAATTTTATACAAGTTTATTAAAGTTAAACATTAAAACTCTTATCTCAGGCACTACATAGAAGAGATCTGCTGCCAGTACCAGAATGCGTGCTGCTATTCTGTGTTGTGTTGCCTGCTGTAGCTCTCGTACCGACGTGCTGGCGTCGACTCAGGGGTTGATCACTGGCTAAGGCGTCGGTCTCCGGGATTGAATGCTAAATTGTGTGGTGCTATTCTGTGAACTCTTCACTAACCAATTGTGGCCTCTTTCTCACAACGATTCTGCCTCGAACTATTATCAGAGACAACAACTTTACGGAGCCTCTCTTAATCACATCCACAAGCTTCGATGAGCGCAGAACAACTGTCTAGTTTCCAAAAGCTTATCTCCGTCCCCTCCCTTATATCCTCCCATTCTTTTACTTTTTTCATTGTTAGAAAACTTCATCGAAATGCCAGTTGACTGATTCTTCCATTGTCACAAGAGTTATAGCACGCAGCTGCAGTTACGTAGTCAACAACGGCTAACTATTCTGTCATGTTGAGGCCAACGATCGAGACAGGACACGAAATTACTTGGATGGAAATATTTATCTCCTCCACCCCCACGCACGTGCACGGTTTCGAATTCTCAAGACCACAGCAAACAACACTTCCGAGACAAAGAAAAACTTAAACCTAAATATACGCGTTACAATATATATGACTATTATGACACTTCTTCAAATTTTAGTTGACAAATTTTGATGATGGACACTTAATGAAACTATTTCAAATTTAATTCAATCTGAGTCACATTCACTTCCAAGATTTTCTATTATTATGTTAAAAAAAATTATTTAATATTCAAGTAAATCCACGAAAGCTTATTCAAGTCTCAAATCATAGTTAAATTTTTAATTAAGACATGTAGATGGAAAATTAAAAAAATTATTTAAGATTTTATTAAATCATTTAATAAAAATCATGGTCTGGTTCCCACGTCTCTACGTTTGTTATATTGTTAATGGTTTTTAAGTGATATAAATATAATTGTTATATTTATTTTATGTAAGTTAAAGGAACAGAGTTTTGCATCACACGTTATAAAAAAAATGTTTTCTTCGAATTTTACGTTGGATAATTTTTATATAATAATTTCAATTATGAAGGTTTCCTCACAATATGAAGTTTCTGTCTACTATATATTTATAATTTATTAATTGCCTTGTCAATTATTAAACAACATTTTCTGACTCTTTTTCATTTATTCTGGTGTGTGTCAGAAAAATATCATTATTCAATCAGGGTTATTATATTTATGTCACGGGAACGTCCACACAGTTGGTAATACTGAGTAAAGGCTTGTGGCGGCATACATCTTCATTTGTTCTCTGACGTCACTGCGAATGTGCATGGTTTAGTGCGAAGTGACGGTTCCGCCCCAGATTTTCGGTAGTTTAAGTGATAAACTGACGATACCTTGGTAGAGTAATTTTATTTGGAGAAATACTTTGAAACATTATTTTAAAATATTCAGTTTCGAAGAAAATAGAACAAAGAAATACTTGGAAATAAGAAGTGTCTGCGAATTATGTGTGCTTCTTTGCCTAAAGGAGTGAAAAAAATTATCTCCTTTTCTTCTTGTATCATTTCACAATCCGCTTATTGCGTTTCCCACTGAAGACATCGTAATTTATATTTATGAAGTCGCGTTTGTGTTAAAATAAAGAAAGAAGCCCGAGGAGAAAGAAAAGCGAGCACGAGGATTTTATTAGGAAAGAATAAAGTGCTCTCAGGGTAATTAAAATGTTCCACTCTTTGATTTAGTACTCTCCTGGTGGAGGAATGTGTCTTTATTTAACAGGGGAGATTGGGATGGGGGGGGGGGGGCAGGGGTTTGGGGCATAGAGAGAGAGAGAGAGGTTTCACCCCCTATTTGTCTCATTAATTTTATGGGGGCGCGTCCAATGGGAGCTGAGCCTTGTTAAAGATTTCCGATGGTGCACGGCTCAATATATAAACGTATATCCAAGCCTCAAACACACACACACACACACACAAAGACAAAGAGCGACAAAGGTATCAACACTCAACAAACACACACACACACACACACACGCACGGTTCGTCAATATCGTACGGAGGTGTAAATGTTGGTGACAGAACCAAGGATCAACCCAGTCAACACTTGGAGCTTAAAATTGTTCGTGACACAACGCCACATTTTTTAAAATTAAGTACTGATATATATATAAGACAATTGTTGTGAATACTGATGCAGTAAACAAAAATATGTTTCTCTGTAAAGAAAGAACAGAATAAATTTTTTATTGACTATGAACAACAATTAATTACATTATTTATAATTACATTATTTACAAGCCTACCTGTAAAGAAACGACAATTCCGGAACAACTGAAGAACAAACAGCGCGCGGAGCAAAGAGGACCGCTGAATCTTTAAAACTGAAGAATGTATACTTTCTTTTTATATATATATATATATATATATATATATATATATATATATATATATATATATATTATATTTTCAACTATTATAATGATAAAATGACAGTGCATCAATTTAAATATTAATAGTTGAAAATACTACAAATTGGCGCCCAACGTGGGGCACCAATTTGCAATCATTTTAAATGGAAAAAAATTAAATGAAGAAAGTTAAAATGTGCCACCCGTTGATGACGCTAATTATTAGTATTCACACAATAATTAAAATATCCTTTCTTTTTAATATACGATATTACTGGCAGCAACTCTTTGATTTTCTAAGTACCTATTGACCTACCATAGTAAAGCTATGCCTCGTGATTTATTTTTTCGGTGTCATCGATTCCATCCTCTCGACAAGTTTCTCTCTTCGAGATGTCTGCTATTCAGATTTTTTCCCCCCCATCTTCTGCTTAGGTACCTGAAGCACAGTGTTATGCCACTATTGTGGCGGGGTGATGTGTGAAGACCGCCATCGCCTACCGTCTTCCATGACTGAAGTTTCCCGCTAAGCCCCTGCTGCGGTGACGCGCGTGCAGTTGGTTAGTGGATGTGCGTTGTTATCGGGAGAGAGGGGGGCGGTGTCTGCGGCTATCTGCCACATTGTGATGCGGAGGCGCGCGTCCGTGGCGTCGCCATTCGAATAGCAAGTCTCCTGAGGGAAGGAAGGAAGGCAGAGGGGCAGACAGGCTGGCGGGCGCGTATCGAGCGCGTCTCCAGGGATTAGAAGCCCTTCCAGTCTGCCACAAGCCATGCTCAAGTTCTGCCCCGCCGTCGCCGGGAACCGACGCAGGGACTCACCGACCACGGTCAGTAACATCCTTGACACCTCCGTGGTGCTTCACTAGTTTGCAAACTATTCCATGGACTTGTTAATACATCTTTGTAAGCAGACATTCCTTCTTCTGTTTACCCTCTACTGACACGCAGGTTCAAGTCTCTCAACGTCAAAAAAATGTAAATGTCAATACGCTAGAACTAGTTTCATACTATGATTTTTGTATTTTTTTTGGTATTAATAAAGTGCCAAGTTTCTCATTTAGTAAGTGGCATAAAAAATGTTTTGAATATGATTGAAAAGAATTTTGAATTAATACCTTCCATTCCAGTGTTTTTCTACTTTTATTTATCTCAATGCCCAATATAGCCAATGAAGTGGATGTTTCCTATTTAAACTGTTCCTGGCTTATTCGCCATTAAACTTACGTCGTATACGTCATGTGCAACATAAATTTCGGCAAAAAAATATAAACAAGTTGTTCCCGTACGACAAAATTATCCTTACTGCTAATTTACATTTTCCCTTGTCCCCCCAAAAATATTATTAGTAGTATATTATATTCCACTGAAGCTGTCATAGTGTCAGGGGTGTCAAGGCTGTCCTGAAGCGCCATAATTATTAACGATAAACTACAAATTAAATTACTTTCTTGCCGTAGCGACTCTGTTATTTACAGCACGCTTATTTTCATGTAAATCTAATTTTGTAAATTCGTTCATTATTTCTCCCTTTATTTTAGTCTGATTTTATCATCTTTCAATACTTTAATGTGGTCAGGGAGTCTCTAAAATAAAGAGTTAAACAGTTAAGACGCAGCCATCTTTTTTTTTGTGTTGTTGTCAACTACTTTCCTTTTTTACGTATAAGCTTTGTTTCTAAAAACTGTGCTTTTAGTGATTGTATTTTTGTTTGTGTCGAAACCTCAATAATCGTTATTGTCATTTGTCTCTAGAATCTGTTGTTACATATTGATAAGTGAATGATTAATATTATTTTGAATATAGACGTGAAGGGCACTGGGCCTGCAAATGTATGGACTGTGAATCACCTTTTTTTTTTAAAAAAAGTCCTCTAATTATTGTTTCTTTATTTCACTTTTCCCCCTCTGTGTTACCTTTTTTCCACCCTGTATATTACGTTTATTAAGTTTAATTCAAACCTTTGCTATGTTTTTATTTTTTCCCCATAGGTTTCTTCTTCCTCAACCGCACTATTTCTACTTACTTTTTTCCTCCCTTTGTCTTTTTTGATTCTTGCCTCTTTTTATGACCTTTTTACGCCTTTTCTCATATAAAGCCTTATATAACCATTTTTTATTAATTTCTCCTCATTTTCTCTTAATTTCTCCGTCTGCTTCACCTTCAACATATTTAATTGAACGTTATTTCACTACTTCCTTTCTCTTTTTTGATTCTTACCTATTTTATACCCTTTTTAAGCGTTTTCACGTATAAAGCCTTATATAACTAATTTTATTACTTTCTATCCTCCTTTACTCTTAATTTCTCCGTCTGCTTCTGCTTCAACATATTTCATTAAAATTTATTACACTATTTCCTTATTATAATTTCGCCCTAGCTTCTCAATCTCCTACTGATATTGTTTTCAAAATAAAATATTAAAATACAGCGTAAAGGATACATAAAATTGAGTAATGTGTCCTATTATTTTAGAGAAACTTCGATTAAACTTCTCCAAATGTAGAATGAATGTTATTGTCTAATAAATTATTAATTAACTCCAGAGCGTTTAATGCATAAATTGAATAATTTATTTATCTCGTTCTCTATTTCCGTTTGCCTCCCACCGTCAGAAGAATAAATTTTCCTACTCTCCAAGTTTTAAACCTCAAAAGAAAAATATATATAAATTGCTAGAAATATATTTATTATATTGTTATTTTATGTTTTAATAAAACGTGTGAGTTTTCTTTCTTACAACTTCCTAACCTGTATATAAGTATTTCAACTCGACTGGTAAACGAATAAGCAAAATCGTCTCAGTGCTTTATTTATTATACACGTCATCACTCACAATTAGTCTGATTATCGTTGAGCAGATTGTGTTCCCTTACTTTTGACGGAATATTCGTCTTGAGTTATTACTCGTCTTCGCCGATCTCCGTAATTATCTCGCAGGGTGTTTCTTCCCCAGCCGCCGCGTGCCTCCCACCACTCTAATTGCCCCGAGGACACGATGGATTACTGGTAATTGGCTGTGATGGCTTCCTCGTTCCCGACAGTTATACAGGTTAGGGGAAAAGCTCTGCCTTGTAGCAGAGGAAAACGTCTGACACAGCAAAGCCGTCGGGAAAGGCAGAAAAAGGATCCGTAGTTGGTAGTTTGGTTCAATACGCCATAAAATAAAGGTTCTTGTATTCTCCGAGTCAGCAAAATTATGAAGATAAAAGCGAACAATGCAGTTTTTTTCCCCCCAACATGAACACGTCTCTCTTGCTCGTATTTTAAATATATGCGTCATAAATCACCGAACGAATATCAAACATAATATAACCTATAACGATTTGGACGGTTACTAAGGCGCTGAACCACCTGAATTGCACCTAGAAGGCAGCAATCAATTCAACCATTACTGCTGAAGCAAAATCAAGTCTGTCGTTACGTTAACGGACAGTATTGAAGAGAAATATGTTGGACAGTATTTCTTTTTGTTTATGGAACAAAAAAAATCTCAAGAGGTTTTCTCTACGTAAACGGGAAAAATAAATTATTTGAATGATTAAGTGAAATATTCTCTAACAACCACTTGTGATATATGTATAAGAAAGGTAGCCAATACGGACAAAAAAACTCCTCTCCCGCTATCGGAAGGGCGTGGGACAAGTGCCCAGTGCCCGACCTACCTGATGCAGGTTTTTCTAGGGTTTTCCCTGCATTAATATTAGGCGAATGCCGGGTAGCATCCTTAAACCATAGCCCGGGGGCCCTAGTTACCCTTGGCTACCTTCCTCTACCCTTCCGCATCCCCCCTCTCAAATCCCTTCCTATGCTATTAAAGGGCAGTGGCCCAACATGGATTACCCTCATGTAGCCTGTTGCCCTAAAAAAAAAAAGGTAGTAGAAATACCAAACAACCTTTTCTGGGATCCTTCTTCCCTTTACGTCAGGTGCTAAGAAAAGAGCCTTGAGCGACACAACTGCACTGGTCAGTTGACAACACTCAAAAGCGACGAAAACGTAACGACAATTGGAGAGTCGAAGGGTTGGCGTAACAATAATGGAGCAACGAAAAACGGGAAAACAGAAGGTTTAGCGTAATAATAGCAATAAATTAGGATGTGAAATAACATCTGAAGAGAATAAAGATATAACAAATAAAATATACAATTTTCAGAGGATGTGTGGGACAATAAGAAGAACGTTAAAAGGTAAAACCAGAAAAGAAACACAAATTAAATTTTTTAAGGTGATGGCAGATCCTACAATGTCAGAATACTGGATAACGAAACATAAAGAGCTCAAACAAATAGAGGCAGCTGAAATGAAATTTCTTAGAGCAGTGAAGGGGTGTGTGTACAAGGATGGATAAGACAAGGAGTACTTCCATAAGTGTTGAGGCGATCACAGATAAGTTAACAGGGTATAAAGAAAGGTGGAGAGAGCGTGTGTTGCGAATGCCTAGAGACAGATTTCCAAAACAAGTGCTGGAATATAAACCATTAGGCAAAAGGAGTGTTGGAAGACCGAAGGTTGAGATGGTGAGGTGAAGCCGGCAAACAGGCTAAAAGTCCTAATCCTGAAAAGCAGAAGAATAATAAGAAGAAATTATTGACTTTCATAGTGTCTGTTTGTACATTAATAGCTGTGATGTTGGATTTTATGTGAAGCATCTCTGAAAGGAGTCTGGAATTGTCCCTGGCTGGGCTCAACGACTAAAATCTTAGCATTTTGCCAATCAAATGTATGAGTGTTGTCAACTGACCAGTGCAGTTGTGTTTCTCTAGGCTCTTCTTAGTACCTGACGAAAGGGGACAAGGATACCAGAAACGTTGTGTGGTATTTATATTATCACCTTTTCAGGATATTTATCAGGATATTTCTTATTCATTATTTTCGATCACAAGTCATATATTTTTATTTCATGTTTTTTTTTCGTCTTTTCCACGTTTACCTTTTGTGTCGAGTCGTAGCACTGTTGTATATTTGATATTTTCCTGTGTGCAGGTAAACCCGGGCAGTAAGGCGGCGCTCAAAGGCGTCCGTGAGGGAGACGTAATCTCGTCCATCAATGGTCAATCCACGCGCAACGTCTCCAACAGCGACGCCCACGCACTCCTCAGGAACGCTGGACAAACGCTGCACCTCGGCCTCAACGAGTAAGTACCAAATTCAAGACTGCTATTCCGATATATATATATATATATATATATATATATATATACAGTGATCTTCTAGTCTCAATATGAATTTATTCTTGACGTGACTGATTTGATGCTGCTCTTCGCCTTGCTCTACCTTTCAGATCACTGACTCGATCTGTCTGCCCTTCCCATTGCTTACTATTATACTTCACTCAGTTAAACCACCTTGACTCGTCTTCTGGCTGTTGTGCTCAAAAAATTATTCCGTCGCATATTTTACCTTAGCACTATTAGCATTGAAAGTCATTTATTTTTATCCAATTTAATATTTGGAAATTTTTTTTGTCGACTTTTCCATTACCTACATCGATTTAAGTTATGAAGTTTTAAGAATAACAGAAGCTGAAAATGAATTCCTCGCGAGGGAGAATATCTAGTCAGGTAGAGAAACAGATAGGTGAAAGAAATATGCCAAAGAGAAAAATATAACGAGAAGAATTAGAAAATCAACGTTTTCTGGCTATATATAGAAAGATAACCAATACAGACAAAGAAAACGGTAATATAAATACCATACAATGTTTCCTTGTCCCTTTCGTCAGGTGCTAAGAAGAACCTAGAGAAACACAACTGCACTGGTCAGTTGACAACACTCAAAAGTTGTGTCGCTCTAGGCTCATCTTAGCACCTGACGAAAGGAACAAGGAAACGTTGTGTGGTATTTATGTTACCGTTTTTTTTTGTCTGTATTGGTTATCTTTATTATTAATTATATATGTATATATTTAATCTACAAATGGGTACTATTACCCAGTTACAGATACATGAAATTCCATTAAATAATATATGTATAGAATAATATTTAATGAAGATAAATCACAAAATTCAAATTGTAAAGTGATAAATGAGTTTCCTCTTTTTATATTATTTTTTTTGCGGTTCTTTAATTCTTCAGGACATATTTTTTGTGTAAAGTTTCCTCAGAACACTTTTTTTTTTTAAAAAAATTATAATTTGGCCTTAGTTCCTAATAATACGACCCTAGTTCTATTCATGGCGCCGCCATTGTGAGTACAAGTGGGGTTTATAAAGCCGTTGAAAGAATGAGAGATTCGTGAATAACTGATGAACGAAGCCTAACGAAAATTTATGAGGCTGGGTTCCTCGTTTAAGGCAATTACTGACCCGAATTGTGGCGGACCCTCCGTGGGTGGGTGACCGCAATGTCCACTTCCAAGTAGGTGCGACAAGTGTTTGTTTTTTCTTCTTTTCCCCAGAACTCGAGTCTTTTACGCAACAATTTTTTCCTTGAAACATGATTCCGTTTTCAAGAAATTGATCAGAATTTAAAAAAAGAGTAGGAAATAGAAAATTATTCATGCACCTCATATTTAAAATCTTTAATAAAATCTTGTTCATGTTAAGAAAATATATTCAAAAGCTATGACAGCGTTTTGGTAAAAACTGACCTTCACCAAAGTTTGTCCCGTACAAATAAAACAATAGATCCTTAAAGCACTTTCAAGCAGAAAGTTTACGGACGATTGGGACGGAATTAAAATTAATCAAAATTAGACTAGAACATATTAAACGAGATTAAGTCTGTATTACGTTAAGAGAATTCTTAGAGAAGAAAATCGCTAACTGATCACCGAAACGGTTACATTAATATTAAATTTCTCCCCTCATTTTAAAACAAACAAATTTAACACCTTTTACGTATGTATAAGTTATAAATGAAAATAAAACAAATTACTATGAGGAAAGACTCGCTTTTTAATTCTGATTTTTGTGGATCTAACAAAAATTTTTGTATTTTATGATTTTGTTCCACTTTTGATAAGTAAAAAAGTTTCCTTCTGTCAACGGTAATTTTTTTAAAAAATTTTTAAAATACTACAATGTAAATAAAAATTATATAAAAAAAACTTCAATTCATTTGAGAAATCAAAGTGAAAATTTATTTTTGTTCAGTTCGCACAATTTTATTTTAAAAAATAAAAAAAAATAAAATACTACACCCTAATTAAAATTAATTAAATTTACTATTTAGAAACTATAAATTTTATAATTTTATCATACAAGAGCCGGTTTATATATTTTATATTTCAAAAATACCCAATTATAATTAACACGGTAATTGAACCTTAAAACTACAGCCTAATATTAATTCCAAGGCGAGAATTTGAAGGAGTCGTTTGGGGGGGGGGGAGGAAATTGACAGTGATTTTTAGGATTCGTCTGGGGATCGGAGATTCACAACAGAACTAAGTAGACAAGCTCTAATATTCTGAATAGAGTGAAAGAGGGGAAATCGGGACAGTATGAAAGTAAAAAATAAATGTTTCCTGCAGGAAATGTTAAGGATTAAAAAACAGTTGAAAATAAAAGAGAAATATCCAGGAGGGTCATTTCTAGTATTCTGTGAAACTGTAGGGAACACAGAGAGAAGGCACTTATTGTAGTAAAGTATATAGAATAAATATTGAGAGCTGCTTAATGTAAGAAGCTGTATTTAAAAAGTCTCCATTGTCAATAGAGACTGATGATGATAAAAATAGGGGTTCTTATACTCGAGATAAATACATATTAGTCGAATTGTAGAAGAGACAAGAAGGAATGCCATACAAATGTGTAAACTCACTAATACATTTATGCAAGGACTATTTAAGGAAGAATTATGAGGTTATTGAAGGGAAAGAGCAGAACGTTTGGACGAGGTGAGACAAGATTATAAATAGAAGAAGTGGAAAGTGGGAATTGTGCCTCCGTACTATGCCACTTAGATCCGAAATAACCTTTCTATTACATTGGTTCCTGAGCCCACAACAGCTTCACAGCTCAAACACGGCGTAAGAGAAACAAGACTTCAAAGTCGCCCCCAGAACTGCAATATGTCGTATTTACTCAAGTACCGCCACATCACAGTCGCAAGTAAACAACAACGAAGCCTCAGGTATCACAATTGCAAGTCAACTCTGAACACGGAGGGGGATTTTTCTCTTTCCGGAGAAAAATGACGCAAGAAGTAAATAACAATGAAGTTTTTTGTGTGTGTGGCAATGAAGAAACGTTTAAGTGCAATTTTTGTTTAAGGAACTGACCCGTAGTCCTCATTGCTGTTGGAACTGATCACAGGAAACCATTGTCGATATACAAAAATTAATAAAACATAATTATATAAAGGAACGAGTAATTAAAACCGATTTTATTTTTATAAAAATCGAAATAAACAGAAATCTTATCACACAGTCGTATTATGATGGAAACAAAAAGGTACTGTTGTCATTGTAAGAAGAAGAAAAATGTTTCAGGCAGTCGTTTACGTCACCGATAATACACGAGCACGTAAAAAAACTGCCCATGCAGATGGGAGAACTGTGATGGCGGCGATCTACATCGACAAAACGAAAAAGAATGTTAGGCTGCCGTCGAACACCGAAAGAAAAACAGATACTCACGAAGGAATATACACGACTCCCTCAGTCAAAAAAAACGGGTTCCTTCTCGTTGCTCCCAAAATGACAATTAATTTAATTATTGGCATCAATGCCTCGCGTCGAGCCGAAACACGTGTCAGCAATAAATATGAAACTTAAATATTTGCATCAGCAACAATAAATAATTTTAAAAAAAGAACCCCCCCCTCCTCCGAGAAGAAGCGAAATAGGGGTTGGAAGGGTGCACGGACCAAAAAAAAGGTCGAAAAACAGCACACATTAAGCTCTTAGACACGCCTCAAAAATATGCGTATATATTTTATTATTGATATAACTTTCAATGTTATAATTTTAATTAATTTTGTTTATAGTTAATTTCAACAACCTCATGATGATGTTAAATTAAGTAACATTTGGCATTATTGTATTACCTGAAGGTGTCTCAAAGTTGGGGCGAAACGTTTTATTGCTTTTCGTGGTCTTATTTAAATTGTATATGTAATTTTCGAATTTATCTGTATATATAATATCCAATTTTTTTTAACTTGATTAGCCGATCTCATTATATTTGTTATACTTATTGTCTGATAAATATCGCCGTATAAGGAAATTTAACCTTGTAACTACGAAAATGAATATTTTAATTTAGATTTCAGTAAAAAACTGCGTAGATTATTCAAAATTTCGTCTATTCTTGCATGTAACACACGGTAAAATATTTGGACATTCTTTATTTTATTTTTCTCCGCATTGGTTGTGTCCTGTACTTTCTGGATATTTGCGAAAATATTCCATTTTCCGTCACGTCTTTCAGTCATAATTTCACCCATCAGCGATTTTTGGTTTTATCGTAACGTACAAAGCTCGTAGATCTTACAGCGGCGTTCGTCCTTAGCCGATGGTCCAGGAGATCCCTCGTGTAGATAAGGCACGCTTCCTCTGCTCGAAGGAGCACACATACACATAATACACGTTGCCCAACACGTGAGTTGTGTAACCTGCTAACATCAATCACGGTCTGAAGTGGTTCCGATCGTATGCATCCCCTCGCTCCCTGTTCCCATAAATATTCACTAAAGTCGCCACAGGAAAACTTATCCTGCTGCCTTTATTTACTACGCGGCTGTGATTTATTAATCACCAGCCACAATACCATTTCCTATTTTTATGGAGTTCCTTTAAAGGAAAACCAACATTAAAAAAAAAATGCCCCGATAAACGACGATCTCCATGAAAAATATTCAACTCAATTGATCGTACGATAAGACATGAGCATAAAAAAGCCCACATAGAGTCAACAGCCGCGAATGACCTTTATTTATTTTACTGTTTCTAGGTGATGGTTTTATATTATAATATAAACGTACGGGAATGAATATATGATATTTTAATGTGTGTTCACTGAAATGCCCCATATTTTTATATCAGTCGCTGGAAATAATGGGTTAAAAAAAACCACTTTTTTTTGGTAAAATTCCTTAAAGTCAATTTGATCCGTTACAGTAATTCTTTCTGACAATTATTAAAATTTAAATACATTCTTGAATGAGTTAATATATGTATTTTTACATATACTCTCGGACCATATTCCAATATTTTTAGAAAATTTAAATTAATTTCAAGCTATATTATCAATTGTTCAGTACTAAAATTAAGTTTGTTTATTTATTTCTGATAACGTAAAATACATATACACATATATATCTACTCATCATAATAACAAAATAAGAAGCTGAAAAACTTAATAACTTTATTTCCTTGTGACTGTTATAAAAACTATCTTGAAACTCAATTAATAAAAAGAATAAAAGAATGAGCCTTAAAAAATTGTCGTTAGGTTTTGAAACTAGTTTAATTTTTTTTAATAATATAATTCAATGGAAAATCCTTAATTCCACCAGAATCGTAGATAAACACCCAGAAGGGAATTTATTGTATTGCAAACGTGTTAAACTATCGATTATTCTGTAGATACTACGAAAGTTATACAAGTGATGGGGGAAAAAAAAGCGGACTATTATCGTCAACACTACTTTGCTTTATGTTCTATACAGGTTCCTATCAGAACGATTTATCACGTTAACGGCACTGTTACCGGTCATTATTTTCTGATATTTATTGCTCGTAATATCTAGCACAATTTTCTTGGTTAATGGCCTAGGCCAGAAAGCCTATTATAACGTTATCTTTCGCCGAGTCGAGACGGGACTGCATTTCATTCTACAGTAACCCGACTCGTGTAACTACAATTACATCACGTGAACCATGAACGGGAAAATAGAGAATTCTAATTATAAAATAATTGTTATGAGGCCGTGGAATGCAACAGTAGAACGGGATAAGGAAACAATATTGCAACTAATGGAGCGTCCTGAGTTGATGCTGTCGATATAAATCGAAGAAGTAAATCGACACTTCGTAAAGGCCTTACGAACATGAAAGAAGCCCGGGAAAAAAAAATCTGCGGTACCAGAGCATTCATTATAACTAACATATTTGATGTTTGGTAATTATTTCCTGAATATCTAAATACTATTAAAAATCACAATATTTCATTATTGAATATATTGTAATAAACACAATGGGATTAATTAATTAAAATGAATTTGGCCCACGTTGAGGCACCAAATGTAATGATTAAAATGATATTAATTAAATGAATTGATTTAAACAAAGATTATTTCCATGAATTTAACTCAATAGTTCGTTTATAAAACAATTAATTATATTTATTTTTTATTTATAGGGAAGGATTGCAAAATAATTACAACATTCTTTGAACTTTACAAGACAATTTACTTTTATTCAGTTGAAATTTACAATATTTTATATGAGATTAATTACATTTAACGTTTTTCAATGTTTATAGATTTTACAACACTTTTCTCAGGTTCATTTATCTGGGCCTCCTAAGTAAAGAAAACAACCCTTATATTTACGTTAACAATCAAATTCCTTTATAAGCTATATCAAAATAGAAATGAAATTTCATAGAAATATCACCTTTTTGCAACAAAAAATTAAAGACTTTTCATTTTATAAAATTATTTATAATATTCCAATTCCAGTAATTCCAGAAACCTTGGCTAATTATTTTTTTTATCAATTGCTTTATAACATTTTCCTGACGTACGCTATGGCCCATTTATGTAATTATTGTAAAATAAAATGTCAGATAATTATAATTATTAAGCATGAGATAAAGTTAACGACCATTTACTCTTTTTTTATAACTGAAAAACTTTTATGAATTGTAGAAGTTTTAATTAACGTTTCGTCACATATTTTTACCCCTCTGTCTTACTGAAGGAGCGGTTTGTTTGGATGCATCCTATTCCTCAGCCTGAATATTACTGCATCTCCTGTATGTAAAAACCTTTACTAAGACACCCTGAAGATGGTATATATATACATATATAGAAACTTTATTATATATAATATTATATAATTATTAAGACTTGACACTTGGTCTGAGAAATTTTCATCTACCTCAATTATTGTATTTCTTTCATGAAGAACTTAATTTTTCATAGTTATATAAATACGTAAGTTTTAAAATTCCAATTAAAATCACTTTAGGTAATTTGGTATAACAAAAATTTAATATTTTGGTTAATTTTTATAATAAATATGTTAAATGACGACTGCAGTTTATTTTAACTAGTGGGAAGTGTGACTTAATACCTAACCACTTAAATCAAATCAATTTTTGATAACATAATTAACATTAAATTCTATAGAAACAACAGTTATTTCTAAAATAAATGGTTAAATTGTAAAATTTAAGTCTTTTATTTATATATAAATTATTTATAATCCTCCAACTCGACGAAACGTAGTGTAATTATATTATATTTATCAATTTCTTTTTTTTTTCGGATTTATGGCTAATTTATTGTAAAAGTTTTGCATATAAATTATTTGGATTTCAAGTAAAATTTATTATTTAATTAATTTTTTTTATAGAAGTTCTGTTTATAAGGTTTCATAGACCGGTGAAGTAGGTCACATAGTGATCCATTCAAAGTTTAACAAACTGTGACGTCGCTCTCCGATAATAAAAAAAGGGTGTCTATCTTCCGTAAACTTGCGCTCTTCACGGGAATCCGTGCGGAAGAGACGGGATAAAGGGATGTGAAAGGGAACGCTTTAACCGGACGAATCCTCCTCTAAATAAAAAATAGGGATTCATGTATTGTCGTACAATACCAACATTCGAACATACGTATGAAAATATTTTCGAAAATCAGACTTAACTTTAAATAGTTCTAAGAGTTATTTACTACTGTTCATCCCGTTCAGGGGTCAGCTTTATTTATATGTATCGGAAAATAGTCACTCGGATAAAATTATAATTACGTAACAGAAAGGTGTTCGGATATAATACAGGGAAAAAATTTATTGGTGTTCCACAATCCATAAAAACAAAATGGAGACGAAAGAATTTATTGAATAATGTAATGAAAGAAAGTAAGATGGCGAGATAGGAGTAATCGATGGATTATAGGTTAATAAGGGTTTATATATCTGCAATATAGGGAAATGTTTAGGTGGAAATTAGATTTCAAAGCTTATCGAAAATTTAATTATTTTATAGATAATACAATGACGCGAGTTAGATGATTCTGTTTCTGTTTACCACGTGACAACGTTTTAATATTCCTCCTATGGACGATGATTTGCAATTTTCCATTTTTAAATGAATAAACCAGCCGAATTCGCCAGAAATAAATAAACCGCCTTCGAATCCTTCCCATGAGTGTAAGGTACAGTCTGTTTTATAAGAGACAGTGAGTATTTGTTAGTTTATTCGGGCCAGATGGGAGTCCGAAGAAGTTCTCAGAGCCAGGGACTTATCTCTTTGTTAGCTCCGTAATTGGGAACTGGCTGGAGTTCGCCTTCACCACGCACACACACACACACACACACACACACACACACACACACACACACACACACACACACACACACACTACAGTACGAAGAGAGATGGAAAGGCCAGCTTTTGCTCTCCATTCGGTAGAAACTTCTGTATGTTACGAAAGCGCGCCGTGTAATTGCCACGCAATTTATTTCTACAAGAGATGAAAACGTGCGCCTACCGTGTAGGCAATACTACGGACACCGAGGTACGGCAGTCAGAGTGTGCAGTAGGCGAAGTTAATGCATGTACTGAAATCAACATTGTCAGAAAGAGTTTATGTATAATATTAAAAAATAAACGGTTGGTATGTCAATCAAATTTAGGGAGTACATAATTATGCACTTACTGGGTACATAGAAAAAAAAGGATACAATCTTTTTCTGACGCTGTTTATGTTGAGAAGTTTCGTTAATGTGTATTATCGTTTAAGGACATTGCTCTCAGAATTAAATTCTTAGCTACGGTTAACCTAACTTCCTTGATTTTAATTTGTGTTGTTCAGCGTATCGTTTCATAAATTCTCAGGATTTTCTACACTTGTTTGAAGCAACAAGGTTCCGAGAAATGTTGTGTTGTATTTTTTATTCGACATAATTTTTTTCCGTTCATTTTGTATTCGTTAATTTTAAACTATTACAGATAATTTTTTTAATATTTTTAACACTTAATCAGGTATAAATGCAAATTATTTTAGCAACAAAATAATTTGTTATGCAGAATTACTACAGTTTATCTCTATATAGTGTATTTTTTTGGTGCAAATATATTTGAATTTAACTCATTGTAACACAAGGTAGGCTAAGTTTCAGGAGGAACTGATCTGAGCTTAGCCTATAAAACAAAAGGTGAAGGGGAAAAAAAAGGCGATACTATGCAAGGCATCTGCAATAAGAACGTTGATCGATATTGGAAACAGATACTATGCAAGGAGCTGTGTTGTATTTGTGGAAGCAAAAATAACCAACTCGGTAACATACCACAGCGGGAAACGGAATATCCAACGACCAACTTTAAAAAAAAAAAGTTTCTCAAATGGTTTGTTTTCTTTCAAAGTTGATGTTGACCTCTGGGCGGTGTTTAAGAGTGAGAGAATAATATATCAGTGTTTAAACTCCACTGTAACAGACGTCGTGGGATGGGTAATGGGGGGATCGATTGGTAGAATTAATTGGGTCAAGCAGACTCAGCAAAACGCCCACGTGAGTTAGTCATCTTGAAAATCACACGATAAGGCTGAGATTGCAATACGTCACTCTGTACGAGTTTTGCAGCCGTCGTTCCTTGTTTTTATTTTCATATAGCGAGGTAATAAGCCTGCATATATAAAAAATGAATCACACACACAGATATTACAGTCGTGGATACGAAACGCAATAAAATAAAATATCTTTGCGGCAACGTGGAGAAGAAGAAATTGACTTGAAGACTCCCGGAGAGAAATGAAACAATTCGGCTTTGTTTCCGGTTATACAGAGCTCACGTCGGAAATTCAGATCCCAGAGTCAAGAATTAAACCGCAATCTGTATAAAATTATATATAATTTTTTCTTCGGATTGCCCTGAAATACTAAAATTTAATGCGTATAGTTATACAGTTGTAGATCACCGTTCCTGGTGCGTGAGATTCAATTCCGTGAAGGGAGAGTAACACGAGATTGGTTTGGTCTGCACGGAAGCCTTCCGGAAACCAACGACCGCACACGCAACCATACAAGTTCTCCCCCAGTGCATCACAAATCAACTTCTCCACATTCACCTGCGACCCCGTCTTCCACCCCCGCCCCATGACGTAGTCGTTTTACTTAGTGGGATGCTAGCGATGAGTGCACGCGGGAATTGAATTTATGTGTCGATCCCCAACCGACGGTAGCCTATCAGGTTCCATCGTCTTTTCTGACCCACCCCGTAACATCCTAAACAGCGCTCCCCGCTTGTCCCTGGCGAAACGAATTTAGCAACAGGATTTAAATCCACCTGTAAGACTTCATTATTGATTTAAAGAGAATACAAAGCGCTGCCTCAGAACAACAGGTTGCGTCACAGTTACGTGAACGTTTTTCGGAAACTTTAATTATTAGAAAAAATTAATTAATACATTATAAAACGATACATTAAAATTTTCCACATATATAAAGTATCTATTATTATTTAACCATTATTTTTGTGAGTTTCTAAATTTTTATACATGAGTAATTTAACATTTAATTTGTTGATAAAAGTTTACTTTATAATCTTACATAGAGTAAAATATTAGTCTTCACCTCGTTCCATGGCATACAATTGTATAATTTAATGGAAGATAACAGGGATACCGATTTTAAAATATTGCATATTGTTTCGTGTAATTCGAGTCTGAATTTATTTTATTTAATTATTTTTCAATATGGAGAAGATAGCCAGCCAAAATCAGACAAAAAAAGTGATAATATAAATACCACACAACGTTTTGGGATCCTTGTGCCTTTCGAGTGTTGTCAACTGACCAGTGCAGTTGTTTTTCTCTAGGCTCTTCTTAGCACCTGACGAAACCAACAAGGATCCCAGAAACGTTGTGTCGTATTTATATTACCGTTTTTGTCTGTATTGGCTATCTTTCTTATTCATTATTTTCAATCAGTGGTAAATTTTTTCGTTTCTGGGAAACCTTTTTTTTTTTTGAGTGTTGTCAACTGACTCGTGCAGTTGTGTCTATCTCTTGCGTTTTTCTGCACCTGAAGAAAGGAACAAGGATTCCAGAAACGTTGTTTGGTATTTATATTATCACATATTTTGTATGAATTTGGCTATCATTCTTATTATTAATTTTCAATCAGACGAATTTTTTTTTCATTTTTTAAATATTTATTATTTTTCTCTCTCTCTCTCTCTCTATATATATATATATTATTTTGTCCATAATTATGAATATAGTAATAACTAACCCCCTATTATACACAAAATAAACTAATATATATATAGGGGCTATTGGGCTAAAAAATAAATTAATATTTAAATATGACTGTTGAAATAATTAGGTGAAATTTATCATTCATTTGGAGAAGACAAATTAAATTATAAACCGCCAAATAATGAAGGAATCTAAGCAGACATTTATATTAATTTGCAATTAAGTAAATTTATAATAAAACAGAAGAGGAGGAATTGGAAGTGGCGCGGGGGGCGAAACACGAGACAATAAATACAACCGGAACTCGCGTCGAATGTGATAGTAGAGGAACGGAACTGGGAGGAGTATTGTAGTAGTGGTCAATCCCACAGGGAGGAGGGGGAGGACAGGTGGGTGAGAAAAGGACAGAAATAATTTATACCGTACGTCCTGTATTTATTTCGCGACCTACTAAAGCAAATAGAACAAGAGGAAATTGAATTCTGGTGGTTGCCGATGAATACACCGCTGGATGGAATTACGCAACAAACTGGAAGCAACAAACAGATTATTATTACAACGTTTCGACCAAATTGCAAGTCATTAAAATTGAGCGATTATTGTGATATTTTGTGTATGTGATTGTTTAATTAATTAACGGTACCGTCACCAGACTACAAACTTGACGAGGTTCAATGAGAATGATTCGGACAAAATTCACATGTTTCAGCGAATAATATAAATATTAAATCGGTTGTGTCTAATTAAAACTTGTCACAGAGTTTTAAATTACTGACGTCCAGGTTTGTGTCCGTATAAAAAATTAAATTACGTCCAGGATTCGTATTGCTTCTTTTTCCCTTCTCCTCTGTTGGCTGACTGGAAAATAATAAAAGTTGAAGGCTCGCCCTCCCTTCCTCATCTTATGCCTAAGGGAATTTATTTCTCCGGCCGCACAGCAGCAGCCTTTGTCCCGTTGTTAAGAGGTACACGTCATCTCCCGAGGTCAAATCTTTTAATTTCTTTTTGTGAACCTTATTATTGTATCCCCTTTCTTCTCCTTTATTTTAATAAAATATTTTTTTTTAAAAAAACAATTAAGTAGTCTTTTCTTTATTCAAATCATTCTTTTTATCGCTCCTTTATGATCACAGGGAATTAATTTATTTACAAGAAAAAGCTTAATTTTTGAGATGTTGTAGAATATAAATTATATTCTTTTCAATATCTGAAATAAATTTCGTTCAAATTATCGCGCTAAACTAAATTTAGTCCAAAGAATTATGCACACGACATTACTACAAACCGTGACGACGGCGTCTGTTCCCTTGAGGGGTGGGTGGAGGGGAGGTGGGTTCTGATCAAAAACAAGTCTATCTGACTTACAAGCACGAATATCTCAACTATCACACGTGTATTGTTATAGAATTAGAACTGACATGATACTGAATACGATGGGATAAACATTGGTTTGCGTGTATGCGAGAGAGAGAGAGAGAGAGAGAGACAGAGTGACCATAAAAGCGGAGTTTCGGAGTGATATTTTTGGTGTAGGGGGGGAGGACTAACTGTGTGGGGCGTCGTCGTTGCACGCCTCATTTAACTGGGCGTCACAATGCGACGGCACATTTCCCATCTACGCCCTCCCAGACCGTAATGCGGAACTCCTACACTGTTCTAATATCTAACATCGACTCTGCAGCACATGGACGTGTCTTCGGAGCCGCTACTATGGACGTTCAACAGTAAACGAACACTTCCAGGGCGCCTTTAAGGCGGACTGATATTTCCCACGTCGTTTGAAGGCCACTAGTTGACACCCTTGTTACAAAAGAATTTATATATTCTCGAGTAACAAAATTATAATGTTTATTGACAGAAAATAATTTTACGACGTTTCGGCGTCTTTTAGGACCTCTTCAAGTTCGACAGATGTTAATAATTTTGTGTGTATAATTAATTCATAACATTTAGAGGCATGGTTCTGCTGCCTCGCCTGTTGCATCCGGATAAAAATTGTAATATACAGTTTTATTTATTCATTAAAATTGAAAAATGACATTATATGTTTACTGAAATACTTCATATCTTATACAAATTTCTATATACTAAAATAAGAGTCTAATTGTGCGGAAACGTAACTGTAGGGTCGCTTCACTGACGCTTGCCTGTGAGAGGCAAGTGTACAACGAATCCCCTAGTTTATAATCGATAGATTTGACGGCATCTGATTAGGGCTCAGAACTGGACGTCTATGCCGTGACGTCATTTCCGTTAGTTGGGAAAACATCTCGTTAAAAATTAACAATAATTTAAATGATTTAGAATCGAAAAAACAAAAATTTCATGAGTTTATTTCAACGTCTTGCCTACTTTTAAAAGTATTAATAGTATCATTTATAATTTAATGATCACTCTAATACTGCACTATCCATTGGCCAAAATTTCTCGAATTGAGATATCGATAATTTTAAAATATAAAAATCATTAGCGAAATTTCCATAAACATACAAAAAAAATTGTAATCGAATGTAACAATCAGAAACCAGATGTGAAGTATCTGAAAAATTTTTACGCCTAAAATATCGACTTAATTTAAATAAACATCTGCAGTGTACGATAATATTTGGTCTTTGTTTATCGATATACAAAATGCCGTTTCTGGTCGATTTTTTTTTGGTAACAGGATAGTCAATTTTTTTTGGGGGGAGGGGAAATTATTAACATTGAAAATTTATCAACTACTTTTTTTACTATTTGTATATATCAATTGCATATTTTTATGTCACTTCAATTAACGTCATACAAAATTTTAAATACTGCATTATTATTAACTAAATAACAATGTTCTAATAGGGTCCAGTGTTTTGAAATTTTAGTTTTATAAATTAGTCAAACTTTTTGACTTTTTTCTTAGGTTTTCGTCTCTATTAAAATTTAGGCGGGGGTGGGGGGACATAAAATACGTAAATGGGAACTCAGATATATATATATATATATATATAATAAATATTACACAGGCCTTTCCTGGTCGTTTGGCGCATCATGACTGTGAGGATAATGCGAGGACAATGGTTCGAGAGCGGAAGGTTGAATTAGCTACACTTCTTCCTTTGAACATCCTCTCACTACAATGCTGTATAAATTTTTCTATATAAATAAAAAGTACGCGTATTTTTTTTTTTTGGATATGGTTTGCTAATGAGTGAAAAATCTAGTTTCCTTAATGCATGATCATTTAACAAAATAAATTAATTGAATAAATTTAGGTCTCTTTTTTAATAAAATTAAGAGTTGCTAAGTTAAAAACTTGTGCAGTCGTATTTGCTTCCATTTAATTTTTTTTTAAGCTCGCTGTTACATGAGGATGGTAATATGTCGAAGCAATTTTTTTTTCGGCTTTCTTTCTGTGTGCCGAAGCTCTCAAAACGAAACTTTTTAGATCACGTGTTTCTTTTTCTACTAAGGTAAAAAAGATTAAGTAGAGGGAAGCAACGAATATCAGTGACTCCAATTTCCGAGTGCAAGCTGCAAGGGGAAAAATCTCATTTCATGGGGACGGCGGCAGCTTCCGTGTGTCGGAAATGACGTCAGCAGCTTTGCGAGACGAAGGAAAAATACTTTGTTTAAAGTTATGTTACAAGGTCCACGTTTAAATTAAGAACGTTAATTTAAACACAACTAGAAACTGCTAATTCTTATATCAGCCTCATTAAAATTATAACTTAGTTGAGGGTATTAAAGGATAGCAGGGCATTTTTATTCAAATTATGAAAATTAATCAATTTTTGTGTATGATGCTATTGTAGTTGTTATTAGAGAAATCAATCTTGATATTATGAAATAGTATGTATCTGCATTATTACAGTATTACTGAATCGAAAAAGTTGAGAAACAATTAAATTAACTTATAAAATGGTAAACTATCAACGTTTATCCTGGAGAAATTGGTTTCTGCGGTCGTTGGCGTCGGAAACGAAGCGATCTTTGACCTTCACACACTTATAATATTGCGTATTGACTTCTCTTCCCCCACACTTGTCTCTACATGTTACTCTCTCCCCCTCCGTCTATTACTCTATTAGGTACCAATACGATCACTGATCTCTTCTACGTCTGTCCCTGCCTTTTTCCCATCCCTAAAGTTCTACGGTCAGTAACCCCTGGCTTCCAAGTACCACGTACCATTTGAATAACAATCCTTACACTTTGTGTCTCACTGACTTGAATTTTTTTTTTGTAAAACGCTAATGAAGTATCTACACAAGCCGTGTGGCTTGCACATCATTTGTCTCCCCTGCACCTGAAGACAGCCGCCTCTTTACGATGAGGCACAGATCATGTGTATTTTATGATTCAATTATTGAAATATGAAGAAAGTCCTATTAGTAAATGTTTCTGTGAATTGCAAATACCTTAGGCTATTATATGAACACAATTACTGCATCAATTGATCTTGATCCTAATACGAATGGCAGATTTTTTAATCTTTTAATTTAGTTCGATTCTGCCACATCAATTTTTTCTTTCTTTCTTAAAATCTAAATATATTTCTCCACGTGTTGCTTAACCCTCGTTCCGGGCACGCTTCTTTCTGCCCGTGACCTTCGACATGTTTTGCGCAACGAGAGGCGGCGATGCTTCAAGGAGATTGACGTATTAGCCAACACGATAACAATGATTTGTTTGCATTGTTGCAGGGAATGCAGCGGCTCACCGAAGCGACGGAATTTCCGGAACTCCGCCCAGAACGACGCTGGAAGACAACGTAAGTACGCAACCATCGTTGGCACGCAACCACAGGGCCCCGCCACTCTTACAGACGTAGACCTACTCTATCAGCACGGTCCCAGAGAGAACACGTCTACAAACTCCCCTATCACTACGGCCCTGTACATAATGTATTAATAACCTTTTTTCCCCCCCGCTTCCAACCCCTAGATAACTTTTTTTTTCAATAGACCCCCCCTAAGTTTTTTGTATTATCGTAGCTAACTTTGCGACCTCTTCAGAATTTTGTTAAACTTCAACCTGAAACAGGTCGCAAAGTTAGCGACGAAACGTAGTTTAATTTTCCATAAATAAATATATTTACTCTGACTTCAAATTGACTTTTGTTTTTGTATAAGTTGTCTCAATAGTCAGAATATATACAAGTAGCCTGCGAGAGGATTCTCTCGCAGGTAACCTGCGAGGGATGTTCTCTCGCAGGCAGAACCTTTTAGGAGAGATACGAAGGGGTCTACCTTTGGGTATGCCTCCTCCTCTCTCCGTTTTGGAACTAAGGTTCCCACAAGCCGAGGCACCTCGACCTGTTCTGCGAGGTGTATGTTCCGGGGTCACGGACCTTGGGCATACGGTAAGAGTTGTTCGCTATTCCCATTGGAACAGTCGGCCAGCTGCCTCCTAAACAGGTCGAGGCACGGAGAAGGGAATGCTGCGACCGCACAGCAAACTCCTTTCCCGACTTCGGGAGGGCGTGGGACAAGTACCCAATGCCCGACCTACCTGATGCAGGTTTTTGTAGGGTTTTCCCTGCATTTATTTAGGTGAATGCCGGGTAGGATCCTTAAAATATAGCCCGGGGCCCCTAGTTAACCTTTGGCTACCTTCCTCTACCCTTACGCATTCCCTCTTTCAAATCCCTTCCTATGCTATAAAAGGGCAGTTGCCCAACATGAATTACCCTCATGTAGCCTGTTGCCCTAAAAAAATAAAAAAACAAACAACAAACAGAATATATACATCATTAATAAACAATAGTATTATATGGAGTTTTCCATAATAAAAGAAATATTGAACGAACAGAAATTATGCGAAAGAGACTTGTTATTAAAGCTCCAATATAAGTTTATTTTTCATTAGTCATTAGTCAGGGTGAAAAATATGGCTTCCATCAAACTGAAAATTATTGTAACAAAACAACAAAGTGGCGAAAAACAAAAAAACGGAAAAAAAAATTACGTATTAAATATTTACAAAACCAATCGTGTAATTTATGACTACAAAATAAAAATAAGTTTATTTCTCTGTGTGTCAATTCTTTATTTTTACAAGTGTAATTTTAAATATGAACGACCAAATAAGTGTCTGAAAAGAACAAATATAACCATTATTTTTATGATTTATGATTGATGCATTTACGTTGCGGGGCATTTTCTTTTTCAGGTGTCGGAAATGGTTTCCCCACCACAAATACAATTAGTGGAAGTTCCGCTGGCAACGGAAAGGTGAACGGGAACGCACAAGGTGAGTTAACCCTCTCTTTTTTTCCCCCTAAATAAAAATGATGGACGATGTTACTTAATTTACAAATTATCAAGTAGGGTTCAAAGGAAAAGATGCTCACACTTGGAAGTAAATATATTTAGAGCGGGAAAAAAAAATTATAATTCAACTCAAACGTTAGATGTCTACCAATATTTTCATATTGCGATAGCCGTGTTTTTGCTTACTTTTTTGTTTTGTTTACTGTGGAAAACGGAAGTCGACCTGTATGTGTATCAGCTACAATTACGTAATTAGTACGTGTATTTTCGCTTTTCAACTAATTCGTACCGGTATATCTCGAAAATTAAACTTATTCAACTGCTTTATAAGGCATAGAAATATAATACATAAATGTAAATCTTTAGTCTCCTTAATTATCCGTTGGACTCCAAATATAATGATGATATAATAGTCCGGTCCGTGTACGCAATAACAAAATAATATATTGGTTACGCTCACCTTTCATTCGACCGTTTTCCAGTCCAGCCAATATTGAACACATTTACATACGTGGAATTAATTAGACACTACTTCTCTCTCATTCGTCTTCTATTCAGTTATTTAATTTATATAATTCACAACCAAGCAATCAAGAAAGAATAAAAAACAATCAACTATCACGTCAAAGACACAAGTAACTCTCTACGTCAGAGATCCTCCTCACGCTGGCAATATCCATCTCTGCCCAAAGAACCCCCACAAACAGAGAAATACGCAAATTTGAATTACTTAACAAACACGGGACATCATTACACTACACTGCTTAAAACTTTACGTTTTATGTGGATGGACATGAGTAACCGATGTCGGAAATATTTTCTCTTTGTCTTATCGAATCGAGAGAATATTTATAGCGGCATAAATCGCTACGATACATAATCGCTGATTTCCGAAACGTTGTATTTTTTTCACGGAAAATTCGATGAAACTATTTTTTCATACATTTATAGAGCCTTGAAAAGGTTTCAGCAGTTAAAAAAAAGCACACACACACACACACACACACACACAACATATTCAAAATTTGATTTTTACTTCTGTGGACACGAATTTTGTTCGCTTTATCAAGAAACGTCAAAACGGTTCTGCTTTAAAGCTGTAAACGACCTTTGATACTGTCTTAAATAATCATCCACCAATTTAAATGACCTTAAACCTCAGATTTTTCTTTCCACGGGACATTTTGTTACTCGTAGGTTAACAAAAAACTGTTCAGTGAAAAGTCAGCAATCTTTGGACAGAGCCATGTAAGTACCAACATATATCTAATAATAAAAAAATCAGATTCTGCAACAATTAGCAACGCTTTTCCGAATGAAGGACGCGCAAGCACCCAATTTATTTTAAACGTATTTTAACTCACATCAACGCCTTTGGTGCCGTACAGTGTTTGCACCCGGGTCGTAAGTAACGTGTATAATAAATTTTAGATGAAATTATTGCACGATAATAGTTTGTACGTGAAACGTACACACACACACACACACACATCCAGATTTATTTGTTAGACTTTATTAAACTAGCATCAGCAGGCTGGCAACCTTTAAACAAATTCACCTATTACAATTAATTTGAAGGAAATACTTGTTAAATTGAACTATAAAAACTATAAAAAAATACAGTCATAATCACTGAATTATCGAACATGTCTGATTACAAACTGTTATGAGAATAAGCGCAATAATTACTGTTAGAGACGTCGTGTGGTCCGTATGTCAGTTGGCACAGCCTGTCGCCGGGTGTTGGCAGCAGTGGGAGGTTACTTTCTTATAAGGCTCAGGAGGACCCGCAGGAAGCGCAGTCTCGTAAGACGACGTGGTGATGTGTGCGTGCCGTGGTGTTAGTTCGCGATGAAACTGTTCCCTGCGTGTCCCCCTTTGCGGGGGCGTAAAGTCAAAGGGGGGCTCGTCGCGGTCTTCCGGGCGCTGGGCTCCATCAAGTGGCGGCGTCGGAGGCGGCACCGAGGAGTTCTGGGGCGGCGTAGGAAACAATGTAAGTCCAGAGATGCTCGTTCATCACTGTTAACTAACAATCGACACAAGTGAATCGTGCGGGATTGACTAGTATCATCGTTGTATTCGATGGATCGACTAATGGTACTACTGCATTGTCTGACATTATTTGTGAAGATGAAGGCGCGAGAAGTGTTCGGCCCAGGCTGCGTACTGCACATTACAAAAATATTTTCCATCTGCCTTTACCCAGCACAATAATATCTAATGTTACAAAAAAAGTCTAGAATATTGAATTAAGAAAGCATAATAATTTTTTAAAAAATTATTATCAGATTTTACATTTAAAGCCGTTGGTGTGAGGCAAATGCGGTAACACCTCACTCAGCAATCCAAGAAAATACCTTTAATTCTTCATCTAAAATTATTACCATATCCCACTAAAACATGTGATGGAAAAAACTGAGAAGTTTTCACTATTTAATTTAAAATTAATTTTTGTGTTCATTAATAAAGAGTTTCAAATTTATATTTTAATTTTTCATGTAGAACGATTTTTCTCCTGAACGCTTATATGTGCAAAATGACGCGTATGTTTTCTACAACGCTGCTAGTAGCACAGTGCGCCTGCGCAGTGACGTCACACGAGCTACTGCGCAGTGCAAACTCCAGTTGCGTCTACTATACAAAAATTTTACTATAATGGCCAAATGTGTCGTGAACTGATGATGGTGCTGTAGAGGATCAAATCTGCCGATTTTGGTCTCCGTTCACCCTCAATAATCGTGTGTCCTTATTGAGGCGTTTAACCTTTGAAATTGTTTATTTCACTTTAGCAATAAATTGTTCATTGAACTAGGGTTAGTTAAATTGATTTTTGTGAATACAATAAGGCAAAAAATAACCCCAAAAATTTTAAACGTGACCAATGCTAATTTGGGGCTTATGATGATGCCACATATTCAACATAAATATAATCAGGTCTGATTTATCAATAATTAACATTTAATTTCGATAATTATTATTTTTGATACCCTTGAGAATGATGCTTAAATTTTATTCCTTGAAAAAAAAAAATGAGCAAAGAAAATAAATATTCTAAAGTTGACCGGCGGGTAGAAAAAAAACTGGACGGAAGGGGGTTGACTCACAGAAAGCTGGGACAGGCGTGTTTTAACATGCCCACGGATGGCCAAAAATTTTCACATTTCCTTAAGTGAACGTTGTTTCTCATCTGCATCACAAATTAGAACACAAACAAGATCGGTGTAAAATCCAGGGTTATAGAAGTCGCTGAGTTTTATTATGGCATTCAACTTTCCGTTTAACCCCAAGGAGCGCGGGTGGACGGGGTTGGAAATTTACGAACATGTTAAAACGGTAGATATTTTTCATTGTAAGATGAGATCTTTTAGAAACCAACAGATGCCTCTGGGATGATACTAAATATATATGCAACACTAAGGGGGTTAAAAGGTTATCACTGATCGGGCTTCAATCATAATTTTGCGATAGAAAACATAAGTTTCGAAATTAAAATAAAATGTATATTTTTAAAGGCTGAATAAACTAGATAAATAAATAGCCAAATAGCAGACGAAACTAGTTTATAAATAAATATCACTCAATTGCAGTACCTGCGAGGGATGTTCTCTCGCAGGCAGAACCTTGTAGGAGATATACGAAGGGGCTACTTTTGGGGATGCCTTTTCCTCTCCGTTTTTTAACTAAGGTTCCCACAAGCCGAGGCACCTCGGCCTGTTCTGAGAGGTGTATGTTCCGGGGTCACAGACCTTGGGCATACGGTAAGAGTTGTCCGCTATTCCCATTGGAATAGTCGGCCAGCTGCATCCTAAACTGGTCGAGGCACGGAGAAGGGAATTCTGCGTCCTCACAGCTAATCCCTTCTCTCGCTATCGGAAGGGCGTGGGGCAAGTACCCAATGCCCGACCTCCCTGATGCAGGTTTTTCTAGGGTTTGTCCTGCATTTCTTTAGGCGAATGCCGGGTAGGATCCTTAAAATATTACCCGGGGACCCTAGTTAACCCTTGGCTACCTTCCTCTACCCTTCCGCATGTAGCCTGTTGCCCTAAAAAAAAAGGATTCCTTGTCGATTTCGTCAGGTGATTCAAGAAATTTCAAGAGCCGTACGAACCAAGCAACAAACTCATTGAGTGGCACTTTATTTATTACGTATTTTTTCACGATATATGGCTACTCTTTTTTTATCTAATTTATTAAACATAATTACCATGAAGGTTGTGAATGAAAATATTGTCACGTGGACCATGTTATGACGATTTTACGAAAAAAAACCTCTTCAGCTGTTGCTTTGATTTGGTTTTTTTCAATGAAGAAATAACGTTATTGCGATTCTCGTTATGTTGCTCAGAGCATCAGGAGTTTTTAAAGCCAAAAATAATAGAGTCCTTATTCTGCTACTTGAAGCTGAAGCAGTAGCAATTTCCGAGGCCCTTCGACGGAGAACAGTTTGGGTGAAGAATATTTGGCGAAGTAACGAACCTGATATGTGAATATGATTCTAATCAAACCGAATTTATCGATAGAAAAAAATAATTTACAACGTTTCGTTGAATTCCCTGAAAAATAAAAGCCACGTTCTGTCCGAAATTCCAACGTCGCTTTTTATATCAGCTGGTCCTCAAGGAATGGTTCCCCCTCTGAAGACAAAAATAAGGGTTTAACATTGAGGTTTAATCGAGTCACACGACGACCTCATTGGCAGCAACGTTCGGTCTTTTGACCCGGAAGACTACGGGGCTTACGGTACGATGCCAACCGTGCCACTGTTCCAGTTCTTTTAAACTAGGCTCTTCTTGTCTTTTAGGTACCATTCAACTTTCATCCTACGCTGAAGAAGAAAATTTAAGTAAAATAATATTAATACGTGAATTAATATTTAAATAACTTAGACGAGAACCTTGATGAGACTGTTAGAATTTTAAACGGTCACGTTGGCAACACTTCTCGACGTTGTGGTTGCTTGAATAAACACAAAACTTCAAAGTTTACATTTGTAGCGTGTAATAAATAATTATACCGTGTCGCTTTCGTGTCAGAAGTTGAGGATAAGTGACAGTCGTGTTGGTAGATCATTGACATATAATTAATATGGTTTGGGCACATACCATAACTAGGCAGAACCTTGTAGGAGGACACGAAGGGGCTACCTTTGGGGATGCCTTTTCCTCTTCGTTTCTGAACTAAGGTTCCCTCAAGCCGAGGCACCTCGGCCTGTTCTGAGAGGTGTATGTTGCGGAGTCACAGACATTGGGCATACAGTAAGAGTTGTTCGCTATTCCCATTGGAACAGTCGGCCTGCTGCCTCCTAAACTGGTCGAGAAACGGAGAAGGGAATGCTGCGTCCCCACAGAAAACTAATCTCCCGCTATCGGAAGGGTGTGGGACAAGTACTCAATGCCCGACCTACCTGATGCAGGTTTTTCTAGGGTTTTCCCTGCATTTCTTTAGGCGAATACTGGGTAGGATCCTTAAACCATAGCCCGGGGACCTCTAGTTAACCCTTGGCTACCTTCCTCTACCCTTCCGCATCCCCCCTTTCAAATCCCTTCCTATGCTATTAAAGGGGAGTTGCCCAACGTGGATTACCCTCATGTTGCCTGTTGTCCCCCCCCCCCCAAAAAAAGGCATATACCATATCATGACAAAAATTGTGAATGATGAATTTGGAAATAAAATCGTATGAATATGGAAACATAAATAATTACTCCTTGGCTCAACGGTCCTTTGAGAGCGCTTAGCGTCCTTAAGAATAATAGCCAATTACCCTTTATCCTCTTCTCTTTCCTCATCCATCTCTCCACTTCCACCTCTCTAGGTCCTTTCCAACATCATTATCCATATAATAATTTTTTTTTGTATTCCAGCCTGTCTTCTCCCTTCCGGTTTACCGCCCACAACTTTCTTTATTAATCTTGTATCGTCCATTATAATCATGTGCCCCTCCAGACGTTGCAGTCTTCTTATATCGGCTGCTCTACAAATACAAAAATCTTGCAGTTAATTTTTCATTTTTAATCTCCCGGCGTTGTTCCCGTATTTATTTATATTAACCCGGAAATTCGACAATAATTTCAACTCAAGGGAGTAAAAAATAGTGTCAGTACCCTTCTATGTGCTAGGGGTGTTTTACCGATCCCCTGTATGTTTCTCCGTCAGTTGTTTGAAAACAAATTGCTCCACGCGTTTAAATGTTGTTCTCGGATATTTCTTCAACATTTTACAGCCCTTATCCTAGGGACCGAAATACAACCGAACCGTCGTGGTGAATTTTCAGAATTAAACTCAGCGACTTTAAGTGCCCCGGATTCGACAAAAAACTCTTTGTTGTTACTATTTTATGTCGGTCTGTTAAATGGTCGCTTATATATATATCTCTCTCTACAAATGATTTTCTTAGTGTCTTAGTGTCAAGATTCTCTTCGTAAAAATCAGAGCACTTTGAAGAAGGAAGTAGAAATATGGCAAAGAATAGGATAAATGAAACATGTTAAATCTATCATCTAATTGGGGAACTCTTTCTCCGACGTTGTCCATAGCCTCCACATATCAGAATAATTGACAGTACATAATTATAATCTATTACAGCAACCAATTGAATGACAAATAATCTGAAGTGACAGCCGAAGTCCTGAAGGTCTTGGTGAAATGTCATATGTCACGATGCATATATTGACAGACTAGTGTTGTGACACAGTGTGTGATGTAATAGGATGTCTACCCTATTGTCACACAAGACTCCTCACCACGCCCTCTTCACATTAACATATCAATAGGAGGCGCTGCGTTTTACAAACGACCCAAGGATGCACTCACACACACACACACACACACATACATACAAGTGTGCACCAGGGTTCAATGGCCTCCGAAGAAAATTGTCTGCATACCTGAATTTCTAATAGCCTTACTGTCGAAATGGGGGTTGAAATTATAGTGAAAATAAAAATATGTGTGGGGATGGAAACACTATCAATATCGTTGACCTCAAGGAAAAATATTTATTCGACGCAAATATCGACTGTAATTTTGCAAAAAAAATATTTTTTACCCTCCTTTCCAGTCTTATCCCCATAGAGTACATTCCTGGGTCGTAAGGAACGTGTGTGAAAAATTTGGTTTGATTTTGTTCCACGCGTTTAAATTTGTGAACGTAACGCACACACATACATCCAATTTTATTTATAATAATAATAAGATCAAGAAGAAGATAGATTGAAAGTTTATTGTCTGTTTTAATTATATATATGTGTGTGTATTAATCGATCAGTTAAAAATAAACCCCCATTTTCACTATGCCGTAAAATATGACTACTTGGAGTCTTACGACTTAAGGAATGTAAATGAGTATTTTCTGATCGTTGTCGCTGTTACCACAATAACTAATTATTAAACTAAGGATGCAACGCAATTTTATGGCATGTCGTAATTAAAAAAAAGAAACTCCCGGTGGAGTAATTTCCTCCTCCTTGTCTATATTTTTATGATATTGATGAGACACCTTCGTTTTCTTCTATTTTTCCCAAACAACAATGGATTGTCAAGCACAGTGAAATTAATTTCAAGGTAAGCGTAACTGAATAATCTCACCAACGACTACAGTGAATTAGTTCACTCAACCATAATCAAATTATTAGACGTCGTCCAAGTACGTTTCGTTAGCCCGATATAACACGCATTGTAATGTAAATAATTAATTTTGTAAATAATTCATTTTATTATGTTTTATTTAGACGTCGTTCAAGTTTAGAAATTCCGACGGCGTAAGAAATATTAAATTTTTTGTACCTTGTACCTTAAAATTAAAATTGTTATTCGTCCTACTGTATTTTCCTTGTTTTTTTCGACGCTTGAAATAATTTTGGGGTTTATTTTGTATCGCCTGTTGCTTAGGATGGGTTCACCAGAGAAGAAATTAAATGAGATTGAACTTATTTATATTTTGGAAGAAAAAAATATTATCAATTTTGAAAAATATCAGCACTATTAATCTAAAAAAAAAATTTGTACTTTGCCATTACAAAATTATGTTTATTTAAATAAAAATTAATTATAACCCTGCTGAATAATTTTGAACGTAAAATGTCTATTTTTGTGTGTGTTAATTGATTTGAGTTTTTAAAGAGCGTTTTGTTAGGCCTATATAACACGCATTGCAATGTAAATAATAAATTTATTTAGATAAAAATTAATTATAACCCTCCTGAATAATTTTGAACGTAAAATGTCAAATTGTTTTTTTTTTATGTTTATTGATTTGAGTTTTTAAAGAGCGTTTCGTTAGGCCCATATAACACGCATTGCAATGAAAATAATAAATTTATTTAGATAAAATTAATTATAACCCTCCTGAATAATTTTGAACGTTAAATGTCAAATTGTTTTTTTAATATGTTTATTGATTTGAGATTGTAAAGAGCGTTTCGTTAGGCCCATATAACACGCATTGCAATGTAAATAATAAATTTATTTAGATAAAAATTAATTACAACCCTCCTGAATAATTTTGAACGTAAAATGTCAATTTTTTTGTGTGTGTTTATTGATTTGAGTTTTTAAAGAGCGTTTCGTTAGGCCCATATAACACGCATTGCAATGTAAATAATTTTTTTATTACGTTTTATCTAGGGTCACGTCATTTTCCTGGTTTGTAGCGACCATACATTTATAATTCCATTCGCTACATTAATATATATATATACATTTACATGAAGCTATTTACAGGTTTTGCGGTATTTCCAATGTTTACATATTTTCAGTTTTTTGCGTTTTGTAATTGTTAAAAGATTTTATATAGTTTAGGTGAGCTCGTAGACACCTATAGCCTTCTTTTTAGGCGTTTTAGAATACAAATAACAGAATGTTAATCTTAAATTTAAATTTTCTCTGTAATATTTTTGACTAAGATAAAATTATTGGATAATTGGAAGATTTTAAAAAATACTTTAATTACAATCCAGTCAATAAGTTTTTATTGATTTTTTTTTAAAAAATAGGAGAACTATAAAACCCATTTTATTATGAGTCTTTTTAACTGGTGGATTATTAAATTATTATTTAATTTTAAATTTGAAAAAAAATCACAGATTTCTAGCTGCATCTCTTCTTGGCCTCTTGCTGATTTCGTGTGCAGGAAACATATGGAAAAATTCACACAGGCTGAAGTACCTACGGGATTAAGACCATAGAAAGAGGAACTCTACGTCTCTCAATATGCCTGAGGAACTGTTGTCCACTGCTATTGGTTAGATCTTCTGCAATTACCAGAAAAGACATAAGCCATTTGAGGGCTGTGTGGTCTGAAGACGACTAACCTGATTTAATTTTTCGATCGGATGTTGGGAAAGTCCGAATGTACTGAAATTAATGACCGTTTATGAAGTTTATTGGAAAATTAAGATAATTCAAGTTCCGAATCAACCAAATTTCGTCGCTGAAGGTTATGGCGAAATATCGTAAACCTGAGTCCCACAAGACGAGATAAGTGAGCGTGGTATTGTGTGCGTGAGAGAAAGAGTTGGTTATTAGGAGCGTATATTCACACAGAATCTCCCTCCACGCCCAACTACTGTACGGCCCAGCGCTTCCATTGACCGTCGCCGCGCCCTATCCGGTCCGCTGCGGACCGTCGCTCAGTCGCTGTGTCCACCAGCAAGCGTCCAACAGGTGCAGCAGCTTTCCAGAATCTCCACTGCGTAAGTCCAGTACCAACCTGCTAGTTATCGTATTTGCTGTGCCTCAGACTTCATCAGGAAACTGAACGGTGGTTTTTAATATTGCATTCCAATGTTGTTGTTTTTTTAAACCTGTCTTCCTTGGTAGGATATACCGCTCCGGTTAATCAATCTGAATAAAGGTTTTCTCTCTTTCAAGTACAAACTGAAGACCTGTGCTCTGCTGCAGTGTTTCGGGAAACGTCACTCACATTTTTGCACTGAGTTGCGTTCGCACTCTGCTGAAGTCTCGCCAACTGCATAACCTTGGCAGGCTCAGCAGTATGACCTTATTTATACTTATCTGATGAACTACTGGATTCGTGGATGGCAAACTGAAGAATTCTCTCTACCGAAATGTTTGTCAATATTCGTAAACAAATCGTTGTGAATGAAAGGGTTTAAAACATATGCCATTGTTGGTTGTCGTTAGATAGTATTTTAAAATTCTGCAAATTTATTTATTTTTAGCAAACCCTACAGCATGTGACGATTTTATTTTCCTTCTTACCGCATCATCTTTCGGGAATAATTATAATTACACTAAGTATAAAATTATTTTGCATAACGTGTTCACAGCGCCGAGAGTTTTTACAAAAAGTGTGGACGGGATTAAACCACCCCCACCCCCAACACCCTAAAAAAAAATAAGATTGTAAGACCAGGGCCAGTTACATGTTAAGAAAGTAAGCATGATCTTTGGTGATCACAAAGTATTTGTTGAGAAAAATAACTCGTAGGCTCTGCCGGAGTTGGCCGATGTTAGCCGAAGGTGACCGGGAATATTCGTACGTTATTCTGATAATTTATTTCCCGGCTGAGAAAACGTATACAGAAAATTAAATTGCCGTGGAAACAAAAATAAAAAAAAATTATCTATCCGTAGATAGAAGGGTTTTGGCAATGTTGGGTGCTTTAAAACCTCATCTGTGTCTAAAACAAATAATTTATATATATGATGATATGAATATGTTTGCCTTTCTCTTATGAGTGAATTTGCAACTTGCAACTATTTTTCGAAAATCCACAAGTTGTCGTAAGAGGGTCAGTAAACAACATAAATGATACTTACAGTAGTAACATGTTGCAATAATTCAAATGATATCATTCTTACTTGTCCCAAAAAATCACTGTAACTACATTTAGCGGATAAATAAATATCAGCCAAATTTAAGTCAGAGAGAAGGATTTATTAATGTAAAATTAAACAACGTTTCATCGCTTATTTTCGTCCTCTTCAGGTTCAAGTTTTTTTTTAAAAAAAATTATTTTATTGTTTTATATACATACTGACTGCCGTAGCCGAAAATGTACATGATGATGTCGCAAAATAAGCGATGAAACATTGTTTAATTTTACATTAACAAATTCTTCTCTCTGACTTAAAATTGGCTGATGTTTATTTCTTTATTAGTTTCCTCAACAGTCGTAATAGGATATTTTACAACGTCTTTATAGTGGCCTAAAATAACATGCCCAGACGGATATTTATTTAACTTATGCAATTTTTTGTTTTTTGGTTGTAGCCAGGCTATGTATAGGGTAATCCACATGGTGGCAACTTCCCTCTTATAGCATAGGAAAGGGATTTGAATGGGGGGATGCGGAAGGGTGGAGGAAGGTAGTCAAGGATTAACTAGGGCCTCCGGGCTGTGGTTTAAGGATCCTACTCGGCATTCGCCTAAAAGAAATGCAGGACAAACCCTAGAAAAACCTGCATCAGGTAGGTTGGGCATTGGGTACTTGTCCCACGTCTTTCCGATAGCGTTTGATGAGTTTAATGTGGGGACGCAGCATTCCCTTCTCCGTGCCTCGACCAGTTTAGGAGGCAGCTGGCCGACTATTCCAATGGGAATAGCGAACAACTGTTACCGTATGCCCAAGGTCTGTGACCCCAGAAGATACACCTCTCAAAATAGGCCGAGGTGCCTCGGCATGTGGGAACCTTAGTTCAAAAACGGAGAGGAAAAGGCATCCCCCAAAGGTAGCCCCTTCGTATCTCTCCTACAAGGTTCTACCTGCGAGAGAACATCCCTCGCAGGTTTCATTAAGCAACTACGACTTTTATTATTATATAGACTAGCTGGGTGCCCGGCGTTGCCAGAGATGTCATTTATCCACAACCCCCCCGATGTTTTTTGTTATTTTTATGTAACACAACTCGACCTCTATCCCTAAATGTGTTATCGTCCAGGTTGCATTGTTTGAAAATTCACTAAATTAAATTAATAGTGTGGTACTTAATTTAGTAATTTTCGAAATTAAATAATTAATTTTTATTTAAATTAAAAACTATTTGTTTAATTTAATTTTCATTTTTCTGCAAATCAATTTTTTTTAAATGCGGGATGATGTTGGCGTTCCCATATTCATCTTCTTCGTATAATCAATAATTACTATACTTACAATAATTACAAACGTAAAATTATAGTCAATCATTTTGTTATTCGTTCCATAAGTTTTCATATAAAGTCCCATAAACATGGCTGTCTATAATATGAAGAAGAAGAAACAGTATGTGTCTAATGCAGTTCCCAATATTCACGTGCATTTCTTGTTCCATTTTAAAGACATGCATCTTAAATAAAATAACTGATAAATTTAACTTCCTGAATAACGCACAGACTCTCACAACGGAAATAATTTTAATAAGAAAGACAGGTTTATTATTAACGCACCAGGTTCTGGATGCTGACGTTTCTGCTGGTCGTTGTTCCTCAACGGCTGTCTGCAGCCTGTGTGGCCGCTGCGTGACGTGTGCTTGGGGTATACCATATATGGACATGCTGCGACCTGATTGGCCGCTGAGGATCGCCTGACATTTACTACGCGGCATGGAAAAGCATGTGTCATGGACGCTGTGGTCAGGCGGTCCTCAGGGGCCAATCAGGTCGCAGCATGTCCGACCACTATATATACCCGAGCACGTGTCACGGAGCGCCATAGTGTGGAGAACGACCAGCAGCAACGTCAACGTAGAGAAATCTGCGCGTGGTGCGTAACCGTGAAAAATTTATTAAACATATAAATTGTTACATTAGAAGACGATATTAGCAGTCATAATACACCACATATGTCACATAATGTATCAATATTTAAATTCGAAATTAACTACACTGTGACCAAGAAGATACATTCAACGATCAATCAACACGAAAATAAAAATCAGTCTGAGCAAACGTTGAAAACATCAAAACAAACCTTTCTTCCACTCACAACAGCCTGAAGATTTTACAAATATGTACAGAAACGTTTTTGTGTTGTTAATTACAGATGTTAAAGCTTTCCATCCAAATTAGGTATGAGTTTTTTATTACATAAAAAAATGTGGCGTCTTTCTGACACACAATTTTTTTAAAAAAAATTCAGGATATTCTTTCGACATTGACGTTTTAGATAAATAGTTTATTTACAATGAAAATTTTCCAAAAAAAAATTTTCAATCTCGCAAAATATTCGGCTAATTAGAGATCTTAGTTTGAATGAAAAAAAAAACAAATCAAAAATTGTTTGTTGAATAGATTAGAGTGGGAAGCATTTTTTATTTATTTTTTAATGATATATTCCGCTCAATGATTTTGTGTTTTGATTTTATATTAATTTTCATGTATTATAAATTTTTCTAAAATTATTCTGCGCCGATACTGTTATTAAACATCAAATTAAAGGTATTTAAATTCAGTGTGAAACCTTTATGGTTCACCTTCTGTACTTCACGTTCCAACCATCATACCTCAGCCCTGTTATTCTTTCGGCTCAGAAAAAAAAGAAACGAGCCCGTATTTCAATTTTTATGGTAGACCAGTAGGTATATATATATATATATATATATATATATATATATATATAGAGAGAGAGAGAGAGAGAGAGAGAGAGAGCGATAGAGAGAGATGAGAGAGAGAGATGAGAGAGATAGAGAGACAGATAGAGAGATATAGAGAGAGATAGAGAGAGAGAGAGGGATAGAGACAGAGATAGAGAGAGAGAGAGATAGAGAGAGAGAGAGCGCGCACTTTATTCCTCAGATATGTTTGTCTTGACGAGAAAAATCTCTGAGCAGATGCAAATATAAGCAAAGCTCTAGTGAGAAATTATCAAGGCCGAAATATGAGGTGCTAGAAAGTATCTGCGCCATTCATAGGAAATAAATTCACTAAAACATTATCCTGTACAATCTTGTTAATCTTTATATACATATATATTAGTGTGGAAAAATATGTTGTTATTTTTTTAAGGCTGTATTTCAATAGTTGAAATTTATATTGCATGCAAATTTATTGTTATTAAAGATTAAAATCTTACAAAACATGTTTATATATATTATTATTGTGAAAATACAGTGGTGATAGGACGAACTAATCTTCCAAATTTTATAAATATTTCCATGGAATTATTTTTTTAACTGTCTCTGTGGCGAAACTTCCAAAAAAAATTCTATAGAGACTTAAATATCAGTGTAAAAGAACCAACATTCGTGGGGACTGAAAATAAATTCCCAGCAAGTATTCAAGATATTATATATATATATATATATATATATATATAAGTGATTTATTTTTAAAAGTTTTCCCCACGTTGGGCGCCAAAATGTAATGATCACAATTAAAAGATTAACCCCACGTTGAGGTTCAATATATTGTTCTCGGAGTTCAACCGTGTTTTGCATAATTATATTAGAACGCAACGTTTCGACGACCAAAAGCTCTGTCGTCAGCTTCTAGGCGAAGTATAATTATGCTAAACCCGGTTGAACTCCGAGAACAGTATATTGAACAAATACACCGGGAAAGGCTTCAATCTTTGACCACGTTGAGGCGCACAATATGTAATGATCACAATTAAATGATTAATTTTGAAATGTTATGCCCCACGTTGGAGAACCAAAATGTAATGAACAAATTAAAAGATTAATTTAAATGAAGATAAGCCCCACGTTGAGCGCCAAAATGTAATGAACAAATTAAAAAATTAATTTAAATGAAGATAAGCCCCACGTTGGGCGCCAAAAATGTAATGATCACAATTAAAAGATTATTTTTTCAATGTTTTGCCCCACGTTGGAGAACCAAAATGTAATGAACAAATTAAAAGATTATTCTAAATGAAGATAAGCACCACGTTGAGCGCCAAAATGTAATGAACAAATTAAAAGATTAATTTAAATGAAGATAAGCCCCACCTTGACGTGCCAAAAATGTAATAATAACAATTAAATGATTAATTTTTGATTGTTTTGCCCCAAGTTTGAGAAGATTAATTCTAAATGAAGATAAACCCCCACGTTGAGGCGCCCAAAATGTAATGATCAAATAAAATGTTGATTTTAAATTAAAATAAACTTGACGTTGCAGCATAAAATGTAATAATCAAATTATTAATAAGATTTTAAATGAACGAATTTAAAGCTGAAATGATAGGTTTTTAAATGATAAACAAGAATTTGAAATATAACACATAATTAATATAATAAAAACAAATTCTTATCTCAATTTAAAAATCTGTCATTTAATTGTGATCAATACATTATATATATATATATATATATATATATATATATATATATATATATATATATATTGTGGCATGTCAAATGCGATATTTAAAAAAATTATGTACTTGGTGTAGAGAATAATAAGAAAAAGAAAGATTTTGTAATATCTTCGTTACAAGAGAATCACTGACGGGATTAATTTAGAGTGCAGATCTTTGACAGAGATTCAATGAAAGTTACACGAGAGATAAAAGTAGATTAAAATATTATGTTGAATATTATTAATTTTAGAGTCAAATTGTGACTGAATTCAAAGAATGGTCGAAAATATTTCACAATATGTTTACTTATTTAGATACAATATTTTATTGTGTGATTATAAACATAATTTTTCGGTTACAGGTGATTCGAAGCTCGACAGCGAAGGCGTAAACGCGAAGGGTGAGTACTGTTCAACCCTCTAGACCGCATGTTGCATGTCAACCCCTTCTATATATGTCACTGTGCATGACTTAAACCTAACGGCCCCTTGGTGCTTTCGTGGTCGAGGTTCATTGCATGCCTAACAACAACAACAACGATTAATCAATCGTTCCGTCCTAGCGTATCTGTGTGTGAGAAATATCGTTCAGTGTATGACGTCATGATATGAGAATTGACCACGTTGTGTATTTAGGAATCAGTATCTGACACGGTTTTCAATATATACGGTACAACAACAGAATAATTGTTAGTTTCCATTATATCAGGGTCCCAAAATTTCAGGTTATTCGTAAATGATTTTTTTTTTCGATTTCAAAGAGATCGTAGGCGTGAAGGTACTCAAAGAACTGATCGTTTATTCTTTGATGAGAACCTTACGACCTTAGATTAGTTTTTTTTTATTCATATATGGAAAATGTTAACCTCTGTATTCAACTGTTGTTTGATTTTTCACCCTCACGTTGTCCCTCGTAATTCACGTTCCTAACCACAAATTAAGATAAAATGTTTTTTATATATATATTTATAACTGATCAAGGGTCAACGTTGAAAGACTGAAGCATGTTTTGATGAAATTAATTTTTTTGTCGTCTGTTTATTGATCGTAATATTTTTGTGACGTAAGGAGAACCCCATATATAATTATTTTCGTAGAGGCTTTGTGTGACCCACAGAGGAGAAAATTTTTTTTAATGCCCTATCAGTGTCCTAAATAATCGTTAATAATTATTAAAGCTACGCTCCTGATTTATATTTTTTACCCTTATGTTTTCTTGTGGAATTTTAATGGATTTAGATCACATATTTTTTTTGGTACTCAATTTATGGGGATTGATGCCAGCTGAATGTCACCATTTTCCTTGAATATTTTGAGGGTGTCCAGAAGGTAACTAAATTAGGGATTCTTCAAGCACAATTATTTTTTTTTCGTATCTTATATCACGTGGAGTAAGGGAACATACTGGCTATATGTAATACATATTATGTGGAAGAACAAAGGCACAATAATGGGATTTTTAATTTTAGAAAGTTAATTGGGGGTGATGGGGGGATGAAACCAACATAATTGGCATTCTCAGTCCGAGACACAATTTTCAACCCTGAATGTACGTAATTTAAAAAGAGTTTACACAAGTATTTCCATAGAACTCGGTGATTGCACAGGTTTTCTTAAAATCAATGTTGAAAAGTGACAACTACAGAATAATAATAATAATAAAAATAGTAATGACACTATTTTTACAATCAAAATTTAAATGTATTTTAAATCATATGAATAAATTATGGAAAAGTGTGTTTGTACGTATTTATTTAGGAAAATTATACACTCCAAAGTTTGCTCCAATCTGGAAGAAGTTAAGTGGTTCGTTTACCCACAGTGTTAACATGAGACGCATGTCGATAGAATATATGACTATAATTACTCAAGGCGGAGGAGGTGGAAGATGCATTACGAATTACCCCAAAAAAAACTCGAATGAGAGGGGGAATTATTATTATTTTTTTTTCATGAAACCAAAGTCACCAGTTTTTTAATTATCTCTCTTAATCTCCTTCACGTTGTAAATGATTTTCGGTAAACAATCTAAAGAATATTAACGGCTAATTTGCAATTTAAAGATTTGGTAAAGAATTTCTTGCATTTCATCGGTAACAGTAGAAAATAGTAGAAAAATTTAGGCGAGAAAGGAGAAGAAATAAAACTAGGTAAATGACATGAAATAGTCAAGGATAAAAAAATAACGAACAATTAAAACGAAACTGATGGAAATTACGTTTCCAATTGTAGGAGAAAATTTACAATCTATTTAAAGTAGTTCTTGAGGACGTGTAAATCTTCGTCAAATACGAATTACGTTTCGCCCTTCATTTTTATTTCCTGATGATGGTCAGAGTATACTTTGTCGCCCCCCCCCCCCCAACCCAACCAGTATATTCTCTGTCCTAAGTTTTCATATCTCCCCTCATATAAACTTAACTTTTCTTGAGGTTTTAGGACCGGAAAAGAGATGCTATATTTTCCTATAAGGGATTTTTTTTCTATACAAAACAAAAGAATGTCTTAGAAAATATACAGTGGAGATTACAACATTCGTTGTTGTCTTGAAACCCCAAAATTATAAACGAATCGCTGTAGGATGGTAATTAGAAGTAGAGGACCGTTTTTAAGAGTGTGGAGGCGACGTCGATATGTGATATGTGTTTGTGACTGACCGTGTCTAACACCTGCTTGGTTTCTTAACGGATCCCCGTGGCTGTGGCATGTTAACCAGGACCTCTCGCCGCCGGGAGTCTTCCACCTCTTTCTGCTAACCGCGTGTCGTGTGCAGTGGCCCTTAACCAACGAACTAAACCACTTGCGCACTAACAAGGCAAGCTGACCTACAGGTCGTAGGGGTCGAAGATGTCGGTCTCGAAGGCGCCGGGGCAGGGCGGCGCAGGTGCGGAAGGCGGCGTCGGCCGCGGTGGACCAGGTACTGGAGGAGGCGGTCACACGCGTCGCCTCCAGGCTCGAAGAAGTCGTCTGGGAAACCGCGGAGGAAATCTTACCTGGGCCGTGTCCTCCAAGGAACGTGCCCGCGGTTTTGGTCGAAGACTACGACGAGCCGGATCCTCCGCCTCCGTCTATGCCGCCTCACGAGGAACGGCGCCTCAGAGAGTTCCTCCAGAGCTTAGAAATTGTCAAGAGGGCCGACGATGTTGGTAGAACGGCGCCAGAGCCGTCTAGGAGGAGCAGGCGTAGAGCGGTGGCGGAACACTTTACACGACGCTCGCGTAGTCTTGACGTGATCCTGGAAGAACCTTCGGAGGGCGAAAAAACGGATGACGCTGCCAAACCGCGGACGTCGCCAAGGAACAGGAATTACAGTCTCGGCGAGGAAACGCTGGGCGAGGTGTGCATGGTGAAGGAGTCCTTCATTGCGAAGTCCCACGTTGAGGAGCTCGTGTCCTTCCAACAGTCCACGGTCACCACGTGGCAGAAGGAGGAGCCTCAAGAGTGCAACAGGGTCGTCATTGCGGAAGTAGAGGACACGGACACGGAAACAGGGACTACTGGCGAGGAAGGAAGCGTCGAAATGGTGGCGTCGGAGGACGAAGACATAGAAGAGATAGATTTTGAGCCAACTCACAGTGTTCAGATCGTTAGCGCGTCTTCACCACCGCCACCAGTCCCGGTTAACGATGATGAAATGGCGAATAGCGAGCAACCCGACAGGACAGCCGATGTCGTTTTAAAGCTACTACAAGTACTGCCCAAACAAGACTCTTCCCAGAGCAGTATGTACACCGTCCTTTCCCAGTTGACCATCGGACAGATAGCGTCTCTGTCTTCGGGTTTCAAGAAGAACATAGAAGCCATGTTGGAGTCAACCACTACTGGCGTGTCCGAAGGTGAGGCGAGCAGCGAATGCGGCGATGATGAGGCGACACCACCTCAAGGTCACTCACGACAAGGGTCCTCGAGTAGTGAAGCCACGTCCCACAATACTGCCGTGTACTATCCTTCCAGCACCCCGGAGCCTTGCTTCCAACCTCCCTCCCTTCGCGTTGCTGCACTCAAAGTCGTTTTGACCCTTCCTGGGGGCAGCTTCCTCCTGAGTGAGCTCGACATCGGCTACAATACTCCGGTTTTCTCCCCGTCCAGCAGCATCCCTCCGACGCCGCCCCCGCTGCCGCATTACTTCAGCCCCGCCAGCATGTCACCGTCAGGTTCGTCGTGGATCAGCACGCCACCATCTGTGCCGACGCCGCCCCCGATGATGTCGCCTCCACATCCCCCGAATCCGTGCTGGACAGGCATCCAGAGTCGCGACGACCCGCGTCTCTACGTCTGTCTGTCGCCGGCCCAGACGGACTCCTACGACGCCGCACCAGACGCCGACGCGTTGCTCGACCTGCATCATAAATTTATGTGGCGTCGCAGCTACAACGAACAGTTCTCCCCTGCCTCGAGAAATACGAAGTACTCACAGCTACCTCCGACGCCGCCGTCGAGGCGTGCGAGACATGGATTATTGCACTCGAGAGAGTGGGAGGCATCGAGTCATAAAGCCCACGTCATGGGGCCTCCGGACGCCGCAAAAATATCCACCGCGGCGGCGGCGGGGAGCATCGGTGGCGGGGAGGTCGCCGGGCGTCCGCAGAGGGGAGCGGCAGACGCGCAAGTAGCAGCGTCGCGGTCGGCCATGATGAAGCTGGACGCCGCGGCGGCGTGCGGGGGCGGATGCTGCACTCGCAGCTCTGAGAAGGACGAGGAACAGAGACTCAAAGCTCAAATGCTCTCGGAGTGGCTCACGCTGGCAAGGACTGTGCCCGACGTCGTGCAGGCCACCGCCACGGAGGACACGCAGCGACGTGTTTACAGGGTGAACTCAGTCGATTCCAGCACCACTCAGGCGACGAACGGGAAGGATGGACTGGCGGCGACAGAGAGGAGGCTCTCCTTGCAAGAAACAGAGCCGAGGCTGCCTTTGCCGCACCAGAGCAGGCCGCCTCTTCCGCAGACGCCGAAGAGGGTCCACCAACAAAACTCAGAGGCGCAACGGTACCTCCAGAAGATCAGGGAAAGACACCAAAAGCACCAGCTAGAGGAAGAGGAACGTATCCTCAGGGAGAGACTGCTAATGGAGGCACCGGTACCGAGTCATAACAGGCTGCAGGAAATCCGGGAACAGGTGGTGGCCCACGTCGAGGACTACTCCCGTGAGGAAAGACAATTATCTCAACGATTAGAACTGGTAACAGAGGGCAATGTACAGGAAAATCACGTCGAAACAAAAACGGATGTAAGTGGAAAAGACAATTCTTTACAGAATCACCGATACGAAACTGAGCCGAAAACAGTCGAAAGTTACAAATTTCCGAAGATACAAAGAACGAGCGATGAAGACGAGGCACAGAGGAATAATGGAATCGCAAGCGAAGGCACAACGACACTACGAAGTCCGCCGTTAGAATTTGCTAGAATTGAAGAAACTACGAATCTTCACCACGACTCTAGGGTGGTCAGAGGACAAGCAACTCAAGTGTTTCGTCTACGTGGCGGTGAATTACAGAATAAACAGTCGAGCGTCATGGCCAATCAGAAATCACGCCAGAGCTTCAATAGTAACGAATTCGGAAAGTTAAATGCTGAAGTTAAGGAGTTGGACGAATTTTCGAATCTGCAGAAACAATTTCAGAAATTCACTGAATCGAATCGAACGGAGCAACAGATTGCGACTCGAGTCTACGATCGAAGGACCTCGAACGATTCGCTGGGGGAAGAACCACAGGTGACCGTCGACACGGAGAGGATGAGAGAGGCGGAAGAATTGGAAAGGAAGGAGGAAGTGCTGCAGCAGGTCAGGCGCTTCGAGGCGAACAAGTACAAGATCTCCAAACGCGGGGACATCGCCGTGATCCAGGAGGGCGCGGGGGTGGAACCAACGTCGAGGGGGCGGCGGCCCAAGTCACTGCCCCCGGCGACGGACGGGGAGTTGTTCCGACAGCAGATGTACCACGAGTACATGGCCAAGGTGGCCGAGCTGGGCGAGAGACAACGCCAGAAGGTCATCCGTCTGTCCATGCGCCCGGAAGACTTGCCCTCGGCCACCCCCGCCGCAGAGGCCCACCTGGAGGCGGAGTTCATGGGCCGCGTACGACAGATGGGGCTGGCTAAGAAGGGCGACAGCGACGACGAGGGCGGCGTCGGGGCGGCAGTGGAGTTACCCAAGCATCTGCAGGAGCTACTCGGTGAGTTCTGTCCGCCCTCAAACTAACAAACGTCCGTCCCTCCCTTTCCAGTCCCATTACCCCCGTCTGGGTTCGCGTTTATGGCAGTATATTAGAGGGCGCTGTAAAATTCATCGAAGGTCACGAGAAGAACGACAAACGTAACGTGCTAAGTTCAATTAATTATTAACGTCCCCGAAAATCCCTGCTTCTCCGTCGCAAATCAATAATAATAATAATAATACATCTACTGAATTGTAGGAACCAGTACGAAATAAACAACCATAAATGACAGGCGAAAGCTTTCATAAATAATTAAATTGACGAATGACATAGTTTCATTTCTTTATCAATGTTAAAATCCTAAACGATCCGTAACATAAATTACAATAATTATTACACTTAATTATTCTACTTTACGTTAAGGATACTTTTGACGTTTCAACATTTATAAAAATAAATACCCTGAAAATTAAGAGCGAAACGTATTCACTAAAAAACCTTGAAAAATGAAATTGTTCCATTAAAAATGTTTTATACATTTGTACATTACAGTTAAAAGTGTTGAAGCACGTGTGTGAAAAAAAAAGACAATACCAATTCATATAACTGGAACATTTCGATAGACGGGGGAAAAACGGAACGAGGAAAATACAACGCCAAATTTGGGTAGAAAACCCCGAAATTTAAATGAAGAGAAAAGCTAAAATTTGTGACGAAAGAAATGAAACGTTTTTACCGTTAAAATCTAATATTTTGTCGCTTCCCCCCCCCCCCGCCCCCCTTCATTTATATAGTTTTTCGACAACTGGTATTCTCTAAATTTAAACACAGAACTGAAGAGCTAAATACAGGAGCATAATGTCACATTGACCCTCAAGTCTAAAAAATATATCCTATGTTGAATATCTTCAAAATAAAAATTTAATGCATTGAACGTTTCAATCTATCAAATGAAATAATTAATTTTGAAGCCTACTAAATTTTAAAGAATCAAATTAAGAGAAAAATTCAGTATAATTGATAAAGAAATTTCTAGTCACACAAAATAATTATTAATCTCTTCCAATTATTATTTTGATGAAATTCTATTTTATTATAATGTCAATGTAGTCATTGATCTAGATATTTAATTTTTGACTTATTCGACATTATATTTAAGGGAATTTTCACTCTTTTTATTTCTACTTTCTCAAGGAAGAACGTTGAGTATTTTTTAAAAGGGTAATTTAGAGGAAAGTGGAATCACAAAATAGGGGCAGGGCTTTTCTTCGTTGACCTATCAAATCGCAGCCTTTTACGCCACTGACCCAAACAAGCACCAATCATAAGCCGCCTCGTCAACTGTTTTTTTTATCACCACTCTAATAACCCTACGGTGGGACATAAAGTCAGTGAATAGAAATTAACGGGATATATCTTTATGTAAATAATTATTTCATGTGTGTGTCGGCCTCTTTTGAACGGGAAGCTGAGCAGCTTTCAATGAATTTTCATATTTGTAATTTTTACTACATCAAGGTGAATCAATATTTGGCTGCCCTTAACTACAGGTGTTTTTGGACAGTTTCTTCAGGAATATCATCGGCATACTAGGGGTGACTATCGTAGTTTGGAACGTGGGTTGAGGGGAGGAGAGAGAGAGAGAAAGAGATTTGCGAAAGTGGCCCACTCATGTAGAGGAATGCCGACCTCCAGATGACGCGCTATTCCTGGCCTCTCCTCCTCCTCTGGGAAAAGCGTGGCCCTTAGCCAGAGACGCTGCACTCTGATCACCGACTAATGTGCTCCTCAAATCCGCCAACCTCAATACACAACAAGCCATCCAGCTGAGCTTCTCGGGAGCCATGGGTACGTGAGTGGAAAAAAAAGAAAACTCCGTCGGAAAAGTGTGTTACTAAAACCCCCGAAAATTGATCGATATTATAGGATCGAAGCAGTCGAGTTCGTTCGACGTCTAATTGACGAGGTTGTCAAACGTGACAAAGTCTCTCGAAACTAATTCATTGATAAATTAATGTATTGCCGTAAGCCTAAATTAATATTAATGTGGCCTTTCGCCGTGTTTAAGGATGGAACAAGTGAATTTCGAAACCAGAGATATTTATATAAATTTACCTGTCGAAAAGTATCTTTGACAAATATATTTCAGATCAGTTATCGATATTCATCTAACACGTAAGAACTCGATAAATAATTAAATGTAAAGGTTTATTAATTGGCCATGTGTTTAATTCAATTATAAGGCTTTCGTTTCGTCCCCAATTTGAAAACTTCATCAGGTGTCCAATAGTTGGGGGGGGGGGGAAATAAAATTAGACGATGATGTAGCATTTATTTTAACAGTGTTGAATATTCTGTAACCACTTCCCAATATTTTCATTTATAACATCCACATCGCATTAATTGAATCGTTTGTGACTGTTCGGCAATTTATTGAAATTATGTTATTAATTAGTTAAGTGTTCCTGTTATTGTCATATGTCAGTGGAGGAATACTTGTGGATTTATTGCTAATTAAATTTGTTCTTGGTTGAGGAAATATTATACACGTTATTACGTACAAATGTGATTAAGAATCCTCCATTATTCTCTGCAAACGTGCTGTTAATAGTATTAAAAAAAATAAATGATTAAATTATTCTAAGATGAAACGCGGAAAAACTCACAAAGAGTTCCAAGATGGTATCTAAACATTATGAGTACAATTCAGGTAATTCGTAGCAAAATAATAGACAAAATTGTAAACACGAGCGATTTAATTATGGAGTTGTAGGTGAACAATCGATTTAATGTTAAAATAATTGTATAGTTTAGTGGGGTGATTGTGGCCAAAATATTAGGCTGGAAGCTACTGTATAATGAATGACGAATTTAAAATGGGACAAAAACTTGAGTCTGGTTAAGGATTTTGCTTCCTTAAGAATCTAGTAAAATACATCAATAGTCAGTTAACGTCCTATATAAGTATTAATGGTTACTGTAGTGATACAAATTACTCCCCCCCCCCGCCCAATTGCGTGTACATCTCATCCCCAAATGATTTTAATCAGCCTCCAATTATTTGTCTAATAATTTATAAATTAATATTATAATGATTCATTGACAATTAACTCGGGGAAATTTTTTATTAAATGACTTGATTAATAAAAATCAAATTTAATATTTATTTCATTAGTAATTATATTTATCTGACATTAGTTGAATTAATAGATGAATAAAGATAAAACCATTTACAACGTTTCGTCCCGACATTTCGGACATGCTCAGCTGTTACAATATTATTCATTAGCTATAAGGAGAAGTAATTTTTTTTTGTAATCTCCAGAATTATATCCTTTTTTTCTTAGGGACCTCTTCAGATGTATATAATTAAAGAAAGAATTGAAATACGATGTAAATGTAAATAAAATAAAGAGAAAAAAATTTTTTTTTTAAGACTTATTTCACCAACTTGTAAGGTCAAAAAATTGTTAATACATTCGAACATTTTGCATTTAATTAACTTTTATTGTCAAAAAAATATATAACCTTAGTGTTCATATTGACAGAGACTCCATTTTGTAAATGAAATATATATATATATATATATATATATATATATATATATCCTTAAAATTGCATTTACAAAATGGAGTCTCTGTCAATATGAACACTGAAGTTAATTTTTTTTGACTATAATTAATATATATATATATATATATATTGTAATATTCAATTAATAGGCTTTAATTCAAATTCGTTAATTTAAATTAAAGTCTATCAATTGTTGATTATTACAGTTTGGCTTCCACAACGTGGGGCTCGAATTCTTAAAATTAATTATTTTTAATTAAAGCCTATTAATTGAATATTACATAGTGGGGCTCGAATTCTTCAAATTAATTAATTTTAATTAAAGCCTATTAATTGAATATTACAATATATATATATATATATATATATATATATATCCTTAAAATTGCATTTACAAAATGGAGTCTGTCAATATGGACACTGAAGTTATTTTTTATTGACAATAAAAATTAATTAAATATGTATTAATATAAATATTAAATATATATTAATATATATATATATATATATATATACATTGTACTGACGACATATGTTGCTTAATGTCTGCGTGTAGAGTAACATTATTATAACCCGAAAAACAGAAAACGATGTGTTCATGAATTTAGTGACCATGGAGACAAAAAAAATCCTCTTGTGTCCAAAGCGGCCCATGAATGTGCGCAGCCGAATCGCTGAATATTTGCGTCAGCTCTTGGAATACGCGTCTACGAGCTCAGAGCCAAAGAGTTTCTAGAAGACAAAAAAAAATTATCTAACCTAAATACTTCAATATTTTTTTTTAAAAAAAAAAACCTGTAATGTGTTTATTGTAAGACGATGGTTTTAATCAGTGTAGGTTTGTAATATATTATATATATTTTTCGAAGGGAGTTTGAATGGGTTTAAAAGAAAACTTTGTTTCTTTTTGAGTACGTCAACAACAACTTACCTGATTAGTTAGAGTCCTATAGACCCAACATATATATATATATTTAAAATAAATCATAATATAACACAGTACCAATACCTTTTAAAAATTATTAACAGTAATATTTATTTTGAATTCAATTATTTTATTGATTAAATTCTCAGAACAAAGACATTTATTTTTTTACATTTATCACAACATTGTTTTGAGGTGCTACAAAATTTAGATCGACAAATCTGACAGTATCTGGAACTTAAATCTTCATCTTCAGTATCAAATTTGAGTGGAAACATAATTTTCAATAATGTAATAATTTTTTTTCCGTATAGTAATTGAATTAGACGTGATAAAGATTAAAAGTCGATTTTTGTAAGTCGATTTATGTAAGTCGCTTTTTGAAAGTCGATTTTCGGAAGTCGATTTTCGGAAGTCGATTTTTGGGGACTGATCGAACACAGAATTAACAGTGGTCAATATCCTAGAAGGTCAGAACTTGTAAAGACTGTGTGCACGACGTTCAATCCTGTACGAGCGATTTCGCTTTGGTGGTCGAGGACGGATCCTTGCGGAACTTCTTCCCCGTCCCTTGTTTGGAACGCGACCTTAACATTGAAGTGCGTGCGCGTGTGTGTGTGTGTGTGTTGCATTTGCGGCTGAATGCTTTTTTGCATGTAGAGTGGCTAGGCACCTGGGGCCCCGTAGCTCTGTAGAAGCATGTCTAGAGGTGCTGATGCTGCTTTGTAGATGCTGCTGGTAGCCTGCTGCTGGAGTTAGACGCGGCTCTCCGGAGATCTACACGCGGCTTCCTGCTTGGCAAAGGTAAGCCTTTCTCACACCAAACTGTTTGCTACAAATCGTCGTCGTTGTCGTCGTGTCTCAAATCATCTGATTTTTCAATTTATTCTACATGGTTTATTTCCTCGTTTCATTTGCTCCGCCAGTTCTTACACTTTTCCTTAATCTTTTTTTTTTTTTAAAAAAACCCCTGCCCTGTTTGTTTGAAAAATTCCCAAGTTTCTCTTTACATTTCTCACAGCTCCAGAGATTTCAATTTTTCCACCTTTCTACTTTTTTAACACATTTCTCTCATGCCGAGGTGATTTTGTTTTCTTCTATCCAAATCCGTTGCTTACCGGTTAGTTACCTAGAAATATTTTTTCTTCTATGACGCCGCTCGTTGTTCAACTCTTATATAATTCCCGTACGCTGTTAGCGTGATTTCGGATATATTCGGGTTGGCGGTCGGGTAAGCTCGGGTTCAGCTACCACGTGACAAGGTCCCGAGCACTTAATCCATCTACCGGGAAGTAAATAAAACTTTATTAGCAATGATTTTTGGCTACCTTAAACCGGAGAGAGACTTCATTATTATTAAATTGTTCTCCTGCAACGTGGCCTTTGCCCGTCTCCGACCTCGTAGTGCGTGTATCGATTCCCGATTGCTGCACTCGTGATAGCACCGTGCGACATCATCAGCTGCAACTCAATGCTCTACACTTAACGACAATAATCTCTTTTATCTATTAAACAGGAACATAGAAGCTCCTGCTGCTTACGGTATTCACTCTTCTCCTCACCCCCTAAGATTTCACAGTACATTAAAAACATTTACTTTTTACTTGTATTCATTTTGTTGAATAAAAACTTTCCTTTATTATTTTTTTTCAGTTTATTTATTACCCGTGCGTATTCTTTTTCTCCTCGCTTACATACTGCTAAGATTGGTAATAAGAAAACTCTCAAGGTCAAATTAAGCCCGTTTTCAAATAAAAAATCGTCCATTCGTTTTCCGCATCCCCCCTTTCAAATCCCTTCCTATGCTATTAAAGGGGAGTTGCACAACGTGGATCACCCTCATGTAGCCTGTTGCCCTAAAAAATATATTTTTTTTATCTAATAATAATAAATTAAATGAGGATAAATAAACTAGCCATTATAGTCAGAGAAAAAGTTATTTATTTAATACAATTTAATTTAATTTTCATGAAATAACCAAAAACAGAAGCAATGCAACGTTTCGTACAACCTTTGAGACCTTATCAGACAATTTATATTTTACCTAAATTAATATACAAAAAATTTATTTTGATCGTTTTGTGTAATAAATTAATACAATTAAATTCAATTTAATGCAATAATCAAAAACAGAAGCAATGCAACGTTTCGTATCAGCTTTGGGACCTCATCAGACAATTTATATTTTTCCTAAATTGAAATACAAAAAAAATTTTTTAATCGTTTTGTGTAATTTGGATTCAAAGAAGTGTGAAAGGAAAAACTCACAGACACTTGCCCTCGACATGAAAAATTGAGTCATTAATTAGTTTCCTGACGACCTTCCAAAGTAGGGGACGAAACGTTTTATTTCTTTCTTGCTTTATAATTCACTAATTTAATTTTATTAATTAACGAATTTTTCTGACATTATTTGCCAGTTAATTTATAATGATATATATACTGACTATTGAGGCAACAGCCAATTTGAAGTCAGAGAAAAAAACTATATGTTTATTTATGTATAATTAAACTACGTTTCGACGCTAACTTTGCGACGTCTTCAGGTTGACGTTTAACAAAATTTTTTGATAGTCAGGTCATTTTCCCTTGACTGTCAGATTTTTTTTTCGGCCACGACAGTCAAGGGAGACTATCAAAATTTTGTTAAACTTCAATCTGAAGACGTCGCCAAGTTAGCGTCGAAACGTCGTTTAATTTTCCGTAAATAAATTTATGTTTTTTTTCTCTGACTTCAAATTGGCTGTTGTTTATTTATTATATTATATATGAATGATGAAAATAGAAAAACTCGACACTTCGTACGGTCAAAGTAATACAAAAAATCAACATCACTGTTGGAAACTTACAAAAAAAAATAACTAATTATTATGGTCTCATCTTTGGTCAACTATTTATTACGTTCATCTGATAAAGTCCCAAACTGTTTTTCTATTATCCATTTTTTTGTAGTAATTTCAATGTCAAATTAACCCCATTTAAGTAGATATTAATTAACTTGTTTTGGCTTAATGGCCATGATAGTTTAATTATTTTTTTCATCCAAAAAGTTTAACGAAGGTGAATGGATTGATTTCGAATAATATATGCCATGGACAAAGAAAAATAGTTTGGTTTTGAAGTTTTCGGTTCTCTGATTTTTCACCACTTTTCCCTGAAGACGAACAAAGTTTTTCCTGTTCGAAACGTAGGATCGTCCTTTATTGCTTCTTCCGCTGTCATAATTTTCTCTATTATACGCAATGGAACACCTGATAATATCATCACTGTATACAGAAAGCCAGGTAAACGAAAATGTTCGTAGTAAAGCGAGTTTACATATGGACCACTAATGATTGAAATTATTTATTTACGCAGGTTATGTTGGTCCTTGCTAATTTGTCATTTTTTCATCATTTATTTCCTACACAGTGAGAGCGACTGTGGAAGTCCGTTCATCTCTCGAGCAGGCTCTCGTATCATATTTATACACACGCGGTTATCAGCAGACCTTGTGGGCGTCGTTATTCGGGTGTAACACGCAGGCAGAGACCGTCCATCCCTTCTTCCAGCGATGCTCTTCATTCCACGGATTTATTTAATTATATATGTTGACGGGAACGATTTGCTTCTTCCTGGAGAGGGGCAGTTCTTCGAAATTTCCTCTTACACAAATTTACGAACCGAAGACCTTGGACAAAATACCCTAAGTGAATATCTGAACTAAATTCTTTGGTCATGCCAAAGGGTGAAAAAATGGTTGAACTTAACTGAAAATTTCAGGAATATTTGGAAAAATTGAAATTCTTGTGGTCCTATTTAAATCCTTTGGTTAAAGCGGTTGCCTATAACAATTCAGCATTTTTTAATTTTATTTTTCCCTTAACAAAGAATTTTTCTGTGTCGTATATTTATGTTATTTTATAATTTTAGTCTTTATTACTGGTAAAATAAAAATTCGGCTACAGCGGCTGCTTGTCTTCGCTTATCAGTTTGGCTTCTTTCTCTACTGTAGTAGTCCAAATGTGAATAATATATCACAATTATCTTATATTGTAACCTTCTTTACAGATTAAAAAAAATGTTCCTTGTTTCTATACGAAAAATTCTAATAATTGGAATTACGCAGTCAGTGATGAAATACACGCCGTATTAACCCCCCTCCCCCTCAAAAATGTTTTTTAATGGATTATTGACCTAATTTTTGGCCTGTCCGCTTTAGTAGTATAGGAAAGGATAGAAAAAGGGGATGCGGAAGTGGGGAAAAATATAGTTAAGGGGTTTCCTACATCAGATAGGTCGGGTTCTTCTGTACTTCCGATGACTGAAAAGGTTGGGGAATAAATCCCTGATAGGCGGTATTGAGACTATTGAATAGTACTTGCCCAAGGATTAATTGTTTATAACACAGACGAGTTAGATCATATGTAATGAAGAAAATTCGCTCTTCCTGCGTAAGCTGAGTCCTTATAGTTCACTCTGTGAATATCCGCCAGATCCACAGATAACTGGTTAATTTTTAACAAGAACTACCAAAAATAAAGATATTTTTTTTCCATAAAGTTAAAATGAACGAGAACTCAGGCAACATATCTGGAGGTGTGGTTTCTTAATACCACGTTCTATAGTGCCTTCTTATTCTCGTACAACAATTTCTAGCGTTTCCCGCGCACATTGACACAGGAGCACCACCAGATCATCAGAAAGAATGCAGCACGACCCGCTATAAATCACGACCGATTGTAAAGTTGTTATATATATATATATATATTATTATTATTATTAGCTGCGATAGGGATTGATCTAGGTGGCAGTTTAAAATAAATATATATAAACAAAAGTGCGACAAATAAATAAAAATAAATAAAACAATTTTCAAAGCAACAGAAAAAAATAAAATAAGTCTTCGAAATTTGTTCTGAAAATTTGTCGGCTACACTTTCAGTACCTCACTTCATTAAAGAAAAAATACAGACATAATTTTTTTTTAGGGCAACAGGCTACATGAGGGTAATCCACTTTGGGCAACTCCCCTTTAATAGCATAGGAAGGGATTTGAAAGGGGGGATGCGGAAGGGTAGAGGAAGGTAGCCAAGGGTTAACTAGGGCCCCCGGGCTATATTTTAAGGATCCTACCTGGCATTCGCCTAAAGAAATGCAGGGAAAACCCTAGAAAAACCTGCATCAGGTAGGTTGGGCATTGGGTACTTGTCCCACGTCCTTCCGATAGCGGGAGAGGAGTTTGCTGTGGGGACGCAGCATTCCCGTCTCCGTGCCTCGACCAGTTTAGGAGGCTGCTGGCCGACTATTCCAATGGGAATAGTGAACAGCTCTTACCGTATGCCCAAGGTCTGTGACCCCGGAACAGACACCTCTCAAAATTGGTCGAGGTGCCTCGGCTTGTGGGAACCTTAGTTCAAAAACGGAGAGGAAAAGGCATACCCAAAGGTAGCCCCTTCGAATTCTCCTGCAGGTAAATTGTTCCAATCGACCTGTTTAAGAATGATTTTAAATTTTCGGTCAGCTCCCTCTTAAACTGGTCGAGGCACGGAGAAGGGAATTCTGCGTCCCCACAGCAAACTCGTCTCCCGCTGTCGGAAGGGCGTGGGACAAGTACCCAATGCCCGACCTACCTGATGCAGGTTTTTCTAGGGTTTGTCCTGCATTGCTTTTAGGCGAGTGCCGGGTAGGATCCTTAAACCATGGCCCGGGGGCCCTAGTTAACCCTTGGCTACCTTCCTCCACCGTTCCGCATTCCCCTTTTCAAATCCCTTTCCTATGCTATTAAAGGGGAGTTGCCACTATGTGGATTACCCTCATGTAGCCTGTCTACACCCAAAAAAAATTTTTTTATCAGCTCTTGCCAATGTAATTTGGGGTTTTCGATCTGTTCTCGTATGTCTTTCCACGTTTTGTTTCTCGTATATGATTTAAATAGAGCGAAAAATCTTTTTTTTTTCTTCCGTCTGGTTGTTAAAGATTTCCCCCTCCCCCCTAATTTCTCTGCCTTTATTTGCCCTTGACCAGGCAAGTTTTTCGACGTCCTCTATGTGGCATTCCTTATAAGGGTCCCAACAACTTGCACCATAATCATCAGTATATGAGTATATCTTATCTTGTAAGAGATAATAAAAATATGAAATATATAAGAAAAGAAGGAACTTCTCGATTACGATTTGGCATAAATCAATTATTGCCATGTTGGTGATAATTTCTGCAACATTGACTTTTACCAAAAATCGTAGTTCCAATTCTGTCTGACAGATGGCAGCTCGTGTCTGGTGGAGCGATCAGCGTCGTTCTGGTTCACGTTTCTCCGAAGTTGTCTGGACGGTAGCGACGCCCCGCGGCAACGTTGGGAACTTCGTGTCGGGCTGATTCTAAAAAAAAACTGCCAAAAACCGACCGCGTGTGTAAAAATAATCGCGACGTCTTGGAGGAAGCGGCGTGTTGTGCAGATAATCGGGAGGAAGGACTGCTTCGTATTATACAACGCCCAGAAACTGGATCAAGGTCCTGGGAGCTCGTTCTTGCACAAGACGTCGGCCTCTTACGTTCGTTGTTGCGGGGTTTTTTTTTAATCGATTAGAGCAACGCCATTCTTATTTTTAACGACAGTGTTCCCACATTCAATTCAAACTCATTTAAGTCTCTGCCTCGCACGTGCCTCCTTTCCATCCCTCAACTCCCACGCTGGACCAGTTCAATGACGATGGGTCTTGGCCATTTTTTTTTGACGCCACGCTGACGATCCATAAAAAATTGAATACTACTATTACGAGACTGATTTAAATTAAATTATTAGTAACGCCAGGTTTTAATCAGTCATGTAGTTCTTGTAGTTGAAGGGTGGAAAATATAATAATACAGACATTGACTTAAACACAAAAGTTGCAGTTTTAGTCATCATTTAATTTTTTTGGGTGGGGAGGGGGGGGGGGTGATGCTTCGTGTGATAATTCTGACCTGTTTCGTCTGATTATTCGATTACGATTGATTTTAAAAATATTTTTATGGTCTTGAGGACTTTAATTGGCAATTTAGCCCCAGACTACCAACGGGGGGAGGGGCGGAGAACCATTAAAAAATTATAATGATTTTTTAAACAATTAAATTAGTAAAATTAAAAGGATATAACTGAGATTAAAAATTGAACTCTGTATTTATTTATTTTATTTATTTATTGGTAAATGCGTCAACAGAATTGTCTTTGGTGACCGTACATGATTAAAACATAGTATAATAATCTTAGTGTAGGTAGTTAATTCAAGTAAGGAAACTCTGTATCGTATATTTGACTTTTAGGTTTCTATTTTTTTATTTTTGAGGATGAATACGGCATGAGCCGAAATTTCCTTCAAGTACAAGTTTCGAGAAACGTTTCGACTGATTAAAACTATTAAACTACGAAACGTTTCCACCTCATTTTACTTCCATCCATAAATGTAGACGAAACAAGGCTTCCAGAAACGTTGTGTGGTATTTATATTATCTCTGCTTTTGCCTGTATTCAGATATCTTTCTTATTATTAATTTTGGGTCGGACGTAATTTTTTCATTTCTATATGTATGTATATATATATATATATATTGTAATAATCAAAAGAAAGCCTTTAATTAAATGAAATTTTCCCCGCGTTGTGGTAGCCAATTTGTAATAATTAATAAATTAATTAATTAAATGAAATCTAAAAGAATTTGAAACATATAATTATTTGTATATATTGTAATAATCAAAAGAAAGCCTTTAATTAAATGAAATTTGCCCCACGTTGTGGCAGCCAATTTGTAGTAATTAATAAAGGAATTAATTAAATGAAATAATCAACAAGAATTTAAAACACTCTGTTGCTTTAACTCACAAACAATTACAATTTAAAATTTTAGATCTCAGGGTCTCTACTGGGTTTGATAATTGACACAACAAGTTGTTTTTTTTTAAAAAAAAAAACTAATTAACACACAGTTTATAATTCATCCAGACAAATCTTATCTTATTTATTATATATATATATATATCCTTTCTTGTTTTTTTTGAAGACTTCTCCTCAGATAATCGAATTCTACTGTTCTACTTTTGTTCTTTTGTAATTCTGTCAGGGTTTCACTTCCGTAACATTGAATGTTAGTGTATTATTATGCTCTTATAAATTTTTGATTTTTGTTTTTCCTTTGTTAAATGTTTATTCCAAATTATTCCGTGTAAAATCTTGGTAGCATTCTTTGCCATTGTAATTTTTAGTTTTTATATCTCTATATTCACATGTTCCTGAATTTGTAATTATTGATCCCCCACTCCCTCCAACTATTTATTTTTCCTGTTTCGAGTGTTACGTCTTCTACATGTTTTCCTGAACACATGTATTCTGTCTTCTGTAAATGTTATGTTCAGTCCCTATTTTTTATATTCTTTCATGAGCTTATATATATATATATATATACCTGATGTCAATAAACAATATGTATATCCTCTTGTCAATGTCCTCTGCGGCGAGGCTCGGCACCAAATGTACGAAAGCAGCACAAGGACCGCGCGCCCCCTAACCAGCAAGAGATCTGTGAAGCTCCCTAAGAAGATCATAACGTCCTCTGGGTCCCCCCCCCCTCCACAACATCCTAATATCACACATATCAAGCGAGTGTTAAAGAATGGAGAGTGCCACGAAAACGACTTTCCTTGCCTTCTTGGTAAATAACGTAGAACGGCTTAACAGTAGTTAAAGGGCGCTTAAGATGAGCTCTAGTCTAGGGTGAACCACTAGAAAACTCTCCACGAACTGTTCTTCTTCTGAATGTGGAACCACTTCTGTGCTCGTCGAGACTCCCTCGGTCTTTAGGCTCCAGACGTGCCATATTTAATTTTAATTCCACTTGTAAAATAAACTTGGACATGTTTTTATTTCAAAATGGATTCTTTTTTAAAAAAAAATCTATCTAAAAGTAACTTATGAAATATGCTACCAATGTTTTATAACAATTCTTTAACAGAAATTAAAATTAAAATGTTTTTGTATTTATGATACAATTTAAGTTGATTTATAAAAAAAACTAAATGAGAATTCAGAAATATATTATTAAAAAAATAACTGATGGCAAACTCTTTAAGTTTGATGACTTCTGAGGGGGTTTTCAACTTCATTCTTCTATAATCAACACAGATCACAATTCTCCTTTTCTCTCTATGATATCTTAATAAACTTTATTGCTGTCTCTCTCCTCCATTTTATAATTATTTTTCCTCTTCAAACCGCCAAGATTAACTCGCAGGCAATACCTGCGAGGGATGTTCTCTCGCAGGCAGAACCTTTTAGGAGAGATACGAAGGGGGCTACCTTTGGGGATGCCTTTTCCTCTCCGTTTTTGAACTAAGGTTCCCACAAGCCGAGGCACCTCGGCCTGTTCTGAGAGGTGTATGTTCCGGGGTCACCGACCTTTGGGCATACGGTAAGAGTTGTGCGCTATTCCCATTGGAATAGTCGGCCAGCTGCCTCCTAAACTGGTCGAGGCACGGAGAAGGGAATGCTGCGTCCCCACAGCAAACTCTTCTCCCGCCATCCAGGGAAGGGCGTGGGACAAGTCCCCGACCTACCTGATGCAGGTTTTTCTAGGGTTTTCCCTGCACTTATTTAGGCAAATGCCGGGTAGGATCCTAAAACCATAGCGCGGGATCTTTGGTCTGAATTTGGCTATTTTTCTTATTATTCATAATTATTTGTAGTTTGGTTTTGAGCACACAGGGTCTGACTGAATATTCGTCAATAATATTTTTTCCCCCTGTGAGAAAAAAAAAGAAGGCTGAAAAATCTCGACTTATGCAGGGCACGTGGTAATATTTCATTCAAGTAACTCGTGAAGGTTGGTGCTGGTTGTTGTTGTCTGTTCTGAGTCAAAGAGGATAGAGACAGAGAGAGAGAGAGAATTCGATCGTGGTAAATGAATCACTAAAGTTGGCCACGCGACTGCGGCAAGGGGCTGGTGGGTGGGTGACCAGGGTTGTTATCTCTCCTGGTCACTCAAGACTCCGCGCGAGGAAGTGGGTTATTGGGAAATCTGCGGCGCTTCCTCCCTCGCGTATAAATAAAGCGGCTCTGCGCAAGAGCTGGAGCGCAGTGGGCAATTTATAGCACTGGCCGTGTTCCCGAGGAGAAGATCGAGGAGCCAGTGGCTCGTCGTCTTCGCTGCCCGAGGGATGCCCGCCATCGGACCTCGCTTCAAGGCCACCTCGCCGGTGCCAGGTTCGTCCTCGACCACTGACGTCGTCCTCCTACAAGCTCCCCCTCTAGAGATCGGTCTCACCGTTGCTTCACTACGCCATGTTAAACAGTCAGAGGCCTTCTCCATACGATTCCACTGGTCTCGATATCACAGAGTCCCTCAAATAATTTAGCGTGTTCCTGACCACAGTGTCCTCTCGAACCTCTCGTTTTCATGAGATGATCCTAATCCTCCTATTTGAACCAAACCTAACCTATCCGCCTGATGAACCACGACGGCAATCACGCGGTCTGGGCGTAACTTGTCCTGTCCTCAGCCTACAGTGATTTTTATCAGTATGTGACGACTATTTAATTATTTTTTTTAAAAAAAAAAGATTATAGACTCTCGTTAGAAAAAAAAACTGAGTCTATGCACCCAGGATTCGAGCTTCCTGGTCTGTTGTTTCTCTTTCCCTTTTCAACTTTACTTGGAATTATGAGGTAACGAGAGACACCTTATTTTCTGCTATTCCATTGACTGTGGCGTGAAGACTATATTTTTCCAACTATCGTATTCCGTTCCTCATCTCGTTTTAAATTCTGTGTTTGGGCCACTATCAAAATTTTCTAACTCCACCTAAATATATGTGTGTTTCGTTTTTCTACCTTATTTTTCTTAAAAAAAAAATTATTTTATTTCAGTCATTGTAATTGTATGGTTTCGGTTTTTTTTTCAACATTGAAGAAGTCGCAAAGTAAGCGACGAAACGTAGTTTAATTTTCCATAAATAAATATCTTCTTTTCTCTCTCTCTCTCTCTCTGACTTCTAATCGCCTGTTGTTTTATTTATAGGAACATTTTTATGACACTATAACGTAGTCTTTCTACGTTATTAATACCAAAAAAAACATCAGCCATTTTTAAGTAAGAAAAAATATTTATTAATGTGAAATTAAACAACGTTTCGTTGCTTATTTTGAGATCTCGTCAGGTTCAAGATTTTTTTAAAAAAAAATTGGATAGACATTCTCTGCTGGCGGCCGTGGTCCAATGACCCGTCTATCAATTTTTTTTAAAAAAACACTGATGATGTCGCAAAATAAGCGCTGAAACGCTGTGTTAATTTTACATTGATAAATTCTTTTTTTTCTGATTTAAAATTGGATGTTGTTTATTTATTTTTCTCAATAGTCAGAATATATATGATTACAATTTCTACGTTATTAATAACAAAAACCATCAGACATTTTTAAGTCAGAAAAAATAATTTATTAATGTAAAATTAAACAACGTTTCGTCGCTTATTTTGAGGCCTCTTCAAGTTCAAGATTTTTTTAAAAAAAATTGGATAGGCATTCTCTGTTGGCCACCGTGGTCCAATGACCCGTCTATCAATTTTTTTTTTAAAAAATACTTGAATCTGATAATGTCGCAAAATAAGCGCTGAAACGTTGTGTTAATTTTACATTGATAAATTCTTCTTCATTTTTTCTGATTTAAAATTGGATGTTGTGTATTTATTTTTCTCAATAGTCAGAATATATCATTTCTACGTTATTATTATTCATGTCAAAGGTGATAGAGGAACCGTTCAACTCCCTCCTTCACGCGATGCATTAGAAAGGGCTGACTTATTACTGGAGGTCAACAAATGTGACGTGTCCTTTGTATTCCGCGTATAAATCAACCTCAACAGTAGTATAATGATTACAATTAAGATATATATATATATACATTTTATTACACCCGGTTTACACAGCGTGTCCGTAAATTCACGGTAGGATTTCAAACCTGCCTGTGTATACTGTACATAATTTCGAAAGCATTTCAGATAAATATGAGACAAAGTCCCTCATGTTGACATGCGTTATTCGTTTATTTCTATGTTGCTCCAGTATGTTGTCTTACTTCACATATGTGGCTAATTATTCCCTCACATAACCTCTTACACTGCACATATTCTTCTTGAGCTTCAGGTGGAATCCATAAGATATCCATCTAAAGTAATCCATTCTACATTATTTTATTTAAAAAAATTACAAAAAAAATATTATTTTTCTCTATTGACCAGTGGCATGCAACAAAGAACTTTTTCCTCGATTCGTATAGTAATTATTTGACTGATATATATATATATATATAAAGGAATAATATTTTAACCTCTTTCTACCAATTAGACGAAGAAGTAGGGAAAAAAAAAATATCCAGACAAAATTAAGTGATAAATACCGCACAACGTTTTTTTTTACAATCCTTGTTTCTTTCGTCAGGTGATTCAATCAAAAAAGCTCGAAAGCTTCTTTTCATTTTCACCACCACCTTGGTTTTTGTGCTTTGTGTTGTTTGTCTTTTGCGGTTTTTTTCAATCTCCTGTTGAAAAATCTACGAGTATTGTAGAAACGTCGGCTTGGAAACTTATTTTATCACTTAATTTTGTCTGTTAATTCGCTGCTACTTATTTGTCTAATTAGTTTACTTTTCACACGGACGTTTTATATATTTTTTTTTACTATCCCAATTTTTTAACCCTTGTCACAAAATAAGAATAAATATTTTAACTATTACATAAATAAAACACAGTCTTCTAAAGTCAGATAATGTTTCTTTAATTGAAATTATAAAAGGTTTCGTCGGTATTTGTGACGTCTTCAGGTACAGATTTTTTTTGATTCGTCCAGGCTGACTGCTGTGGCCGAAAAAATATATATTCGTTCCTGACTATAATTTTTTTTGTAAAACTTTTATACCTGAAGACGTCACAAAATAGCGGCGAAACGTTTTATAATTTCTATTAAAAATTAATTTTATGACTTTAGAAGGCTGTCTTTCATTTTTAACATAAAAATTATAATATAATAAATTTCTTAAAAAGAAATTCCACGTAACAAGTAGATTTTAATCTCGAATGGAATTTTTTTTAAAAAAAATGTTAATCACGAGAAATGTTTTACCTTATGCGAATTAATAATTTTAACAATTTTTTGAATACTTTGATGAAGTATATGATTCTGGTCCTTTTATAAAAAAATAAATACTTGATTAGGACTGTAGAAAAAAATTTTTCGGCTGATAATTTTACGCGTTGATGAATTATAGTAAATTTAAAAGAAAAGAAAAATGGCGTCCAATATGAATATTTCTAATATGTAAACAATAAATATTAGTTTAGAATTTTGGGAATAGATTAAGCTTCAAGAATGTCTAGACCGGATATTAATACCGTAATTTACACAAGAATCATGTATATCAAGTGCTTAGTCTTTATTAAAATACAATTAAGACTCACAAGTTTTTTTATGAACAATAAACCTTTATGTAGGAGTCACTGAGTAGATATTTTTGAAAGTTCAGTTATAAATATAACGATAATTTTTTAAATTTTTTGTTGTTACCTTAAAAACTTATCTTCCGATAATATTAAGAATTTCCGATTATCCTTCCTTCTGATAATTTTTGGTTGAAACTAAAGTAGGTTTTCATATATAAAAAAATTACGCTAGTTTTCCTAAGAAATGCGGATGGCATTTTATATTTCAATTCATTACCCAATGGATCGTAACCGTCTTCTTGTGAGTGTCAGATATATTTTATCGTCTCTCTCTGTCTCTTTTTCTAGTGTCTGTCTCTCTGTCTCTCTCTCTCTCTCTCTCTCTGTCCATCTCTGTCTTTCTCTCTTTGTCTCTCTGTGTCTCCCTCTGCCTCTCTCTCTGCCTCTCTCTCTGTCTCTCTATCTCTCTCTATACGTTATTTTTAGTAATAGGTTGTTGTTGGTTTTTTTATTATTCTTTAGTGTTGACTCTCTTCTCAACAGAACTCAGTAGAGTTCCTTTCTCTTTCACCGCTCACTGAACCTGTCATCTTGAAGTGTTTGGTGTTTCTTTTATTTATTCTCCAAATATTCACATCCTTCGTCTTTTTTAATATCTATTTATTGGTACTTTGTTCAAAATAGGCTATATATATATATATATATATATATATATGAGAGTGTGTGTGTGTGTGTGTGTGATAAACGTAGTATTATAGTGTTATTTTATTCTAGTTTTTAAAGCTCTTTCAGTTTGACCAGCATTCAAATTTGTACAACAACAAAATGAATGTCCTCAGGACATAACATAACATGCCAATAAAAAAAAATTATCTGTAAAAACTGGGCATTTTATTTATATCTTAACAGTTGCAAACAGACATTATTGAATTATTTACTGGTAAATGTGTTATGATTGTTGTTATCTAATTAAATTATCAATTCAGATTGATTGTAGGGTTTTAAGTTGTAATAAACATTACATTTAATACAAAGTTAATATGAAAAGCAATAAGAAGAAGTGTGGGGGGTATGTCTTTGAGAGTTTGCTTTAGTGCTTTTTGTCTTTGGTTTTGTTTAGTTGTTTTTTGGTGAAGCGTAATAAAAAAAAATTAATTGAATGATATTGAGTTTATTTCACGTTAGACTAAAGCTCCTGTAAATCTTCTTCTTCTGCCATGGCGCTGCAGTCCGTAGTGAACCTTGGTCTTTCCAACGAGCTTCTTCCATCCTTCACGATCATGTGCTGTCCTGTTCCAATTTCTACATCCCAGCTTCCGTAGATCTTCCTCCACTCCGTCCAACCATGTTCTTCGGGGTCTACCTCGTTCTCTTTGTCCTCCTGGGGTTCCAAGTAGAATAAATAATATACAAAAAAATATTAATTTTTATTTATGGGCTATTTTAATTTCTTTATACAAGTTCGTGATGGCTCATTTAAGACCCTTAACAATGTCCAAATTCTCGAAAAGGTCTGTAATTTTATTTATTATCTTATATAGGAAATTATCTCACTGTTTATGTATTTTACATGATTGAAAGACGATTTTATTTAAATTCCTCAGTTATTTCTTCACAAGCTTTCGACTTAATATTTGGACGTATTCGTCAGTCACATCACTCCTTTAAACAATAAAATTATTAATATTATAAATGATTAAAACCTCCTTTTGTAATCACAATCACACATAATATTTTTATTTGAATGTAAATTACATTAATTTGTCCGGATTTTAAAATAGTCCGTCAACAATAATTATCTGTAAAATTAGTTTATATATATATTGTAATTAAATTATATGTGTACCTATATTAATATATTATACATTTTATTGTATTTTACATTGAAACAAAACTTTTATATCTGACTGTGATTAAAAAAATGGTTTAATCATTTATAATATAACACATACTGTCCTTTATCGGTTTTATTAAACAACAATAAAATTATTTTAACATCTAATTGATTCTATAAAAGTCATTCTTTACTTATCTGCGCCAGTTTCTCCAGTTGTTTTTTTAAAGGAGTGACTCAAAAGTATTTGAGTCGTGACTCGAATTAAAGTTGTTAGTTTTTCTTTTCTTAGTTTAAAAAATACAACAAATTGTTACATCTCGAGGCTTTTTCTTGTTGACAGACGAAATGGAAGTGTTAACAAACAACTGTCATTTGTTATTATTAGTACTTATAATAAACTTCGCTTTTACGGACAAAATGAGGCTTGTGGTTTCGATAGGAAAAATTGGAATTAATTTTTTTTTATCTGTTAATTGTGAGTATTTCCGGGATAAAGTTAATATGTCCAGTTTGATAAACACGGCATTGGCAGTGTAGTTAACAATAAAATAGGGATCGAAGACTATTCTATTCACTTTCTTCAGCACTATCTCTGTGGTTGTTGTTTTCTTCAGTTTTTCTCCTGATAATTTCATGGATAATATATCAACAATCTATCCCAGTTAATGCCATTATATTTAATTCTCCTTCCCCCTCCCCCCCAAAAAAAAAATAAAATAAAACGAGAGTTAATTTTGTAACGTCATTGTCCGGATAATTTATTAATAAAATTTGAAATCGGCACACGGGGAAGTCTGCATTCAGGCGCACAACCAATTAAAGCGAATTTTTATACTTCTTGGATTATTTCAGTCAGAGATGATTATCCCAAATTGTTATCTCAAATGTATAAAAAATTTTACAAGGGTTTTCAACGTCGTATTTATGTCCGTAGGAATTTTCAACCCCCCGCCCCTTCTCACTCAGTTGAAAAATCAGAAATTAATCCAGATTCGAAAAACATCGAAGACTTTCTCCTTCTGGAAAAAAGACAGAAAATTCTTACAATTACAAATCATTTCAGATTGAATGTAGGTTTTTTAAATTGTAATAAACGTTACCTTTTATACAACGTTAATAATAAAACAATAAGAAGAAGTGTGGGTTTGCTTTAGTGTTCTTATGCCTTTGATTTTGTTCAGTTGTTTTTTGTGAAGCGTAATAAATAAATTGATTGAATGATATTGAACCCTTTGCTACCTTCCTCTTCCTTTCGGCATCCCCCCTTTCAAATCCCTTCCTATGCTATTAAAGGGGAGTTGCCCAAAGTGGATCACCCTCATGTAGCCTGTTGCCCTAAAAAAAAAGAGTTTATTTTGGGGATCGGTGGAGGAGGTCTGCGATGGCTATTCTGTCGCAGGCAATACCTGCGAGGGATGTTCTCTCGCAGGCAGAACCTTGTAGGAGAGATACGAAGGGGCTACCTTTGGGGACGCCTTTTCCTCTCCGTTTTTGAACTAAGGTTCCCACAAGCCGAGGCACCTCGGCCTGTTCTGAGAGGTGTATGTTCCGGGGGTCACAGACCTTGGGCATACGGTAAGAGTTGTTCGCTATTCCCATTGGTCGAGGCACGGAGGGAATGCTGCGTCCCCAGAGCAAACTCCTCTCCCGTTATCGGAAGGGCGTGGCACAAGTACCCAATGCACGACCTACCTGATGCAGGTTTTTCTAGGGTTTTCCCTGCGAATGCCGGGTAGGATCCTTAAACTATAGCCCGGGGTCCCTAGTAACCCTTGGCTACCTTCCTCTACCCTTCCGCATCCCCCCTTTCAAATCCATTCCTATGCTATTAAAGGGGAGTTGCCACCATGTGGATTACCTTCATGTAGTCTGTTGAAAAAAAAAAAGTTTTTTTTGTATAAAGAATGTATTCAAGTGAACGGATCCTGGGTGGAAAATTTGATAAATAATTTAGAGTTAATTATCAAATAAATCTGTTTTACATATTAGAAATAATTATAACTTTGTTCAGACATACATATTTTATTTTAGTTCCAGAATTATTACACAAATAAGTTGAATTGAAATTTTTAAAATATTTTTTTTTATTATATGTACGTAATTTAGAATTTTTTTATGATGACGTAGTCCGCCGTGAAATGTTTTTTCCTTCTGTGGAAAAAGTTTTACGAGAGTATTTTAGCTATCGCCAGCCTGCGTGCGAATCTTGTCTCTCTCGAGTGTGTTGGAGGAAGGGGCGAAGGCTCCATATTTCTGGTGCCGTGTGACTCACCTTCGCAAAGGAGATGTGGGTGGGCTTCCTGGCAGTGTCTCCTGTTTGCCTTGGAGTCCTCCCTCCTGGTTCTGTCTCGAGAGCCAGGATCCTCGCGGCTGTCGTTGCTTTTTAAGAGAAGATCTGCCGCCGGTGACGGTGAAAATCCGCTACTGTACTTGTCTCACACCCGTTTGTATTGAAAATGAATTATGACTGGACTTAAGATGATGAAACCACTTTTTCTAAGCGTTAATTCGTAAATATAACCACGGGAATCTGGAAGTACGTTAGTCCAAGTCGTAAAATAATTAAGATGTGGACAGTGAGGAAGAAATATTCAATTTTCTATTTACTTACGAAAATAGTTTAAATTAATAATAAGTTAATATACCGTGCACAAATCAGTTGAAATAAATAAATAAATAATTTGTGTTGCAGTTAAGTCGATTCCCAGGGGCAATTAATCTACAGTTTTTATTCTAAATATTAATATGTCGGTAGTTGGGGAAAAAAACACGGAAATATATTTCGATAATTTGATGATGAATAAAGTGTTTGAAGACGAGTCGCAAGTAGGAATTCGGTAATTTGGAAAGAGGAGGAGGAAACTGTGGTATACAGTCTTGTAACCCCCCAAGTTCCATCAACACAGCATAAATATTGTCCGAACCCTTTCAAATTTTATTAATAAATAAAATCCAAAATTTTAAAGAACATCAAATGTCCATTAGATCTACTAATACACTTTCCTACTTGATAAAAAAAACCACCCCCGTCACATGGACCGAACTTGACACTTTTACAGAAAACATTGCGTGGTGTACAAAATCTCTTTGTAATTCCCGCTACACAGGGCGAACTAAACGATCACTTGATTCCAATCGTAGATCCTCGCCACAAAGAGCCTCTAAGAACCGAAGAGAAAACAATAATTAACAACAGTCTTACTGAAATTCGAGTCTCTAAAGATTTTTTGAAAGTCGTGTTTGTTGTCATATACGTTTTTTTTTTGGTGGGGCTAAAATAAATTTAATAAGGCAGGGGACGACAGTATAAAATCTAGTTTCAGCTTAGATACTATACAGACCAGTTATCCATGAAGATGTCAGAGCTTGAAACTGAGAAAAAACTAACTTCATCCCCGACGCCGATCGACCGCAGACGTAGAATCACATATAAGCTTAACGTAGGTGATTCACTCTGATAACATGAAGTCTGAAAGTCGGCTATTTTTTTATATTTAGCGTGTAATTCTATTTTTTTTAAAATTAATGATCCGATTCGGAACCTATTTAAATATCTTAAGATTATAAAATTATCTGTTTTAATCCCAGAAGAAGATAATAAAATACTGTTGGGTAAACCGTGAAATTTATTTCTTGTTTCGATAATTTCGTAAACAAATATCGATTAATTTTTTTAACAGACAAGCGAATATATATAGTGATAAATAATTCTGCAATAGTAATAAAGTAAAACATAGCCTGTAGATAGTTAAAAAAACATTTCTTCAAATCAAATACAATTCTGCAATTTAGTTTTGTTTCGGATTTATGGAAAAAAAAATTATTTTGACGAGAGGATAATTGAAGCGTAACGTTTCAAACGTGAGCTTGTTCCTCGAGTTACACACGTGTGATCTTCCGATTGGCCGCGGTCCAGCTCTCCAGAGGCTGTTGTTTGTAGATCGTGTCTCGCGAATGGACGAATCAAAGGAGCCGTCTCGTGTGACTTGTAAAGCCAGAACTCAAGGAAATCAGTGAAGAGATCAGTCGACTGATGACTTGATCACTCAAGACTTTGTTCACTATCATTGATCTTACCAATTGCTGATTCACCGAGCTAATACCTATCTATTTTCATTCGTTCAACAGCAAGTCTCACGACGGAAAATTGACAACTGTTCTTTTTTTCTTGGTTTACCACACTTTATTATTATTGTTTTATATATATATATATATATATATATATATATACATTTATTATTAAACATAAACTGTAATTTGTTAATTTTTGATTTTAAAAATCCTTTATGGTTGACACTTTTAAATAAATCCAAATGCGTCTAATTAATAATTTTGTGGGGGTCCGCTACATTGATAGTGTTTCTCCCGATGTTGATTCTGTAAAATTTCAGCCCCCCCTCATTTCTGCATAGGAAAAGAGCAGCCTTAAGGGTTGGGGTTACGTTACATAAAAAAATAAGGTGAATACAACCGAAGTAGGAGTCACATTCAGGGTTATGGATGTCGATTAGTGTTCGTATCATCTTCAGGTATTATCCAAATTTTTGTAAAAATTAGAACCACAAACAATTCCAATGTTGGGGGAATACGGTAAGAGTTGTTCGCTGTTCCCATTGGAACAGTCGGCCAGCTGTCTCCTAAACTGGTCGAGGTACGAAGAAGCGAATGCTGCGTCCCCACAGCAAACTCTTCTCCCGTTATCGGAAGGGCGTGGGACAAGTACCCAATGCCCGATCTACCTGATGCAGGTTTTTCTAGGGTTTTCCCTGCATTACTTTTAGGCGAATGCCGGGTAGGTTCCTTAAACTATAGCCCGGGGCCCCTAGTTAACCCTTGACTACCTTCCTCTACCCTTCCGCTTCCCCCCTTTCAAATCCCTTCCTATGCTATTAAAGGGGTGTTGTCACTATGTGGATTACCCTCATGTAGCCTCTTACCCTAAAAAAAAAATCATACGGAGAGAAAAGTGAACAATTTAATTTACGTCTTACAGAGGTACTTTTTTTTTTCGCGCTCCTTGTGAAATCTCACCTCACCGGAATAGAACAATTCAAGTAGCCCCCGTACCTCGTGAAAGAGCTCAAGTACTTTGAAATTGGCACCGGCCACAAAGCACGACCATTTTCCATTGCAACCACACGGGCAGGACGTAAAATAAATTCTGATCTCATAGCCAAGGTTTTAGTACTCTGTATTTTTCATCACTTCACGTACTCGCTGATTTATTTCGGACGTCCCGATTAATATTTTAGAACATCCTCACTTCGACGTTGGTCATTTTGGTCCTTTAACCTTCTATTGAGGACACGTTACACTCTTCAGTGAAACAAAAAATAACAATTGATAAAAAAAAGTATTTTAAAACGTTTCGTCTTTATTTTAGGACATCGTCGGGTGTATATAGGAATAATTTATCTATTGGAGTGTTATAAATAAGTTTTAATAATACGCAAAACAGCCAAATACAGACAACTGGTAATATAAATACCCACACAACGTTTCCGGGATCCTTGTCACTTTCGTCAGGTGTCGGGTATTTGGCTATTTTGCGTATTATTAATTTTAATTCAGACGTAAATTTTTTCATTCTATAAAATTTTTTTTTGTACATTAATCAATTTCTTCAACAAATGTTGCTTAAAATATATTTATATATGTTAATTTTTAGCAGATATAAAATTGTTTATATTAATTAATACCACGGCTAATAAATATTTTATGAAAATTAAATACTCAAATTTATTAATTTTATTATGAACTAATGCTCGGCTTCTAATAATTAATTCAGTGGTGTTCATAACCCCGGATTTGATCCAATCTCCGGTGGCTTTCCCGTTATTTGTATGTAACGAACCTCCACCCCCACCCCTAAGCGTACTGCCTTCCAATGCCGCAAGGGTTGAAGTTCTACCAAAAAAATATCTGGAGAAACCTCATTGGCCCCGAAAAAAAATTTCATTCCACGACAATATCGGTCGTTTTAACATATTTGAAAATTTCCACCCCCGTTCCTGTGTGGTGGGTTAACCGGCAAGTTGAATGTCATAATCAAACTCATCGACATCCATAACCCTCCAGGATTTGACTCCAATATTGGTTGTTTTCAGTTTATATTTTTTTATAGCGTTCCTTCACCCCAACCCCTAACGGTGCTTCCTTTCCCATGCCGAAAGGAGGCTGAAATTTTATACAATCAACATCGGGGGAAACACTATCAGTCCTTTATCAGGATCTTACGAAAGTGTCAAGAAATGCACACTTCATTTGTCATGACCTGAGATGTTCATATTCACAGTTTCAACTCTTACTTGGTATCAGTCCTACACAGATGAAGACAATACTGTATGTAATTAAAATTTTCTCATTGAAAAATGTATGTATGGGTCGCGGTCCAAACGTTAGCATCAATATTTGTGTATTTCCGGTATTTCCGGTCGTCTGTGGGGTTCAAGGATCTGTGATGACCAGCCTGCCTCGTCCAGGTAGTTTTGACAACAGTCCAGAGAGGCGTCTAGCCAAGAAAAATAGACACACACACACGTAACTCGGTCCAATTAATAAGGCCACGGCAAAAAAGACACGTCAAAGGTACGGGCGAAAGGGAAGTAGACAGACGTCGTGAAGTTTAAATTACGTTGGCGGGGAAATGAAGAAAAAAAAAACCTGCAGGAATTAGTAAAGCCCAATAAGCATGGAGAGTGTCCCGTCAAAAATTATGAGAAGGGACAGGAAAGTTGTAAACATAAACAAGGATTAAAAATAACTCTTCGCCAAACCGGGAGACCACCAGCATCCTTGGGAGGCTTCGAGTTCTTAATATAAATTATTCTATGTGTAGAAACACCATTTAGAATAATTATCAAACAGTATTTTTTTTTGTTTAAGACATTCACTTTTGAAAACCAGATGTGGGGAATTATTTTTCTTATACTAATATTTTAACCACGTCATAGTTTGAATGGCGAACGAATGAATAATGCTTTATTACTTGCATTGCACATCCTGGCCTCGGAATGATGACGTATTATTGTATGTAATCTTGTTGGGAACAATATTGTATGTATATATATTTATATATATGTGGCGGATTTAACTTGGTGGAAGAGTCCGTGTGTTGGGGCACTACACGAGAAGAAAATTAAATAAGCGTGATACAACTGAATGCGATTATTAACGAGACTTTTTAAAGTAAATTAATATTTTATTTACCTTTTTTCAATGTTTCATGCGCACTGGTCGAATGCTCGAAACGAACTGAACTTGTATTGTTTTACTGAATGAGACAAAAGACTTATCTCGTAAAAACATTACAAGTTCATAAATATTCTTAGCATAGTGCAGTGTTTTATTCTTTGATTTCCGCGGCGACGAGTAGCTCTCTGTGGCCCAATCCCTTCTTCCTCCTCTCCGCTACAGCTGGGGGATGACGAGTCAGCGATGCTAGTAGGTGGAGGCTAGGTGGAGGCTAGGTGGAGGCTATATATATATATATATATATATATATATATATATATACATTATTTCTACAGCGACGACGACCATAAATCTCAGCTTATTTCTAAGAAGATTTGATTAGACTTGCTTGACATATAACTAGGGTAAATTTATTGAAACTAATTTTTGTACGAAATGAAAAATATTATTTAAAAAAAATTAAACGGCTTGAAATTTACAGACGTTTAATATATTTAATTGCATTGAATTAACTCGAGGTGTTTATTTTATAACTCCAGGTGTTATTAATTGTATATTATAGATTTTTATAAGGTTACTTGAAAATATAAATGGATGGTTATAAAAATAATTTTCAAATTTACAGATATTATTTAACAAATGTTTAATGCAACCGTGAAACATTTGCAATTATTAATTTATGGATATATAAACTTTCTGGCGTTAAATATTAAACAATTTTCGAGAAACACAATAAATAACATAATAAGACCTCTGATTTTTATTTTCGTTTCTGCTTCTCATTTTATAATAATTTACTTAATATTGAAACACCATAAGCATAAGCTTGTCTATAATTAAAAGTTAAACCTGTTTTTTTTTTTAAAAAAAAATTTAAAACACTTAACAACTTTTCAGACCGATTATTATCACAATTCTTTATTTAAACCATTTAGTTTAAGTCTTCAAACCTCTTTATTTTAATTCATTTTCTTATTCTTCTGTTTTCTTTCAGAAGAAAAATTTTTTATTTCCCGTCATATCGCGGCCTGAAGAAGCCGTAAATGTGTACAGAAACGTTGTTGCTGTTCTCTGCTTAATTTTAAGATACTGTGACTAATAATTTTTTTTTCGAGTTATGAAGATTGTTAATGGCCATTAAATATATACGAAAAAATTAATACAAAATTTACAGATATTTTAAAATATTTTTTAGAACCATTTTAACGACGTTTCGGGTCTTTTTGTTGAAGGTTGAAGACTTGAGTGGTTCTATTGAATAACTGTGATACTAATGGAACCCAAAAGTTGTTAAGTGTTTAAGATTTATTATATATTACCATATTGCAAGGGTGAACCTATATTTAATTAATTCGAATTGATTTACTGTTTGTACTTTCTTAACATTTATATTTATGCAGTTGAGGATGACAAAGCTTGCCGAAAAACTACTGCTACTTTTTCTTCTCATTCTTCTGGGTTTTTTTTTTGACGAATTCGAATAAAAAAAACCTGGAAGACTTAAATGGTTTCATTGACGAGCTTTGTGTTTTTTTAAAAAAATATCAAGCACCTAAATCTTTGAATTGTGTTTTTGAATTAATAAATAAGACACTTTATTTTTTATTTATAGCGTTACGACGTTTCGATACGTGTTCGTAGCTTCTTCAGGTATTATCCTAAAAGGGAGATATTTACAAATTATTATTATATGTTTTTTTATATAACGTTACGTCGTTTCGATACTTGTTCCTAGCTAGAGGAGATATTTACAAATGATTAATATACGGATAATACTCTGAAGACGAAACGAACACGTATCGAAACGACGTAACGCTATAAATAATAAAAAAAATAAAGTGTCTTGTAAAGGGTCATTAACTGAGGTTTTAAAGACTTAAACATCTTGTAAAATTAAAGGACGTTTAATTTTCCAATTGGATTGATTTTACTGTCTGTAACGACATTTAAAAGGTCTAGGTAAATTTTAAGTTGTTTTGTTTCTTTCGTTTGGTTATTATATCCATCAAACACTTCATTCGTCTTTCTTCCATAGCCAGTGTAAAAATATTAGAAACTAGGTTGGTTAAATTTCTCTGGATGAGTAAAGAAATTATATATATATCACTGAATAAGGCGATTTCAATTAATTAATATCGTATTGAAAACTAATTATAATTTCTTTGGAAACCAACTAGTAAAAATTCAGAGTTAAGTATTACCTCTGGAATCACTTCCGTACATGTCAACTGCCCTCTGCTAACTTTACATAATAGATGGCAGCAGCAGCAGTAACAAGTCGGCTAAATTTACATAATAGATGGCAGCAGTAACACGGGAGCCTAATTTAAGGTGCCACATGCAATTTATCTGTTCTTCCTCAAATAATATATATATATTTTTTCCTTCTGATGAAAACTGTCGCAGGGGCAGGATAAAAATAGTCTAATTCAGAAATTTGGCTATAATTAATATCAAGGTTCCGGTGACCGTCTACAAAAGAACCAACTTAAATTGTGTCGATAGTAATTAAATTTAATTAAAAAGACTCTGATAATTCAAGCAACATTTTTTTTTTAAAAAAACCTGAAATAGTCTCATTTATTATTTTTATAAATTGAGGTTTATTATTAGTTTGCGGTTGTAAGGGAAGTTGTAATAATTTATAATTGCAAATGAAAAATCGTAACTACTTTTATGAGTATTCGTTGGAAGTTACTGTCAATTTTTGGAATTAATGACTTTTAAATATATTTAATTATAGATGATAATGGCACGACTCTCCGTTTTTGAACTAAGGTTCCCACAAGTCGAGGTCTGTTTTGACAGGTGTATGTTCCGGGGGTCACAGACCTTGGACATACGGTAAGAGTTGTTCTCTATTCCCATTGGAGCAGTCGGCCAGCTGCCTCCTAAACTGGTCGAGGCACGGAGAAGGGAATGCTGCGTCTCCACAGCAAACCTTTCTCCCGCCATCCAGGGAAGGGCGTGTGGGACAAGTACCCAATGCCCGACCTACCTGATGCAGGTTTTTCTAGGGTTTTCCCCTGCATTTCTTTAGGCGAATGCCGGGTAGGATCCTTAAACCATAGCCCGGGGGCCCTAGTTAACCCTTGGCTACCTTCCTCTACCCTTCTCTTTCACATCCCTTCCTATGCTATTAAAGGGGAGTTGCCGAACGTGGATCACCCTCATGTAGCCTGTTGCCCTAAAAAAATGATAATGGCTCAATATTTCCGAAAGATCAGTTTTTTAAGAGACGTTTATTTGGCTTTTTTTATGTTTGATATTATTACTCGTAAAAAAACAGTTATGTAGTAAAGAATAGCGTAGTGTCCTCCTTATGTACAAAATTTGTTTTACAAAGATTAGTAAACTACATGACGTGAGGACAATTCGCCTTTAATAGCATAGGAAGGGGATTTTGAAATGGGGGGGGGGAATCGAGATGTGTAGAGGAAAGTAGCCAAGGGTTAGCGTGGGGGCTGTATTTTTAAGGATATCACCTGGAATTCTCCTAAAAGTGTTTCAGAACAAACCATAAAAAAAACCTTAATCAGGCAGGTGGGGCCCCGGGGTACTTGTCCCACGCCGTACCTGATGACGGGAGGGAGAGGGGGGTTTTCTATTTTGTGGGGGAAGCGTCGACCAGTCTAGGAGGCAGCTGGCCGACTGTTCCAAAATAACGGTCTGTGTTTTTTACATTTGCCTTGACTGATAATCGATTTCTTAAGCAATGATATCGTTACAAGATGTTCAAGTCTTTAATACATCAGTTAATGACACTTTACAAGACACTTTATTTATAGCGTTACGACGTTTCGATACGTGTTTGTATCTTCTTCAGAGTATTATCCATATATTAATCATTTATATCTCCTCTAGCTGGGAACAGGTATCAAAACGACGTAACGCTATAAATAAAAAATTCATATATGAATTATTTGTAAATATCTCCTCCCCTTTAGGATAATAGCTGAAGAAGCTATGAACATGTATCGAAACGACGTAACGTTATAAATAAATAAAAATATCGTAATATATTAAAAAAACGCTATAAATAAAAATACATATATTAATTATTTGTAAATATATCCATTTTTTGGATAATACCTGAAGAAGCTACGAACGCGTATCGAAACGTCGTAAGGCTATAAATAAATAAAATATCGTAATATATCAAAAAGAACGCTATGAATAAAAATAAATAAAATGTAATTCAAAGTTGGGGGAAGGAAATACACAATTCCCCAATGTGACGATGAATCAACAACGGTGGTGCAGGTAGGTGGTTGGTGGCTTTCGGCCAAGGCGTCGGAGCGTAAAGCTCAACTGAGCCCTGCTTACGTAACCGACACTTGGACACGTCATAGCTTCTTATACAAAAACAGTGGTCCCCCTCCCACTCATCTTGGGGTATTCTTAGGGTTTTGATACCTTGCCATATTCCACGTCCCGTAATAATAATGGAATAAATCTCGTAAAGGTTCTCCGGGGGTTTTTTTTGGGGCGTGGTGCGTTGGTCAATTCGCTGAACTCTTTCGTTGTTGATATTGACGGTGTATAATGGCCGACCGCAGTTTTGTTTACCAGGGGATTGGGCTTCTTAGATGCACCTGAATGCAATACATATTAGAATTTTGTATGGACCAGAGATGAGTTTTATTGTCTTTGAGAAATAACCGTCAAAAAAATCGGTCCTAAAACGGATGGATTGAGCTGATTGGATTCCCGGTTTCAGTCGACCAAGTCTTCGTCGTCGTAGGTGCCGATGTCGCGAAAGCGATCCAGGTGATTCTTGACAGTGAGTGACCATGGTTTGACGCGCGGATGGAATTACGCTGGGCCCACTGAGAGTTGATTCTTTCGTGACAGATTGGGCTGACCAGTAGCGAGGGGAGAGACTCGAGCTGTGTGCCAACTCACCTGCGGCGGTCTTTTCTTAGCCCGACGGCCATGTTGGCCGCGCTCTTCCTGTCATCTTGCGGAGCCGCCCACTGGCCAACAGACTCCAGCTCCACAAACAAGCAGCACCACTCTGGATATTTAGTGCCGACCTCATCAGTCCGTCGTCCAGGTCTTAAACGGAGGGGCTCCAGGGCACCCCACGATCTTGCCTCATCCATCCTCTTTCTTAACCACGTGGATCATCGGGAGAGTTTAAAAGCTCGGAACTGAGCTCGTCCGCCGGAACTGGTCTAGATACGTTCACGTGGTTGGGGTAAAAAGGAGGTGAAATGCTGATGGCAGAGGAAGTAATGATCAAAAATGGGAATGTATCTTGGTTCCTCCGAGAAAATATACTGTAAAAGACAGACGGAAACCTCCTGCGAACGATATTGGACGTCGTAGATAATAACAGTATTGAGACTCTAGACCAAAAATTCATTACAGAGTGAACCGTAACCGATAGAAACATAAACAAAATTTTCACGAATTCTTTCTTTTAAGCATATACATTTTCTCAAGACGCTTCTCTACTTGTTGATCAGATTTGATATTCACTCATTTATGATATCTTTGCCCTCAGGATATAATTTGTGAAAGTTTCATAATTTAAATTTCAATAACTATTTCTTTAGCCACTATATAAAACTTATTTCAATAAAAATCTGTTTCGTAATTTGACTTATCCTGATCATATTTACGTAAAACACGCAGTAATGTACTGTTTTGTACAACTGATTTATCGAGTAGATTTCCCAAACTCTTCAGAGCAATCCCCACATTTTTTTCCAAAATGTCTCGGATCACTTTTGTGAGATTCCAAAGACACACACAGTCGATAAGGACGGTCGTCAATTACTCCGGAAAATCGATAAAACGCTGAGTCAATATCCAAGAGAATCGATAATTATCATTTGAATGGACTTGCTGGGAGGCTTTTCGATTTCACAGAATCTCCGCGGCACCAAAGAATAAACGGGATTATAATTATTTTTTTTAAAAAAAAGAATTATAATGGTCAAAAAGTCTGAACAAGTTTAGTATTAAATATTTACTTCAATAGATTTCATTGACATTTAAATTAATAAATCAGTTAATGACACTTGTTTATTTATAGTTTTATAAGAATATAGATTATTAACTCTATCTTCTATATAATGAAAATGGATGTATATTTGTATGTATGTATTTACATTAATTTCTATACAAATTTAAACGCGTGGACAAAACTCAAGAAACGGTACTGTGGGGAGATGAGAAACCACTAGCAGAAATGTGAAAAGAATTATAATTGAAAAATAATTTTGACTTAATAATTTTGTGTCAAATTACTGCGCGCCAGAGAGACGTTACTACGCGACGAACAAAGGATATAGTTCCCTTTTTCCGTAATGAAATAAAGCAGAAATATTTTCATTGAATAAAAAGTATAATTTTATCCAGCAATACACCATCGTATTGTAATAAAAAAAAAACTATACGAAATACTTTACGATACTTGCGGATACTTTCGCGCCATATTAGTGACTCCAATATGGCGATCTTTTGTTTACATTGTGAGTATAACTAACAATTTCATCAATTTAATCTTTTATACTGTCTGAAGACTGTAATATTCAATAAGTATATTTAAGTATTCTATTCGAAAAGAAGTCCGGATGTTTTGTTGGGTTGGTGCAATAAAATTGAATGTATTTTACAGCTCTTCAATTAATGCACTATCGGTCGAAAGTGTGTACGAGAACTAGGAACAGTTAGATTTAGGTAAAATCACTTCTTGACTAAATATTAATATAGAATTAAATACTTTACCGGGTGTATATAAATAATTACACGGGCAACGCCGGGCTCCCAGCTAGTAAATAAATAAAAATAAAGTGTCTGTAGAAGGTCATTAACTGAATTATTAATTAATAAACAGACGTAAAATAAAAACTTACGATATTTTAAATTAATTACTGTGTACTTTGATGTTGTTATTAGATTACAGTCCCTACCAATAAGTTGTAATTATTATTATTTTTTAACGAAGACCTTATAAGTTTTAAAAATGCATTTATTCGATTTTTATAACATTTTTTTGCCTGATTATATTAGGTCGTTAATGTGAAATTTGTATCGACATTAATTAACATAATTATTTTAGGGAATTTTAGTGTTAATATCTCCATATTTTGTTCGTGTTTATTATAAATAGTAAGACTATACTGAATGTGAAGGAAAATTGTCTGTCTCAACTATGTGAAAATCAGAAGATGTTCTCCTAAACATTCACTCGTCAAAAAAAAAAAATGGCGGAAATAGACTGGCTGATAATTCCAGATACTTAAACATAGACAACTACGTTATTAGATGATTAGAATAAACCTGTCAAGGTATTGGTGTTTCTTGCGGTAGGAGAAGTTTGTAGGCCAACTAACACAAATATTTGCCAGAGGGGCAAACACACGCAACCAAGATTAGTGAGGAAGGAGGCAACTCGGAGCACTGACTAAGCTGGCCTTGGAGGTTAAAAGCGAACTTCTAGCCGATGTTCACTTCAACGAACTGGTCTAGTTCTAGTCGGTTGGTCTGACCATTGCGACGGTCTAAACGTTCACTCCTAAATCTTTCCGGATTTATTAGGTGAGGGTAAAAAAAAAAAAATATTTTATTTTCTATGTGACGTCAGTTCAATCAATAAACCCGCCAAACATTCCATAAAATAAAAATTTAAAATAACACAACGTTTCGTTACCTTTTCTTGAATCTTCCTCAGGTGCACCCAGTATAAAAGAAAGCAGAGATTTTGTATACGTCCGGAAAAAAATTCAAACATTAAATATTAACTTCAATTGATACTGAAATAAGTACGAATACAAAAACCACTACGTTTCGTCCCTCATTTGGGACTTCATCAGGACATCATAATATATTTTTATTTTTATTTTTAAAAAAATAAGATTTAATAATTAAGCTTAGTTCTAAATTTTTATTCCAATGATGTTGAATTTCTGTCTTAATTCGATTGTGTAAAAAAACCCAAAATTTTCAATTATTTTATTCCTGGAATATTTAATATGATAGAAAGGGTTGTGAATAAAAAATTAATATGGCTTCAATTCCACTTAGAACCGAAAATCCTTTCGGTTATTATTAAAAATAAAAATTGATCCTACTAATTAAAGGACCTGTAATATTATAGTACAATAAAATTAATACATAAATTCAACATCCTTGAATAAATATTTATCAAAATAAAATATAATTTTTTGAACTATTATGATGTCAGAAATAATTTTTTTTTAATTATTAAAAAAACATTAATTTTTGAAAAAAAAAAAAATTGTATAAGACGTTTCGTCCTTGGAATTAGGACCACTTCAGTTTTGGAAATCAACAACGTGTTTAATCTAACCAAAAAAACAACATATGAACAATCAATATTTGTTACTATTTAAACATATTTTGTAATGGTTTTAATGCTGGTTTGATTAATCATGTTCTTGATTTAAATTTCCAAAACTGATGTGGTCCTAATAATCCAAGGATTATTTCAAAAAATTAATATTTCACTTATAAATTGTCAATTAATCTCATTAATTTTATTTCTGACTTAAGTGGCCGTCAAATTGTATTATTGTTAGTATTAAAGGTGACAGTTTATTATGTTCACGTGAGGAAGTCCCAAATTTGGGGGCGAAACGTCGCGGGGGGGGGGGGGGCGTGAGGGTTCTGTTAGAATTAATTTCAAACTGTTGAAGTGCATTTTTACCATTTATTCTGGCTTATTGGAAAATATATTATATATGTTTTAAAAAGAATTTATCCTTGTATATTTTTGGTACGTATGTGCCAGGGTAAATTCTATGGGTACTTCGTCGGGGAATAAATGAAGGGGGGAAATGTCTGCGAAGAAAGTAACTTAGTTTAGGATATTTGATAAGGGGTGAAGAAACACAAATATTCCTTTAATGTTGTTAAACAGAAGGTAGTAAGAGTTTCCATAAAAACCTCGCAGCGTAGTTGATATCGCTTGAGGATCAAGTTTCTACGGGACCAAGAAGGAAACACTTTCAATCATCCAAACGTGCTGCGCTTGAAGATGTGTCAGGCAGGCATTGATTTCAAAATTCATTTCTCAACCATATTTCCCCCCCCCTCCCTCCCTTTCCCGAGTTCTTGGCTGAGATCAATGTTTATTTGGTTTGCCAACCATATTTTTTTTTAGTGTGTTGATGTTGAGTTCTGGACTGTTTTTATGTTTCTCTCTGATTTGATTTAATTTATTTGTTCCGTCAGATTATGAACGGGAAAATCATTGCGAAGTAAAATACACAATCACATAGCCCACGTGTATATATATATATATATATATTAGGTATCTATAGCAAAGACAGTAGTTGGTTTATCTTGAATTGAGGACCGTTGTCGCCATGTTGGAAAACTTGAGAACTTTATCTTATCCAACATGGCGGCGACATTGGTCCACTATACTCTCTCAGTTTCCCATCCATACCAATTTTTTTTTTATAACGTGGCATCGTCACTCGCGTATAAATCCTTTGTTCCCATATCCCCTGAGGATCAGTGAGTCAATTTTTGCACGAGAAAGAATATTTAGCAAGATTGTTGCCGCGTTTGATCACAGTGGTCGATTCATTTTGCTAGTTTGGAGGATTTCTTTAATATCGAAAATCCTGACGGGTCTCGACACCGTTAGACAAATGTTGAAACATGTTTCAGAGATCAAAAACAATGTCGAAATACTGAGATTTTGTAAGTGAACCGGTTCCGATGAACGCGAAGACGGTGCAATTTTCAGTGAAAATGTGCGGTTGTCCACATCAGCTATTAAGAAAGACGGGAACGTTAAATAGAGAATATTGTTGGTCCGCTTGAATCCAGGAATGAAGAAAATTCAACATCTTTTTGATCAAGCAGTGGTCCTCCGCCAATACACGGCTGCAGACCTGTGCAGTTTCTCTGGTGAATATTGTCGTTTTGAATTTTGGAACTGTTACCGTATTCGCCATATTTGACCTCACTATTCCCTACCATAAAAATTGGCTCTTCAACAAGATTATTACCGTTGAGGACTCCAGAAATTAAACTTTTTCAAGAGACGGTGAAATGCTGGATGAAGTAAATCGAGCTTTAAGATTCGGATTTCTTTTTGCTAGAACTTATCTTCGTGGAATACGGTTACATATGTGGTAATTTATTCTACAGTAATAATAATATGTGGAACGGTTTGAGTGATGTCACGTTGTTCATCGAACACGGTCCCGTGTAGTTGGTGAAGGAGAGCAACGGTTGTCCGTGAACACGTGAGCCAGAACTTGTTCGACCTCGCTCGAAGATTTGGTGGTTACCGGAGAGTTCCGGGAACCCTTTTTCGTAGAGGTTGTGTGTAAATGGTAACGCTCCAGCGGTCCAGGCTAAATGCATCTGCGGACCTCGGGTCGGTGACGTCACATCCGAGTGGCATTGCGAAAGCCTCTGGAACGGCGCCACGTCTCTCTGGAGTCCTGTCCTGCGGGAGTATTTATAGACAGCGCTAAACACGCGGCCGCCTTGCGTTTATATCGAAACCCCTGATTGTTTACCTCACCGCGCCCAGGACATCCCCCGCTGCCTCTGCTCGCACAAATCGATTACACTAACCTCCATCACCGTGAGATGTGGCCTGCGACCGGCCAGTCCTTGAAGGCGATGAGTAATCTTTCATAGATTTACTCTACACGAATGATCAGGGCTGAGCGCCATCAAACTGACATGGCGCCCGTTTCTAACCTGATCTTTTTATGACTCAAGGAACTTAACACCAGCAAAGTCTGCGACGGATAAGGGGAAACCTAACCACTTAAAAGAATTATGGAATTTCGATGAAACATCAACAAGTAATAGATGCCAAGTTCTTATTGCATCAGTTCCAGCTCATCAGTTTCTCTACAATCTCTTTGATAATCCAGGTGTCCTTGTGTACTGTGGAGCCACAGTCACATACCTCGAATACAGTTCTTTTCAAATGGGAGCCGATTTGTCCTTGAAGCTCTTCCTTGTGCCGTCCAATCAAATTCATGAGCGACATTGTCCATGTAGCTGCAGTAAGTTTTTTTTTTTGCCATTCATTACTGACGATGTGTCAACATTTGTCTATTTCTCTAGCTCTCATTCGCTGACAGCCAGGACCATTATATTCCTTTACACATAGCAACATGCATAACTGTCTTTACCAAATCTTAAGAAAAACACATCATCCTCACTCAGTACTCCATAGAGGACACTCCCAGTTCGATTATTCACCTGTCAAAGCTTTCTCACTTTCAAGGTGCTCTGGTAAAAAAAAATATTGATTTCTAAGTCATATACCTTTGTCGATAGTCAATATCAAATGATAACACTTAAATGTCATCTTATGATACATCCAAAGAGGAATGGGAAATATGACTGGATATCAGGAAGTGTAGATTATCTGCATTTGATAAACTGGTCTTACTATAAAAACCACAAGGTTTTATACAAACTTATTGTTATTGTCTGGAAATCATTATAGTAAAATTTCATCACCAAGACTGATTAATGACTACTACTGGTTGTTGGTGCTCTTAATTACTCCAAAAAAACTGGAAATATATTCATTTATTTAATAAAAAGACTTAAACATAAATTACTTTTTTTTAAGTAACAGGCTACATGTGGGTAATGCATGTGGTGGCAACTCCCCTTTAATAGAATAGGAAGGGATTTGAAAGGAGAGAACCAGAAAGGTAGCGGAAGGTCCCTTGGCTATGATTTAAGGATCCTACCTGGTGATCACCTAAAAGTGATTCAGGACAAACCCTAGAAAACCTGTATCAGGTAGGTCGGGTGCTTGGAACTTGTCCCATTCCCTTCCGATGGTGGGAGAGGAGTTTGCTGTGGGGACACAGCTTCCCTTCTTCATGTCTCAACAAGTTTAGGAGGCACAAAAAACGGATATTTCATTAAAATTTGTGTCAATATGGATCGCTTGGAAGTTTTTGTTGCAATAGGGCAACATGTAAATCCCATTTCAAGAGTAGTGAATTAAAAAAATTAATAACAAATATTTTATTTCTTCGGCATGATGATTTTCCAACTTAAGAGTATACTGTTTTTGGTCCAGGGAACAGAATTTTTTTTATGCAAAATGAGGTTGTCCCACAAAAAAATATTGCAAGAAATAAAAGTAATTAAAAATGTTGCTAAATGACTCAAATGTTGCCTCGTGTGAATTACAGGATGTTACAAGAAAGATTTTATTAACAGCATTGGTGTAAGTACAGGAGAAACACAAACATTTTATGGAATATGTAAACGGAACCTGTAGCGTCATCTTTATTTGACAATAAATGGTTGTGAATAATCTTAAATGCCATCTACCTTGTTTCTTTTCTGTAAAAACAGCACAACAACATTTATAGTTGTAGTTAATAGATATATATATTTTTGCGTAAATAGTATTGTAGTTTCTGACCAATTATTCATCGAATTAGAATTATTTAACATTTATTTCATTGCATGGAGTAAAGAGACTTGAGTGATAACAGGCAATGTTGTGTAATAAATAATATTGCAAAATATATTTAAGTTCTCCATTATTAACCACCTGTATAACCTTTTTTGTTTTACCATTTCTGCATGTGATCTGAAGTAGAATTTGGCCTGGGATTGTTTTCAATGTAAAAATAATTTTAAATTTAGTATTTCATGGTTGTTAATAATTTTTACATTTATTAAATTAATATCTACTTGAAAAAGATTAGTGCATTTATTATTATTTAGTTGTTTAAGATATCAAATTAATATCTTTAGTTTTATTTTTTATCTTCAAACACTAGAATTAGACACTTTTCCTTCATAAAAACGTCGTTAAGTAGATCATCTAAATTTTTTAATTAAATTCAAATAATTGTGGTCATGTCTAATACCAAGTTTGTAACATCTGATTGGTAGAAGCCAGAAGTTTTGCCTGATAACAAATTGGTTTCCTGCCATGTTCATAGAACAGAAAAGGGATATCTGGGGTGGTACTCCACCTTCCTTAACCATACCCTCCATCAAGACTCATAATGCCCCATGTAACCTTCTAAAATATAATAGATGTAGCACTTTAAATATATGTTAGATAATTATTGTCTAGGTGACAAACCCTCATTTACTGCTTTTATTTGATTTTTTCTCATTGTGCTTAGGCATTATAAGGTTTGGAATTTATGAACTTTATCAAAAAAATGTTTTTTTAAGTTGTCATAATGTTGTCATCGTATTTGTAGGAGTCTGGACTCCGAAGTCTGGTGCCACTCCTGAGCCGACACCTCAGCCAGAACACCAGCAGCAAGACGAGAGGAAGGACAACCAGGAACAGGATGTTCCTCAGCAGCCAGTATGGACACCGGCTGCGAGCCCAACAGCAGAGCGCCGCTTCAGACCTGTGAACTTCACCACATCTCTGCAAGTGGAGGTGAGATCTATACCACAATACTTGGGTTCATAGATGGTGGTGTTGAAACCATGAACTAAGTTTATGACAATGTTGCAGGACTCCACCAAGCAGACGTCGACATCATCATCGTCTTCGTTCATTCAGCAGTCACTGAGTCAAACCTCGGAGTCATCTGTGCTACCGCCATGGAAGCAGCCTGAAGAAGTGGTCAGTCGTCTGGTGCAGAGTCAGAGTGCACCTGCTAGTGGCTTATCGTCGCTCACAAAGCTCCCAAGGGCACAGAACCCCACCATAACACTTCTGCAGAAAGCCAGAGGTCAGTCATTACTAACAAAATAAAATTGTTACTATAAAAACATTGTTAAAGAGACAAAATAGGCTACATCACTACTGAAACAAATTGAACTTACGAATCATTCAAGTGTTTCACAATAGTAAATTCAAGATAATTGTAGTTTAACACATAATACATAATTGAATTTTTGCTTCTAGTATTGTTGTCCATTGATGTTAAATTTGTAACTGAGCTTTTACTGTACTGAAGTTATATTTTTCTCCCATTCCACTTATTTTTTTACTTAAAATTGAGAATTGAAGTGCTTCACCTAGATTTATCAAACTTTTGGCATTACATTGCACGATATAAAAAATTGGCAGACAACAAGCAAAAGAATTGGCAATGATAAAAATGGACAAAATACCTGTCTAATGAACAAACATTCCAGGAATACTCAGGGAAAGCGTTGGTAAAACTTTGACATATAGGCACCCTTAAATATTCAGAAATGGTTTTCGTCTCAATTAATCCTCTCTCAAAGAAATAGTTCAACATATATTTCAATTATAAGCAGTATAATTGTGGGTTAGTTTTTATTTCTGTTGAGAGACAAAAATACAGAACTTGCTAGTGGATATTTTGATGTGTGATAAGATACAAAACTTACACTGCATTTCTATACATTTATGGGTCGAAGAGATAATTATAATTTTGAAGTACATTGGTGTTAATTATAGTGAATTAATTAAATACAAGATTTTCGATTTAATATTAAGTGGCAAAAGCAGTCAGAATCAAGAAATTACAAATTATTCATATAAATATGTTAGACATATACTATACAGAATCTCATCTTTACGTTCAAAATTATCTATAATGTTAAAAAAAATTCATGTTTATAACTATTTATTTTAGAAAATAGTTGGTCAATATTTAACTAAAATATTATGTTGCAGAATTCCTATATTCCATAATAAGTTGTTTCATTTCCACTAGTTGACTGGCAATTAAAGGACAGTAAATTGTATTCATTGTCTAAATAATATTGGTATTAATTAAAAACACTTAATTTTTATTATCGTTGTATGTTTTAAATTGAATTATATTTATTTTCACAATCAGATAATTTTAGAAATTGATTTCTTCTTTGCAGAAGGACAGTTGCCCAAAGGAGCACTGTATTTAGATCACAAAATGACCACCAAAGAGATGGAAAAGGCTACATTTGGGCAGCATGAAATACGTAAGTTTTCAGACTGTATAACTCACCTTTAACCATGTGACATAAAGTTACTTGCCTGTAAATAATATACAATATGAAGTTAATTTATAATTTTAGAAATCAAAGACTATTCATAGCCATTGCATTTTCTGAAGTCTTACTTTAGTGGGCCATGTTGTTAAACTTTTAATAGGTGTATTTTAATATTTTTCCTGTCATTCTGCAATTGCCAAATCATTCAAGAAAATTCTAGAATGCATAATATGAGTCCATTACTTCCACATTTTCCACAAATTGGCAATGAAACCTTTTGTTACACTTGCCATGTATATAAAACAGAAATCGATGAATTTTTTAAAGATTTGTTTTAGTGGATGTTTTCTCTTTTTCATGATCGATAATCAGTCTACACTGTAAAAAAGGAATACGAAAAAGAAATGGATGGACAGAGAAAGAAGATGGCTGAATTGGGACCCAGAAAGTTTGAAGGGATTGGCCCAACCACAAAAGAAGGAATTCCTATAGTTTTGCGATCGGTAAGTAATTCTTCGTTTATACCCCTGACAAAATGCTTAACTTCCATTTCATTGGATAAGTTCTTACTATGCCAAATTTGATCAGTTATTTACATTTTTTAGGAGTAGTAGTATGTAATATGTTTTAAAATTTGTTTGTGTTATATAAAATTCCTTTATTTTTTCATGCTTAACAGAATGGAACTCAGGTTTGTGTACATACATTTTTAGTTCTTTATTATTTATATAATTAAACTAATGAAAAAATTTTTATTTTAGGAAATAAAAGATACTAACCAAGCAAAGTGGTACAAGAGAATGTACGATTCATTACACCGTACAGGAAAAGATGGTAAATATATTTAATGCTTTACTAAGTCATGAGTTATAAATTTTACCTGTAGCTGAGTTCCTGTAGATATGGAATAATTATTATAAATTTTCATGCTTCTATTTTCATTCCAGACGATTTTATCACAATCCGTTACAGACCAAGGAGAGGTGATAAAAGTTAAATTATATAAATAAAATTAATCCTTTCTATTATGGAAAGACTACTAACAATCCTTCGTGTATAAATATCTTCTAATAATTATTTCAGAAGAATGTGGCTCCTCATTTTAATCATTTCATTTTCTTCTAACAATGAGAAAAATAAATTTCTTAAGGCAATAACATTTTGCTATTTACTAAGAACATAATTTACTAAAAAAGACGTATTCTTAAAGTCAATGGAAAAAGTATAAAATTCCATTAAAACCATATATTTCTTATGTTGTTTTCATTGCACTATCCAACAACGGGTTTGAGATTTGAGTGGAACAATGAAACACATTAACAACTAACGAGCATAGTTACACCCATCCCTCCCAACCGCCATGATACATAAATTATATATGTATAAGAATAACTTTTCCTATAAAATTTTCAATGCTGTTTTCACCATCAGTGGTCAAATATACATCTTCAGTACATCACACAACATAGAGCATGTTTTGAAAGCATATTACAAGTTTCAAATTTAATAACAATATCAATTCCATTAATACACATTTTATCTTGGTTGAAAACTAACCAGCTTAAGTACTTTATCTGTAAGTCAATGGTCAAATTTGTGTTCTCATTGTGACTAACATAACTAATAACATAATATACATTGAGACTTATTAATCCAAGTTTTGTATTGCAGGCCACTACCCATACACATCTGCTGGAGGTTACCTTTCAGAGCCAGAGCCTGGTAGCTATGATTCTGATGTGGGTTACACAACAAAATATGCAACATTAGATCGCCGACGGATAAAAAACAAAGAGAATGATTTCACAACTAGCACTGTACCTCGTTCCAAGTGAGTTTTATAAATTCTACAATTTTTATTTTATTTTTGTAGATAAGGATTAAGGCGGGAGTTTTTTCATTTTAATCTTCATATGTAATTTGAGCAACAATCTAAAGAAAGTTTTATGAAAATAAAAAATACTGGAAGATAATATTTTTTATGATTTAAAAACTTTAATTCATGTATAATTTGGTTTTGGAATAAATTTAAACTTTCATAAATTCCAAAAACTCAATTGCTTAAATTGATTTATAGGCAAAATTCATCGGTTTGATAGTCCAAGCTATAAATGTAAGTGAAACATTTTTGTAAAGTAATATTTTCAAAAACAACGATTAATAATTTTAAATCAGCTGCATAATGTTATATTGACTCATGGTATGATGAGGAAGCAACACATTTAATTGAAGACAACATTGTCAGGTTACCACCCAGGTACAACAGCAATTACTGTGCAGTTCCCGGCTGGAAACCTGAGTGTATTTCCTTCAGCAAATGATAATACATTTAAATGATCACCTACACTTATGCTGGTTAATTTATTCTATTTATCATTATGTCAGCAGTTGAAACAATAAAAAAAATTGTAAGCAACCAGAATATTTAATTCTATTCTGACATTTGAATAATGCATATCATTAATATTAAGTATGAAACTCGATATTCATTATTAGTAGACCATTTATCAAAATTAAAACAACTTTTGTATAATCTTAACATGTTTACTTTAACAGATATGTTCCTCACCCATCATCAATCAAGTATGCTACTGAAATATACAAGAACCAACCAGGCAGGATTGAGGACTACGAGCCAGGACATTCATCCATATCTGACCGAGAGACGAAACAAGTAAGCTTCCCAGAAGACAATAAAAGGATATGTAACTAGTTGAAAAGCACCTTGTGTCACACACTCTCACATTACTCATCACCTATTCTTTCAATTTCAGTGGTGGGACGAGGTACTGGATATTTTTGATGGGGTACGGTTTATAAATTTACATATTTCTAAAATTATAATCTTTCTTAAAATTGTAATTAATACGTTAATGTTTTGTAACTTTTCTGGCTCAATGATATTCGCATGAAGGGCTGACCGTGTTTCAGTAATATTATTTAAATGATAAGTAACTATTATATTGCTTATGAATGTGTAATATAATTGAAATATTGCTTACAGGCTGAGTATATTTCATAACACATTATGTGCTTCAATTGTTGAGATAACTGTGTGTTCCTTCTGTATGCTCTATTTTCATTACAGATGTTGAATTATCAATAATAAACTAATCACTTATATTGTCCATTGGAAAATTAGAAATAACAAATATAAAGCAGAAAACACTCAAAAGTTGTTTTGACGTAGAAGTTAATTTCGTATATATAATACACAAAAATATTTTTCCTCCTGTGTTGTAGATGTGATTCATCAATGTTCAATTATTTAAAATTCTGTATATCAAATCTACTACTATCTTATTACAAAGTAACCATAATTTGATGAGTTATTTATTATGCTTTATTGAGTTTAAGACTGAATATATATAATAAAAAAATCGATTAATATAATATTAATTAACAATGATTAAAAGAAAGCTAAAGAGAACAACAATATTCATATGCATTAATATAGTACCTATCTTGCAAATATTATGTTAAGAATATAGTGCTGTTAGCAATATATGGAAGGTACTCGAAGACATTATTTGCAAATTAAACCCATAAAAAATTATAATGAGCAAAATGGCTTATAGTGAAAATTATTACTCATTAAACATGTTTACTTTGATTAAATCATTTCTACTCCTAGAGATATGGGCATTATTTTGTATAAATCAAGAATTTGTGGAAAATATTTTTCAAGAAGTCTACAAGTGCAGACAATAACAGAAAAATATTTGGTAGTAAAAATGGTATTGTAGAAAGGGTTACTTCATAATGAAACACTAATATTCTAAACAGAGAGTGGAAAACAATGTAGGGAAAATTATCCTCTATTGATTGTGTCAAGAGTCATAAAAAAGTTATAATTCAAAATACATTTATTTTACGTCTAAGAAAATGTACTTTTCCTATGCCAAGTTAATATAAACTTTGGGATTCTGTTTGTTTTTTGAAATAATCATTACACTCACATACTCACACCTGTAAAGCAATTTGTCTAATAATCTTATGATAAGTAATATTTTTTATAAGATTAATATGAGAGAAGCAAAATTAAATTCTGTTCAATTTAATTAAAATCGAGTATAAAAATTAAATTGTTGTCCTAACTTGTTCTTTGTGTAGTTTTTAACAACTTTTTGTTAAATTTATGACTGTGTAAGTGTACGGGGTATGGCACTGGCTCAGTTGTTACGATAACACCGTGTGTCTGTGTCTAGTGGCTGGACTCGCACTCAGGGACCCCCACTTACCGCTCCCTCCTGGCAGACGCAATGTACCACAAAGTAAGACCCCTGGCACTTTGTTGCACTTGTCCTCTAACTGCATGGACTGTGTGCTCATGATGACTTCTAACAAAATTCTGTGTAAATGGGCATGTTATATTGTTATGATTTTTTACTTACTAACATTGAATGTCCAAAGGACTTGTTCCTGAATACCAAATTACAGTTAATGATGAAGTGAGGAAGGATCCATCTACAAAAATCCTGTATAAAATTATCATTAATTGTTATATACACTACAGTACTTCTGTTGTACATGTTGTCGTACAGTTTTAATCGTTTGTCCATCCCATTCTATTTGTAGAATTATTAAATGTACGATTTTGAATGTTTTACTATACATATTTACATTTTACTTCTTCAACAGAATAATATATGTCTCCATTTAAAATAAGTGTACCAAATAATTTCTATTTTTCCTTGTTCATATCATTCATGCTATATACTTATGGTTTAATCCTGTGCTTAAAATAATTGTCTTCATTGTTTCTTATTTTCATACCTCAGTAACATAATTTATTGTCATGCATTAATAATGCCCATCAAGGTGTATTGTTGTAAATAGAAGTATTTGAAATTGGTAGAATTGGTTTTGAAATATCTTATTTTATTCCTGATTTTTTTTTACAATATATATTAATACATTTATTTTATTAGATGCACTTACTTCTACAATGGCCAATAGAACTAAGTATATGACTGAAAGAGAGTTTAAACTACATCGAAAAGACATCTCAATAAATACAGAAAGCTTTAAAATGTTTCAAGTTTGGCAGGCAGAGTCTTTGGTCTGTTAAAGAATACACAAAATTCTAATCCAAAATACTTCTCAAATGTTCAAAATTAGTAACTACTTTTCAAGGAGTAAACTTGATTTTTTTCTGTGATTATTACTTTCTTCAAAATAACAATTCCAAAAATGCCAATAAACTGTTGGTGTGCTATTAAAATCATTTTTGCATCTTGAGAGATTGTTTTAGTGATTACTAACAATATAGTATCTAAAACATGGTTCATACTAACCACGTTTGTACTTTTTTAGGTTCATAATTTTTTCAAATATGTCACATAATATAAATGTCTACATATAATAGAAAAAATATTACATAAACACTCTGATTTAAATGTCGGAATATAAAAATTTCACAGTTTACATGTGAACCATTATTATTATTGCACAAAATACACACAGAAAATTTGACCTGTTTTAAAAAATATATTTACTTGTTATTTTTGCACATCAAAATGTGTAATATATATTCAACTTAGACTATAACAAAAATTACCCATTTTCTACATTTGCAGCCAAAATATCGTAAACTTTTGATGCATTGGTATGTATTGCATATTGCTTGATGTTTTTCTGAATCATCTTTCAGTATTCTCTTAAAGGGGAATAAATTAAGCTCAGAATTAATAAGTTATAAATGTTAAACAAAATTAACTTGAAAAATTGACAGGTCTGAATATATATAGAAATGAAAGAGATGCAGTAGATGAGTTTTCTGAAATTGAGGTCAAGTCTAGCCAGTGTTTCCAGTATGATAGGGTGACACTAGCCCTCAATTTTAGGTAAGCCATCTGTTCTGTTGCTGTTTCCTGTCCATATTCAACATTTTGGTGGAAACTATATATTACATACGACATAGTCATTTCGATTTCTATTCATAAGGGGATTTTAAATTTGCATGTATGTCGTTTTACCTCACATTTAATGCACTGAATGAATTAGTTTTCGTTTGACATTAGTAGGGATAGATTTCATGATGTACATATATGCACTTAATTTACATTCATGTTATACTGCTCATTTATATACATACAAATGTATCTGATCCAGCATGCTTTATCAAAAAATTTGTCTCATTACATTAATTACTTATTCAAAACTCACATGAGCATGAGAAGTTCTGACACAATACATGGCATGCTTGGAATATTCTCTGACACTAAATAAAGCACTTCAAATTGTATATATTGGTAATTCAGTATATGGTTTCTTCAATATTTTTATAATTATTTCTTAAAAGTTAATTAATCATATGAAATTTAATTTTTAAAATCATCACAGTATAATAATAGGTAGGAACAAATGATGGTAATATTGTCTGTAAATTTATTTGATTATTATGAAATAAATACACTTTCCATATACATTCCTCTTATGTATACCATTTAAGTCAACCCATCGGGTTTTCTCGAAATTAATATTTAGTCTATAAATACCCTAGTTATGTTACGTTTTGCAATGATATTTGTGCTAAAAACTGAATTAAAGAAAGAAACTTTCTGATTCTCATTTGGTATGACATTATACAGTTTCTGATTTTATTTTTTCCATTTTTATCACAGGCAGCCAATGAGCAACTACAAGCAACGACACCTTCTGGAAAGCCATTCATGACCTAGTAAGTTAATGTGTTCATGTATATCAATATATACATACAAAATGGATTCCAAATCTAAGGATGTTTATTTGTATGTATTTACGTTGTTCTTTATACAAATTTTATCGCGTGGACAGAATGCAACAAAAATTGGTATACGTATTCTGCCAAAATCGAGAACCGGTACTGTGGGGGTGACAAACCCCTAGAATAAACGTGGAAATAATTATAGTTGAAATAAGTTACGAATTAGTGTTAAATTACTGCGCGCCAAGAGACGGTGACGTCATTGGCAAGACATTGACGCATCATAAAAATATAGTTCTGTATTTCGTAATGAAATAAAGCAGAAATATTTTGATTGAATAAAAAGAATATTTGTATTCAGTAATACAGAAATTATAATAATTAAAAACCATTATCATTAAATGTTAAATTACTGCGCGCCAAGAGACAATGACGTCACGCGAGAGAAAGACGTTACTACGCAACGAACAAAGGAAATTCTCCTTTATCAGGAATGAAATAAAGCAGAAATATTTTCTTTAAATAAAAAGTATAATTTTATACAGCAATAATAATAATAAAGAAGAATACGAATTACTTTACCATCCTTGGGAAAAATGTAAGTTAATTTTCGCGCTGTATTAGTTCTGAGTCTAGCTAACAATTTCATCAATGTAATATTTCGTAATGTATGAAGACTGAGTGACGATTATATCCTGAAATACTCAAGGAATATATTTAAGTAGTATTAAATTAAATACTTTTTCGAGTTTATATAAATAAGTACACGAGCAACGCCGGGCACCTAGCTAGTTATGCAATAAGTATATGGAGGGTTCCACTTAAGTATTTTATCACCCCCACATGTGGTTAGTCAAGTTTGGTCTCCCTTCAAGATTAAAAAATTTCACTCATCACCTTTTTAAATATAACTGGTATTTTTTTTAGATATTTCAATTGAGCATCAGGTATAAACGAGTTCCCGATAACAATGAGTCTATTTTCTGATTTTATACTGGCAGACGGCATTAGGATTTTATTAAAGAAATACTCAAGGTCTTAGAAGAAATAACCATTGCTGCAGTTAAGCATTAACTGAATTTGTTTTGAAGTAATTTCTGATCAGTTGACTGTAGGAAAACATTTTTGATATGCTATTTCTAAAAACATTCACTGAATTATTTAACACAAAAAATGTGATTTCAAAGTTTACAATTCTTAGTATTATGTGAGGATAATTACATGAAATTTAAATTTTAAAATCATTGCAGTATAATAAATCAGTAGGAACAAATGATTGTAATATTTTTTCTGTAAATTTGTTTGACTGTTATGAAATAAATACACTTTACACATACATTTTTCTGTATTATGTATACCATGTAAGTCAACCCATTGGGTTAAACTATATAGGAAAATACTCATGCATACATCTCCAAAACAAATTAGGCTCAACTGCCAACTGTGTTATAATACTATAACTGCAAAATTCATGTAAACGAAAAGCGTTTATTTGATTTTCTTTAAGATGGGAAAGATAAGATTGTTATAAGATCTAAGAGAAAATATGTATAAGTGTGAAAAAGATATGAGAGTCATATTGGTGAAAATTAATTTTAGTTGATATTAAATTAACTTATGTGACTGTAATTAACAATTATCGCTCTCTCTATTAGTTTCTTGTAACCTATAAGTTTGCGTTTGCTCTAAATTTACAATAATTTAGTTAATAATATGTTTGATACTTTTCATTTTCATAAAAAAAGAGAAACATTGATGTGCTTAAAACTCTAATTTAATTTTAAATATCCAGAATGCCTGAACTGTCACTTGTCATTTGAAAAATTTGGTAAATCTGTTCATGGTTATATTATATACTCTCTTTCCTTGATAAGTCAAAATGAATATTTATTTATTAATGAGGAAAACTCATAAAAGTATAAACAAAATATTCAAGAACAAATTCAGGATTGCGAAAGTCACTCTCGGCACATTGTCTTTCAGTGCATTGAAGGAGTCTGGCTATGAAAGTGACTCCACCCTGGTGTTCAAGAGGCGTGATGACAATCTGCAGAACCAGCTCAGCCCTGCAGAGCAGAAGATGGCTTATAAGACAATCCAGAAAGGGGGTGAGGTCCCGCTACATGGTCTACGTAAACCAGCCCCGGAAAGACCAAAGGGTGAGTACTGATTTTCGAAATTACCAATGTGAATTATGTTTTGCATCCTAATTTCAAAAAGTTATGTAAATGAATTAAAACAGACAACAAATTTCTTCCCATCTGGAAAGTATTAATTTCTATATAAATTTCATCTCACACAAATTTATTTAAATAAAGCAGTATAGTTTTTTTCTGTTATTCACATATAGCTTGAATTTGTTATAACATATAAATCACTCAACAATATATAAATTACACTAAGAATGGTTAATTGTAATAAATTTCACTGCAGAGTAGTACAATTTCAATGAATTTAATGTATTGTTCTAAATTTGACATATTTTGAGACAATTAGTACATGAGAAGGAAAGTTGTAGATTTTATTATTGGTCTGCAATTCATGAAAACATTTTGAAGTTATGCTAGACTCATGAAGTAAACACAGTCCCAGTTTATTATAAGATAGCAACAGAATTTATCTCTACAAATAATTCATAATACTAATTACCGTAATATACACATAAACCAAACATTTCAAGCAGTTTTGAAAGGGTAATAGAAATGTCAAACTAGTTGCATAAAATGTAAAGATTTCAAGCTAGTACTCTTTAACTAGTATAACAAACTACTATTTTTATTATATGAATTTTGTTAATATTAATGCCTGTATGATGATGTGTCACAACTGGGGAAGGTAAGGTAGAAAACACTAAAGAAAGTGTGAAAGCACAGTAGAAACGGCATGTTACTAATAGTTTATACCAACTTAATAAAACAATCTAGGTATGTAGATTATCACAATTCTTGAATGAGCATGTTTCATGCTATTGCACTTCTCACGAGTCTCGGCATGCATGCCGTCAACAAATGATACCAGTATTTACAATAACTAAAATAATGCACAGTATTTATTATGCTTAAATCATTCAAAATATCAAAGTACTTAATCTATTCATTAAAAATTGGAATTGATGTTATAGTTGTCAGATAAGTTATGTGTGATATCCGAGTATTGTTCACAGTGAAGTGTTATCGTAATGAATGGTTATGTAGAGGACAGTTATCCTTGGTTTAATAAAAGCATATATGTCTATTTTGTTATATTATTTTAGAGTGAACAACTATTTTTGGACATATATAATATAAATCAAAAGCTTTAGATCAAGCCAAGCTGACTGATTTAGTACTCCTTTACAAAAAAAAATAGTCTATCTTTTTATTAACTACAGGAAGTGCACTTTCTAAGTAAATCTGACCTACTCAACATATTGTTCAGTTTCCTTCATTGACATATTTTTATTTCATTTGTCTGACTGCCTTGTGACATTTGTTCTCATAAAATAACTTATGTTCATTACTTCGCATCTTACACATTCACAATCACCATCATACTTTTCTGCACTATTGCTCTGCAATCTGTTATAACTGAACTTAAAGCTTACTTACAAACAATTCAATGGTCAATATGAAATCAGATCAACCTGTCTGTACCTATTATGTTTCATTGTTGTAAATATAACAAGAAAAAAATAATTATTTAATCCAACTCAGGTTATATGATGATGGACGTCTGGATAGAGGTATTATTCAAATTACTTTAAAAAATTTTTATCATCACTTATCATTTGTGCCTATCAGCTGTACAGTCATTGTAATTCTAAGTATGAAATTGTAATAGGTTTCATATTAAAATAAATCTATTTTTCTATGGGAAGGAGTGTCTTGTATTCCAGAATGTTTTTAGCTTGAAGGTGGTAGCCCTCGAACTGGTTAAATTAAATATACACCAAATTCTTCAATTAAGTTTCTTATGATTTGTTAAAAATCTCTAGATAGTAAATCTAATTTTAGTAGAAAATTTGATTCTTGGTGGATAGCTCAATTGCAGGACAATGAGCCATGTTTCTATAATCTTGAGCATGAACTGCTATTAATGTTGCCTATTTGACAATCCGCATCTCACTATCATTGAGTAATGTTTGTCTTCAAAGGAATGTCGTCACCACATTTATGATAGTACCTACAACTCTGGTTTTACGATGATTTCTAGAACTTGAAACATTTATGTGACAGCCAAATAGTCTTCATTTGGTACTTTTGTTGGATGAAGCAGTATTGTGAGTAAAGTTTAAGGTCCTGATATATGTTTAATCACCTTGAGCATGAGCCACTATTAGAGTTGCTTTTTGATTTAGCCGCACATTTCTTCTTTGGAGCAAGCATAGTGTTGTTAAAGACATTCTCTCACCGGCCGTAGTGGGTGGCGGTTGCACCTGGTTGGTGTTACTGATCGCTGCTGCTAACCGTTGGCTGGTGTTTTGACAGACGCGCCGGGCCTTGAGTACTTCCCCCTGTCGCCCCACCTCACTCGCATCCACGTAGCGCCCCTGCGTGAGATTACGTGCTACCCTGTGACCGTACACCCAACTAACCCGCCCCCAGTCTTCTCTTCCTACAAGCGGACGGCCCCATCCTTCGTGTGCCTCAACCCTGCGCCTCCTCCCTGTCCCCCCAGACGCCTTTCGTCGCGGCACAACTCGACGCTGCGTATGTGGTCGCTGATGAGCGTAGCCGAGCAGCCAAAGGTGAAGTTTCTAAGGGATCGTCTGGCGTCCAAGATGGAGTCGCAAGCATCGCGAAGTCGCAGTCCCTCAACTTTGACCAAGTCGCCGTCTTCCGGAAGACTGAGTAGGTCGCCAGATCTGGCGTCGCCGGGGGAGGTCAGAAAAGCTCTGCAAAGGACCAAGGACAGAGACGTACGTGAGAGGCCCGGGTCTCGGGTTCTACCCCCAGGGACTATCGTACGTAGCTCCACTGCTGTATTCGCATCTGCAAAAAATTCCGCAAGGCCCTCAGAGGACAAGTCTCTCCGCGTCACTGTAGCAATGTCTGCCAGGGGACGAGAACTGCTCAGGGCGTCGTCCACGTCACCCAGGAACATCGAAACGACCAGAATAAGAACTTTAAGAAACAAACCATTGACGACGTCACCGCCATCGACAACGACCTCGGCTGCAACACGGCAAACGCCAATGAAATCACCTCCTAAGAAGGTGACCAGGACACCGTCGTATCAGTCTTTGGAAATCGCAGGAAACAAGAGAATAAAGAAGCTAGAAAAGACTGTAACAGAGACGAAGAAAAGACCTAAAGAGAAAACAAGTCCGAAGACAGGCATAACAAGAAACTCGAAAAGTGCCTCCGACGCTGCCGCAGCAAAGGATAAGAAGAAGGTCGTGAAGAAGACAGATATAAAAAGACCGTCCCCACCACCGGCACCAAAGTCTCCGGATATGACCAAGGATGCCGAAAGGCGTCGCAGTAGACTGGAAAGGACGCTACTGGAACTGGACGACGAGCCGGAGTCACAGTTTGGCAGCGTGCTTGACCTCGGCGGTCCCACGCGATCCGATAAGTTCTTCCAGCACCTTCTTCTGCGTGACCTTGAACCACCCCCGACGCCACCACGTCCTCTCGCACGCTCGACGTCGGTGCTAGAAAGAGCCCGACGCTTCCACGAACGCGGCGAACAGTTGCCGTCTCGCTCTGAACCGCAGTTAGGGCTGCTGAGTGTTTATCTGGCGTCCAAGAGGCCTGTCTCCGAGTCCAAGTTCCGCAGTCTTGACCGCGCCAGGCCGTCGCAAATACCGTTAGCATCGTCGCGGCGCCGAGCAATGGACGAGGAGCGCCGAAGCGTCAGCGAACCGCCGCCCATAACGGATAATCCGACTTCGAGTAAACCGTCGGCAACTGGCTCACCCAAGGCGGCGTCTCCCACACCGACTAAAGCAACCAGCACGTCGCCTACGCCCACAAAAACGTCGTTAGCCCGTGCGTCACTGCGACGACAGTCACCATCGCCGGCGTCATCCGCGCGATCCTCGCCGTCGCCTTCACCTTCCAGCCGACGCATTCGCGGCACTAGGACGCAGGTCGCCAAGACGGTAGAGAGTATCGGCGGGCCTAAGAAGGTAGCACGCGCGAGGAGCGCCGGAGACGCCGAAGACGTCGCCAGGCCCCACACGCCGTCGTCGCCGACGCAAGCGCTGAGCAGCACGACGCTCAACACGGACCAGAGCTACCGCGCCTACGTGTTAGAGCTGTTGCATTCCACCAGAGGCCGCAAGTCTGAACGCTTTCGGGAACTGCATCGCTTCTACGCCAGCCTGGAACGCGTAGGCCAGCTGGAAAGGACGACGTCCACGGGTGACCTGCGTCCCAGACGTCGCGGCGAAGAAATTGTCGATTTTGACCGGTGGAAGCAACTGCGCGCCCGAGAACGCGCGGAGGTAGAGCTACGGGGGCTGTACGAGCGCCTTGAGGTGGCCCAGAAGGAGCGAGACTTGTTGTTTCGCCCCCGGGATGCGTCTACGCTCCGCTGGAGGGGCGACAGAGGCCTCCGTTGCAAAGAGCGATCCGTGGAGGATATCCGCGAACACTTCGCGCGTCTCACCGCGGCGGAGGCGGCTGCTGAGATGGAGGAGGTGCGACGTCGCGACGCTGACCTCAGCAAAGACACGTACAAGCCTCTGTGGCGAGGCGCCTCCGTACTGGACCTCGCGTCCAGCCTTCGCGACGTCGTGGGATCGCATCGTGGACGCGCCGTCTCTGCCGAAAGCAGACCGCCACCAACTCCGACGCCGAGTCCATCATCGACGGCTCTCCTAAAAAAACACTTCAAGGGCATCGGCAATCACATCTGGAGCAGCTTATCCATGGAACAGGTGAACGCGCTCAAGTCACAGCTGACGGAGATCTACGGGACTTCCGGGCCTCCGCGACGCCCGTCGGACAAGTACGAGATCGCTGTGTCCGGCGTCGACGGGGTTCGGAGCCCTGGGGCCGACGCTTTGCACGTTCGCTGCAACTCTCTGCTTACTAGAGACCAGCTCTACTCGCCCACTGTGCGGCGTCGCGAGGCGGCACGCCGCGGCGCAGATAGCTTCAAGGCAGAGTCCATATCGTCTCTGCCTCACTCCACCAGAACCGGTTCAATGTCCGAGAACGAAAAGCGACGCTTGTCTATGACGCTGAGTCAGGAGATTTTAGATCGCGCAGGAGGAAACGTCGTTGGAAAATGCAAATCTGAAACCCCCGACACTGTCTCTCCTAGGACGTGCTACTCTTTAGAAATGTCCGAGGAGGCGGCGTCGGCATCTTCGCAGCGGGGCGGCAAGAACGACTTCTTGCTGGTGTTGACGCCGCAAGACTCCGGGAAGAGCGAGGTCCGCAAGGTCGTGGAAGAGTGGGCTGGCGGCGGTGGCGGAGGAACGGACAGCGGCGCCAGCTCGGAAGCTGCGTCTGTCCGCACGGTTATTCATCGCGGGAAGCTGTACCCGTCTCAGTCGTGTGCGGATCTCAAGGAGTTATTCGGCGAGTCTTCATCGGGCCGTCTCTCGACGCCGCCCCCGGACAGCAGCCGAGGAGCGTCTCCGGATCCGAGTCGGTATTGGCGCGCTTATTTGCGTGTGGCGCGTCGCGGCGAGGTGCGTCGACTTCGCGACCGTTTCGAGGCTCCGCGACGATGGCGCAGTGACCCCGAGCTTGCGAGGGCGCTGCTCGCGGGGAGAGCCCTGCGGTCTCCGGTGCCACGCGTCCCTCTGCGCGCCGACGCCCGCTACATGCCGCACATCAACGTCATCAGCAAAGTGGCGTCGCTTCTCCGAGCGTCTCGGCGCCACGTCACGTCGTCGTCCCCGCCGCCTCCGCTCCCAGAGGGAGGGAAAGGTGAGGTACGTCGTCTGCGAGACTTGTTCGAGGGGCGGCGCGTGTCCCTGCTGGGGCAAATGTTCACGTCGACGCCAGACGTCCGTGAGCTGCGGCACATCGCGCCTTTTCTGGGCTGCAGCTGGGTTGCCCACCGTCATCCTGAACCCAGATCCCGTTCCTCCCCCGAGCTCAGGCCGCCGCCTTCCCCGTCCCGTCCACGGGCCGCCTCCACCTCCCCCGTCCGCCACGCTCAGCCCAAATTCGAAGCGGATGACCGGAAGCAGAAGCAGCAGCGGCAGACGTCGCCACCTGGGAAGGACGCCTTCGCCGACCAGCATTTCGACCCCAGCATCCATCGGCCTGCGTATCGGTACCAGCCTCCGTACCGCCCCTGGACCGGCTACAGCTGGCACCGCGCCGCCGCCAGGCCCTGCGTCACCTTCCAAGGTCTCAAGAGGCCTTGCTTAAGCAGTCCCTAAACACTCAATCTTACAGTTAAATACATACTGCACAATATATTGCGGGGTTTCCCCATTGATATATTGCAATCTTTAATAGTCCACTGTCTTCCAAGTTGTTATCATAAATTTAACCTCTTTAGCAACCGTCATGAAAAATTTTCTGCGGTCCAGACAAAGCTGAGTTATTGGGCAATACACACACAGCCCTTCAGCTGCAAGACTTCCAGAATTACTGTAGAACACGAAAAACAATAATAATTTAATCTGTTCGTCTACGGCGTTGATTTTCGTTGCCCTGAGGTTCCTTAAGTGTCTTGACCAATCATGCTCCGAGTTCAATATACAATCAAAAAATGCAAAGGAATCGCCCTTTTTCCTCTGTGTGTTGTTTTCATTCTGTTAAACGACTTCGTCTCGACTATTTGATCTTTGTTTTTCTCCTCAGTTTCACCATCAATAATCTTCCTCACTCAATGCATTTTTTTTGTTCACATTTTTATCGTGTAGAAAAAAAACCCAGAAAAGTCTCTTGTGACGTCATAAATCTGAATCTCTTCTCCAAAATTCGCGAAGTGTCATAAAATCGTCATTGTTCATCGACTGTCAGTTTCTTTGTCGTCAGCAGAGGATGTATTTTGTAATATTGGGGTAATATTCTTCACACTGTTGAAGGACGGTGAGCAACATTCAGTTCCATCGCATAAGTTTCTGGTAATCCTCAAAGGACAAACGGTGGATTTTAAATCACAAGGGCTAAAGGGAAAACTGGGTTTCGTTGAAGATGGAGGATTTTGTCTTGTTATCTTGAAGAATAGTTACGTCATACTCTCTTGTCTGTCAGGGAAACGAAACGAAGATATATAGGAAGGTGTCAACATACACGTTACAGCCAATTTTGTGACAAGCTTCACGATAATTCCACTGAATCAATGACGGGGAGAGTCAAAGAAATGTAAGAAAAACTACTCGAAAACAATACCGTAAGAGACTTGTTTTAATTGCTATAATTATTACAATGAAAACTACAAAGCTAGAGTAGCGATGGATTATAACCTCATTAGTTCATTTACCAGTGCATATATATATATATATATATATATATATATATATATATATATATATATATAAAGTGATGTAATGAAACAAGTAATGTAAATCGACGTATAAATTATTACTCTCCTCTTCGAAATATTACTGAATACTACTCTTAACAATTTAATACAAAAATATCTTTAAGGACAATTCAATCCATTAAACTATATATATACGACTCCCTCCGTCAAAAAATGTTTCTCCGTCACTCTCCATGCGACGATTGCAATTCCAATATCCATTGAAGTAAGGCAATTCAGTAAAAGTAATATTCAAACTAGATCCAATACAAAAAAATTAATTAAAACGGCGTGCCGTCCGAATGATAATTACATTCATGAAAGTACATACACGACTCCCTCAGTCAAATCAGGTTTCGTAGTTTCCGTGCGATCGACAACTAATTTAAAATTGATGCTTCTCTGACGTTAAGTATAAATACAGTAAAATAAATCAGCCTGTAAAATCAGAATAATTTGATTTTAACACTATTGAAATACAGAATTGTGTGTCGTAAAATTAAAAAAAAATAGGTATGCAACGTCAGAATAATTTTATTTTAACACTATTAAATAATAGAATTATATTTCATAGGTATACAACGTTTCGAACTAATCAGATACTATATTAATAAAAAAAATTAAAAAAGTAGACGTAAATAAATGTATGGAATACAACAAATATTGTTTTCTAACTCAATTGTCATTGTAAAATTTGTTAAAAAATTTTTTTGAGAACTTCAATAGAGTTTTTGGACCTCTTTGAATTAAAATTTGCCTTCAACATGGCCACGAAGAGTTTTTGTTGTCTTCTATAGATTTAATTTGAGTCTACCTTTTTCTTTTTTATTTCTATAGTTGGCCTACCTGATAAGGTCCCGAAGGTAAAAAAACACTTGTCAGAAGCAGTAAAGGTAAATCAGAGATAACACTGCCTTGATATTACAGATGAATATTTCGAGAATTATTAAATCTCTGGGGTGGGGGAAAAAATAAAAATTCTTAATTTAAAAATTAGTCGGTCGTAATTTAAACAAGGTCTCCTATGTTCGTCTGAATAAATAAAATAGTGTAGAATAACGGTTTTAACCTGTGATAATTCTTTCGCGTGGTAGTTTCGTATTTCAGTTCCTGTTCTCCTATTTCTTCTTTTCTCGCGCTGTCTTCCCCCCCCCCCCTCGTTTCTTTACGAGCCTTTTATTCTTTTCCGAGCTGCTGTTATGTTCTGTAACAACGCTTTAGTGTCTCCGTACATGTGGCTAAAACAAAGCTTCCACAAAAGTTCCCGCCATCGTGTAATTCGCATTGTGTTACCACCCTTTCTTTGTATGCTTATGAAGAAGGGTGTTGTGTGTTGTTTTTACGCACTGCAGACCTCGACACAAAGTGCAATTCAGCGGAGAAGAAACGAACCAGGCGATCAGGCTAATGTCGCAAACACAAAAGGAATAACCTCACGGGTCACCTGCTTCGAAAGATTGGCGATGTATACTGAATCTTTGGTTACTGCTCAAACCATCATATCAACCATATATATATATTTAAAAAGAAAATTATAAATGGTAAATATGAAATTTCACATTAGGTAAATTGAAAATAGGAAAAATATATGTGAAAATAGTTTCAGAACAACGTTTAATCCATGTGGAAATCTCAAAAAATATTCACCTACTTGAAAAAAAAATACACAATGAGACAAGTCACAGTTCATTATGAGTGATAGATAGATTTTTACTATAAATAGTTACTAGAAACTATGGTGTGCTAACCTAGAGCTATAATTAAAAATACAGTATTTATAATCATTACTAATTAATACAATTAAATAACAGTGGAACATAGAAAACTGTCTTAACATTGCTGAAGGGTACAGTTTAATATTTACAGAGTTTACATTTAATATTAAGAATATTCAGAAATTATGAAAAAAAATATCTGACATTTATAATAATATATATATATATATATATATATATATATATATATATATATATATATAAATATCAGCTTGGACGGGTTTATTATATAAAATTTTAGGGGCCTTGCCTGTTGTAACCGAAACATAATTTTCTGACTCATGGCTGTATATTTATAGTATTAATAAATAATTAAAGACAAGTAAGGAATTCACTGAAGAAAAGGAATGTAGAACTACTCACACACCCTGTAAGAATAGGGAATAAAAGTCAAATAACTAAAAATTACAGTCTTGTAAAATAATTTGTATAAAGTCTGGAATATAAGAGGATTCAAGCTAACCAAAGAAAAAATTGAAACCAGGAAGGAATTAATGTTAAAACATTACTAAAACATAGTATTTGGAAAAATCCATGAAATTAAATTTTCATGGGAATGTTTTTTAACCCTCAGCCATTTTATTGATTTAATGATGATCTTCAACTTTACTAACTTATGTCAACTTCTCAATATTGTAACTGTTTGCTGAAAACGCATATATCCTTTTTTTTAAAACCATTTATTGCATCATAAAACATAATTTACATTCTATGAGATACATATATATATATATATATATATATGTGAAGTGAGAAATATATATACCTTACTATAGCACGCGTGAGCAACTATGGCATATGGCGCTGACTGAAGGGAGACGTTCCTCATCTGCCCCATGTTAATTAATCTTTCACAGTACCATATTTTCAACAACTTCTGGTCTTTCCAGTTAAAGTTTCATATAAACATTCAATTCATACAAAACTCACATTTTTATGAGTTTGAACCATAAAGAATTCATTTGCTGTTGAAAACCTTCCTTAGTTTACCCTCATGCGACTTTTTCAAGTCTTTTTCACTTAAGCTTCCTCATCGGTAAAATTTTAATATTAAGTAACACTTTTTTTTTATTAATGGGAGTATGTGTAATTTTTAATGAGTTCCATGCAACATCCTGGTACCAGGAAGTCCCTCAACAACAAAACTGTTATTCTCCTGGTAGCACTTTCCGGAGTTTTATCAGCCCTGAACCCGTTATTGCGAATAAATTTACCAAAACGATCATAATTTATTTAATTAACTGTAACAAGAATTCAATTTAACCCTCGATTTTGTTTCTGTGCTAAATCTATATATTTTTTTAATCTGATTTAACATGAAAGTAAAGATATTAAAAGAATATCTTCTCAGTGCTACTTTCAATCTCATCAGAATGACGTAAGACAAAACAACATTCCACAATCGGTAATTATGCCCAAATAATTTAAATATTTTGATCGAAACGTCATAATTTACTCTGGAAATTCTTTATGGTGAAATTGTAATTTTATTAAACCTTATATATATTTTTCTGACTTATCAGACCATTTTTATATTTAACAATAAAGTTATCCCTTTCAAAGGGGTTTGTTATGGTATTTATCAATATTTGGGTACTTGTAGGGTTATCTATTACCACTTTAAAAATTTAAAAATTAATTTCATAAATTGCTCTTCAATGCTGTGTGATTGTAGGCACTTAACAATAACGATTGTTGGAATAGCTAACAATGAAAATACACGTTTCCCACGGTGAGGTAAAAGAGAGTATTCGTGTGTTGTATTGTCGACGTATTGTGGAAGCTTTGTGCGGCCGCCCGTTTTCCATTTCTCTTATTTCTTTTCTGCTTTATGTTATGTTTTCTTTTTATAAGTTTATCTATTTGTGTTTTTCATTTCTGCAACTGTGTCTTCCTGTGTTGTTGACTGCATGTTTCTTCAGAACCCGCTCCGCCGGCGAGATCAACCCGGGATCCGTCGAAGCCAGGACCTCGCAGATCAGGTACTCACCGTCACGTTCTATGTTGTTCTGTTTGTGTTTGCCCCCTCCTCCGTTGTGTGTGCACAACCTTTAAGTAGAGTAGTGCCAGCAGCACCTAGTTAGTCCACAACTGCGCAGGTTGGCCCCGACCTTGAAGGGCCGTCCTTCTGATGCTGTCGTTGCATCATAGGACAGTGACGATAACATCTACGACAGACACTTGATGACTCTGTTAATCTCTCGGAGAGCTTTAAAACGCATCACTGTACTTGGTGATTTAAAGACACTTCACTTGCGTAGGTTGGAACACATGGGAATTGCTCTGTTGGAGTGAGAGACAACAGCCCCGCGTGTTGTTTGAATTATATAAGGATCCTTTTGTGCCCAGAAAAAGAAAAGATACCTTGACATTGCTAATACCAACTTTCACATAAATTATCAAGAAGTAGAACAACTTTGCATTGGACGAGTACTTGAGTAAAATTCACCAGGACAAAGAAAATGCACGAGTGTTTCACAATTATTTCGCAAAAAGAATATTTATTATGTATATAACCAAAAGTGGTTAATTTATAAATCATTAAAATCAAGGGAGAAGAAATACCTACTTTATTTTTTTTACAGAAAATTAAGGCTCTATCGAGAAATTATTCTACAAGGATGAGTCATTTTTCTTATTAATTATTCGTGTAACAAGTCTGTGTTTAAAACCATTATAATTCGATTAATTAGCCAAGTGGCTGTCGAAATGGAGTGATAATATAAATGTAACACAACGTTTCTGGAATCCTTGTTGCTTTCGTCAGGTTATTAAAAAAAAGTCGTGAATACGAACAAAGCTATTTTATTCAGCTTACTCGATTTATTAAATTATTTGGGGCATGTGTTATATTATTTACGAGAGATTTATTGTTAATATAAATAATTTTACTAATTCCATAATTTTGCCTAATCCTTATTTATTAATTTGATTTAATCATCTTTTAACACCGTAATTTTGTCTAGGAGTTAATTGAATATAGAAATGTAAAAGGATATTTACAGTAAAAGTATTTATCTGAGAAAAAAAAAGAGTTCAATTTAATTAGTTTATAGAATATAACATTTTCTTCTTGATGTCACTTAAATTATGGCATTAACTTGCACATCTAGGATGTTCCATGCAATTTCTAAATAATATAATATTTCATTAATCATGTGAAATATGTTTGATATGTTAATTAAATCAAACACTTATTAGAATCAAAATAATCCTTTAAGAATTTCAATGACATCAAGAAATAATGCATCAAGATCTTGGCACCTTATGAAATTAAATAGTAAGTTTGAATTTATGAAGACAAATAATTATAATTATATATATATATATATATATATATAATTATATATATATATATATATATATATATATTGACTGTTGAGAAAGCTAATAAATAAATAATCATAATAAATCAATAAAGAGGAAACTGAAAAAAACAATTACATTGATAAGAATAACATTTTTAAGAAACTTTTGACATGTAACCAAAAATATAATATATTTCAGACTTAAAATTGCCTGATGTTTATTTATTTATTACTTTTATTCAAATTTTACAATACATAAACTTTATTAAAAGAAATTTTTTAGAACAAAAATTAAAATTATTAAGGTCTAATCTATTTCAATTATTATTATTATTATGTTCACCTGATGAAGTCCCAAATTAGGAATTTATGCTTGTTTTAGTTGCATTAATAAACCTTTTCTGACATTTGGTCATTTTATTTATTTAATACTAAGGAAAATAGCCAAATACAAGACTAAATAAGTGATGATATGAAGAACACACAGCGTTTATGGAAACCTTGTTCCTTTCTTAAAGGTACTAAGAAAATCTGAAGAAAGGGACAAGGTTTATAGAACAGTTGTGTTGGTATTTATATCATTATTACTTTGGCCTTGTATTTGACTATTTTTCTCGTTATTAATTTTTGAAACAGACTTATATAGTTCATTTTATTATATTTATTTATTCTGTTTTTATAGTCAGACAAATACCATTATATATTTTATCGGAATGGCGTGGGACAAGTACCCAATGCCCGACCTACCCAATGCAGGTTTTTCTAGGGTTTTCCCTTCATTTCTTTAGGCGATTGCTGGGTAGGATCCTTAAAATATAGCCCGGGGGCCCTAGTTAACCCTTGGCTACCTTCCTCTACCCTTCCGCATCCCCCCTTTCAAATCCCTTCCTATGCTATTAAAGGGGAGTTGCCCAACGTGGATTACCCTCATGTAGCCTGTTGCTAGTTTTCATTGTAGTTGAGAAGTCATGACTCTCCTGTGCTTGCTTGCGTGTGTCAAGTAATCTTGAGAAACCTTCTTCACCTTGTCAATATTCTGTTTAGAGTGGGAGAGTGAACACATTTAACTCCTTTTACATCACTAACGACGTGCGAATTTGCGACGAAGTCATGACAACAGCGAATTCTTGGAGGGTTTCATGAACAATAAGAAACATTAATATTAATTCGCAGAGCGGATGTTGTACGCAAGTACTTGAGCATTAACTCTTTATTAATTACACCTACACGGGTAGATTTAAAGTAGCTTGACCCTGGTGCTGATTTTTCTTAAAATATGGGTAAAAAACTGTGCCCTTCCAACAGGAAATTAAGCCGGGGGATCCCTCGAAGAAGCCTAACAAACTCTGGATTAGCATTTTTTCCTTCTTCGGAATAGGAGGAGTGGCAGGACGCCCCAGCTTGCTGATAAAAAGATTAGTAGATACACAAAGACTACCAGAAGTTCTACTTCCCTCACCATGTCCTCAGTATCTTTCCTATACCACCCAATTATTTGATTTTTTTCTTCAATATATCATTTGTAATAAAAAATGATGACAAATGATTGAATATAAAGTATAATTGTACAATGGAAACTAAATTACACACACAAAAAAACAGTTAAGTTTGGTTGTGCTAGTTTATTATATTAACTTGGTAAGTTGTACTTTGTTTACGTTTGTTTACTTTGTACAATTATACTTTATATTCAATCATTTCTAAATACATCCACTTTAGGAAAATACCTGAAGAAGATACAAAAATGTATAGAAACGTCTTCACAATATAAATGAAAAGTGTCTGCATAAGGTCATCAATTGTTTTATTAATATAGGAATAGTTGAAAAAAAAAGACAACAAACTTTTGTCATAATAATTTCTTCAATGAGGTTGAATTTTTTTAAAAAATAATTTTATTAATATATATTTTGACATGAGATGATGAAAATTTGTTACATTAAATAATTTCCAACTTATAATATATAACAATTTTACCTAATATTAATTTCATTACCACACTATCTTGTGGATTCCTTCATAAACTGCTGTTGTCATAGCTGTGACATCTTTTAACTGTCTGTATTCCAGTCTCTCTATGAAATAGTAAAATAATTATTTTCCAACATGTGAAAATTATTTTTTGGTTCCTCCTAATTGATTATCTTGGAACTTGTCAGTTCTGTCTTGTCTCAAGAATCTATTGGCGGTATTTTATTTTCCTGGAACCAATCCTACAGGAGGAGTATTCGTGGACAATTTTAGAATATGTGGTGTAGAGTATCATGGTGCAGTACTTTTTAAAGATATTTGGTTTGGCTAAAGATGGAGTAAATCGGCGCCATGTTGAATTATTAAATCATCCGCGAAGAAAGGACGGTTAAAGGGAGAATACGATTTAATGGACAGAGGGGGGGGGGACCGCTGAAATTTATTTGAGGGTACCAGATAGAACCAGAGATGTTCTCCGTAGCGTTTTCCACTGGCTCCCATCAACGTTTCCAAAGTCCTCCAGCTTTCGGATAAGAGGACCACGGAGGGGTTGTGGGTGGGGATTTTCTTTGAGATCCCCACCCACGCGCCACTTGGCGTCGTGGAGGGGGCGAGGCCGGGCGTCACAGAACGACGTCTTCCTTCTCTCAGTGCGGGTCGCGACGAGCGCCATGGCGACGTCTAGGACCTCGTTGGCCGCAGTCTACGGACCATTGCCATACAGTCAGTACCTTGTTTACCGTGTGAGTGAGTGACGTGTGTGTGTGCGTGCGTGCTGTTGGATTGCTTGTTATAAGTTACACGCAGATCCCGCTCAAAGGAGTCTTCGAGAGAACCGTTCCTTTGCCGAATGGACGTAAGTTTTGCGTTCAGAATCATCCAAAATTATCACGATAAAAATCGTGACATGTCACACCGGTCAATTCTCGTGATGTAACATTACGGGGCTTTTCGACAATGCAGAACCATGGTGCTGAAGAGTTTTACACCAGTTGTCTGACGAGGACCATCTCAGTGCTTCAGCTCCGTCGTATGTGAAGACCAACCTTTATTTTATTTTTCCCTTGCCTGTAAAACATCTGCAGTCTTCTGTGTCGCGTGCAGCAGTGGCCCTGAAATTGGTTTTCGGTTCCTCTGAGACATTATTTAGTTGAAACACTTGTCATTACTGTATGACACAACTGGCTCACTTATCGCTTTGTCTGTTGTGATAAAGAATCTGCTATCTAATAATCATCGAGGTTAACCCTGAGCCGTTGCCGACTGTTGATGGCTACCACCACCAACCAAAAAAATTTTGTTACCCCTAGATCGTTATTCTGGTTTCATGAAGAAGTACCATATTGATGTTCCTGTAGTAAGACTGTAGATTGCAGGTACAATAGTGGATGATTGGTTGTTTTGACTTTCCTCTAAAAATAAACCCTCATTCTTGAAATTCGCGAAATGTATAGCCTGAGTAGAAATACAATTATTAAATTAATTTAAACCGGTTCAACCGCTTTTGAGTTAATCACATTTGGAAATAGTCCGAGAGTCACGACGGCGTTGAACGTATATATATATTGTAATAAACACAAATTTATTTAAACTAAATTTTTAAATGAATCCTACGTTTGAACACATTTTGTGAATTTTTTACAATATATATATATAATTTTTATTATTACTTTTTGTGTTCAAACCTAGACTTCATTAAAAAATTTAATTTAAATAAATTTGTGTTTATTACAATATATATATATATATATATATATATATATATACACATACATTTCTCTATTTCTCTCTCTCTCTCTCTCTCTCTCTCTCTCTCTCTATATATATATATATATATATATATATATATATATATATATATATATATTAAAACCGGACCTGGCCTATGTCGTCCATGACTTATTAATTAAGATTGACATCAATTATAGAACCTCCAATTTTTGTTGTTGTGTTCATGCAAAGTAGAGGGAAGGGGGTGAATGATTCAGATTTTGCTTTAACAGAATTATTTTCTTAGTCCCCAAGACCAGTTTATGTTTTACTAATGACTTTTGTATCGCCATTAGAAGGTTGTTCTGGACAAATAAATTTATTTTTTAAAAAATAAAGCATTTAATTACAATATTTCCAGTGCATGAACAGGAGACCTCCCAGCAAATTGTCTACTTAAAAATAAATAGCTTTTGAGTGTTGTCAACTGACCAGTGCAGTTGTGTCACTCTAGGGCTCTTCTTAGCACCTGAGGAAAGGAGACAAGGATACCAGAAACGTTGAGTGGTATTTATATAACCCTTTTTTTTGCCTATATTGGCTATCTTTCTTATTCATTATTTTCAATCAGACGTAATTTTTTTTTCATTTTTTAACATTTTACGCCTAGCCTTTAAATAGCGTCTTCGTTTTTTGTTTATATTATGTCTTTTCTCAATTATGTTTTGCTTACTTTCGGCTTTAATATTTATTCTAATTTTAATACTTAGTTAAAACATTTTATTAAAATGAAATATATATAAAAATAGTACCGTGAACTTAATCAAATTTATTTTAAAATCATTATAAAAATCTGTAGGGAAGTAGTTGTTAGTTACTTCAGAGTAGCCTATGGCTGACAACAAAAGAAGTTGACAATGGAGTCTTTTAGGCATGGACCAGTCAGAAAAAAAACCATTGTTTGGATGTCATATGTAGGGGTCTAATGAAACTATTTTAGCTCTCAAGGAACATGGAAATTGTTCCACTGTTCTTAATATTTCATGTTTGAGGATGAGCCGCCCCCCTCATACTCATAATATGGATTTAATACGGTCCTGAGTCTCGACCATGGCGGCTGAACCGATCAGTGTCGGTCACCACCAGACTTGAGCAACCAGAAGGTGTTTTAACGACGACGAGTTGTTTCGAAATATGTTAATCGGTCTTATCGAAACTAAATGACCCAAACTTTCCAGTATTTTCGAGAAACGTTTTCTGTGGATGACTGCATTAAAAACGTCCTGATTTTCCCTTTCCACAGCAGTTTAACTTAAGAGTTATTATGGTTTCAGGGAGTCCTTGATTTTGTCTCTCTTTAGTAGTTTCGAGGAATTGGGAGGGACTACAGTTACCAGAATTTGATAGGATGATTCAGTTTCCACCTGGATGGAGAAGACCCAGGACATCTTTTCAATAATGCTGGGGATTAGACGTTTCAAAATATAATTTATCTTTTCTCAGGACTCTAACGATCCGTCCAGAGGTGACCAAGAAATTAGCTTTCACTATCAGAGGAGTTGTACCTGTTCTTTTCTTAAAAAATAAATTAATTAAATACTGGTCCTGTAGCGATGTTGCTCGAATCTCCCACAATTATTGTCAGTCTTATTTTATATATATATATATATATATATATATATATATATATTTAAGTGGCAAATCTGATCGGTGATAAGTATTACTGTACGAATTGATTTTTTTTAAGTTTATAAAGAGTTATGAGATAAGTCACGGAGTCTACACAATGACAACCAAGGAGTCTACACAATGAGAACCATATCGGAACATTCCAGGTGTTTAGAAAATGCCTCCTCGACTGAAACCTCGTAACAATGTTAATGTCTCCACTTGTACGCTTTCGTCTTCCTCTTTCAAGTTCCAACTTGCCCTTGACACACTCAATATTGACGTCAGGGTTTTTAAGTGGGTTTCAGGGAATAATCAATGGTGGATTTAATCGTATTGACAGGAAGGGGGAAAAAGGAGAAGAAAAGTGTAGGACGGAAACGTGGAAGAAAGACGTCTTAAAGCGAAGTTTTGAATAAATTTGGAAAACAAAGGTTTCAAAAGGCAGTAAAGAACTTCAACAATAATATTAATATAATCCATTGGAAGGGGGGGGGGAATATCGACCCGTTTAAAATCAAATTAGGTACTTAGCCTGAGGTGATTAAATTAAAGTCCCAGGTTTTTTTATCTCTGTAAAGGTTCCCAGCAAATACATTTATAACTCATCTTATCTAAGATTTATCGCCAACGTTTCAGTGGGGTTTCTGATGTCACCAATGTTTTTTTTTATCAGTCTCCAGTTTAATAAGAATAAAAAAAATTGACAGTAAATACACAACCTTGTGTCAGGAACTTACAAAGTCCTCTTTTAGGACCTCTTAATGTTGGAGTGTTTTAATAATTTTTTTAATATAATCCATATGTAAAATTTCTCCTTCAACTCCCAAAATTTACGTATGAATTGTTTACAAAAGTTTTATAAAAGAACGGTCCAGCGTGAAAAGGTCCTTAAAGAGGACGAAACGCCGTTATTTTGTAATTTTTTTTGGTAATCAAGGCCGTATATTACAGTATTAAATAACCCTTTCGTGAAGTGTTACTACGTTAATTAAGCCTACGATGGATAGCGTGGATTATTAATATCACACAAAGATCAGTTAAAACAAAATTGAAGCAGATGCAATAAGTAATAATCGTATAATGTGTTGTTGTTGTCTATTCGCAAATAATCAATTTCGATTGGTCAAAATATTAAGATGGCTTCAATTCCGCAAAATGGCGCCCTCCCGCCTAATCGCGGCCAGTGCGGGGTGGAGTGACTTTGTAATACGCAACTCTGATTGGGTATCGAATTAATCAATAACCTCTCATTGGTCAAGAAACTCTTCGGTGATAAAAGTTTTACGATTGGTCGGATATTTTTTTTTTCATTAATAGTCTCAAATATTTAACCTGAAAATCTGGATCTCTCGGCAATATTTCTATTGTCTATATATATATATATATATATATATATATATATATATATATATATATTAAAAACATTTGCAATTCAACAAGAATCTCGTACGTTGTCAATTTTTTTTATATAATTCTACAACAATCTTTTATATAAAATATTTGAGAATTTATGAGATTCTTATTGAATTATAAACGTTTTTGTAAAAAATAAAATAAAAATAAACAATCGATTTGTTTGTTTAGACGATTATGACAATGTTGCAGATGTTAAAAATTAAATATGGAGACTTATAAATAGCATTGCTGATACAATACAAATTCATTACCTCCATTGTATCGTAGACCTGGGCACTGTAATTAACTTATTACATTTATTCTTTCTTCTTCTTCGGCTTTTCGCCCTTTTAATAGGTTTGCCGTCTTCAATTTCCATTTCTGTCTGTCGTTCCAATCTACCTCTTCCAAATTCCTATCCTCCATTACAGTTTCCACATGGGTTTCCCACTTTAATCTGCGTCTGCCCCTGTTTATTTTTTCCAGGAGGTGACCATTGGTATATTTCCTTTGCCCAATCTTCCATTTTTCCATTCTTTGTACGTGACCATACCATTTAATGGGTTTTATTTTCAATCCTTTTTAACGACTAGTCGTGGTTACGTTCATTTCTTTCCAAAGGAGCTCATTTTCTAATTTTGTCCTCTCTTGTTGTTGTTCTTTTCGAAGACTTCTCCTCAGATAATCAAATTCTACTGTACTAATTTTGTTCGTTTGGAATTCTGTCAGTGGGCCAAGTTTCACTTCCGTAACATAGAATGTTCTGTATTATTATGCTCTTATAAATAATTTTGATTTTTGTTTCCGTTGTTAAGTTTTTATTCCAAATTATTCCCTGCAAAATCTTGGTTACACAAAGTTAATAATAATAATAAGAAGAAGAAGTATGGGTTATGTCTTTGCGTATTGCTTTGGTATTTTTGTCTTTGGTGTGCTTGTCGTGGAGTAATGGTGAAGCGTGATTAATAAATTAATTGATGCTGAATGTGGAAAATTTGATAAATAATTTAGGGTTTATTATTACACAGACTCTTCACAGTCTTCATCATCTAATTTTTAGGACAGTTTCACTGATTTGATTCCGATCATTTTTATTTATTTAGTTGACTTCAGATGAATGAATGTTTTGATCTCTGCTTTCGCAGATGAATGAATGTCTTCACCTCTGCTTTCAAGTCCAATGATGAAAGCAAGTGAAGCAAGTTTCAAGAGAAACTGGTTCAATTTAAAAGAATATTTGTTCGTTTAGGTCAATTTAATTTTTTTTTAATATAAATAATTGGAATGAAGATTGCTGTGCGATTTGCAGATGCCAAAGTTAAACTCTTCGCATTTACTAGTTGTATACCTGTTTGTTTTCCTTGCACGGAGGATTACACGTTGTTGCGTAATGGCGGAACACGTCACCACCATCCCGTCTTGACGCCGCTCAAGTTTCCTTTTAGTTTTTCATCACGGGAGTTTCTGGAGAAGCGACGACGACGACGACGTGAACAGAGCTTATTTTGAAGAAGAAGAAGAAGAAGATGAGAACTGGACAACGTTATTTGGCTGACGTGGACAAGTCATAGCTGTGAAGTGACGCGTTGTATAACCAGACGCTTCGTTTCCAAGAATTAAGATGCAGATTTTTCTAGCTGTTGACTGCACGAGATCCGTGCAATATCTACTGAATTATTCTATTCTCATCCTATTCTTCTGGTGTTGTTGAAGTTTTTTTTTATCTCGTGGTCTTTGATTATCGCGGTTCATCAGTTTAATTTATTGATTCTTTCTATGACTGTTCTCATCATCAGTGCCTCAAAATGTCAGTAATATTAAGTGATCTGTCTCCTCTTTGCCCTGTCCTTCCAACTTCTTCCTCCATTCATGTGGCAAGATGCAGTATTCTTCCTCCACGTTGACTTGGGTCCTTCATGAAACACTTTCTTAAGTGTGTGTCCGATCCAGTTTTTTTCTCGCCTTTCCCTTAAAAACTGAAGTCAAGATAGATATCTTCTCATTTACCTTACTATGTTTATAAAATTCTTCTCCAACACCACAAGTCAATCCAGGTATTTCTTCGCCCCCCCCCTCCCCCCGCCCCTCTTTTTCACTTAATGTCCATGTTTCTGATCCAGATTTCATTTTCTTGTCAGAAGGGCTGCTTCCTTTACCTTATTTCCTTCGTCCTGTAGCCGTCATTCGTCAAGAGACTTCGTAGGTACTTGGGACTGATCGATATTTTGTAATTGTTTCTTTGATATTTTCATCACTCTGTAAATTATTTTTTTTATATTTACCGCCATGTTTTTAGAGAACAGACCTGGCTTCTATACCCAGGGGATTTAAGAGGGCTTCTCACATCGACTGTATTTGCATAATTTCTTGCTCGCGTTTCGGTCATCCTGTTTTATTATCAACTATTCTGACTTGTACAATTCACCCATTAAGAAGGTCTGCGAGGGCTATTCCCTCGCAGGCAGAACCTTGTCGGAGAGATACGAAGGGGCTACCTTTGGGGATGCCTTTTCCTCTCCGGTTTTGAACTAAGGTTCCCACACGCCGGGGCACCTCGGCCTGTTCTGAGAGGTGTATGTTCCGGGCTCGCAGACCTTGGGCATACGGTAAGAGTTGTTCGCTGTTCCCATTGGAACAGTCGGCCAGCTGCCTCCTAAACTGGTCGAGGCACGGAGAAGGGAATGCTGCATCCCCACAGCAAACTCCTCTCCCGCTATCGGAAGGACGTGGGGCAAGTACCCAATGCCCGACCTACCTGATGCAGGTTTTTCTAGAGTTTTTCCTGCATTTATTTAGGCGAATGCCGGGTAGGATCCTTAAAATATAGCCCAGGGGCCCCTAGTTAACCCTTGGCTACCTTCCTCTACCCTTCCGCATCCCCCCTTTAAAATCCCTTCCTGTGCTATTAAAGGTGAGTTGCCACCATGTGGATTACCCTCATGTAGCCTGTTGCCCTAAAAAAAACTACTAGTTATTACGATCTCTTGTGTCATCTCTAAGCAGCATCTCTCCTTTCATTTTCGTTTCCTTCAGTCTTCCACTTTTAAAAAAACGCACAATCGTCTCCTTACATGCAACTATAAATATTATCTGACAGTTTAGAAATTTTAATAACTCGTGGCCAGAAAAAATACACTAGAGATTACAATTAATATTTAATGTGGTGGTACATTTATATTGAAAAATATTTAGTAAAAAAAAAATAAAACGGAACGTTTCGCCCCGACATTTGCGACTTCATCAGGTGTAAACTTTCATAAGCCAAAAAAACCAAAAGTGAACCTGTGGAAACATGTTGATGTATTACAATGATTGAATATCAAACAGAATGAAAAAACATTTGTATGTGTAATTTACAATTATTTCTTTGGAATTTGATTTTATATATATATAACACCTGAAGAGATCCCAAAATATTACCAAAAAATGCAATTTGGATTTCACTTTTAATTAATTCAGTGCTTACTGGTTTTTTTAGGCCATGTTTAATTCCGTTATACTTTATAAAGTCAGATCTTGTTCAAGTTGCTCTAATTTTGCTCCTTCTGTGTTCAGGATTTCTTTATGTTTTTATTACATTCTTTACCGTTCCTTACGTGCTATGATTCTAATATGCTCCTATTGCCTTGCCTGTTTTATTTTACACTAGCTGGGTGCCCGGCGTTGCCCGAGATGTTATTTATCCATAACACCCGCTTTGACTCCAATCTACGTTACTTTTAGGTTATCTTTATGTAACGCAACTCGACCCCTATCATTAAATGTGTTGTCGGCCGGTTACATTGTTTGAATATTTCCACCCCAACCCCTATGTGTGCTTAGCTCCCATGCCGAAAGGGGTTGAAATTTTACAAAAACCATTGGTAGATATTTTTTATAAACGTCATTGTCCTGAACAATTATTTATTCCACGAAAATATCGACCATTCTACCCCCGTGTAGCTCCGCCCCTGGGGGTTAAATGTCTAATTTAATGTCATCATTAAACTCAGCTACATGCATAAAACTGGATTTGACTCCAATCTTGATTGTATTAGCATTATTTTATTGTAATACGCGTCCACCCCCAACCCTAAGGGTCCTCCGTTACGATGATTTTGTAGTCGGATAACATCGGTAGAAACACTATGAATATTTTTGACCCCTAAAAATATTTATCCGACTAAAATATCGACTGTTTTAGCATGTTTAAATATTTCCACCCACGCTTCTGGGGGTGGTAGACGCGTCTCACCCCAATAGTGTTTGTTTCCTGATCGCAAAGAACATGTAAACGAAATTTGGTGAAATTTTCTCGATTGGTGTAGATTTTTATGAGGAACATACAAATATATATATACAAACACTCTGTTTTATTTTACGTAACTCATCATTGTTTGGTACCTGATGATATTTATAGCTCTCTTTGATGGTTGATGGTGGGTTACTACTTGGATGTTTCAAATATTATTCGCGAAAGTAGAAGAATTTTGAGGTGGGGGTTCTCAAGCTTGAACTGTTATGAAGTTCTTGCCGGCGAGGCCTTCCCCTGCGATGAGGGGGGGTTCGTGGGTGAACGCCCGGGGAGGGAGTTTCCTTGCGGAAGTTCGCTCCGTCGCCCAGTTGTGACACTCCCAAGGCTGCAGTGCAGCAGCAGCAGCATCATCGGGCTCTCGCCAACTTTATTGCCCTTCCTTATCTGCGACGCGCGACGTTGCAGAAACGTCAATCGTCTCTGTCGTCATCGTCCGCCCCACCTCCCCGTAACGAATCACGGCCATCATTCCTCAGTTTTCAAGTTACTGATTTTACTTTCCTTGACGCAACTTCGAGAGGAAAACACGTCACACAGATCCAGAATGCCAAAACAGCTTCCACGAGGCGACGTGACCTGAGGGACCATTAATCTTCCTCAGTTAAGACCGCGTTGAGGATCGTCTGAGCGATCGTGACCTCGAATTAAAGGAAATTCCTGAGTTTTGCATGTTCGGAATGGCCTGACGTCATCGTCCGCCCGTAACGAATGACGCTCACTTTTTTGGTTTTTTCATTTTAAAAGGATTTTACTTTACTGACGTAACCACAAATCCATTCACCAGCAGATCGTCAACATCCAACAATTCATTCTGACGGCTGTTGGAGGACGCACGTGACCATTAATCTTCCTCAGTTTATTAATGATAAGGAAGATAATAAGGGATAATACAAATACCACACAACAACGTTTCTGGAAGCCTTGTTCCTTTCTTCAGGTGCTAAGAAGTGCCTAGAGCGACACAACTGCACTCGTCAGTTGAGAAAACAAAAAAAAAATACTTCACTTCCACAGATATGTTTCCTTGCAGAATCAAAGATGATAACTGAGCGAATCTGACCTCGAATAACACCAAAAACTGCCTGCCTGAGTTTTCACGACGAGGAAAATCCAAATCAAGGTCTCCAAACTTACCCGTATCACTGTAATGAAAAAAAAAAACACGTGTCAATAGTTCCAAATTTAATAAACACAAATGTTCCGCATCTAAACTCGTCAGTCAAAAAAAAAGGCGATTTGTATGAAAAGGGTTGGCCACCCTCCCCCTCCCCCTCATCATACAGGGTGATTCTTCGGTCATGGGGCTAACTTTGAAGGGGTGTGGTAAAGCTTAGCTAAATTGGTTTATAGGAATATATGGTCGCGTTGAGGCACGAAGACACAACAACTGCACCTGAAGAAAGGAACAAGGCTTCCAGAAACGTTGTATGGTATTTACATTATCACTTCTTTTATCTGAGTTTGGCTATCTTTTTTTCTTCTTATTTATCAATCAGACGTTGTTGTTTTTTCTTTTTTTTTAAGAATGAGACATGTGAAATCAATTTATTTATTTATTTACCCCTATCACCGGATATTTTGAGCATAGATTATTTTGGGTTTTTTTACTAGTTGGATTCTTCGCATTATATTTGGTAAGGACGGGCATTTATGGAGGTACTTTTCCATTACGTTCGAGGTGTTTTAATTACCTTTCGGGACACACCAGAGGGGGTGAGTTCCTGTAATGTAAGTCGCAATGTCGCATCTGCGACACTGTGTGTGTGTGTGTGTGTGTATGGTTGCCTTCCGGGCTGTATGGACGACCGACTTTGGTGGGGCCGAAACCCGAAATTAGCATGTCTGGCTTTTCCGGCGGTTAGGGGAACGGTATGGGCCAATTGGTCAATCAACTATTTGCTGATAGATAGCAGCATCTTACATAGTCTAGCCTTTTTCTACCGTGCGCAGGAAGATTGTTTACTTCAGCTCATTGTGTTCAGTGTAAGTTTTTTTTATGTATTAGACAAAACTTTTATCTTACGATTATTAGTTGTTGCATAAAATATTAGAGTATATACAATTAAAATTATGTACATAATTAACCTGGGAACTTGGCACTTAAGTTAATCCAGCAATTAACATAATTTTGCGAGTTTTTCTTGTATTTTAATTTGGGTGTCTGAGGGGCGTACATTGTTGAGTTATGAGGGATCGCTGGTGTTATTGAATTTGATGTGATGGATTGAATGGGCGGGTGGGGTATGCGGGTATGAGGATGGGGTGGGTTAGGTGGTGCCAGAGTGTTCTGGGGGAAGGATGAGGTCGACAGGGCGTTTTCTCTTGAGTGTGGTGGTGGTGGAGGAGGGTTGCAATGGAATTGCTGGATCGTGGTGTTGGGATGATTGAAGGTGCTTTTGATTAATCAGGTTACGGATTTGGTGATTATTGAGTTGACTTGGGGAAGTTGAATGTTGTGGTGGATGATGGAATTTCTGAGGTACCAGGGAGAGTTGGTGATGGTGCGAAGGATCATGTTTTGTTTGGTTTGGATTTTGGCTGAATGGGTTTTGGCTGTTGCTCCCCATATGGATGAGGCGTAGGACCAGGTGGGTTGAATTATGGAGAGATGTACAAGGCGTTTTGTGTTGAGGGCGAGTGGGGATTTTCTCTTTAGGAGAGGGTATAAAGTTCTGAATTTAAGGTTAATTTTAGAGAGGAGGTTACAGTGTAAGTGATTACTGTTTGCCTGCGCGCCTTCAAGTTGCTGCCTGGAGAATACTTTTCACAATCACCCTGAATCATTACAGTTAATAAGGCTATTATTTAGTTTAGTCTATTAATATAAGACACTGATTGATTCATTTCTTTTGCTCCAGCCTGTCTTTCCCAAATCAATGAGGCTAGGGTAGTATGAGCCACGTAACGCAGCTTTCTTCCCTAGCAGATTCTAGAACCACTTCTGAAGAGATCTCCAGTTCCTTCAAAGCGACAAACACCCTCACTCATCACAACTGTCTGATATTTGGAAAAAGTTTTAAAAGAAATGTCGCCTCTTTGTCCTCCAGCAGAGAAAAGAGATTGGTGAGTCGGAAACGAAAGGCAGGCGAAATATTAACATCGACTCTAATAAAAAAAAAAGTTGACTGAAAAGAGAGTGGCAGAAAATCGAAAAGAAAAACAGATAAGGAAACAAATAAACTTTCGAAAAACAAACCAAAGATGACAGACAAGGAGAATAAAAATGAACAAATAAAACATTTTTAATTATGAAAATCCTACACCAAGCACTTCTAAAGATAAAGTAGATGAGGAATGCATAATATTCAGGGAAAATTATGAAGACAACTGGATTAAGAGTAAAAATTGTGAAGGTTGGCCACATGAACTCTGTGCGGACATTGACGACGACTGGTCTTTGTAAGGTAAATAAATGATAGTGTAAATGGCTTGTAAAACATTATAAAATACTTTTGTCGTGGCCCACACTACCCATACTATTCCTCATGTGAGGTTAACACTGCCATGCATTGTATGTGATGTTCGCTTCATTCATTAATTGCTAAATATATTTTTAGTACTTAAAGAACAACGATTTTAATTTGCTCATAACCGATTTTAACCACAAATATATATTTTTTTAATTTAATTTTGTTTCTAAGGTGGCCCGTAGTACCCGCCGTTCCCCTATCGCTGCCACTTCCTGGTTGCAGTCGGTCAATTTAGGAAACACTGTTGTTCCCTGAACACGTGAGTTGTGGGTGGTGGGGATCGCGTAAGGAGGGGAGGGGGGGGGGGCAAGAGCGATTCCAGAGAGCGGCATTCGCTTGTAGTCAGACTTTGCGATAAGTGGTCGTGTGTGTGTCTCAATTACCTGCTGCTGGAATCTCTCTGGATGGAAACACACGAGGATATAATCACTCTGTCAGGTACAGCAACTCTGATTTAAACCAAAGATTCATTATCAATACTGAGGCTTGTTCTGTCATAGTTCAGAGGAGTAGAAGATAAATAATATCTTATAAATAAATAAAACAACAGCCTATTTGAAGTCAGAAAAGAATATATTTATATACGGAATATTAAACTGCGTTTCGTCGTTAAATTTGCGACCTCTTCAGGTTGAATTTTTAATACTAGAAATCCGAACATATCAAATACAATGAACAATGATTAAAATTTTAAAGAAAAAAATGACAGATAACAAACAATTTAAATTTAGGTGGACTTAACAAATTTTGATAGTCACGTCGGTCAATATATATTGTAATGATTTAGCCTTTATTACTAAATATTAAAAAAAACTTTATTACATGAAAATACATTAGAAAAATATTATTGGGCGCCAGCATTGGTCTGCAAAAATTAACATTAGCTCCGGCTTGGTTATAAAATCCTCCTCCTCTACAGGGTAACGTGGGCTCGGTAGCTATTCAAGAACAGAGCCTATTTCCGCACTGTGTAAAAAAAATTCAACTTTTGAAGGCACTTTACAGGAATGGTGATCCTTACTTTGACTTGTGGCGTCAGCCGACCTGCAGTGGGTCACTGGTCTTGTAGTAAGCAGCACATCTTCTTCGGCCTCCCCGCGATGGACGTCTCTCCAAAAAACCTTTTGTTGGCTACCGCTCGCCAAATTCTCCACCCTCTCGCCTCTCTCACTCCACTTTCAGTCCTCACTCTGTCTGTCTTCCTGCGTCTCTTTCACCCGGGTTCGGAGTATTTATTCGTACCTCCCCCCCACTCCAAACGATGCAAAAATAATGGGACGCGTACCCGCGATTTCTTTTGGCCTCTCGGGCAGGCACACGTGCACGTTTAATGTATTCCTTCTCAGACCCGCGGACACAAGGGCGGCCACTTAAGGTTGTTATTCACTACAATATATATATTTATGTACTGTAATAATCAAATAGTAGTTATAAAGCTTTATTTAATTTTTGAAGAAATCGAGCCCCACGTTGTGGTGACATTTATGTAATATACAACAATAAGGCGTAAATTAATTTAATTAATTTGCCTCACGTTGAAGCGCCATTTATGTAATAATCAAATCGTAGGTCGTTTATTAAATGAAATAATAATCATAACTTAACAAACAAAATATTTTTATTTTATTTTGTTGCAATAAAAAGTAATTACAAACACAAAATTTGAGATCTTTCTCTCTCTCTCAGGGCCTCTACTGGGTTTGATAATTAACACAACAAATTGATTTAAAATCTTATTAACAAACAGTTCACATTTACCTAAATAATATGTCGATAGAATGAAAGAAATTAAAAGTAAAGAAATTAACTTTGATTGACAATTAAAAGAGAACGAAATCTGACTTTATCCTTTAATTAGCGTTTACAATTAACCATTAGTTTTGGTTTTGTTACTTACATATTGTCCAGCTGGTACCAGCATTCCTTTTGGTTTCGGAAGTTCACTATGGCAAACTTTTACACTGATTCTAAAATGTCGACTCACAGATTTTACACTATTGAAGTCAAAACTGATTGGACTCCCAGGAACTCGGATGATCCTCCTTATTGTCAGCAATCTGATGTCTGCTCGCCTTACTGGAATCCTATGATTCGTAGATTTATTAGTCTTTTACGGATTTGGACTTAAACTGCAACGTAGCTCCTTGAAAATTTATTTTAACTGTTTATTCTTTCGGAGCGAACTAACTTTTCTTTGGCTCCTTGCTCTAGACTTGAACTGTCAACTTTACTATTCCGCTCTTTGCTGCTCACCAGAAATACTTAATCCGCCCACCGCAATCTTTCAGCACCAACTCTATCCTAGCTGGCTGTAGACGTAAAAAAAAACTGATTTCCTTTCCTGGCTGGCTGTAGTCGTAAACTAAACTGACTTCCTTTCCTGGCTGGCTATAGACGTAAACTAAACGGACTTCCTTTCCTGGCTGGCTATAGACGTAAACTCCCAGACGTTCATACGCGCAAACGCCATTTTGACTTTTCAACAAAAGTGGCTGAACTCACTTTTCCATTGTTGCTTTGTTCGATCAGACCGCTATAATGTATTTATCAAACAATTCAAATTTTATGTCCAAACAATTACGGGCCTAATTAATTGGCATTACAAATATATACATACATATGCAACAAATTGAGGATTTGACTCAAGTTTGTACAAATGGGCGCCATGTTGAATTTTACTGTTTTTTACTACATCGAGTATGACGTCACTGCTGACGTCATAAAGCATCAGGTGCTGTCAGCCAAACGGTTGTGTGGTATTTATTTCGTCTGTTAATTGGCCCATTATTTATCTAATTCGTATACTTTTCACACATACTTTCTGCTGTCAAACAATATTGAAATTTAACGAGAGCCTACAAGAAAAATCATCAGGTTTTCTACAATCAAGTGAAAACTCGCTAGACATAATTTGTTGGAAAGTTTCACCCGTGTTTTAAAACTGTAATAAGTATGAAAAGGTCGAACAATTCAGCTAATTCTAAATTTATAAAAAGCTTAATAGTAAAAAAAATTCTATAAATACAAATGCTAGTCGGAAATTAGCAAACAGGTACGCAAAATTAGTGATTAAATGAGAAACCATGTAAAGTTTCCGTAAATCGTATTTCTATCATTAGTGGGTGATTCATTTCTTTTGGCTTTAAGTAGGTTTAAAGTTTATGCAAATGGACGCCATGTTGAATTTTTTTTACGCCGAGTATGACGTCAAAATTTTAGTATGGATGTTTTTTTTAATACAAAACTTGCGAAAATTAAGGCACAAGAAACACATTTACAGTTACAGAAACCTTTTTTTAAAAGGTTTTATATGAATGACACTTCCTCCTGAGCCTGTTCCGTGTACAAATTGAGGTTATAGACGTTCAAAAATACAGTTGCATTTATCTCAGTAATTAATAAAGAGCATAGAGTAATTATTTTTAAGTGGGTCTTAGAATCGTGATTATTATCCTTAAATTAAGTAATTTTTCGAGATTTCGTCATTCGTATAAAGTATAGTAATGCCTTATTTTATTTCATCACTACATTTGTTGATGTACACGCTACTTTATTCTCTCTGGGTTTGTTTTTAATTGTACAGTTAAACTTCGATATTACAATATTGATTAATTAACATGCGGTTAGTTGCAACCATTTGGATGTCCATATCGATTATCGTGTTTTAGATAACATTTAATTCTTATTACTAAATTTAATAAGCTGTAATATTTAAAACAGTATTTAGTAGACGAGGTGTAATGTCGTCTTTGTTGGGCCTCTGGAGGAATTCTAATTTCTGCTACGGTAGATTCTATTCTATCAGGTAATCTCGAAACGACAAAGTTATCGATTTTTTTTTTATTTTCCCACTAAGCCTGCATAATTTTATCGCTGTAAGGAGGTGATGACGTAACGACCAATCCTGCAGCTCGTTCGTTTTTATAAATGTACTCTCTGGATTTGTAAAGCGTCGGGATTTCACCTGGCGGAGGTGACGGGAATCTCTGTGTGTGTGTGTGTGTTAGTGTGTCGGGGGAGTGTGCGACACAGCGCGCGTGTGTGTGTGTGGTGAGAGGGTAGAGGAACCGTGTCCAGGAGTTTGAGGCCTGTCAGGTGGTATGTGGGTGGTGTGGCACACACTCTTGCTTATAAATACGCGTGAGCTCACACGCACGTCTTGATAGCCTCCATCCAGTCCAGCAACTGCTGCGTACAGGACCACGTAAGTTTACTTGCTCTTACAAGGCAAATGGACGCCGCTTATTGTTGAGGTTAAGCGCTGCGGAGTTTTTTTTTCTTCTTTGTTTGTCGGTACGTAGTGTGGATGTTGAAGCTGTGTAAACTATCTTATTTCCAACGTCTTAGCACAAATTTATCCTCAGTATAATTTATGTATGGATGTTATCGCTCGTTCTATTTGTTTGCTCTAATCTACAGCGTCTCGTTCTATCCCATTATATGGAAACATAAACCATTAAAAGTTAACAGTAATGCTCTAAAATTTTTTAACGTATTTTTGGTTTGTAGTGACACCTATCATAAAACCAGATTACATTGGAGTTTTTTTTATTTAAAAAAATTCATTTAGCTGAGTCTACAATTCACGGCACACCTCTGTGTCTCTCTTTACAGGTTTACAGTTATTTAAGTAAGTCTTGTGGTAGCTTGCGTTTAGGTCTTTTATGTGTGTGTGTGTGTGTGTGTTTTTTCCCCCTTAAGGTCTCGTTATAATATAATATACACCCTGAATTAAGCAATATTTGTAATATTTTAATCCATTGTATGTATTACAGTACAATTATCTTTCTGCATTTTGAGAAAACTAATTAATAAGTAAACAACAGCCAATTTTAAGTCAGAAAAAAATAATTTATTATTAATGTTAAATTAAACAACGTTTCGTCGCGTTTTTTGGCGACCACCTCAGGTTCAAGTGTGTTTTTTTTAAAAAAAAATAGACAGGTCTCTGCTGAGTGCCGTGGCCGAAATAGTTTTCCTTCTGACTTAAAATTGGCTAGTTCATTTATTTATTAATTATCTTTGTTAAATCAGCCCCCCCTTTTTTTTACTATATTTTATTATGAGCTACCATTGTTCTTTTACGTCTACATTTTAAACCTTCTTATGATCGTTTTTAGACTTGATGAAACTTAATTTATAATTTGTCTTGTCGTTTTTTGGGTTTTTAATTAGCAATTTAAACTATACGGACGTGAATCATCCTTACGAAACTATTTCTCCTTTGTCGTCCATGTTTGTGACGTCGTGGATGGAATTCTGTTTGTGACGCACTCTGCCCTCTTTCTGTGGTTTCTGAGAATTAATCCCTCCCCCCCTCCTCCTCCTCAAAATTTATTTCTACTTGAGAACGTATCAGTAGGATAAGGTATTTAAAAGAATTTTTCTTTTTTTTTTTCGTTTAGAAATACTAATAATAGTAAAGTTAAAATGAAGTATTAAGTGGACTTTTATGATTTACAGCCAATTAAGTCAGAAAAAAATAATTTAAACCAATTGATATAAAATCATTTGAGTGTTTGCCAACTGACCAGTGCAGTTGTGTCGCTCTAGGCTCTTCTTAGCACCTGACGAAAGGAACAAGGATCCCAGAAACGTTGTTTTTTGTCTGTATTGGCTATCTTTATTATCCATTCGAACTGATATAATGTTTAAAAAACACACATGATGTTTCTTGCCGACATTTAGGTGTTACAATATTATAAATTAATTTGTAACTTCCCGAAAGTAAGTTAAGGAATATTATACAGTTTAGTGATTAAATATCCAAAACGAAAATATAAATTTTAGTGAGGTAAAACTTACATGAAAATGAAACACGTTTCGTTACAAATTTCAAAATTAACCGCAAAATGATAAAGTCAATTTTTTTGTGGTTTATTATACTTGAGTTCATATTTTATTCATAATTTAATTTTAATGCTAGTTTTTCCGCTGTATTCTAAAAATTTGTATTATTGTTGGGATATTATTCATTTCCTTTAGTTTTAGATTCATCTCTAAGAAAAAAATTAATTTATTATGTTAGAACTCCTAAAGACGTTTCAAATGTCCCTTCATAATGTTTTTATTTTATTTTAATCGCATAATATTTGTTACTGTCACAATTCGGCTCCGACACGCTTCTCAAAATTTTGTTATGTATTTACAGTCGGGTTTGTTACAAGCGTTACAATGCAATGAGGTTAATATTATTGTGGGTATTGTTGGGTTTGTTACACCATTACAATGTAATGCGGTTAATAGTATTGCTGGGTTCGTTACAAGCGTTACAATGCAATGAGGTTAATAGTATTGTGGGTATTGTTGGGTTTGTTACAAGCGTTACAATGCAACGAGGTTAATAGTATTGTGTGTATTGTTTGGTTTGTTACACCATTACAATGCAATAAGGTTAATAATATTGTTGTGTTTGTTACAAGCGTTACACTGCAATGAGGTTAATAGAATTGTGGGTATTGTTGGGTTTGTTACAAAAAATTGTGGGTATTATTGAGCTTTGATGATTTGTTGAATCTTTGCTAAAAATCTTGTCACAAATTAATGTAGGTTGTTACTTAGCCTCAACTTTAAAATATTCGGTTTTGGAAACCCGTATGGAAGGAAAGTTACTTATTTTGAGGCATGTAGAAACCTACGAGCGCGCTCACAATTACCAGTAAATCTTCCAGAGTTTATCTGCTGTTCTGCCTGAGTAGTTATTTGTCAGCTGTTCCATTGTCTGCCTTTGGAGGAATTGCAGATACGAGAAGTCATGAGAAGTAGTAGATAACAGTGCGGCGAAGGAGAAGGGGGGGGGGGGGGGAAGGAGTGTGAGAGAGAAACAAACAGACCAGCATAAAGTTTATTCATTCACGGCCGGAAGTCGATTCTCTCCATGGCTACGTTGCATTCAATACGCTTATAATGTTCCATTAGTCCCTCTACTGAGTAAATACATAAATGAAAAAAAATTATACGTCTGATTGAAAATAATGGATAAGAAACATAGCCAATACAGACAAAAAAAAAAGTGGTAATACACAACGTTTCTGGGATCCTTGTTCCTTTTCTCACGTGCGAAGAAGAGCCTAGAGCGACACAACCGCACTATTGTTAGTTGACAACACTCGAAAGCCACATGACCCCAAGTGCAGTCGCTCTAGGCTCTTCTTCACACTGGGACCAAACCGGGGAAAGATAAAAAAAAATTCACAGAAATTTTAAATATATGCCATTTTATTCCGGTTACCTCCCCCACGAAAAACCAGAGTGTTTAGAAATTGTAGCTCAACTTTTTAAAAACCTTATATTTTAAAAAATTTTATATCCTATTATTCCAATTCTAATTTTTTTTTACAATTATTTATTTATTTTGACAAATAGCTTAAAGCTAATTATGCTTCAAGTATTTTACCTATCACTCTAAAAGTAATTTTCTTAAATACATTAAAACTATTCTTATTATTTACAGCTACAGGCAACTCATTGTATAAAAAATTTCTCTCCCTCTGGTGTTATGATTATGGACATCTAATTTACTTTTAATTAAAATGGATCTATTTTCTGGTTTCCCAGAGTCTCTTAACTTAAACGTGCTGTTAATAATAAGAAAAATAGCCAAATACAGAAAAAAAGAAGTTATGGTACACGTTTCTGGAAACCTTGTTACTTTCTTCAGGTGCTAAGAAAAAGTAAACAACAAAGAGCTTAGAGCAACTGCAACTGCCAGTTGACAAAGCTCAAAAGCAGTTGTGTCACTCTAGGTTGTTGTTTTTTAGTTTTCTTAGCATCTGAAGAAAGGTACAAGGTTTCGAGAAACGTATACCGTCACTTCTTATGTCTGTATTTGGCTATTTTTCTTGTTATTAATTTTCAAAACGGCCGTAAAAATTTTCTTTCATTTTAAAAGAGGTGTTTGTTTCCTTAGAGGAATAAAATATTGAAACTAACTTTTTCGAACCATTTAAAAAAAGAAAGAAATCGAAAGGTACATAAATTTAATTCAAATTTGGGCTATCTTTTCCGACATCTCAAGAGAAAAGAAAAATATTTATTTTACAAGATTATCCACTGGAGTGGAGTCGACGTATATTTATGGATCTTTTTACTGTTTTCATCAGGTTTTATTTATCGGCTTTCTTTTACGACGAGAGTGAATCATGTTTTCAATCTATGTCTTGAGGATGGTTTTTATTTTTGGGGCAATAATATGTGAGTTCTTTAGGAACTGGAACTTTTTTTCCATGCCTCGTCGGTGCCCTCCCCCCCCCCCTTCCCCCGTATATAAACATTTTTCCCCGCTCGTGTTTACGCCTGAGGATGACCCACCCAGTCACCCACGCCTCGCCAGAAACGTTGCTCATTCCTAATATTATCTACAGCTCTCGCAACGTGGCCGGCGGAATTTATATCTATGAATACGTAAAAAAAATAATATAATCAGGATCAGCTCTCAACACCCCCCCCCCCCCTCCCTCTCTCTCTTTCCCGAACCCAGCGAAAATGATCGGTTAATGAGAGAGAGAGAGAGTAATGTCCATTATTTACCAGAGATGGCACAACACCACTTTTTTGTTTAAGTCTCATCGGTTTTGTAAATGTATCCTAAGTTGTTTACATGTATTTATAGGTCTCTGTTTATTTGTCCTTTTCACTTAATTTATTGTGATTCACCCCCTTGGTTTTTCATTAGAAAATTAAACACTTGTTCTAAATACTTCCACAAGGATTCATCACTATTCTAATATATAGTTGAAATTATTAAATCTAATATATATATATGCATAAAACATTAATTCTTGTGACTTACATTATAAATTAAAATTCACATGGTCATATGTAAATGTTGCTATAATTTTGGTACATATTTTGAACAAACAGAATCTAATCAACCCAAAGATGTTCTTTATGTGATTTAATAATTTTAACTATTTATATTGTATTATTTTTTTTAGGAAGAACATGACTAAGGCTCATTTTTATATGTAAAAATATATTAACATATTTTTTTTTTAAAAAAAATCCATTATTCCAGTGTATTTAATTTAAAGTTAATGACTCTTCATTTGATTTGAATGGAGTCAGTGGTCCTGAGTGATCCTTAGATTCAACTGCTGGGGGGGAAGGGGGGCGGTTGAGATCAGTGAGTTCTATTAATTTTTTCTCCCCAGTACGTCGTGCGCTCACAAAAACTTGTGATTTTTCTGTGCCAACTTCAGTATTCTACTGTACTTACAACATACTCTACTATTTTTTTTATTTCATATGGTCACTTCTTTTTTTTTTCCCCCGACGGCTACAAAATCGAACCATAACTGAATAACTTCCTATATTCTACATCAGATATATATATGTATATATATTGTAATATTCATAAATGAGCTTTAAGTATTGAGTATTATAGTATTGAAACTATTTATGTAGTAATTAACTGGAAGGCATTATTTAAATGAAAGAATTAATCAAATTTACAAACAAAAGATTTATTTTGTGGCAAATAATCTAAAACAATTACAAATTTAAAATATTAGATTCTCAGGGTCTTCACTGGGTTTGATAATGGACACATCAAGTATGTTTAAACATCTCATTAACAAACAAATCACATTTAAAAGAAAATAAATTTACTTGACAATTAAACTAGAACGAAATTAAAAAGTAAAGAGATTAGAACGAATTAACAAGTTAAACGGAGAACGAAATCTGACTTCTATCTTTCAATTACGTTTACATAATTAATTATTTTGTATTTTTTTACTCACATTTGTCCAGCATTCCAGCATACCTTTCGTTTTCGAAATACACTATTGCAGGATTTTACACTGATTCTAGCGAAAATTTTATATGATGTCAGGAACTCTGATGATCCTCCCCTTTTTGTTGTCAGCTACCTGTTGACTGCTTTCCTTAGGTGAATTCCGTGGTTTGTAGATTTGCCAGTCTTTACTGCATTGGACTCAAACCGAAATTTTACTATTTCTGGCCGGCTATGGACACAAAAACTGCTTTTACTTACCAAGTTTCGACGTTATGCTTTACTGAACGTTTTACTTTGTCCTCAGAAATGTCCAGGCACCAACCAACTCTGTTAATCGCCTACTCTGTTGAATTCTCCTCCAACTAACAGTTATACATCGACGATGTCTTTTCGCGAACTGAACTTTAAGCGCGCGCCCGCATACGCCATTTTCAGACCTTCCGACAAAGGAACAGAGCTGGCTGGGCTACATTGTCGCTATGTTCTGGAAACTCCGCCGCTACAAAGGATTTCTCAAACAATTTAGATTTTTATGTTCAAACAATTAATGTCTTAATTAATTGGCATAACAGATGGTTCTGGTTGATGCTTTACCATATTGCGTGTAAAATTAGCTACTGATCATTGTAAATCACCGCGTTCTGTAACATCCATCGATTTGGTATTTTATATATAAATATATATTTATAAGTTGTCTCATCAACAGTCAGCCAATTTGAAGTAAGAAAAAAAATGAACTACGTTTCGTCGTTAAATTTGCGAGTTCTTCAAGTTTAACAATTTTTTTGACTGTCAGGTCTTTCATTCTCTTTTGATTGCCGAGGTCGAAAATAATTGTCTTTAATAATTTTTTTTTTCTGACTTCAAATTGACTGTTGTTTATTTATTAACCTTTTCTTTATTAATTGTTAACGCGATTAACCTCAACCAAGTATGATGTGGGTTAATATGACGTATTTTATGTCTGCAAATATATTTTTTTAAAAAATCCACAATTTGGTACAACCACTTATTTCAAGAACGTCTACATCACGATAATAAATTGACGCGAATCACTTAAAGATCGGAAGCAAATAATTTGTGCAGAGATTTTTTTTTTCATCCAACACTTGCGCAAAACAAAAAAAAAATCGCAGTTGGTATCTTTACAACTTGGGTGTTAGAGATAAGGTCGCGCAAGGACTTTCAACACGCAGCTTCGAAATGACTATTGGTAAGATTTCTCTATTTTTCCGTGAGGCTAATCGCTCACAAGTCTGCTTGCAATTTAATATCAAGAATTATGTAATCGGATTTCAGCAACTTGACGCGTAGTAAATATGTAAAACACAATTGTAATTATTTTTACATGTGACTTTTAACAGTCGAAAATTAACTGCTGAATTATAATAATTCTTCCGTTAAGTTGGGGGAAAAAATAGGAATATCTCTTCCCGTGGCCCACCTCGGGCTTGTATTCCTCCAAGGGAGTCCCCGCGCCCAGTTCAAGCCTTCCTGAGATCGCGTCGTCACTAACCAGATAGGGAGAGGCAATGAGAAGAGTGTTTTGAGGCAGGTGGTGCAGCTGAGTAAATACCGATAGTTGATGGTTGAGGCTATTAGTGGAGCGTTAATCGCCTGCGTGAAGCCGCGCAGCTGAGGAATTCAGGTCGCAGTTGTTTTCCCTTCCGAGGGAAAGTAGAATTATGTTCCGCGACACACACGCGGGCATCTTAGAAAACATTTGGCAGTCTCAATTCAGCCAGGCCCCCATCAGTAGTTCTCTACCTTTCTCTCCTCGCGCGCAGATCTGAGAGCAGTGTTTGAGGTAAGCCAAGGTTCTCCGTCGTGCAAATCGTCTCTTGACAGGCTAATAGTTTGCTGGGTAACTCGGTATCAGGACCTTCGAAGCCTTTCACCGATTCATCTCGTCAAGGTCAATGTTGATTCCCTCAATCGTTGGGGTCTCACCACTCGGTCTTCGTCCCACCACTCCAATGTAGGCCACTGATCCCAAGTTTGAAACGTCTTTAGGGTGATGAAGACACTTGGAAAACTTTGTGTGTATGCCGAATAGATTCCTTATTTGTCCCAATCTTAACTCGTGGTACAATTTCCAAAGAAGAAAAATTAATTAGATAAAATTATACTGTTGTTAAGGATCACAGAATTTTAAACGGTCTCCGATCAGATGGTTCATTTATCCACTGGATTTATCCACTGCATGTCATATCTATCCTCCAAATAAGAATTAAATATGAATAAATACTGAATTGTTCAATGCGAGGTGTGTGACGATAATTCAATTTTTGTAGAATGATTACGGCATTCAGACGAACTGTCCAAGGAACCTAATTGGTTCTTAGCTTGTGAGAAGAAATATTTCGCGGCAAATCTTCGTAATCATAGAAGAAACAACTGTCTCAATTTACAGCGGTAAATGAAGTGTGTTCTTCAAGCGAAATATAATAGAAAAATATTTAAACACCAATAAAAATTAATGTAAGAACACAAGAATGCTTTTAATCAAAGCTGAGCTCTAAAGACTATGAAACTGAATTAACCGACTAGGATAGAAAAATGTGGAAAGGATTGGGAATCGAACATAGGACCTTCTCTCAGTGTGTGGTGCTCTCACCAATGAGCTTTCCAAATTCATTAAAAAGTTAACATGAATAGGTTCAACAAAGCTGTAAATTTATTTTATATTCATATAACTACAGTCAGAGTGAGATGTCAGGTGTCGTTTCAGGCTGATCGACTCCTGGGTCAAATTCGACATTTTAGAGTTAGTGAGAGTGGAAAATTGTAATTCGGAAATACACTTGAAAATTTGAGTAAAATATTTATATTTTAGAATAATTTGGATATTCATATCGATATCCAAATGAAATTCCGACAGATGGTCTTTATTCAAATAGTGCCTATGTAATTAGGATATGTCAATTTAATTTCATAATAAAATTATCCTTTGTGTTACCTTCGTTGTTACATTACGGTAGATATATATGTACCATATTACCCCTTCTTCCTTTTTGTGACATTTTAGAACTGTGCTTTGTAAAACACTTAGTGCAATGAAATATTTGTTATACATATTTGTCTAAATGGTTCACTGAAACACAAGTATATGAAATCAAGGGTACCAATTATAGAGTTTAAAACGATGTATTTTTTTCCCCTTCGAAATAAAGTTTCTTCTAAGGTTTGATATAGATCTGCTAGTATTAATTTAAAATTATATTTTCTGTAAACTATTTTTGTTATACACATGCCACGAATCATAAATTTGTTAATATAATTGGCCTTAAAGGATCCTTATACCTTCGACAACTTAAATTGCTTAATTAGTTTATTCCATGTCTATGGTTTTTACAAATGAGACTAGAAACAGAAGTAATTTGTCTTGTTTGCTAGGAATGATTCCAATAGTGTCAGTACTATCAGAACCACATTGGTTGATCTCTCTCAGTCGTACACTGCTGTAATCACTGATGCAGTCCTCAGAGATTCTAATATTTTGACTATTTTGTCTGCAGAGTCACCACATAGGTACGTGGAATCAGAGGTGACAATCCACTACCGCAGCCCAGTGAGAGCAGAGGCTAAGGAGGTGTTGTCGGAGGAGGAGTTGGCCCGGAGACAAGCCGAGGCCATGCGCCGCATTTACCAAGAAGAGCGGCGCCGTAAGTACCTGCAGGAGCTCCAGGACATGCATAGCCGCCGGCACACAGACAACTTTACGTAAGTACTAATATTCTCATTCTCTCAGATTCACAAAGTGGGCAGTAACTCAATCCCATACTGTTACAGGCCATCTCAAAAGTCACCTATCCCCCTGAACCGTTACGACGACTTCCTGGAGGACACCAAGAGCAAGCCTCGTGACAGGACCCCGGAACCAAAGCTGGTTGCCAGAGCACTCTACAACTTTGTGGGACAGACATCAAGGTAGGTAGTCCTAGATTAGTCTGGCTTGGACCCAAAACATGAGTTACTAATTTGTGTTTGTATTTGCCCTCAGGGAACTGACCTTCCGCAGGGGTGACATCATCTTTGTGAGAAGACAAATTGATAAGAACTGGTATGAAGGTGAACACAATGCCATGGTAGGGCTCTTTCCACTGAACTATGTAGAGGTCAGTTTCACTTTCATATTAATTTTTAACCTAATGTAGATTATCATCTCCAAGTCTATTTATAAAGATTTCAACAGCACAGTCAATAATGATCACCTATAATTTATAATAGATGTCCCAATTTTAAAAACAAAAAACGCCAGAATTAAAATTTAAATTGCAGAACCAGACTGTAATTATCATTCTCTTGTAAATCTATTTAATACATTTTCAGATAATTCCTTATGATGGTATCCGTACGATTCCTAAGCGACCTTCTGAAGGGCAAGCTAAGGCCAAGTTCAACTTTATTGCACAAACACACCTTGAGTTGTCTCTTGTCAAAGGTGAGGCTCAAACTAGGAGTAAATTCATCACTATTTCCAGTATATAGATGTAAAATTTCTTTATTGGTATACATTTAAATCTACTAAATAATTATGTTGGTGAAGAATTGAATCGAATAATTTAACATGATTGATTGGTATACATTTAATTTATTATTAAAATTTTATGCTGATGACAAATTGAAAAAAATATTATATTGTAAGAGATTGTAGTTTATCCAAGAGAATCATATAAATGAAATGATCTTTGGTTTCAACCTGGGTCCAATTATGTAAATAAGAGTAATACAACACTTCTCTGGCTATCTCTGCTGTCATCCTCATGGCAGAGTTAGCCATGGAAGAATATGGCTACTATTTGCATACAAGAACCCTGAGCACATTTTCTGCATGTTTTTGTTGTTTTTATGGAGTCTAAGTCTTATGGTTATAATCATCGTGACATATGCATATCTTTATAGTAATGTTAATTATGGTTCATGTTGTCCTCTGCCCTGTATAATTCACTCATGGTCATTTCAGGAGAGCTTGTTGTGCTGACTAGACGAGTAGATGACAACTGGTATGAGGGCCGCATTGGTGCAAGAAAGGGCATATTTCCTGTGTCCTATGTGGAAGTCCTTCAGGAGCCGGGAGATAAAAAAGGCAATTTTTTCCCTACTTTTATGGAGTGGTGATGTGAAATAATTTTTTGATATAAAAGATGTTCAACTGAAAACTATTATCAGAATCAAATCATGTTCAAGTATAGCATCTTAAGATCAGCTCTAGTTTATGTAAAAGTGGCTTGTTTAGTTGTCCTTTATGTTCTTTGCAAAGCATTAATTCTTTACTAACTATTGAATCTTTTATCTTTTATTTCATCGAAACAATTAAATGAATAATTAATTGCAGGAGCTCCAGCCGCCACTTCAAAACCAGCAACTACTCCAACAATGCACTCGGTGCTGGTGAACGGTAGTGGTCTCAAGCAACAGCCTTACTACAGCCAGAAGATCAATTCACAATCATATACTTCCAGCAGCCCATATGCCACACTGGTAAGTCTTGAACTTGTGTTCCAAATATTGGTGGGTGTTTTTAGGTTTCCATCTGCTGAAGTGTAATATCTTGTTGTAGCCGAGACAGGGCCAGACGCAGAAACAGCCCCTGGCACCTGTCAACCAAACACTACACATCGACACTCACCAGGAACCAGTACCGTAAGTTGAAAACTGTCTTATGTCTGCCAATCTAAACAGCAGTTGATAAAGAAACATTTAAGTAGTTAAAAATCTCATTTTCCAAGAAATAAGAAAAAGAAAATAATAAAGGAAATAAAAAATGACAAAGACAGAATTTTAACATGTTTTGCTAACCAATGCACTTTTAAAACATTTTTATGAAATGTTACACAATGGTGTTATGATGAGATTACACTGAAATGAAACAAGGCTGTTACATTTACTTAATTACAATTTTGATGTACTTATTTTCTTATTAGAAGTCTTACTTATATACCTGTGTCTTGACACTGTGCAGATACCGAGCACTGTACAACTATAGGCCACAGAATGAGGATGAGTTGGAACTACGTGAAGGGGACACTGTTTATGTTATGGAAAAGTGTGACGATGGCTGGTATGTGGGCTCCAGCCAGAGGACTGGATTCTTCGGCACCTTTCCTGGAAACTATGTGGAGAGACTCTTGTAGGGTTGAAATCTAGTAAGAATCTTCAAAATGCCAAAGATGTGTGGGTGCTATACCATCGAAGGACATGTTTGGGAACTTGTCTGCGTGGGCTTTATCAGTCTGTTGCCTGGAGTAGTGTAGCGTCGTTCACCGGTAAAGATTTTACTGTGTAGATACTCGTCATGTGTACATATAACTATGTTTATGATCCCAGTTAACAAACCCTTCATAATACTTGTGCTATATCTTTCATCCCCAATTCCTACTCGCTTTCTTGTAACAAATTTGACCCCCTTAAGTGTTACTGGCCTAAGTGTCGAAAGGCTGTGGCGAACAAAACAGTTGACAGATGTCATTCACCATATACGTTGGTTTTTGTATTTCGGTGATCTCATTAACTTTTGAACTTGTACAGTACATAGACTCAAACACATGAATAGCAAATGAAAAACTTCCCAGGCATAGAAAGTTCAGCCACAGTCACCACAACACATATTTCATTATCTGTTTTAGAAGAGACAGGATCTGTTGTGCTTCCATTTTGTAAAGAGTAAAGGGTACTTTAAAATAACATTGAAACATAAGCCTATTTTTAGCTTACTTATTTTAAAGTTTGTGCATATGTTCCACATCATATTAATAGATTGTAAATTTGGTAATGCCTAAGTATTTATTCAGATATTTGAATGCCTCTTTAGGAAAAGGCATTAATTTAAATTAGAGTTATATACTTTTTTACTCATATTTTGCAACAAAATTTAGAAACTGACTTTGTAATCAACATTGAGTCCAAAAATATTTATTTGTAATTAGCATTTGATAAACTTATTTGTAACAATTTTTACTAACTTCATATTCAACATTTGCACTATTGTAGATTTTGGAGGAAAACATTTAATTTTAATTGCTAAGAACAGTCAAATACCAAAACAGGATTGTCAGTTTTTGGGGAACTCAAACTTTGATACATCAAGCCAATCATGAGACATAATCAAAGTTGTGACCATAATCTCTATAGTATTTTTGTATAAATATTAGCGATAGGTGTAAATATATATATTGCACATTTTACCTTTACTATGACGATAACAATAATAACAAATACATCTTCTAGTCAGCAGCCAAAGCAAACACAGGTCACTGCTAACATTAATTTTATTATTTTTACTGAAGAATTAGTTGCATATTATTTAAAATGGTTAAGTGATATATTTTGACACACAAATACACAGCTATGATTTTAAGTTAACATATCACCAGTTTCTGGAACATTATTTGAACTCTTATTAGGTTTGCCATACTTGCTGCTAACATCCTTCCATTAGTGACATTTATTGCCAATACTATCCAGTTTTCTAGTTACTAATGACATCGAATGAAGTATCATGATTTTTTTTAATGAATTTATCATTATATGCAGTGAAACTTTCACGCACTTGTTTGTTCACTTCCTAATGCTGGCTCAAATATGACAATAATTTTGAAAATACCTCCTAAGCCTTTTTATGAGAGGCAGGTGACATCATAAGACATTAATATCATTTCAGAAGTCTTTATATGCCTACATTGGAGAATATTCTTGGGAGATTAGTTCACCATGCTCATGTTTGTTAATTGATGTAGGAAAAAGTTGTGAAGCTTTTCTTCTCTTCACTGTAATGACACCACTTTTGACGCAACTTGGTTGGAAGGTGTACACGCAGCAAGTTAACAACTCCTCACCCCACAAGGAAATTGCACCCTAGAGTTTATCTGTAGATAATGTGACGGAGCTTGAGAACCAAGTTCCTGAACCTTGCCCATTTGGAAACAAGGGGGATTTTGGTCATTATAGCAGTGCCTTCACTAATTACCATAATACATTTTAGAGTTTAAGGAAACCATTGTTTATATTTTACTTTAGAGACTATGCCAAAGGAAATATGAAAAAAAGCTATTGATGCTTGTACACCAATGTAGGAATTAATTAAAACTTTACTATAAAGACAGCACCAAGGCCGGGGGACACTTTTACAGTCTAAGCTTCCGATGATTCAAAACATCCAGCTCACTTTCTACTGGTACCTAATCTGAATCTCCAAGGTTTAATGTAAAAGTGTTCCCTTAGCATACAATCATCTTTAGAGACAAATTAATAAATACTTCGGTATATTCTACAATTATTTTTTTATTTTGGTCAATCACCAACTTACCATTTTTCAATCTCAGTGGAGTTCTCAGAACACGACAACGCAAGGAAAAACGAATAAATTGTTATAATATAATACCTAAATATACGAAAAAGTGTACTGTTCATATCATTTTATAATAAGCTTAATATGACTTTAGAAGAAAAGTAAAGTTCTTTGTGTTGAAACTTGTAATTACATTTATGGTTAAATAAAATTTAAATTAGCCAAATTTTGTGTTTAATTTTTCCATATTTGATCTGTAGACATGACTGATTTATTGTGATGTTTTTATTGTTTTAAGTGTAGTGCAAAAATATTCAGGAATATGAGTAGTAAAGCTTCCAATGAAACTCGCCATATAGGCCATGGTGTTTGTAATAAAGGCTCAGGATTGAAAAATCTCAATCGAACCACTTGGTAAACAGGCACTCTAATTACTGAGCCATCCAAGTTGACTCCAGATCTGGTAAGTATAGTCTTTCTTCACAGCCTAACTTTTGGAATCAGTGAAAACAGGACATTAATGTGAATTTATATGGTGCAAAGAGACCAAAGTTCAATTCCCAATTTGGTCGAGATATTTTAATCCGGATTCTTTAATACAAACACCGTGGCCTATATGCTGGAGCTTTACTTCTATTTTTTTTCTGAATATTTATGCATTAAACTAAAAGTTGTTGGAGACATTTGTTATTGAACTAATGGTGATTGTTAATTGATTCTCTAACGTTAGTTTAAAAGCAATGCTTCTGCATATAAGCAATAAATTCCTTTCCCATCAGTGCCTGCTATTATGAAAGAAACAAATGAAAACTTTAATTTACATTGGAAAGCTTTGAAATGCAGTGTATGAATGGAATATTTGTGGCGATTTGAAGGCAATTGCACTTATTCTTGGCCTGAAGCTTGGTTACACTAAGTACTGTTTTATTTGTGTCACTGAGATAGTAGAAACAGAAAAAACCATTACATTAAAAAGAACAGCCTAAACGTGAATCATTCATTCCTGGTCAGAAAAATCTTAAATGTAACACATTGTGTTATACTAAAAAGGTGTATCTATGTCCTACATATCAAACTAGGGTTAATGAAGAATTTTGTCTCATTATTTAATCTACTTATAACAGAAGTTTCCAAAAATTAGAGAAGGAATATTTCTTGGTCCACAAATATGAACACTAATGCATGATGCAAAGTTTGAGGGAGAGAGTAGCTTAGGATGCATTTTATAAAAGTTACTGTTTTTTGGTAAATTGAAAAGTGGAAACTCGCTGATACTGTCAACATCTTATAAAAATTTGGCTTGTAATATGTCCTTAAAAATACACTTCCTGCACTTGTACCTATTTAAATTTTTTGGGATATGAAATTATATATCTTAATCTTAAATATCCAGATCCGTTAATAAATAAATAAATGTAAGTTAGCACTGGCCAACCATCCATAACTGCAACTTGAAACAGCAGAATAATAATAATAGATTTGTGAGCAAATTTGTATCAGTAATATTCATAAAATAATTTATATGTATTAGTGGTAATGAAACTGCTTGACTCATGATTATTTTACAGATTATTAAGATAGTATAAACATATTCTTAAATTATACAATTTTCACAGAATAATTGTTTTATTACAATTTTAAATGTTATGTTGTTTCATTTACAATGTAAAAAACTTTGGTGAGTGAGGAGGATTGACGTCCAATATGCACTAATATACTGACGGTCAAGACAGGATGGTTTTACCTTTGTGGACACCTCCGCATGCCTTCTTCCGAAGCATGGGCTTTGTTGAACGCTTGCATAAAAGTTTCTGAAACATGAAATAGTAAGTTTATAAGAAATTACCCCCCCCCCCCAATCATTCTTAAAATTCTCTTTCACTCTGAGTAGAAGCATGTATCTTGTTATTGCCCCTGGAAATTACTTATAGCTCTGAATATTAAAATCTTTGAATAGTGTAGTATATATATATATGTATATGTGTTTGTGTGTGTAGACATGTGTGAATAGGGTACGTACTGGCCCTCTTATGGCATAGGAAAGGGACTACAAGGGAGGATGTGGTATGGTAGCCCAGGGTTAACCCCCGCTGTAGTTTAAAGATCTTCCCCAGCATTTGCCTAAAAGTGGTGCAAGACAAACCCTAGAAAACCTGAATCAGGTAGGTTGGCTGGCCAAACTGAGTAAAAAGTGAATGTAAAGATTACACTTCAGAGGTAGTGTGTGAGTCCAAAACACGGTTCTTTGTTTTACTCAGAATTTGTAATTCCCAATCAATAACATTACTGTTTCTGCGTTACCTTTGGTCTTGTAGTAGTAAGGCGTCACGAGGAAGAAGATTACCACCAGCCCACCAAAGATGTGCATGTTGGTATTGATCATGAAGTCTAGGAGAGTCTCGAAGATTGGTTGCCGCTCCATGTTGAAACACAAACCGAAGGCACAGGCCTGACAAGAACACAAAAGCCAATTATCCATCTCCAACTCTCTGATTGAATTAATTATTATTTAAGCCAGGTCGGATTAGTATTTGGCGATTTAGGCAACTTTTTTTTGCGGATTATTGATGACACCGTGAATGAAGGCGGTCCAGTTTCGTTTCGCAGGTATCAACCCCCTTCGGGTGCGCAGCCAATCAGTTCCTGTGAGTGCGCCTAGAGCTAGACCTGGTTATATCGTCTGCGTGCATCGTGGCAACGTCGTACTTGCTTCCCTTACCTCTATCTACGCCACCCGCCTTCGTTCCTGACGTTCACCATAGTGTTTGGCGATTTAGACGACAGAATCTGATCGTTACCGTCGTTGACGGACTGTTAGCTACATGATGCGAAATAAACTGTAATTAAAGACACTGGGTAGGAATCTGTTAAGCCATTTCTGGAGTTTATCTCTGTCAAATCGGGCCGAAAAAAAACCAGACATTTACCCATAAATACGGTTAAATTGTAATTATAATTACAGGTTCGTGTGCATTTATTGTTTTATGGAAGAAATGTAAGACGTAACGACGTAACTCACCACAACTGTGAGGAAATGCATAAACTGTTTCCCTGTTTCGATGAAGAGAATCCAGAAGTAGCGGACGAAGATGGAATTCACGAAGAGCAGGGTCAACAGCTGCAATACGAAACAGGTAAAAATTTCAAAAATACAATTCTATATTTATTAATGAATAAGAAAGATAGCCAATACAGACTAATAATGGGTTATACAAATACCACACAACGTTTCTGGGATCCTTGTCCCCTTTCGTCAGGTGCTAAGAAGAGCCTAGAGCGACACAACTGCACTGGTCAGTTGACAAACACTCAAAAGTGCAGTTGTGTTTCTCTAGGCTCTTCTTAGCACCTGACGAAAGGGGACAAGGATCCCAGAAACGTTGTGTGGTATTTATATTACCCATTTTTTGTCTGTATTTTGGCTATTTATTTCTTATTCATTATTTGCTATCACACGTAAATTATTTTCATTTTAACTATATTTATTATATAGATATAATTATATATAATCATTCTGTATTTATAATTATGTATTATATAGTACAGATTTAATATTTATTTTATTTATTTATTTGGTACATTTTTCTATATAAAGTATGTAATTAAATATTTATTAATAAGTACCAATTATAAGATATTCAGTACTATATTTCACTTGTCTACTATATATTTAATTATATGGGTAAAACTGACACTGTCGTTCTATTTGGTAGATATAAAAATAACATTTCTGCGAAATATATAACACAAAAGGAATGAAATTGTAGAGATGTCTTATAATTGATGACATATTTATGTTTATTTAAGTTCAGTAAAGAAAGAATCCATACTTAGACGCACAAAATCTACCGCAAGCTTTGACTTCATTGAACTTTTTCCGACATATTGTCTCAGTTGTTTATTTATTTATCAATCGATAATTGTCAGATTATATTCTTTATCGTCACGTTTTCAAAGGTTTTACAGTCTTTTTTTTTATTCTTCGGATTATTGACCAATTTATTTTCTTGTGTCTGGATCTCGCTACACGACGTCTCAGACAAGGTAAATAGAGCAGTGGCGATTTCCGATCGTGCTCTTCCCAAATTGAACATCGTGGGAAGACCGTCTCTCAGATCAATGACCATTTCAAATAGTAGTAGCTCTTAACAGACGCCACAAGGAAGAAGAGAATAACGGAGGAGATAAAAAAAATGGGAACAACATTGTCCGTGGCGCACCGTGTCGAGAAGATTGCTTTCATTTCCTCTCTCGGGAGGAGGAAAAAAAAAAGATTGGCAGATTATTGACAAATGTACTACGATTGGAACCGTTTTTCCCCTCCCTCAGACAGAGAATTACGTTACAAGTTTGTGTAACCTTGTCACGAAATTTGACGATTTATATAGACGATGTCGTACCTTGAGGCTGTAGCCATTTAATTAAGAAAGCTAATTGAAATCTGATGAACCCGTTTTCAAATTTATCCCGCGCTTTTTTATCTAGATTATCCACAGGCCGAAAATTTGTTTCATTGGTAAGAGTGGAAGCACGTGGTCAGCGATCTACCCCCGATATTATTTTTTTTTAGGGCAACAGGCTACATGAGGGTGATCCACATTGGGCAATTCCCCTTTAATAGCATAGGAAGGGATTTGAAAGGGGGGATGTGGAAGGGTAGAGGAAGGTAGCCAAGGGTTAACTAGGGCCCCCGGACTATTTTTTAAGGATCCTACCCGGCATTCGACTAAAGAAAAGCAGGGAAAACCCTAGAAAAACCTGCATCAGGTAGGGCGGGCATTTGGTACTTCCGATAGCGGGAGAGGAGTTTGCTGTGGGGACGCAGCATTCCCTTCTCCGTGCCTCGACCAGTTTAGGAGGCAGCTGGCCGATTATTCCAATGGGAATAGCGAACAACTCTTACCGTATGCCCAAGGTCTGTGACCCCGGAACATACACCTCTCAGAACAGGCTGAGGTGCCTCGGCTTGTGGGAACCTTAGTTCAAGAACGGAAAGGAAAAGGCATACCCAAAGGTAGCCCCTTCGTATCTCTCCTAAATGGTTCGACCTGCGAGAGAATCCTCTCGCAGGCTTCCGAAACAGGAGAATTCTCTTCCACCCTCGATATTATTCCATGGTCATCCATTTATTGGGAAACACTCCTTCATTCGACCTCAAAAAAATAATAAAGAAATAAACATCAGCCAATTTAAGTCAGAATAAAAATTTATTCACTAAATTAACGTTTAATTTCTTAATTAACTTGTACCTGATGGTGTAGCCAAATACGCGATGAAACGTCGTTAATTTAATAAAAATTTTTTTTTCTGACTTGAAATTGACTAAATTTATTTATTTATTAATTTTCTCAGTAGTCATAATATATATATTTATATAGATCGTTATATTGTTATTTGAATGTTGTGATACAACCGCGTCTAAGATTCTGATCAGTACGTCTGAACTGATGGAAGTAATCATTAATTAAATAAACTGGCGATATTTTTTTATCACACTGTTACATAAAATTTCATTGAAATTAATCAGTGTAAAATCTGTAAATAGTGTACATAAAACTGGACGAATTACGTCTGTTTTAAATTAATAATAAGAAAGATAGCCAAATACAGACAAAATAAGTGATGATATAAATACCAACACAACGTTCCTTTCTTCAGATGCTAAGAAAACTAAAACAAATCAAAAGCCTAGAACGACACAACTGCACAAACTTGTGTTTTTTTAGTTTTCTAAGCACCTAAAGAAAGTAACGTTGTGTTGTATTTATAACATCACTTATTTTGTCTGTATTTGCCTTTCTTTCTTATTAAATGTGTCGAGTTGTATTAGCACGAGTGTGACGTCATACCCGCCAAGCCCCCCCGTTCCTGATACGCCACTGGGCCCCAACTAGTGACGTCATACACTGTTCCTAGCGGCACGTAAAATTAAAAAATCGACTACACCAATAAAATTATAAACATGAAATTTACTTACATGTCCGGATGAATTGTACGGGCACAAATTTACTCTGTGAAATTTCGTTGCGTTAGTAGTTACCACATTTATCGTCATCGTCCTTTTCGTTCTGTACAACGCCGTTATAATTACTTAAATACGTCAACAGTATCCTGTTAAATTGCACGAGCAATTCCTGACCCGACGATGTAGTTGAAAACTTTCAGGAAATCAAAGAAATGAGCCAATGAGACGAACAGTGTTAGGATCAATTGTTCTCAAAAAATCAATTAACTGAGTTTTTTCGGTAATTGAAATTTTTCTTTCTTATTTCTAAACGTTTGGTTGAAAAATTAGCAATATTTAAATAATATAATATTAAAAATGAAGGGATATATTAAATACAGGAAGTAACTTGCATTAAATCGCTCTTTGAGACTCAAATGAAGGAAAATCCTTTTGTTAAAATTGCAAATATTTAAACATGGAAAATCAAGCGATATAATCAATATAGAAAGTAATTTGCATTAAATAGTTCTGACTTTATTTTGAGGCTCAAATGAAGGAAAATCGTACGCGAATTTACTAGTTATTGAATAAATCTGAATAAGTATGAATAAGTATAATATTTCAATATAGAAAATAATATGTAATAAATCGCTGTTATTATTTGTCTTAAAAATGCATCATAATTAATTGAATACTACTGGAGAACGATGTAATTAACTACTAATTATTCTCGGCAGTACATTACTGCGACGTCAGTGTTAGTATTTGGGCGGGGCTATTACGTCACATCCGTGTTACCGAATTCGTTTTTTTCTTCTTCTAAAAACAATTTTAAAATCTTAACGCGAGGTACGTCGAACTGCAGTGATCTCTGATTGGTTTTTCGCAAATATTTATCGAGCATATCATTAAAAGTTAAAACGTGTCGAGTATTCCACGATTATACTTTGTGAGAAACTTACTTCGTATATGTATCGGAGCCAGTACTTGAGGCGATACACGATGCTGGGGCAAAACTTGCACCGGCAGAGCTGAATGTTGAGTATGAACACCATGATGGTGGAGGTGGTCGACGCTGAGAATTTCTTGAAGGCTGGGTCGAGGCACATTCCTACCACGCACTTGTCGTTCGCGTGCATGTACGTGGCGATGGCCGCCAGTGACAGAGGACGCAGAAGGTCCATCTCAAACGAAGGAAAGAAACAGAGCTATTCGTTCAGAAACAGCTTGAGAAATTTATCCTGCTTCCACGGCGACATAAAAAAAATGTGGAGTCGAAAAGTAAACGGAGTTTTAGTGTCGGAAACAGAACACGGATTACATTGCACGGGCAGAGATCTTACACCTCTGCCAAAGAAATTAACATTGGCTGTTTTTCTTCGGCTTATCTACTGGCTGTTGGTCCTTGAGGGATTAAAAACATTGTAAACTGTTATTAACGTTAGATTGATGTAAGGTGTGATTTTACCTGGATAATTTATTTTTTATTATTACTGATTCGTTACGACATTATTTAATTTATTTTCAATTTAATGTTACAATCGCTTATGATTATTAACATTATAATTTTAAAATTTGTAGAAAAATCTCATTTCCTCACACCAGAGGACGTCTCCATGGTGTTAGGCGTCTTTGGTTTCCCATTACGTATTTTTGTTAAAAAACAGTCATTTAAAAAACTATACCTCGTTACTTTTGACACAAAGGTATTCCTGCGGGGTGTTTACTATTGATCTGACCGGAAATCGACAAGAGCACGGTGCAGTAAACGTGCACTGGGTTCGATTCCCGGTTCTGCCCATATTTTTAATTTAAATGGTTATTTCATAAGATATTTTAATATTTCAGAACAATTAAACCTACAAGTTTGTTTATTATATTAACCGAACTCCCCACAACGCCAGTTTATTTTCAGAATAGTCCTTTACACATGTTTAATACTCTTTTAAGTTGTAGAGATTGATTTGCTGTAGTTTGTTTATCAATAATAGAGTTTTCTGATTGTTGGCCAGTTCCGACTAATTATATTTTTTAATGAATAATAAAGATAGCCAAATTAGACAAAAAGGTAATAAATACCACACAACGTTTCTGGGATCCTTGTCACTTTCGTCAGGTGCTAAGAAGAGCCTAGAGTGACACAACAACACTTTTCAATTGACAACAAACGTTGTGTGGTATTTATTACCTTTTTGTCTGATTTTGCTATCTTTCTTATTCATTATTTTCAATCAGACGTAATTTATTTTAATTTTAATTATATATTTTATGTCAGATATAGTTTCAATTTTTAAATATAACTTATGGAACATTTAGAAGGCTGTGATGCGTAGGGAACGCTTTACTAAAAATTGATTGTTACTTATGGCGTGCTCAATTTTGGAGAAAATAGTTGGATTCATTTAAAATAAATAAATAAATAATTATATATTACCCTTGGCTTAGACTGTTTAACTATTATTGTCTTTAAATAAAATTAATAGCTATACCGGAGTAAATACGACTGATATATCGCTTATCGTTGTGAGAAAGCAAAGAGTTTGCATATCAATGTTCTAAGAGCATAATTTGTCGAAGTGTTCTGTTTAAGAAATTCTGATTATGGGTGACCTTTAAAATTTGTCGTCCACAAATTTAGTTGTGATTCCTCACAGATTTCGAAGGTGGGATGTGGACATGAACAAATTTAAAGTCAACAATGAATTGCGCTACTGCGTTGCTCGGTTGATCCACAATAATAAATTACACGTCGACGTCGAGACTCACACCGGACAAAAATGGGACGAAAAGGATCCCAGAAATTCTCGTTTCGTCGGGCAACAGAAGACCGTGAACAAGAACTGGGGGCAGAAGCTCATTGGTCAGGTAAGCTCCTATCTTTGTATGTGAGTTACGTGCAACATGTAAAAGAAAAAAATTGAAATAGTTAGTCGAATTTAAATTAAACGAAACGCTAATGATCAACAACACTGAAGTTCCATGGGATACATAAAATTGAGGATTACTTATATAAACGGGAAAGCTTTCCATTTTACAGTTCCTTGCTTTGTTTAAAAGTTCAAAATCGTAATAAATTATATTTCTTACTTCTAAATCAACTATAATCAATATTATAATATATTTAAACAAAGAAAAAGGCCCATTTTTTATCGGTTTCATCGATTCGAAAAAAATCTAAATAATATTTGCATGTAAATTAATTAAGAGTAAAATGTTTCCTAACCAAATTATTGTCCAGTTGAAATTATTGTATAGACTTGTATGCACAGAATCACGGATGACGTCACTGTGTATCCAACATCCACAAGAAGAAGAAAGGAAAGCGCTCTTCAGTAATAAAGTAAATGAAAATAGTAACATTTGGTTAATATTCATGTTTATCTCACTACAGTTGTCTCATAAATATATCAGCATATTTGTTGGAAATATTTTTAAGAAAATGAATTACAAAATATCTTATTTTAAAAATAAATTATATTCCGGAAACAATTACTTTGTGATACGGATACTAGAAATTTCGGGTAATATTATTTTAAAAATCATCTTATTTTCATCTGCCTCAGTATGTATAAAAAAAACTTTGATATTTTTCTCGAAGTGGAAGTAAAAAAGTTTCTCTAATAAAATGTATTTGGACACAGAAGTGTTTTCAGGCTTCGGTGTAAAATTTTGGATGTAAAGACTTAAGGATATTTCTGAAAGAGAATTCACGTGTCCCGTATTGTTTTAACACAGATAGTTGCAGAGCATTGTTGGTCCGCAGAGTTACGATCCTTGTATCCTTGAGCTGTCTGCAAACTTTGCCTGGCTTCCAATGTGTCTTGCGTTGTATGACGTCAGCCTAGTTACAAACTACCCAATTAACATTTAACCAATTTTTAAAGTTGTCCTACATATGTTTGAAGCTCGCGCTTTTATTTGGTTTCGAATTGGAAGTCACGTCCTCTTTTTAACTGAATTTAATAAACTCGCGACCTTCGTCGGTTGACAGTCTGTCGTTCAAATGAAAAACAGCTGATCTTGACGTCATCGCTGACGTACGCCCGTACGAAATCCATATCTCAAGACGTGGGCGACTAATTCTTACAATTTCCATTCGTGTTGCAACAAATTATTTTTTGGGCGCCAGAGTTTGATTTATTTTTAATTTTGCATATAAAAAACTTTGTTACAAATTACAACTGAAACACTCAGAACTCTCCTCTCGTTGCTAATAAACAACTATTTCCATAAGTTTCCAACAACACATAAACTTTTACATTTTCAAACGAGAATCACACACACACACACACACGTATATATATATATGAAACGTGCTTCATTGTTTTATGTTCATTGACAGAAATTAATATACCATCCAATATTTAATTAAATTTTTCGGCATGTATCATAATATTATTGACAAAAGGTTCATTGACATAGAAATCTGGGCTGTTTGAATTATAAATAAATGGAAAAAGATCCTACATCAACTTCCATTTAATGAAGCTATGTATGTATAATAATAATAATGCAGAATAACGTACATATGAAGATGGAGGAAACGTTATGTATTTTAGTTAATTATAAATCTTATAAATATCTGACTTTTGGTCAATTTCCCATAATAATACTATTCAATGAAGTTATTATCTTATGATTCAATTTACTTGTAATACCATGTATGATGAAGTATTATTGGATTATCAGGACTTCCATAAATGTATATGATTTATAATGGGAACAAAATATAAGATTTAATCAGGTTAAAAATAGTTTAGTAAAAAGTTGTAACAGTTGTATATTGTATGATGGATTAATAACAACCATTTCATTCAATTACAATTATTTACCACTTTAATATAAAACGATCATTTAACTGCACAAGACGTTTTAAATCAATAAGAGACAAGACAGTGTAAACATAAAACCACTGGCAGGACAAGGAAAATTTCATCAAAACAATTATCAGATGAGCTGACAAAACTAAATTAAACTGTATATATATATGTATTAATGCATTTTCTCGTCTTTGAATTATTTTACTAAATTTATTTTTTCGAAACAATATTTGACATGATTAAATCTTTAGTTTTGTTTACCATTAAAATCCATATACTCTAATGGCTAGACTGATTATCCACTATAATAATAAAGTATAACAGATATTTAAGGAAAAAATTACCAATTGATTAAATGAAAAAAATTATTTTAACACAACGTTTTGTCCACAATTTTAGGATTGCTTCAGGTAATATGCGGTTGTGAATGTATGTATATGTGGAATATTTAACAGGAAATGAAAATTCTTTTTGAAATTTTAAAATTTGTATAAGATTCTACTCCAGAACAGGGTCATTGCTGCCAGTCTGAACGTTTGGATCAGTTGGAATGTATAATTCACATACCAACAGCTCGGCCTTCATATATTATTTTGACCTGTTCGTCGCCTTAACATTTTTATTTTGCTCAGCAAGAATCGTGACCACTTGGAACTCTATTTGTCTAATTTTTGGGAGGTTGGGTCAAAGTCACTCATGACGGACTGTGTGTTTGCAGGTGCAGCCTTTGGAGTCTCAACACCGCGTTGTTTGCTGTGATGGCGGAGACGAGGACACAGGTCATCCCCGGGTGTTCATCAACCTGGACAAGGATGGCGTTCATACGTGCAAGTATTGCGGACTCCGATTCTGCAAAATTCACCGGCAGCCTCTTGAGCTAGCCACCACGGCGCCTCCCGACAGGTCTTCTTTCTTCATGCCAAACTGCCGTGGATCAGACTAGGTACCACCTGATTTAAAGGAGTCCCGTTTATTTATAAACACTAGTACACCGTTCCATGTGTTTCTTTTCATGATTTGCCTTGTGAAACATAAAAGACAAAAAAATAAAAAATAAAAATTTTTAAGTCCTCATATTTATAAATTAGAGAACAATGTATCTCTTAAGAAAAAAACCTATTTAGTTCTTATGTAGTCGTGTTGAATTGTGAACTGTTTTACTATCCTTGGTACAGTCGTAAATATCGGAATTTTGTGGTACTAACTAAAATCGGTCCTAAACTCTTCATCTCGCTGAATAAAAGTATAGGTACTGTATGGAAAATTACCCTAAATTAACCAGACATTTAATTTTTGATGTCGGCTACTTAAAAATTGTTTAATATTTTAGATCGCGCTGTATTAGTAAAAAATTCACGTGAATCATTTCATTTTGTGCAATATTTATATACCCTGATCTGTACGAGAAGATTAAATTGTGTTTAAAAAATCAGCCCTATTAATTTTTACTTTATTACAGTAATTTACATTTATTTACAATATTATAATAAAACTAATTTTTCACAGGTTCAGTTTTATTTATACAAAGAACTACAACGTAATTAAATTTAATGTTACTATTTTGGAATAATCTTTACTTCTGTACTTGGTGGTAAAAACTATAAAAGCATGGTCAATAATTTATTTTACATGTATTATCTATGTACTGAAAATACGCAAAATGTTAAAATAAATCATAAAACCGAAAAAGTTGTAATTAAAGGTATAAATTGATTCTTATTGTGTTATAGGGTTGATTTTTGTTCAATTTAATATTATGAAGCTGATGATGCAAATATATTATTAGATTATCAAGAAATAAATCTGTGGAATTCTACTCAATTTAATGTGTTAAGTGGGATGAAAAAGTATTTTTATTAACAATGGTATATATGAGAGAACATTTGCAAAACACCTGGAAAATAATACTAGGAAATATATTAATTACATGAAAGATGAAATCGAAAGAGAAAGATAAATGGCATTTAATTTATACAGATAAATGTGAAGATTGTAATAAAAGCGTCGTCCTTGCACTGTAAATAAACTGGGATAAAATAGAAATTTTACATTCCATGTCTCAGCCTTTTAAAAGTGAATATATACATACATATTTGTAATAATTAAATATAATATGAATGTGGTGTTTCTAGATGAAAAAAACTGGAGTGAAAACTATTAAACAAGATTTATTAACTATTTTAAAACAAGTATAAAATACACCAAATATTTGGGATCTCAGGGTCTTGAACTGGGTTTGATAAATGGCAGAATTTATATAATCAAAATTATATTTACTTTTTATGGAAATCAATGCGTCTGAACATAGACGAAATTTGTTGCGGAAGAAATAATACTAAAGATTGAGTTTAAACAATTTTAATTTTATCAAGAATTAAGGATCTCGTTTTATCGATAATTAAATAATTAAAGAACGATCTGACTTTTATCTTTTAAACACGGTTTACAAATGATTTTAAAGTTTTTCTCTACTTACGGCCACCCAGGTCTCTTTTTAGCTTTTCGTGCACAATTTTGGGGACATCACTGATTCTAAGACCTCACAGACTCTAATTGGCGTTGTTTGTTAGTTGGTTTAACACTAATTGGTTGGTTCTCGATGCTTTACTGCAACCTGGATTTGTAGATCTCGTGACTTTAGTTGACAATGGACTTCATTGGTTTGTCTGAATATTGCTTTACTTTTTAATATTTGAAAGCATGTTTGTGACTGGACCACATTCTTTCGTTCTGACTGCCGACTGTAAAACTTTTCGTCTGATCTATTCGCTGTCTGCTGCCCGACTGTACTGTTCGTCTCGTAAATTTTGAGCGCGTAAAAACCCTCTCGACCGATCAACAATGCTTTCTTTGCCTTGCCGGTTTGTTGCGGCGTCCGCTCTATATCCACTATCTCCTCTACAATTCAACTTTTCAATTAGAACAATGCCTTAATTACCAATTACAACAATATATATATTTCAGAATATTAAGTTTACTATGAATTACAGGCATGAATAGTGCTATTTTGATAGCGTCAAAATAGTTACCCCGGTTATATTCTGCAATGTTTATTTCCGTGTAATGTAAGTAAGAACCGAGGCCGCGAATCAGTTGACTACCCCCCCCCCTCCTACTGTTCAACACTATCAAGTGTGAGTGGACGAGTGCATTCCTTCACGCCAACACGGAACGATATTGGGCATACGCAGTGAAAATTATGCTTTTTAATGCTCCTACTCAGATGATGTAAGTAGCTCTCTAATTTTTAACTTGTAAATTCTGACTGTATCCTCAATGTAATGATTGTTGTATTGTCTTGTTTGATTATGTTTTAACATCGAAAGCTCTTCAATTTTACACATTAAAGAATTTTCTTAGAACATTTTGGTTTGAAATCACTTATACGATATATAAAGGCTCAATTATATATCGAATTGTGGCCGATTTATTTTTTGCACAATGTCAGTCCAGTACCTCCAGTGACGTCATACAGTCTTCCACGTTCTCTACTCCTCGGTGACATCAGAGCCTTCTCGACACCTTGACGACAGTCATTTAGGAATAACAACTGTCATATAGAACATATAGAAGCAAGGTTAGATGTGGTGTTGAAACATAAGTCATATGTTATTTTCCTTTAAATTGACGGCCGGTGTTTGCAGTATGACGTCATAGGTTGGACAAGGAAGGGGTAGAACGTTTTAAGGCTGGAGAGGTAGAGTTGTGACGTCACTGGAGGTGACTCGACGTGTTCCATTTAAAATATTAGAAGAAATGAAGCGCTGGTTCCGAGACAACGACGCAACGGTATATAAATTATGGAACAAGACGAGTTTAGTAGCACCACTGACGTCATAACTTCCAGCCAATTGAAGCGATATATGTATCACTCCGTTTTTGTAATTAACATTTAAATGTGTGGCTGAAATTAAGGGAAATTTATTGCTGAATTATAAATATTTGGGTTAATAAATACTAAATATAAAGTGCTATATATTTGTCACTTTAGCCTCAATAATTTAGACGAAAATACGTACCTCTTCATTTTTTTTTCTTATTTATTTTCGGCTAAAGACGAGTTCAGTAGCAGCAGCACTGACGTCGCAACACCAAGCCTCTGGTAATTGCGTTTACTATTCTTTCATGTCAGCCGTATGTTTCAAAATAAATGAAAATGGAACAAGACGAGTTTAGTAGCACCGCTGACGTCATACCTACCTCCTCCAAGCCAATGAAGCGATATATATTCAATGTCGCTCGACGAAAGAAGTGGCTTGGTGTGGGAGGGGGTAAACTCGTCACTTTAAACTTTACATGAAATTATGGTTTATATATATTTAGTTTATTTTTAAAATGCGGCTGAAAAGAAGAAAACGGTAAAAAAAAGTGGCTTGTGCGAGAGGCGAAACTTTAACTTCAATGATTTTAAATATGTATTTCTTCGATTTTTTTTTTTGTAAAATGAGTAACGAAGGAATTGTAATTGTAAACTCTGATATTAGTGTCTTGGTGGTGAGGGAGAATAACGTCAGTGTTGCTTTGTGGTTTAACTATATCATTACAAATTGATTAAAACAACCTTGACGTTTATATCACGCGACGTTAAGTCCACCAATGAGAACGCTTAAAATAAAGCAGTAAAGTGCTACATTCTAAAAGCTGACCTGTATATATAAATATCTGTATTGTCATTTGATACATTTTAGAACACATGCAAGAGATTCATTATTATTATTAGCCAGAATGTGAAGTAATTGTTCCAGTCCGCACCGGAATCACCATTAAACAAATTTTGGTGAGAGTTTAATCACGACGATCTTGCACCATGATTCCCGTTTTGTAGATTGAACGCACCAAAAACAATGATTACGTCATCATAGGTGGCAGCCATGATTAAATGCAATGTGAGCAGGATCTTCAGCGTTATCCCGGCCAGCCTCAAGGAGCGATAGCGACGGTTTTTGCACCAACAGATCGTATGGAGGGACGCAATTGAACGAGGTTCTGTTGTATCCCCACACATTTATTGCCAATTAACAACTGTTACACACACACACACATACGCTCACACACACACTAGAAGTGGGCGGTCTGCCGGCTGGTTCCCGGCGCGGCCTCCTTCGAGAGCCGCCCCGCCATTACCGCCGCCCAGTTGCGCCGCCTCTGCTGCCTCTCCCGTTCTCTCTCGCCGTCGTCGCCGCCTCCGAGGTGGAAACACTTCAAGAAGTACGGACGAATTTTCTTCATGAATTTATACAACACGATGCCACTCCACTTGTTCATCATTTTGCCCAACTCCCGAATACGGCCTGCCAATTGGCAAAATTTAAATTTTAAGCATACTTAAGCCAGGACTGGTGCCAAAGACGATTCGACCTAAAGACGAAAAAAAAACAATAATTGAGGGCCGATTTCATTTTATTCTCTGGCCCTGATTATTTCCGGCAAAGACGTTCACTTTCCTCTCCACGTATTACGTACGTGTGTCTGAAAATTACGTTTTCAACCTGAATCTTCATATTCATAGATTAAATATAGTCTCCGACATAACGCCCACTAACATAATATATTCTTTTCTTCCGTAATAAAAGTATAAATTAAACTCATCTATATAAAGAGGAAAGTGTATTAACCATGAAACCTTCTGATCCACTTCTTTTTTTTTTAGGGCAACAGGCTATATGATGGTAATCCACGTTGGGCAACTCCCCTTTAATAGCATTGGAAGGGATTTGAAAGGGGGGATGTGGAAGGGTAGAGGAAGGTAGCCAAGGGTTAACTAGGGCCCCCGGGCTATATTTTAAGGATCCTACCTGGCATTCACCTAAATAAATGCAGGACCAACCCTAGAAAAACCTGCATCAGGTAGGTCGGGCATTGGGTACTTGTCCCACGGTTTTTCCCTGCATCACTTTTAGGCGAATTGCCGGGTAGGATCCTTAAACCATAGCCCGGGGGCCCTAGTTAACCCTTGGCTGCCTTCTTCTACCTTACCGCATCCCCCCTTTCAAGTCCCTTCCTATGCTATTAAAGGGGAGTTGCCACAACGTGGATTACCCTCATGTAGCCTATTACCCAAAAAAAACGGGAGCTCGAGCACAGTTAGACAGGAGACCTCAGACGAGTTAGACGTGAGAGTTGTGAGGTGATGGACGTGGAGTGTAGTAGCAGAATCTGTACGAGAAAGTTCTAGGAGAGAGAAGTTCGAGTCAGCAGACGTAAGGAGAGATCATCGGATGGTAGGCCAAGCTAGGTGGCTGAGAGTAATCAGTTGGACATCAGTCATCAAAAGTCGGTAGGAGTTCGTCGTGGAAATCTGTCTGCCAGCAGAGTTGGTTGAATTCGTCGTGAGGGTGACGTCATCAAGAAGAGGTGACGGTGAAAGCAGAGTGGGTGAGCGCAACCTGGTGCATTTTATGCCTATATCAAGAGAGTGTGTGCTGGTATGCGAGAGATCCAAATTGCATGGACCAGAGAGATTGCAAGTTTATTTTTCTGTATTCATAATTGTAAATTGTTAAATAAGGGTAAATAGTCTGATTTCGTTTCAATCATTTCATTTCGTTTTTCATTTATTTTAACTGTTTTGTTTAATTGTAAAATTTGTGTTCCGTTTCCTTATCAACCCAGTAAAGACCCTGGGGTACCGAGTCTAATTTATCAAATGTACTCAAGATAAATAAAATTGTTTTGATTTTCTAAAATTTCATTAGATTATTTGTGTAATTGTAAAATTGTGTCTTAATAAATAATAATTGTTTGTTTAAGTTGGTGGTTTTATTTGGGATATTACAATATATAAAGAAGTTGTATAAGTGGAACACCCGACGACATTTTCGACAACTTTCAAAATCAGAATTGAGACTTTCTCACCGTCCAGTCTGATCGTGAAAAACCAATAAGCCACCTTTGAGATTGCGCTGGATTGGCCAGGCGTTTTCAGAGAAACAGGACGTTAGTTAGCAAACCCCGGCACTGCAATGACGGTGATGGAAAATAATCTTGATAGAGGTCGCTGGTGTTTGTCCAGGCCCCCTGCAGGAGGAGCCTGGCGATATTGGAGTGTCAGGGCGATTGCATCGGTCTCCAATACGTCGATATAGCACAGCCAACCCTCGCAGAAAGAGACGGAGAGCTCATTTCACGGATGGACAATTTGCCTTGTGCGTCTGCTGTCACTTCCTGTTCCGGTCCGTACTGCGCTAATCATTCCAGAGAGCGCGGCCATCGATCTCTACGGAGTTGCACCACCGAAAACCTCCCCCCCTCTTGTTGCTTCCATCGTACTCCGGCGGAGCTGATTTGGAATCTCACGATTCGACAGACTCCACAGGCGGAACGTTGTCTCTCACTCGGTGAATATCATCAATTTTTAATCGGGTAGAAGAATCCTTGACGTCACTTCTGAGTCTCACACATCTGTAAAAATATTCAAATATTAATAACCTTTAGCACGTATTTCTTCAACAACCCCTTCATTCGGTTGCTTTGATCATCACACTGCACTTATTGTGTCTAAAATTAATATAATTTCCTATAATTTTTTCTCTAAATTGAAGCACAGTATGTCTGCGTTAATAGTATACTAATTATATAAATAAAAACACAAATGACCCTAAACAAAGATACTGCAATCCTTCATGCACACACTTTAATTGTTTCTGGATGTCGTCGTCATTCAAGTCCATTACCAATGACTTCGTGATTAAACTGATGACCCATCTTCAGCCAATTCCACTTTATAAACTTTTATAAATTATAAATTATTTTTTTTAGGGCAACAGGCTACGTGTGGGTGATCCACTTTGGGCAATTCCCCTTTAATAGCATAGGAAGGGATGTGAAAGGGGGGATGCGGAAGGGTAGAGGAAGGTTAACTAGGGCCCCCGGGCTATATTTTAAGGATCCTACCCCGCATTCGCCTAAAGAAATGCAGGGAAAACCCTTAGAAAAACCTGCATCAGGTAGGTCGGGCATTGGGTACTTGTCCCACGCCCTTCCGATAGCGGGAGAGGAGTTTTCTGTGGGGACGCAGCATTCCCTTTTCCGTGCCTCGACCAGTTTAGGAGGCAGCTGGCCGACTATTCCAATGGGAATAGCGGACAACTCTTACCGTATGCCCAAGGTCTGCGACCCCGGAACATACACCTCTCAGAACAGACGGAGGTGCCTCGGCTTGTGGGAACCTTGGTTCAAAAACGGAGAGGAAAAGGCATCCCCAAAGGTAACCCCTTCGTATCTCTCCTACAAGGCTCTATCTGCGAGAGAACATCCCTCGCAGGTAATAAATGTTTTATCAAGTTCACTGTCATAAAATCAAAGGTTCTCCCCGTAGTACTTTTATTTTTATTTTGCTGAGACACTCCTGAGAGATTTAGAGAATTTTTGTCTTTCTAACCTCTTTGCTACATCAGATATGTAGATGTATTGTTCAGCCCTCTCAAATCAATTCTACAGTCAGTACTTTCAAAGAATTCTTCTTCTTCTTCTGATTTCCAGGATTAGGCTTTTACCCTGTTTCCGGCTTCACCTCACCATCTCAACCTTGAGTCTTCCATCACTCCTTTTGCCTAATGGCTTATATTCCAGCACTTGTTTTGGAAATCTGCTCTCTCCACCTTTCTTTATGCCCTGTTAATTTATCTGTGATCGCCTGAACACTTATGGAAGTACTCCTTATTTTATCCATCCTTGTACACACCCCTCCTTCACTGCTCTAAGAAATTTCATTTCAGCTGCCTCTATTTTTTTGAGCTCTTTATGTTTTTGTTACCCAGCATTCTGATATTGTAGAAACTGCCATCACCTTATAAAATTTAATTTGTGTTTCTTTTCTGTGTTTTACCTTTTAACGTTCTTCTTATTGTCCCCACACGTCCTCTGAAAATTGTATATATTTTAATTGTGATGTCTTTATCCTCTTCAAATGTTATTTCCCATCATAAATATTGGAAAAGGGACACCTGTTCGTATGTTTTCCCTTCTATGACAATTTTCGTTCTTATTGGATTGTTTCCTGAGAACGCCATGGTTTTTGTTTTACTTATTGAAATTTTCAGGTTATATATTTTACAATTACATTAGAATATAAATTCAGAAACACGCCCCTTTATTCATATTTCAAAATGGCCTCAGTAAATTAATTTTTCTGATAATTCGCATAATTTAATATGAAATAAATCAATACTTTTTGAGTGTTGTCAAACTGACCAGTGCAGTTGTGTCGCTCTAGGCTCTTCTTAGCACCTGACGAAAGGGGGACAATTTATATTATCACTTCTTTTGTCTGTATTTTGATATCTTTCTTATTAGTACTTGCACGTGTGTGTTCTCTACATTCCCTTGATGTAACTTACATTCTGACCAGTTGTCTCTCAGAAACCCTCCCTACCTACCTACATACTCAAGACGTGTTCTCCATTTTCTCTCTGATCATCCTCCTAACCAATAGACAGTCTCGTAGACAGATCTGTATTACTTTCGAAATCCAAGTTCCATCATCACTCTATAAATATAATCTGTAACATTTGAATTTAGAATCAGTACCCTTTATATTTTATTATCAAACAAAATCCAAAATCTTAAAAATAAAAAAAAACATGACATGGACCGAACTTGACACATTACAGAAAACATTGTGTGGGGGTACAAAATCTCGATTGCTCCTGCTACATGGGGCGGACGAAATGATCACTTAATACCAGTATCGAGGATATCAAACATTCCAATGGAAGATAAACAATATTTTTAAAGGAACTGAAAAGAATAATTTTCTCTGTGGATCGTAAAAACTAAGATGAAAAATTCATAAACTGAGTGTAACGATTTTCTTGCTGGAGTTTATTCATGAAACAATAGCAGAAATATACCAGGGTGATTTTGCCTTGAAGGCTGAAGCAACAGAGTGAAAGGCCAACCGTGGAGGATGATCAAACGTTACCAGTAATGTAATAGGACCAATAACGTTTACAAGGTTGCGATTAAGACGAATCTAATTTACAAGGAGAACTGTGCAGTGATTAATTTTGAGGGGGAGGACAGGGGAGGGGGAGGAGGTGAAGGACTGTAGTTCGTGAGGTTAGGACGAGTCAAAGCCACCGCAAGGGTGTGGGTTGGGTCTTGTGTAACTCAGAAGGTTGGTCCGATCCGCCATCTTATCTCGATCTGTGCACGTCATGCGCCAGAGTCGTGTCCCTCATTAATTGTACATAGTATTTAATAATAGCAAAACCAGTTTAATATTTACTTCAACTGTTACGTTGACATTTAAATTAATACAAATAGATTTTCAGACCATTCACTTTAAATTTTATTCAAAAAATCCTTTAAGATCATATTAACCTACTATTTGACGATCTTGGCACTTTATTCAATCAAATTAATACAAAAAAAATCAACTTCATTAAAGAATTTTTTCTCACTAAAACTAATTAAGGCCTCATCTTTTTTTTAAGTAATGTAATGTTCACTTCAGGAAGACACAAATTACGGACGAAACGTAATTTCAATGCCAATTTTAAACATCTTTAATATTAAACGGGAATAATAGAAAATAAAACGAAGGCTTTTCCTGCTGTATGTAGTTGACAAAGTGTTCTTGTGATTACAGTAATTCTACGATGTTTTGATAGCGGGCATTGCTGTCATCTTCTGGTGAAAATTTTTTTTGGGGGGTGGGGGAAATGAGAGAGCTGGGATTACTATACAGTGAAACGGAAAAACTAAACTATGGTCAGAATACACCAGTTCCTTGTCCATTCATTCCCCCCTCCGCACTCCTTCCGGGAACAGACTCAAATCCCTCTCTCCTAGAACATAAATCTCGCTTAAACATTCACCTGCAGAAAGCTCTCTATGACTGGGCTAAAAAAAATACCATTTGGCGATGGAAACCTCTGTAGTCAGGCTATGTATAGGGTAATCCACATAGTGGCAACTCCCCTCTTATAGCACAGGAAAGGGGGGATGCGGAAGGGTAGAGGAAGGTGGCCAAGGGTTAAACTAGGGCCCCCGGGCTATGGTTTAAGGATCCTACCCGGCAATTCGTCTAAAGTGATGCAGGGAAAACCCTAGAAAAACCTGCATCAGGTAGGTCGGGCATTTGCTACTTGTCCCACGTCCTTCCCTGGATGGCGGGAGAGCGGTTTGCTGTGGGGTCGCAGCTTTCCCGTCGCCGTGCCTAGACCACTTTAGGAGGCAGCTGGCCGACTGTTCCAATAGGAATAACGGACAACTCTTACCGTATGCCCCAAGGTCTGCGTGCGATCCCGGAAGATACACCTCTCAGAACAGGCCGAAAACATCCACTAATGATTAATATCTTGGTCAAAACGTGATTTTGACATCAAGAGAGATATTTTTTTATTTTTGGATATTTATATTTTCAAGCCGACATAAAGTTTAATTTCATCATATCAGGTACGGTGACTCAGTGTGCACCTTAAATGGTGTAAATAAATCTACTGGTGTCTTAAATAAATACGCTGACTTTAAAAAGGTCAAAAAAACAACCGGTACATTTTAATTCTCTTGTACCTTGAGAGAGAGAGACATTTATAAAATCTCAAAGGTTGCTGTGTTGTGCTCATGTGGAAAGAATGCAAGAAGATACTTCCAAAAAAAAAGGTTAATGTAAGACTCTACTCGTCGAGCAAAAGAGGAAGACCGAGATTGAGGTGAACGGACTGTGTAATGGAGGATTTGAGAATTATGAAGGTGAAAGGAGAAAGGGTTAAGAATAAAGAAGCAAAGGAAGCCACCGAGGCTCACCCAAGGCCTTTAGTGCCCTGAGAGTGGCCAAAAATTACCAGCAGTATTTTAAAAGAATCTTAAATACTCCCTCAGGCGTGCTTTACCCGTCCAGTGACTGTTCCTCGATCGTAAGTAACGTGTAGACAAAGTTTTAAGACGCGTTTTAAGATTTCGCTAATCATAAAATCAAAAAAAAAATATTTTAAGTAATGGATGATGTAAATATTAATTACCAAATTGCATTTGTTACGTTTATACCGACCTGTAGGTCTTTGTCAAACACAGCCTGTACATAAACTGGTTTGACTAGAACCTGTGTTTGACAAAGACCTACAGGGTGGTCGAAACGTAACAATTTCATAATTAATATTTACTTCAAAATTTTGAAGATATTAAAGTACAAAGTAAAATTCTAGCCCCCCCAGTCGATTGACTGCAACATTTGAAAACGTTTTTTTTAAAAAAAAAAGGTATGTACGAGGGTTGTTCGATTAACCTGGTAAATGAATAAGAAAGATAGCCAATACAGACAAAAAAAGGGGTAATATAAATACCACACAACGTTTCTCGGATCCTGTTCAGGTGCTAAGAAGAGCCTAGGGCGACACAACTGCACTGGTCAGTTGATAACACTCAAAAGATTTTGAGCACCTGACGAAAGGAACAAGGATCCCAGAAACTTTTGGCTGTATTGGCTATCTTTCTTATTCATTATTTTCAATCAGACGTAAATCTTTTCATTTTAAATCTGGTAAATTTTTAGGAAACAACGGGATTTTTTTTTACTTTCACTCCGTTGTTGCTAAACATGATCCTTTCAAAGATATTTCTAAAAGCTCGTAGTTTATTGTTGACAGCCTCTTGTAGTGTTACAGATGTGGAGTCAAGGTGGAGAGAATAGGGGGAAAAAAATATTTCGCGCTCTCTTTAAACACTTTTATTTGAAGGGTTGGACAGCTGCTCAGATTAAAACGGAAAAAGAAGCCTGCGAGAGAACTCTCTCGCAGGTGAACCTTCCCAGTGAGCTCTGGAGGAGGCTAACTTTGGGAGTGCCTTCTCCTCTCTCTGTTTTTTTTAAACTAAGGTTCCCACATGCTGAGGCACCTCGGCCCTGATTTGAGAGATGTATGTTCCGGAGTCGCAGACCTTGGGGCATACGGTAAGAGTTGTCCGCTGTTTCCATTGGAACAGTCGGCCAGTTGCCTCCTAAACTGGTCTAGGCATGGCGAGGGGAAAGCTGCGACCCCACAGCAAACTCCTCTCCCGCCATCCAGGGAAGGACGTGGGACAAGTATCCAATGCCCGACCTACCTGATGCAGATTTTTCCAGGGTTTTCCCTGCATCACTTTTAGGCGAATTGCCGGGTTAGGATCCTTAAACCATAGCCCCGGGTCCCTTGTTAACCCTTGGCTACCTTCCTCTACCCTTTCACATCTCCCCCCTTTCAAATCCCTTTCCTATACTATAAGAGGGGAGTTGCCACTATGTGGATTACCCTGTACATAGCCTGTTACCCTTAAAAAAAATTAATAATAATAAAGATCAAAACGGAATTGCATGAAGTTTACGCGGACTCTGCACCAGCTCAGTTAGGATAACTTCTTTGAAACGTTGCTGGTGTTCTTTGACGTGTGTGTGTGTGTGTAGCGATGTATTGGACAAGTGGCTTTGACTGTAATTTGTTTCGGACGCGTTTTCCCACTCGAGACAGAGATTAATGAGAATACAGGATTGATTTTTAAGGGAGCGCACAATCGACGATGCAGACATATATCGATGATCGCGAAAGCGGAGTGACGGGAGGAGAGCAGCGTCGGAGAGAATTACTTGTCGATGGCGACTGGCGTAGTTATAACACCAGGAGGGGGACGAGGCCATTATTTAGAGCGCAGTACCGAGAGTGTGTCCGAGCAGCCGTGACGTTTAACGCTTCATAAATTTGCTCCTGCCGTTAATTGGATTGCGCTCCGTCACTTCAGGGATCGCGTGGCCAGAGGCATTCATCTGTCCTCAGAACTCCTCTGGAAAGGTCGTTAAATAAAATTAAATTTTTTTAAAAAAACCCTGCTCGCACATTTTTCCTGTCTGTGAGTGTTCTCGACTCTTCCCGGCTTCCATTTTTTAATACTACATGTTAATGTATAAACGTTACGGCGAGAAACTTCGACGACGCAATTTTTTATTTGTTCTGCTATTTTACAATCTCCAACATTTTCATTACATTAAGTAAATTGTATGCAGGACCAATGATCGTCCATTGATCAATCCCCAGTATCCCATTCGTAGGACTGCTGAATTTTTTCTCTCTGGCTGGAAATAATCGATCCTCTCTACCTGTCGAGGATCGATTATTTCTGCCACCAGTTCATTATCGTGCCTTTCGATAAGTTCTGAGAGTCTCTTCATTTCCTCGGCAATGAATGGTATTCTGGATTTGAAAATTTGTTGACATTTGTGACGTAACATTGTTATTTAGATTGTCTTGGGGTAGGAAGGTGAGCAAGAAAAAGTGAAAAAAAGGCAGAGAATAGTGAAAAAAAGAAAAGAAAAGAAAACAAGAAATACAGAAAGAAAGAGGCAGGTTAAAGAGATGACGTGAATGATCGTCTACAAGATCAGAAAAGAATATGTAGAGATTTCCTCCAAGCGAATAAAACAAGAAAAATTTTGGGCAAGAAACAATTTAGCTTAAAAAGCTGACGTGAAAGGCAAAGAATAGTAAAAAAGAAAAGCAAAGAAAGCAAGAAATACAGAAAGAAAGAGGCAGGTTAAAGAGATGACGTGAATAATCGTCTAGAAGATAAGAAAAAAAGATGTAGAGATTTCCTCCAAGCGAAGAAAACAAGCAAAATTTTTAAAAAAGGAGTCAGTGGGCAAGAAACAATTTAGGTTAAAAAAGTTACGTGAAAGGCAAAGAATAGTAAAAAATAAAATAAAGAAAACAAGAAATACAGAAAGAAAGAGGCAGGTTAAAGAGATGACGTGAATGATCGTTTAGAAGTTCAGAAAAAAATATCTAGAGATTTCCTCCAAGCGAAGAATACAAGAAAATTCAAAACAAGAGTCGGTGGGCAAGAAACAATTTAAGTTGCAAAGATGACGTGATAAGGCAAAGAATAGTAAAAAAGAATAGAAAACAATAAAAACAGAAAGAAAGAGGCAGGTCAAAGAGATGACATGAAAGATTATCTTAGAAGATCAGAAAATAAATATGTAGGGATTTACTCCAAGGGTAGAAAACTAGAACAACAGAAAAACAGACGCAGTGATCAAGAAACAATTTAGGTTAAAGACATGACGCGAAAAATCGTCAGGAAGGTCTTCTAGACGATTTTTCACGTAATCTCTTTAACCGAACTTGTTTCCTGCCTCTCTCCTTTTTATTTTTCTTGTCTTTTTTTGTTTTCTTCGCTTGAAGTTAGGACCTACATCTTTTTTTTCTGATCTTCTAGACGATATTTCTAATCATCTCTTTAACCTGCCTATTTCTTTCTGTTCTTCTGCTTTTCTTTGTTACTTTTGCACTTTTTTTTTCACTTTTTGGCTCACCTGTCTGATATAATTCTGCTGTGAACAAACCTAAAATCTTAGCGTTTTGCCAATTAACTGAAGTTGAAGATTTCATTACGCGAAAGCTTCTTCAAACAAACAGACAAACGAAAATCGGTTGAAGATAAGATTATAAATTTATGTCTTACTGTTTTCTCGTCGTTTACATTCATTGAAATGTTGTCGACTTTAGTTTGACGATGTATAGAAGGCGCTGTTTATGACGTCATGGGCGTAACCATGACGATAATAAATAATAAATGGATGACTAATCTTTGCAAGGGACGTAGTGCTACATTAATAACCGAATATATTCATTGATATTCAATCCCATGTCTATATTTAGACGTGTCAGAATCTATCGCTTCTTTTTTAAATTAAGTAAAATATAGTTTTCGAAAATTTGCAAAGTTTTTCAGCTCGTCTTAAAAAATATTTTGTATCGGGGGGGGGGGGGGAGAATGCAATATGGTAATTTGTATTATATGAAGGCCAAACGTGTCACTTGATCTCGCCATAGCTCCAGATTGAGTTTAGTCAAATATTTATATTCGGTAATAGCGTCGACTAGAAAATATCGTTTCCAATTATAGTTTAGTAATAATATTACGTGATAGTTTATATGACATATTTATTTGAGTCGAGATTATTCGGGGTGAGGAATTTCGAGTAACGTACGATCTCTTACCCCATACAAGATAAACCATTTATGCAAAAGCACTTGCGATAACACGTGGAAAGAATTGAAGATGATCTTATCACTTTCAGAGATGTCGTAAAAATTGAGAGGTATATCTTCCTTCTTAAGCTGTAAACACGTAAAAGGGACATGGTGTGGAAACGAGTAAGTGTCTCTACTCAACTCGAGATAAATTGGGGCGATCGTAAATATGGAGACGACCGTCGTAGAGTCTCTAGGTAAATGATGTTATCCATGTGTCGAATCGAAAGAAAAAAAAACACCCCTCTGTAATCAGATAAAATGAAATAAAATACTTCATGTCAAGGAATAAAAGAAAATTAACTAGGAAGTACCGAGGGACCACAAAGGTTTTTTTTTTGTCATCAAGAAAATGGCTGTATATTTATTTTTCATTTTAACGTTTATATCTAAGTCTGACAGCAATATAAAAAAATTATCAGTTATTATTACGATTTTTTTATTATATAAAGGCCAAACGTGTCACGTTAGAAATATAAAAACTTATCAGTTATTATTACGATTTAGTTTTTTATTATATAATGGCCAAACGTGTCACGTTAACAATATAAAAAATTATCAGTTATTATTATGATTTAGTTTTTTATTATATAAAGGCCAAACGTGTCACGTAAGAAATATAAAAACTTATCAGTTACTATTACGATTTAGTTTTTTATTATATAAAGGCCAAACGTGTCACGTTATAAATATAAAAAACTTATTAGTTATTATTACGATTTATTTTTTTATATAAAGGCCAAACGTGTCACGTAAGAAATATAAAAACTTATTAGTTATTATTACGATTTAGTTTTTTATTATATAAAGGCCAAACGTGTCACGTAAGAAATATAAAAACTTATTAGTTATTATTACGATTTAGTTTTTTATTATATAACGGCCAAACGTGTCCCGTTATAAATATAAAAACTTATTAGTTATTATTACGATTTAATTTTTTATTATATAAAGGCCAAACGTGTCACGTTATAAATATAAAAACTTATTAGTTAGTATTACGATTTAGTTTTTTATTATATAAAGGCCAAACGTGTCACGTTATAAATATAAAAACTTATCAGTTATTTTTACGATTAATTTTTTTATTATATAAAGGCCAAACGTGTCCCGTTATAAATATAAAAACTTATTAGTTATTATTACGATTTAGTTTTTTATTATATAAAGGCCAAACGTGTCCCGTTATAAATATAAAAAATTATCGGTTATTATTACGATTTAGTTTTTTATTATATAAAGGCCAAACGTGTCCCGTTATAAATATAAAAAATTATCGGTTATTATTACGATTTAGTTTTTTATTATATAAAGGCCAAACGTGTCCCGTTATAAATATAAAAACTTATTAGTTATTATTACGATTTAGTTTTTTATTACATAAAGGCCAAACGTGTCACGTTAGCAATATAAAAACTTATCAGTTATTATTACGATTTAGTTTTTTATTATATAAAGGCCAAACGTGTCACGTTAGAAATATAAAAACTTATCAGTTATTATTACGATTTAGTTTTTTAATATATAAAGGCCGAACGTGTCACGTTAGTAACGCAGGATTAAAAAGTGTAGCTGAGTGTCGTAGTGATCTCTTATATTTTCGATTAGTGACACAGTGTGATTTAAACAAAAATGCAAAAGGGATTTGTACTGGACTTTTTCCAGTTTAGGGAAGAATTTAGATTCTGCACTGGACGAGTCCACGTTCCTTGGTTAATTATTTCTCCGCTAAAAAGAAAACTAACACATGAGGTTAACCGGTTCATTACTTCAACACTGTGTGCATTTGAATCCACGCTGACTTTCCACTCCACATTAAAGCTGACCCCGGTAATTTGGGTATTGCACTATTTGCAATTCATCATTGGCTCATCTCTCTCTCAAAATCACAGTAATGTCAATATTTGCCTTTCCGGTTCCTCTTACTCGTTGATTTCGACTGTTAAAAACTACAGTCGAGAATTTTTTTTTACCACTCAAGAGAGATTTTAATGTATTTGAATTTCATTTCGCATGAAACTTAAAATAGTTCTACCATTTTGAAGAGATTGGTTTCATGTTATGATCTATTGAGAAAAGGCTTCGTCAGCGTTTTAATTATATTTGTCATTTAAAATAATATGACAGTTAAATTAGATTAATTTAAATGAAACATTTTAAAATATTCACTTAATAATATGTTATGAACTTATAATATTAATAACCCCCCCCCCCACAATTTTATCAGTCTCGATCATTCTGGATTGCTTCAAAACAAAATAATTAATTATTATCAGGACGTATTTTTTGAGCAAAAAGCACCTTTAAAATTTAATTCACCAATCGTCATGCAATTAATTAATCCGAGTTTACATTTTTGCACCCGAAGAGGACCCAAAATTTAGGGACGAAACGTTGTGTTTCGAATTGATTTTAATTAATCGCTGAGTAGTTGGCTGCTGTTATTTAATTAATCTATGATTATTTTCCCACCTCAAGCCACCATCATCGTTTAACAAATTTGAGATTTACAATTTATATATATATATATATTGTAATAATCAAATGGTTCGGCTTTATTTAAATTAACGAGCCCCACGTTAAGGTAGCCATTTATGTAATGATCAAATGGTTGGGTTTAATTGAATGAAATAATAATCAAAAGGATAAACTGAATTAAATAAAAGAATTAATAAAATTTAATACATAAAATTATTTATTTTCACTTTGTGGCTTCTAACTCAAAAACAATTACAATTTTAAATATTAAGTTCTCCGGGCCTATACTGGGTTTGATGATTAGGACACGGTAAAGGTATAATTTGACTATTTAACAATTCAGGATCCTATTTTCCTACAATTAAAACAATAGTTGAATGAATGAAAGGAAAAACTAGAAGAAAGCAAACGAACGAAATCTGACTTTATCCTTCAATTCGCGTTTACAATTAATCATTAGTTTTGGTTTTGTTACTTACTTACTTTCCAGCTGGTACCAGCATTCTTTTTGGTGTCGGAAGTTCACTATGGCAAACTTTTACACTGATTCTAAAAGTCGACTCACAGATTTTACACTATTGAAGTCAAAACTGATAGGCTCCCAGGAACTCGGATGATCCTCCTGAATGTCAGCTATCTGATGTCTGCTTGCCTTACATGAATCGTATGATTCGTAGATTTATTAGTCTTTTACTGATTTGGACTTAAACTGCAACGTAGCTCCTTGAAGATTTATTTTAACTGTTTATTCTTTCGGAGCGAACTAACTTTTCTTTAGCTCCTTGCTGTAGACTTAAACTGTCAACTTTACTATTCCGCTCCTTGATTCTCACCAGAAAAACTTCATCCGTCCAGAGAAATCTTTCAGCACCAGCTCTATCCTAGCTGGCTGTAACGTAAAAAAAACTGACTTCCTTTCCTGGCTGGCTATAGACGTAAACTGTCAGCCTTTCATGCGCGCAAACGCCATTTTGACTTTTCAACAAAAGCGGCTGAACTCGTTTTTCCATTGTTGCTTTGTTCGATCAGACCGATATAATGGATTTATAAAAACAATACAAATTTTATGTCCAAACAATTAATGGTCTAATTAATTGGCATTACAGTATATTATATATATATATATAGGCCTGTACTAGCAGGGTGCCCGACGTTGTCCGGGTTGTCATAATTAAACTTAGCGACATCTATAAACCCCCCCGAGATTTGTTTTCGCGTTATTTTTGTAACGCCCACAGGCCCCAACTCCTGAGGCTGCTTCCCTCCCAAGCCGCGATAGGGGTTGAATAATATTATTTCATTACATTTTTTTACCTTAATAACATAAATCAGACTTCAATTCAATGTTTTAAAGTTCTTCCTCCTGTTCGGTTAGCACGTTGTTTGGTCTTTGCCGAGATAGTTCCATTTATTTGGTTTCCACTTCTAGAGTGATCGTCGTGAAGTAGAATAAAAAAGACAAACAAGTTGGAAAAAAAACCCGATAAGAACAAATTGGGCTCTCCCAAGCAATCAAGAGTGACGACTGACAGAGAGATCATGAGGTGGGGGGGAAAAAAATACCCAGAAAATTTCATCCTTGACTTGTCACCTCCAAAAAGACATTCGCTTACCAGGAAACCATTTATCAGCGATGGCAAGAGAGTGTTTTTTTTTAATTACAGCCACAGCCAAGATTTCTTCTTAGGACACCGAAGTAATTTATCTTGCTGTCGTTGACACTGCCTGATCTTCGTCGTCGAGGGGGTGTGAAGACACTTCTTTGACAGGAGGGAGTTAATAGACCAAAATAATGCATTATTTTGGTCGTAATATTTATTGTTGTTAATGAACAGTGTGGTTTAATGTCCCGCAGTCACGTTAGTACGTTGACGACACTCCATTTTAAATTAACGTTGAGAATAATAAATATACTTACGCCGTACATGTTGCATAGAATTGTAAAATTTTACTCCTGAATGAAATTTTAATATAAACCAGAAACAACCTGATATTCGTAATATTATTGAGCTTTTCAAAATTCCGCTATCTGAATAATTTTTTATATATTTATGTGACACAGGTAAAGTTGTCAGATGGACTTTAACAAGTTTATTAACAAGAAAAAGTCCACAACGTTTCGTCCTTAATATAGGACTTCATTAGGTGTAGCGACTTAAAAAAAATTCTTTTTTGGTATAAAAATTTATATAAAACAGATTTTAATCTCATTATTCAATAATTTACCATTTTCTCTAATATTTTGGAAATATTAATGCACTTTAAATCTATTTGATATCATTTTTATACAAAAAAAATATTATAGTCAACACTAGTATGAAATATAATTTTTTAAATTTTTTTTTAGAACTATATCACTATACTCCTGATGTAGTCATAGGTTGATGGCGAAACGTTATGAATTTTTATGTTATAGTGTAATTATTTAATTACCCAGGTAACTTTGATATTGAAAATTAATTTTTTTAATATTTATGTAAATAAGATTTAGTTTAATGAAAGATCCGTTTAATTTCCAAGTTAAATAGTTTAGAAAATTCTTAATTAGTTTACTTGTTATAAATTGTGACTGATAAAAACGCTGATTACCCTTAGGAAAGCACGTCTATTGTCAGTCACTCTCCTGAAGATATTTATTTATTCCATCGTTCGTGATAATCGACTGTCACTATACTCATTTTTGGAATTTAGATACTTGATAGTTAAATTAAATTAGAATATTTAATTGAAAAATTTATTAACAATAAAGATAGCTAAATACAGACAAATAAAGTAACTAGTGCAGTTGTGTCGCGCTAGGTTCTTCGTAGCGCCTTAACGTGAAAATGTGGGATCAAGGTTTAAAATACACATACATACACACACTTTAATATATTTAACTTAAAGATTTATTAAGATGAAACTAACAGATTGAATTCAATGGAGCACCTGTTATAAATTCCCGGTCTGAAAATAAATTCATTTTTACCATCTGCATTTTCGTTCCAGATTTTGTTTCCCTTCTGCGTATGAAATGAGTGGTGTATTTCATCCGTCCGCGTACTCTGCTTTTACTTACAGCAGCGAAAACATTTTTCCTGTTTTTCTCCGAACCCAGCTCTATGCTTCTGACGGGACAACGCCTATTTGGTAATTACTCATTAGTGACGTTGTGCTTTATTTTTTTTCCCCCTCCACTGCAGTACACACCAGCTGTGTTTTTTTTTATTATAGCATGCTGATGTAATATTTGTCTACATCACGTAGCGAGAAGCTAACACAATTTCCAGAGGAAGCTGCTAGCAAAATCTCTCCCTTGCGATGAATAAATCGAGGCGCGGGCGGGCGGGCTGCGCCTACCTGCTAGGCAACACTTTCAGCATCGCTAAGCTCCTCATTCGCAGATTAAGAGGGGCTGTGGGGGAGGGGGGGGGGGTGGTCACAGAATACCCTTCTGCTCTGATGCAAGGAGCGCTATTAATCATCCCCTCTCGCATAAAGAATAGAATAAATTAATTCTGGCGGTTTGGAAAGTACAGTTTATTAATTTCCGGCTACGTTATTTATGAGCTATGGGATGATGCTTTTTAGCGGATAAAAGGAGATTTCTGGGAGATAACACAGTATTTAACGCGGTAATGGATTATAATGGAGGGGTAAGACAAAGCTTTCGTTATGGTAAACTGTCTCGGTAAAGTAGCACGCAAAGAGCTGAAAACCAGGAAACTAAGTTATTGGAATTTAAGTTACGTGCAGCCGACAATTACGACATCACCTACAACATTTTATTGATTGTCTTTCCAATTAATCTACTTGAATAGTTTATCTATATTTTGATGTTACAACAACATAACATGTTCAAAGATTGAAGCCTTTCCCGGTGTAGTTGTTCAATATATTGTTCTCGGAGTTCAACCGGGTTTTGCATAATTATATTATAACGCAACGTTTCGACGACTTAAAGCTCTGTCGTCATCACTTCGCCTATATTATAAAAAACTTTAGTGACTTCAGCTGATTCATTTTCAGTAAATCGTAATTTTAATTCAGTTGTGATCTTTGTCAATGCTTGAGCCGGACTCAAATAAGATGACTAGAGAATATAAACTAACAAAGATTATTTAATAAACCATCATAAATAGTATTTAAAAGCGAAGTGTCTTGATTTAAATTTAAAGAAAATTTGCTGGATTTAATAATGAGCATTTTTGAGAATACATGATTTTTTAAAATTAATTTCCTTGTTCTAGAATAACAGTACTGTCAAAGTTGAGGGAGTGTTTGTGTTGCAAACAATGTTTAATAACAAGAGAATGTGTGTAAGACGGAAATTTTGCTTAAGTTTAAGCACCTCAACGATCGCTTAGTCTCGACAATATAACAACTACAATTATTACAACTAATTTTATTAAACATTTTATGATGGGAATAAAATATATGAAGACCATCTTTATGTTTCTTTTTAACAAACTATGACAAATAATCAACTAACTTGAAAATGATAAAGATATAAAGTGTTTTTTAATCACGTGCGCCATTTTTTTTATTTATACAGACGTTAATTTGTTCCTTTTTTTTGAAATTTTAACTTTTTTTAAAAAAAATTGTAAATAAATTTTTTCTTATTTTTATACAATTTAACACAACGTTGTATAACAATGCCACCACATCAATATTTAATTTTTTCTTTTTTAATTTATATATATATATATATATATATTAGGGCAACAGGCTACATGAGGGTGATCCAATATGGCAACTCCCCTTTAATAGCATAGGAACGGATCTGAAAGGGGGGATGCGGAAGGGTAGAGGAAGGTAGCCAAGGGTTAACTAGGGCCCCCGGGCTATGGTTTAAGGATCCTACCCGACATTCGCATGAAAGAAATGCAGGGAAAACCCTAGAAAAACCTACATCAGGTAGGTTGGGCATTGGGTACTTGTCCCACGCCCTTCCGATAGGGGGAGAGGAGTTTTCTGTGGGGACGCAGCATTCCCTTCTCCGTGCCTCGACCAGTTTAGGAGGCATCTGGGCGACTATTCCAATGGGAATAGCGGACAACTCTTACCGTATGCCCAAGGTCTGTGACCCCGGAACATACAACCTCTCAAAATAGGCCGAGGTGCCTCGGCTTGTGGGAACCTTAGTTCAAAAACGGAGAGGAAAATGCATACCCAAAGGTAGCCCCTTCGTATCTCTCCTAAAAGGTTCTGCCTGCGAGAGAACATCCCTCGCAGTTTACCTGCGAGAGAATCCTCTCGCAGGCTTTCTTCTTTACAATAGATAGGAATGCTGCGTCCCCACAGCAAACTCCTCTCCCGCTATCGGAAGGGCGTGGGACAAGTACCAAATGCCCGCCCTACCTGATGCAGGTTTTTCTAGGGTTTTCCCTGCATTTCTTTAGGCGAATGCCGGGTAGGATCCTTAAACCATAGCCCGGGGGCCTCTACTTAACCCTTGGCTACCTTCCTCTACCCTTCCACATCCCCCCTTTCAAATCCCTTCCTATGCTATTAAAGGGGAGTTGCCCAATGTGGATTACCCTCATTTAGCCTGCTGCCCTAAAAAAAATGATTATATTGTTACTAGAAATAATGTTTGTAAGATGGAAATTTTGCTTTATTTTTATGTGTGTCTGATTCTTGCACCTAACAAAGATGGCCGATATAACAAAATGGAGCAATTAGTTATAACGAATTTTATAAACGTCTTGCAAACATTCGAGCTTAGTTTTGGCCTTGGTTAGAAATTAAATGTTTGTATATTTGTTTTTCAAAACAAATAATGTTAATACAATTAAATTTTAAAATATATCGGTTATATCAGTTAGGGAAAATGACAGGGATGCGCGTGTTGTATAATTGAACGCTGTGTGCTTTGTGTGCGAGGTTTGCAGACTGACTGTTTTCTGACTGTGCCTCTTAGAACAGGTGGTGGAGAACACGTTTTCTTGTCGTCGCTTTTAAGCGGATTCATTTCTGTTCGCTCCTTCTTCGGACGACACTAATCAGATTGTTCGCTGAATAATTTAGAGCAGTTTTGCGGGAGTGAGAGGCGAATGCGGTTGGAGTCACTCTTATTTCACTTGCAGATTACGGACAGGGCTACGGCTTTAAAATGTCACCTGAATAATTCCGCGACGAGTTAAGAGGGGGGGGGGGAGGCGCTAAGTACATGGAGAGCTAACGTAAAGCTATGCTGCTGCTGCTGGGAATGGAAATGCTGGAGATACAGTCAGTAATTTCAATATATCGTCAATACTCGTCTCAGTAGAGCAATTTCCGGCAGGTTAAATGTAGAATACGCGTCTGACTCTTCATCACTACACCCAATATCCTCAACTACTTTATTTGTATACTGTTTTCCTGACTGACTCTGATATTTATACAATTCTCCCAGTAGTATTACATCATTAATTTGTCTCAATTTTTTTTTTCAAATATTTCATCGTCTCCTGTTACGACCCTTATTTGTTTCCTTTACTATTCTACAAATCAAAATCTTTAAGTTATATTCCTTTTTTATTTTATTGCGTTAATTAGACTACAGATGAGCAGTTACTTAAAATTATATAGTTCTGCTCGGGGAAGTAAATTTACCCACGTCTGTTTTCTGTGGTCTAGTTTTCATTTTAAATTTATGTTCTCCCTCTCCTTAAGTACGTCGACTTTTTTTTTAACTTTTCCAGTACATCTTTCCACATTTCGTGTTTTAAAGAGCGCATTCTCCTTTGTAACGCTTTGCACACCTCTTTGCGATGACTTTTTCATGATCGACGTTTTCCGCTGTGCTCCCTCTAGTGAGTCAACTTGGGAGGGGCAGTCCCTATACGTGTCCCAACCGTATTCCATTGTAGGGCGAACTAGTGTTTTACATATCAGTTCTTTTGCTTCAGAGCTCCCTGTATTTAATACTAGCTGGGTGCCCGCTGTTGTCAGAAATAAACTCAGCGACATCCATAACCACGGATTTGACTCCAATCTCGGTTGTTTTTTCGTGTTTATTTTTTTTGTAACGCCTCATACACCCCCACTCCTAAGGGTGATCCTCTCCTATGCCGGAAGAGGTTGAAATTATACGCAATCAACTTCGGGAAAAATTACTGTCAATATCATTGACCCCGGGAAAAGTTTCTTTCGAGAAAAATATCGTCCGTTTTAACAAGTTTTAAAATTTCCATCCCAGTGGTAGTCGTTTCTTACTCCAACAGTGGTTGTTTCCTGTTTTAAAGGAAGACGTGTACGAAATTTGGTCAAATTTAGTCCACGGGTGTAAATTTGTATGCGGAACACACACAAAGACTCTATTTTATCAATTATATTCTACTAATAACATTAAGTCATAATCTTGCCCCCGAAACGCAATAAAGCTGACAGCATGGCTTGTTCTAACTATAAATAACTGGCCTTTTATCTATTATATATTAAATATTTTCCAACATTCTATTTAGCACCTTACGTGGAAAATACTTAATTAATCCACGTAAAATTTGACTCTTGAAGAAGATGCTTGTTATCTCATATTTTTCATTCCCCTTTATTGTGAAGATCAGCTTCACAGATTCTTTTCCCTGCTTTTTTTTTCTATCAGAAATAACGTTTGCTGTTGCAACTGAACTTGGTTCTTTTGAGTGAAAGAATTTCTAAACTAGTTTCTCCCGACAATTCACCTTTTGAGCCTTGTTTGGCCTTTGCTGACGTATTTGCCTTTTCCTTTACAGAAGAGTTTTTTTTCCCCTTCCCCGTCAATGGAGAAAGGTTCAGAGGGAGACAGCGATAACGCTGCAAAAGTTTTCCATACGGAAAGGGACTACGTTTTATTTCCAGTATCGTTTCCGTGACGTCAACAGCATAAGGCTTTTAAATTGAAATACTTTGGTACTGCCCAGGAATGCCTTCGATTTCTGAACTTGGAATTTCCCTGCCCCACCCCCGCCCAAAACCCTGTTTTACCTTTGCTTGCTTTCTAAACTCTCCTTTTCCATCCATTTCTCTCTGTCCCCCTCTTTTTTTCCCTCCCCACTTCGCTCTTCGGTGATCGTCAATAAAGTTCTCTCTGCTTTATGTATTCATAAAGCCATGTATATTCATAGGTTCATTGGTTTCGAGTCGCTGGAAGTTATGAAGTCGTGCTGGGAACTTTGCCGAACCTGTTACGGTCGAATTTATATTTAATATACTCTTCTATAAAACATCGGAGAATATAGTCAATGCAGCTGTTATTTAAATGGGGGAAAGTCTTCGGTTTTATAGGACTGCATGAAAGGGGGATACAGTGTCTAAGTCACTGCCAATTAAAAATAATTTCCAATGAGTTAAGTTCATGTGCTTCACACAGACATACACGCACTGATTATAAATGCTTAGTTCGGATCATCTCTTAAAATGATGTGACCTACTTCGTAATTTCAAGACTAGAAAAGGAATCGCTGTGACTAAAACAGACTCATGTAGAATGCGTTTTGCTCTTTCAGATTTCACGCTCTGGAATCGCTCGTGAGCGCTGCCATTATCTGAAAAACATCTTCGTGGTTTATAGATGTTCATTTCACAATATTTGCTATTTGGCAACGGTCGTGTTTTTCAGTGGAAACACCGAACTCGTCGTAAAGTGAATCGCAATTGTGGACTGAGTGCTAAGGAAACCTCTCTGCTCACAGAGATGTTTCAAACGCAGCAGTTTCAGCGATTTTGCGTTGTAGTTATCTCTGGAGTGTTTAAATTTCATGTCGGGACAAATTGAAGTAAAATTTTCCGATTATTTTGTAAAATCTTAGAAAAGTGTACGATATTTCATTCGAGGTAAGTGGAGATGGATTTATTTAAATACTCACAGTAAAAGGTTCCAATATTCTGACCGTAATTCTTTTTGTATTTAGCAAATCGCAACGGGAAGTTCAAAGTTTAACCCTAATTTTCTGTATCCATTAATTTTTGTCCTGGAATTATGTATATATATATATTAATTTTCAAGAAACATACCAATACTAGTGTCCATGAAAACTAATTTCTTTTCCGACATTACAGCCAATGTAATTTAATTGTTTTGGGCTAAAGACGAGTTTAGTACCACGGATGTGACGTATTAGCCCCTATCTCAACAAGTAATGTACCGGAAACTGCCTAAATAATAACATAATTTTCCACTCTTATTCTATGACGCATTTTCAAAATAAATAAGAAAAACTATTTAATACATATAAATTTCTATTGCGAATATCTCCCTTCATTTTGTCAGATTTAATTAAAAAATATATTTGTAATTTGTAAGGGAGTTTTCAGTCATTTAAACCTCACTTCCCAAATTGAAGAAGAAAAATTTGTAATGAAAAGTTTATTAGTCGATATTTAAAATGCAAATATCTGGGTCATTAGGCGGAAGTAGTATTGCTAAATATTTTCTGTTATTGTAGATGACCATTTTTGATTCCTGGACCTGGCCAGATATCAAACTTTTTATTGAAAATAAAATTTCCAGGTATTTTTACGATCGTGTTGACTATTTATTGGCTTTACGCAACACTTAAGTGGAACTGATTTTTAATTTTTTTATTTTCAACGGTAAAATCTGGTCAGTTTTCATGTTAAAAATGTTGAGAGACGTTATCGAGTTCGTTACTTGTGAACAATAGCCATTTTCGAAGAACGTGGTTTAATTAACATATGGATTAAAACGGCAAATGCAACATTTAATGGTGTAATTAAAAATAATTGACTGTAGCTTTAATGGGCCTGGTGAAACTAGAAAAATAGTGGTTAGAATCTTTTTTTAAATTAATAATAATTAAATTTTTTAGTATACTTACATTAGCACTAATAAATTCACGCAAGTTAAATGAAATATTATATAAATTAACGAACTATTAAAAATATCCCAGGGCAATATTATGAGTTGGTTACACCATTTCGTACATTGGTATCTTAAGGGGCGTTCTATAAAGCAGCTTTGTGAAATTTATTTGTAAAATTAACTGTAAAAGGGGTAAGTAACTTAAATTTTGTATTATTACGCTGACTGCGGAGTAAATAAGCATGTTCTTTCTCAGAAGCTGCAACTCAACCGAGCCTATATTTGTCGGTTCTACCATCAACTTACGACTCAAGATCCGGCCTCTCGAATTGTTCACGTTAAGTTCTAATTAATCCTGTCGATGTAAGCCTTCGTGAATTGAACTTTTCCACCTCTCAACTCCTCCTGCATGCTCTTGGGACGGCTAATCAATTGAGGTTTTTTTTTGAATCTGTCCACATCCCCAACAGCAGCGCTTAGGCCGTCTTGACTCTGTATATTTGATAAGTCCTAACATTAGGCTTAGAATTTAATTCAGTGACGAGTTACGCCAATCCGTGCCAAATTTAATAATAATAATAATCTTGGACCCCTACAACGATTTGATCGCCATAAATTAGAAAATTTCAGTGGTTCAGTTATCAACCAACCAGGCAATGTTAAGAGCAGCTCAAGGAACCTCCACCGTCAGTCGACAGCGACATCAGTTTGCATGACTTCATCCAAATCTTAAGTATGAATGGCTTTTTTGGCGCTCACAAGGTACACTCGAGGGTCATCGACCTTGAAAGAACTCTCCCTTTTTAACAGCATAGGAAGGGGTAGAACTGGAGGAGCCAATGTTTAACTGGGTCCACCGGGCTATGGTTTACGGATCCGACCAGGCAATTCACATAAAATGTGATGCAGGGGAAACTCATGTGGAAAACTGCTCGACCATTGTTATATTCTGTCAGTGACACCATCTCACATCCGAAACGGAAATTTCCTTACCGTGACGTAAGAGGTAACAAGTTGAAAATGTGTGTGATTAAGAATATATTAAAAATAGTATTATTTTAAAAGGAAATCAGACTGGCTGGAGTTTGACGTTTAATGGTATCAAAATTAAGCGTGCGCAGAGTCGGACGAGGTGGTCCGCGGATTATTAATGTCGAGTAAAAACACACGTTCGACTAGGAATCCGTAAATAATAGGCTATTACCGCGGTAAGTCTTTAATCCTCCACAAATTATTACCGATGCAATGTTGCAGGCATTAATTTCAACCTGGCTGTATCAAAACCTAGCAATAATTATCCCGCACAGGGGCGAAGGGGGAGGGGGAGAGAAAAAAGAGTTAATAACTGGCCTGTGTGCGAGTTAATGTCTGCCCAGGAAATCAGCATTTATAATAAGTTTTATCTGCATTCGTACATAACAATAATAATTTTTTAACTATTATTTTCAATTTCCAGGTTGTAAAGATGAGTGAAACTACACAAATAGAATATCAAAAACCGTAAGTTCTTTGTACTTATTCATAATAATAATAATAAGAGCAATGAGTGTTCATTGTTGAACATTACTTTGCCAGTCGTTCGTATGCATTTGTTGTAGACCAATTGTGTGTGAAACATCAGGATGTAACAGTGACTAACAATTCGACTGTTTCCGTGAAATGTATGTGTACGTGAATATGATACTATATATGTATAAATTTAACCATATATATATATATATATATTGTAATAATTAATTAGAGGTATTTAATTTAATTAAATTTACAAACAATATTTATTAATTTTGTGGCAATAATTTAAAACAATTACAAATTTAAAATATTAGGTTCTCAGGGTCTTCACTGGGTTTGATAATGGACACATTAATTCTGTTTAAAAATCTTATTAACAAACAAATCACAATTAAAAGAAAAGAAATTTACTTGACAATTAAACTAGAACTAAATGTAAAATAAGAACGAAATTAAGAAGTAAAGAGATTAGAACGAATTAACAATTTAAAAAGGAGAACGAAATATGACTTCTGTCTTTTAATTACGTTTACATAATTTAATTTGTAATTTGTTTCATTTGTCCCGCATTCCAGCATACCTTTTGTTTTCGAAATACACTATTGCGAGATTTTTACACTGATTCTCAATCAAAATTTTTAGGATGTCAGGAACTCGGATGATCCTCCTTTTGTCATCTATCGGTTGACTGCTCGCCTTAGGTGAATTATGCTTGCCTTAGGTGAATTCTGTGGTTTGTCGATTTGCTAGTCTTTATTGTTCCGGGCTTAAACCGAAACTTTTACTATTTCTGGCCGGCTATGGACACAAAAACTGCTTTTACTTAGCAAGTTTCGACGGTATGCTTTCGTGAATGTTTTACTTTGTCCTCAGAAAATGTACAGGCACTAACCAACTCTGTTAAATGTTAATTGCCAACCCTGTTGAATTTTCCTCACCAACTAACTGTTACACCTCGACGATGTCTTTCCGCGAACTGAACTCTCGTCTCGCATTTTAGCGCGCATGCGCCATTTCCGGACCTTCCGACAAAGGAACAGAGCTGGGGCTACATTGTCGCTATGTTCTGGAAACTCCGCCGCTATAATGGATTTCTCAAATAGTTTAGATTTTTATGTTGAAACAATTAATGTCCTAATTAATTGGCATTACAGTACATATAATTTACTTAATGGCCGCTATTTATGATATAGACAGGATGTTGGTATATATATAAACACATTATTAATTAGATTTTAAATGAACAAATTAAAAGTTGTAATAAACACTAATTAAATGATTAATTCTAAATGAAGATAAGCTCCACGTTGCCGTTTCACTCTCTCCCGTCCTAGTCGATACGTCAATCCCCCCCCCCCCCCCCTCCAGCGATATACATACTCAAACAACATCGGGAGAAAAACTATCAATATAATTGACCCCATAAAATATCTATTCGACGCAAATATCGGCCGTTTGAGCATTTTGAATATTTGCACCCCCGTCCCGGGAGGTGGTAGACATGTCCCACCCCCTAACAGGGTTTCTTTTCGGTTCGAAAGGAACACGTGTACGAAATATGGTCAATTTTTTTTCCCCACGGGTGTAGATTTTTATGCGGAACATAACCACACACACATACACACAATTTTATTTATTAGAAGATTAAGCGAAGCCGAAATCCAATAAAACATATTTATGCGCCGATATCTTGACTTTACTTAAAACTTCATTTCTGAGGCACGATGGCTATTAGACTTCATTCCAGAATCATTATGTCCAAACTGAATTTACTGTCACTAATACAAATATATATATAATTACGTATTTACAATGTACCACAGAATGAGTTCAAGGGTCGTACGACAGCTGATCGATAAAGCAGGAGAAATATCTCTGGGGAGTGAGTGGGGGGGGGGGGGCGAAATATGACCTATCGACTAGAACGGGAGAGAGTGAAACGGATTAACACACGCTGCATCAGGTCATACGTGGATAAAGTACAGTTGAAACAACGACACGAACGCCCATGTGGGAACAGAAATCCATTAACAAACACGGGGCCGAAAAACTCCACACAATTATTAATCAGGAAAACGTAAACAAATATGTTGTCGAGTAAACAAACAGGGTTAAATTCGCCGAAATAACATTTCTTGTTGCCCCGTGGAAAAATATTTGGCGAACTAAAAGCGACAACATGTGACATTGATTTTACCAGTGAATTATAAATAATTTCGTTACGTTCGTATGGAAGAGGCGTTGAAATTTATTCTAAAGCTGTCTCCCATTTGTCTTGACCCTGTCTGTGATTTATAGATTCATGTCAATTGAAAAGGTGTTCTACGTGACATGTTATCAGGTTTTTCTTACATCTGATCCTGATTCACCACTTTTATACTGCATTTTCCTTGTTTTGAAACTTGTGATAATGTATTTTAGGGCTACAACTATTAGATTCTGTAATTTCTCTGTATGAGACGCGCTTTTAGGGGTAGTTTGGTTGGAATTGCTGCGGAGATTACCCTAGTTCGCGGTGCATGCCAACAGTAGTCCAGGAATCTTCGGCATGCTGGACTGACCGACGGCTTCTGCAACTGGGGAGGAATTTTCGACTTGAGCAAAGCAATGATTGGGGTGGATGAAAACAACGTAAGCTGAAACTGATAACAAAATTATGGCAGAAAGTTTCGTTGTAGTACGGTTTTGGAAACTTCTCGTATTTCCCATTGTTGAGACTAGCAACGACAAAGTGACTGTTGCGCTCGCTACAATAAGGACTGAGTAAGAAATTAAGAAATAGTGTAAATGAATTTTTTGCTCTATTTTTTATTTAAATCATATAATTTGCCTTTCATTAATGTCACTGTTCCTACGGGCGGGCCTCTTTCTTGTTTTCAGTAGATGGTATTCTTTATACAATTTTCTTGGTTTACCGCTTGCTTCCTTGGTATACTAGATTGTGCTTCACAAAGCAGAAGGGTTCTCGCGTACGCGACGAGGACTACCGCGTGACCATGTACACGTTGCTCTTCCTGCGATGCATCAACAAGGGCGTGAGCTTCTACCTGGGCAGCCACGTGGAGGCGGCGGGCTTCCACTGCGACCTGGTGCTGTTGCTGCGGCCGAAGGCGTCGCCCCAGGACGCCGCCTACCAAGGATTCTTCATCAAAGTGAAGCACGCGGACGCCGATGACGCGCCGTTGGGCCGCGGTGACGCGATGCTCACACGTTTCCAGGATTTGCACGTGAAGCTTCAGGAAGCGGACTGGATATTCCTGGTGGACGGCATCGAGTTCCCTCTGGATGATGCAACGTACGTGCTAGTGACCAACGCGTCGCTGGGAACCTCGGCGGTGCCTTGCGACACCCAGGGGGAGCTGCGGCTTTTCCAAACGGGCCGAGGAGGCGTCGTACGCTTTCTGGCCGAGGACGTCCCTATGGAAGCGGACCTGGTAGGGCGGCTGCGACTCTTCTACGACCAGACTCCGCTCAGCGGGCTGCGGAAGCTCCTGGAGACTGAGATACAAGACGCCCTCGGCGACGCCGACGTTTTCCCGCTGTACCACCGCCTGGCGTGCGAGTTGCGTGAGAGTTACCACGGGGCCGAGTTCCTGACCGAACAGGCGCCTCTGTGGAAAGAGCTGGTCTTCGAGCGCGTGGCTCGTCTCAACCTGGTGAGACGCTGCGGGGTCAAGCACTTTCTGCGCTTCACGAGAGCCAAGCTGGCGGAGATGCGGACCTGGATCGACGACTCGAGCGCCGTGACGCTGCTTCCGGCGCGGGGGAGGGCGGAACTCTCGGTGCTGCGAGTCTGCCAGACGCTGGCTGACGTGTCCTTCCTGCTGCTGGCCGATCACACCTTAGTGGCAAGGGCTGAAGAGGTTCTGAGGCTGTGGCGCACCGTGTGGTGCGACGTCCTCGTCGTGGAAGCGCCGACGCCTTTACCTACAGATCTCGAGGACCGTCTCAAAGACGTGCTGGATAACGACACTTCCAAGCGGCTGGTGGTGGTGCGCCACGCCGCGTTGGGCGCCGGCGACCCTCAGGCCCTCGAGCGCTGGAAGGTGCACCACGACAACTGCACCGTCGACGACTTCACCGCCGAGACGCGCATGAAGCTGCTGGAGGCGCCAGGACCACTCAAAAATTTGTAATAAAACCACATTCAACTCGGACTGTAACCTCCTCTTTCATTCGGGTATAACGGGAAATATCTTTTGGAAACAGAAACTCTACAGTTGAAGGCTGCTGACGAGTTTGGGCCCAACGACTCAGCTCCTCCACCTAAACACTACAATATATTTAGTTTTGCTTCACTTTCTCTTGTGTTATGTGGCGTGTCGTGTATTTTTTATTCGTCAGTGTTTTTGTCTTAATGCTACTCGTGTTTTGTGATTAATGAACGGTTGAAAAATTAAAAATATTAGTTTCGTATTTGGAGCTGTAAACCGAATTTAAGAAAGACTAGTCGGAAGCTAATGAATAAAAGCAGCTGTTATCATGGTAAATAACCCTTTACTTCTAATAAAACAAATAAATACTGGTCGCTTCTTAATTTGCTTCACCTCTGGTGACATTTACGAGGATGGCGACAGCAGAATCTGCTATATTTTAATTGCCCGGGGAGGCACTTATCAAAATAACCACAGATATTGCATGTTTATTTATATTTTTAGAAATTATTTATTTAAATTTTAACTAGTAAGTTCTCAACACAATCGGTGTTCTCATAATTCTTTTCCAGAACAATTGACAATTCTAATGTGCCTGTGTATATTTTCTGATTATGAACAACTTCCGTATGCATATAAACCTCTCTAGAAACCTTTCCATATAGTTTTGATATATTTTTAATGAACTTAATATATTTTAAAGCCAGAAAATATGGACTCAAGAATTGACATCAGGAGTCACGGAAATAACCGGTAAATTATATACAAACAAACATGAAGATAAAATCATTAAAACGGAGGTAATTAACTGATAATTCTTTGCGTTAACTGGATTAAAATTTGCATAGTGTATTCAACCCTAGATGTAAAAAAATATATATTTATTCAGTTGTTCCTAATATTTTATTCTCACAGCTGTGTCACTCAAAATACACTGTCATTGGAATGTTGAAAACAATATAAAGTATAAGATACCTGTGAGGGATATTCTCTCGCAGGTAGAACCTTGCAGGAGAGATACGAAGGGGCTACCTTTGGGTTTCCTCTCCGTTTTTGAACTAAGGTTCCCACAAACCGAGGCACCTCGGCCTGTTCTGAGAGGTGTATGTTCCGGGGTCACAGACCTTGGGCATACGGTAAGAGTTGTCCGCTATTCTCATTGGAATAGTCGGCCAGCTGCCTCCTAAACTGGTCGAGGCACGGAGAAGGGAATGCTGCGTCCCCACAGAAAACTCCTCTCCCGCTATCGGAAGGGCGTGGGACAAGTACCCAATGTCCAACCTACCTGATGCAGGTTCTTCTAGGGTTTTCCCTGCATTTCTTTAGGCTAATGCCGGGTAGGATCTTGAAAATATAGCCCGGGGGCCCTAGTTAACCCTTGGCTACCTTCCTCTACCCTTCCGCATCCCCCCTTTCAAATCCCTTCCTATGCTATTAAAGGGGAGTTGCCCAACGTGGATTACCCTCATGTAGCCTGTTGATCTTAATATATATATATATATATATATATATATATATATATATATATAAAGTATAGCCTTGGTTATTACTTAAAAAAATTTTAACTTTAAACTGTCTAAATTTGTAGAAGTATTTAAGACATTCTTATATTTTAAAGTTAAACTTATGTAATTCATTGTAATGTATGCAATATTAAAATGTTACACAGTTAGTCTGCTAATCAGTATAATGTGAATAATGTGTTTTGCAGTTTGGCTTATTAGAATATATTATTTTAAATTTTGGACAGTAACAATGGATATACTTTTTTATACTGTTTATTTTAATGACGCAGGTTTCAGAATATGTTATCAGTAAGAGATATCTATTCTACATTACTTCTGTAAAAAGTAATAATCATAGGTTAAGTATAAAAATTTATCATCATTCACTATTAAAGTACTGATTCAATATCATCGTAAATAAATGTAATCGTTGACACACAAGGAAATAGAAACCAATATGAATAGAGTTGTTATAATAGAAGTGAGAGGACAGATTTAGTGATGCAATAATAATAATTAGTTCACAACGTTTTAAATAAATTAATATTGAAATACTAATCATCATCACATTATAATTAAAAAATTAAAATAATAGCCTAGAAGTCATCGAAAAGTAAGTATATATATGTACAGAACAACTCCATTACGACGATTTTCCTCATGACAAGAATATTGCATTATTTATTTGTTGGACAGTATTTTTTTTGTTAGTTGAATTATATTGAATAATTTTCTTGTGATAATTATTTTGTGTAATTAGTCCGTATTTTAATCATTTGTTAAATTTCTCCTCTTTAGGGTCATACCTGAAGAAGATACGAACACGTATCGAAACGTCGTAATGATATAAATGAACCAGTGTCTATAAAAGGTCATTAGCTGATTTATCATATATCGAAAAATAATATAATTTACTGATAATCAGGAATAATTAAGGCATATTAAATTTTTTTAAAAAAAATTGTGTCTTGTTTATTTAAGTTGTAATACACTGCATCGTCGATTGACCGTTCAACGTTGATAGTCGAAATAAAACCCTTTTAGACGGTGCCCTGATTATAATAAAAAATAAATGTTTGTAAGGAATATTACACGGGAACAATTTTAAAAGCAATTTTAGATTCTCTGAAGCTGTTTTTATTAATCTTAACGGAGGTGACTTTATTAGAAATGACGGTAATGAAGTTGACATAAATTAAAATCATAGTGAAAAATATAAATACAAAATCAAAATAATTATTTGAGTATCGTGATCTAAATCAATTAATTGTCATATTATTAATGATTTCATTGTAACCTTATGATTGTATATCTTGAAGTTTTATTTTTTTTGTGTAATCATGCCGTATCGATACTTGAGATCGATCGATCGATCGTGCGTGACGTTAAGATAACGTGGTCATTAGACTGGACGGCGGCGTGAAGAAGACCACGTGGATCCTTTCCAACTACGAAGTCAGCTGTACGGTTTATTTTAAAATTAATTTTTAGTTTTTTCAAGTTTTTAATGTCTCAGGTACGTAACAAATGTAAAACCAATCATATTATTATCTTTTACATGAACACTGGATTTTATCGTTTGAATTTAGAAGGACGATTGTGGCTCGTCTGTCGTCGTCAGCTGGCTTCAAATATATTTTGACCGTCTAAAAAAGGTTTGTAGTACTCTTTAATTACAGGTTTTTTTTATATGAGCCGAGTTTCCTAACTCTGAGCGTGGTGAATGTGTTTTGTAAACTACCACAGGGTGTAAAGCTGTATCGTAGTTTAGTGCCGCACGTTTTTAAACACTCCTGTGAGTCTCGTGTGTTTTTATTTATTCACAGTTCCCGAGGGCGGCGTTGAGGATGAATCTTCCACGGCGATTCAAACTGCCACTCAGGTTGTGTCGTGGACCTCGACTCGGTTATTTGACACGCTTCAAATAATAATAATAATAATGGTTACGAGCAAGAAATCAAGTATGTAAACCGTAGAAAAATAGTTATTGGTAAAACCACGAAAATCAGTTTCCTGACCGTTTTGAAACCTCAGTTTAACATCCTAATAAATTAGTAAGTGTAATTTTATTCTTACTCTAATACACCGTCACTGATATTGCAAATTCCAATGCATGTAATTTCTTGAACGTGTTACAACTTTCAAGAAAAGTATCTTATTTACTCAATTTTAGTTTTCAAATAGTTGTCAAATTAATATTTGCAATTACATTGCTATACAAATAACCATTTTTAAAAAGAAGTTTACTTTGCATTGCTTCAACCTTAACTCAGTAATAATAATAAAAGATTTTAATGAAGCATAATTTGTCTGCAGTCTTTATCTTATATATAAGAATTTTAAACTTATGTAATTAATTGCCATGCATTAAATTTAAACAGCAACACAGAGGATTGTGCTAATTTTGTAACTTAGTAACAGTTTAAGTGTTTGTGCTTTTTATATATTTGTGTTGTGAACTGTACATTAATAGGTGTTTTAGTTTATAGCAAGTTTTTGCATAATTGTGCTCGTTTTGGTTTTTGTATCCGTATCTTTTGTGTTTATACAAGGGTTTTCTTTCCTTTATTTGATTATATGCGTTTGCTTTGAGTATTTTTGTTACCCTTTCCATGTGTGTGTTAGTGTCTCTTTGTTTGGATATTTAAGTGTCTTTTTTTGTGTGTATTAATCCCTCATGTATGTGTAGATGTGTAATTGAATTAATTTCTGCTTGCGAGTCTGTTTGCAATTTTTTTTTGTGTTCGTATGTGTCGTTATTTGTTTATATATATATATATATATATATATTTGAGAATATGTTGCTATGTTTGAGTTTCAGCAGAGAGTTGTCTTTTTTTTATTTTACATAATTGTGTCCTTACATGAATTTGTTACCCATTTTTGGAAAGTAAAGAGAGTATTTTTTTTTTTTTGGGGGGGGGGGGGTTGGTCCATTAGTGCAAAAAGAAAATTTTATATTTCCCTCATATGGCATATTATTTTGTGAGTTAATAAATTTTTTTCTGAAGGGTAATCAAGGGTCATTGGTTATACCAAAATATTATACATGGCATACCAACACAATTAGTGTTAAGGTACTGCAGTTTTCTGACCAATTACAGATAATAGTAATCTATTGAATTAAAACAACGTTTCGGTACGTGTTTGTGCCTTCATCAGGTCTTCGCTAAATATACTAAATGTTAAAAAAAACTATTTTGAGTTGGGCTGTGACCGCACAAAAATGATTTTAAATTTGTCTCCATTACAATTGATATATAAAATTAAAATCCTAGAGCTGTCCGTATTTTTTTTTTCATCAAATATATTCGTAAATAATAAACAGTGAAATTGGGGGTTTTTGTTTCCTGTGACAATATTAAGTATTTAGTTTCTCTGTAAGTCCAGCCTGTATTCAATAGTTATTAATCTGTTTTCAGGTGATTTATGATGTATTTTGCCTGTGTTGTGTTTCGTTGTTTGTATTCGTCGAGGGGTTTAGTGGTAAATCTGTGTGCGCGTTTACTTGAATGTGACGACGAGTGGAGTTTGCCTCTAAGGCGGGGTGCAGTTGTTTTTTGAGCTGTTTGCTGTCGGCCTTGCTTGTTGACTGACGCGCGATTAGTTTTGACCATCCTCCCATTAAATCAGATCAGGTTCGCCAATCTTCCTCGTTACAACGGGCAACCGTGATTCGCGGGACCGTCAATTTCCTCGTAATGTTTTTATTTTAACACACTCTTACTACTCCGGTTTAAAGGCCCAATATTTGCACCCTGCTTCTTCCTGCACCGTCTATTTCATAATTATTATTTTCACATATATTGATCGCTGTTATCTCGCACTTTGCGTCACAGTGATTGTCTCTAAACATGGAGAACCTTGCCGACATAAATATATCTCGTACGAAATTGTATGTGGTTTCCGCCCCCCCCCCCCCCAAAGTTTCGCTCTGATTTTTAGACGTTTCGTATTTTATGTTATTAGCTTCTTTTTTCAGGCTTTAACAACACATACAAAATTTTACGTATATAATAATTTTTAAGTGTTGTTAAGCCACGCCTTTGTGTGAACCTGCTGGTCCCAATATAATGAGTCTGTTTACATTATTTTTAAAACGAATCAGAAGTTAACAAAAAATTATACTACTTATTTGATGATCATAATTTATTCTTAATAAAGACAGTGGTAAAACACATCATTATATTTATTATATAAATAACTTTATGGCGGAGACTTTATAATTTAAACCTCCATTTTTAAAATATTTTACCCAGATCAACGACGTTTCAGTCCATTTTTGTGCTTTCACAGGGTTATTTCAGTTATTATATATAAATAATTTTATGGTGGAGACTTTATAATTTAAACCTTCATTTTTAAAATATTTTACCCAGATCAACGACGTTTCAGTCCATTCTTGTGCTTTCACAGGGTTATTTCAGTTATTATATATAAATAATTTTATGGTGGAGACTTTATAATTTAAACCTTCATTTTTAAAATATTTTACCCAGATCAACGACGTTTCAGTCCATTCTTGTGCTTTCACAGGGTTATTACAGTTATTATATGTAAATAATTTTATGGTGGAGACTTTTAAACCTTCATTTTTAAAATATTTTACCCAGATCAACGACGTTTCACTCCATTTTTGTGCTTTCACAGGAATATTTAATTTATTATATGTAAATAATTTTATGGTGGAGACTTTATAATTTAAACCTTCATTTTTAAAATATTTTACCCAGATTAACGACGTTTCACTCCATTTTTGTGCTTTCACAGGAATATTTCATTTATTATATGTAAATAATTTTATGGTGGAGACTTTATAATTTAAACCACCATTTTTAAAATATTTTACCCAGACGTTTCAGTCCATTTTTGTGCTTTCACAAGGTTATTTCAGTTATTATATATAAATAATTTTATGGCGGAGGCTTTATTTTAAACCACCATTTTTATAATATGTTACCCAGATTAATGACGTTTCAGTCCATTTTTGTGCTTTCACAAGGTTATTTCAGTTATTATATATAAATAAGTTTATGGTGGAGACTTAATAATTTAAACCACCATTTTTAAAATATTTTACTTGATCTACGACGTTTCAGTCCATTTTTGTTATATCACAGGGTTATTTCGGGAATTATTGATATATTTAAATAAACCCCTCTCCCGCCATCGGAAGGGCGTGGGACAAGTACCAAATGCCCGACCTACCCGATGCAGGTTTTTTCTAAGGTTTTCCCTGCATTACTTTTAGGCGAATTGCCGGGTAGGATCCTTAAACGATAGCCCGGGGGCCCTAGTGAACCCGTGTCTACCTTCCTCCACCCTTCCGCATTCCCCCTTTCAAATCCCTTTTCTATGCTACTATGTGGATTACCCTATATATAGCCTGTCTACACCCAATATATATATATATATATATAATATATTATATTCTTACTATTGCGATAACTTATAAATAAACAACAGCTAATTTGAAGTCAGAAAAAAATATATATATTTATTTTTCACCCACGGCAGTCAAGGGAGAACGACCTCAGCATCAAAATCTTTGTCAAAGTTCTTAACCTGAAGTGGCCGCAAAGTTAGCGACGAATATAATTTATCTTTAAATATTTTTTTTATTGACTTAAAATTGGCTGTTGTTTATTTATAAGTGTAATTCAGTAATTTTTATCTACGGTAACTGAATTCACACACCGTTTATCTTTCCATAAAAACTCGTTGATATGAAGTTCTGTTATTTATGATGTATAATAAGTAACATAACTCATATCAATGAGTTTTATGATAGGAAAAATATTCATAAACGACCCTTTGAAAGCATAAAAAATGTATAAAATTCGACTATGAGTTGACTACAATAGTTTTAAAATGTCTCTTATAATGTTGGTTCAAGTTATATCATTAATCATTTATAATTTACTTGACTTCGTGGAAGAAAAATAATTAATAAATAATCATAAATCTCAGGGTACTCATTGATTTATTTCTCTACGTCATTTTTATATCTCTGAATATTTCGGCTTAAATGCCGATTTTTATATCTTCCTAGATTAGTTAAATTTTATTTCAATGCTTCTAATAATCACCTATATTTATTGTGAAATTTACAATTTTAATTTCAACCCCGTCGTCTTAAAGATCTGCAACGAATACACTTAAAAAGTTTGAATAGTATCTGAGGTAAACATCCCTCAGCGTTTCTAGAAATTCTGACCAGTTTTTCTCAACATTTTTTTATCAAGCCATTTAATGGTACATAAAATTGGATGATGGCTTCCCTTCCGGACTTTCATTTTGGTACCTTAAGGTACAGATATTTTCTTCGCTTCTTTCTAAGATAATTACGAGACGACGGGAAGCGGGACCAGAGACCATAGGGTTCGTAATCCCAAGGGTGTTGTGTGTTATTCGGCCCCGTCGGTGGCCAATATCACCCCTGTAGATTTACGACCTCTGGCTCCGAAGATCTTAGCCTCCCGTAACACAACGGAAAGTTTAGGGTGGGGGGGGGACAGCCCCTAATAAACACGGTACGTAATCTCACAAGGTTTTATTCGTCGGCTTTGTGTGTGACGAGCCACAGTGGTGAGGCGAGGAAATCTTCAACTTCTTAGCAGAGGAGGAATTTCAATTTTCCTTTTTGTTTCGTTTTGTGTTGGCGAACAAGTTTTTCTTTTTATGTAACACAGAGACATCTTTATTCACCTCGAAAAATAATTATTCGGCCGTTTTAGCATGTTTTGAATTTTCCACAGTCATTGTGGTTGGCGGTAGTCGTGTAGTTACCCTGATAAATTTCTATTTCCGGTTTGAAAGGAACACGTGTACAAAATTTGGTCGAAATTTCTCAACGTGACTATATTTGTAGGTGTAAAGTGCATACAGAAACACAATGACTGTCAATCTTATTCATTAGATTGATATATACTATATATTTTAATGATCAGCAATAAGAAAGACAGCCGATACAGACAAAAAAAAGGTAATACAAATAGCACACAACGTTTCTGGGATTTTTGTTCCTTTCGTCAGGTACTAAGAAGAGCCTAGAACTGCACTGGTCAGTTGACAACACTCAAAAATAGTCAATGTATCTAACGAAATAAATTTCTAAATTATTGTATTATTAGGGGAATCAGCACAGCGTAAGAATGTTTCCAGTCTGTATTATTGTCGACGGCCCTGAGTGAACAAAAAAGACGGCGGTGTGTGATGTTGAAAAATTGTATGTGCAACACCATTCTGTTAGAGGTCATCAAGTAAAGATCTGTTGAGTACTCGGCTTGTAGACTCTAGTACTGGAGGTCATCAAGTAAAGATCGGTTGACTACTCGGCTTGTAGACTAGTGGTGGAAGCCATCAAGTAAAGATCTGTTGACTACTTTGTTTGTAGACTCTAGTGGTGGAAGTCATCAAGTAAAGATCGGTTGACTACTCGGCTTGTAGACTCTAGTAGTGGACATCATCAAGTAAAGATCGGTTGACTACTCGGCCTGTAGATGTTGGATGAAAAAGTTCTAGAAGGAATGTTGCAGACGTGTCCGGTGGTCAGTTGCCTGGAAAGTTAGTAAAGTATGTATATTACAAATGTTTTTCAGTTTGCTATTGTTCCATTTATTAAAACAGATTTGCGTGGATATTTTCCATATTTTTCTGTAGCACCTCATCTCTTTCAGTTTGCTCGTTTCAGGTTTCATCTTTCACATCCATATTATCGTTCTGTACTCAATCCAGTTTCATTATGGTTTTTCTGGGCTTTGGCTATTCTGCTTTTATATCTTATTCGCTTAGCCGATCATTTGCAAGAGGTAAGAAGACTTCGAGTAGGAGGGGGAAAAAAGCCGAGGTTGAAAGAGGTCATCAAAGTGGCTGTGGCCGTCATTGTTGTCGCGGTCAGCGTCTGTTGCCTCTCGTCGGTTATGAATTTTGTTAATTGCAACAGCGCTTTTGTTGTGGCGTGAAGACTGTTGCGGTCCCGGTAATGGCAGTGCACTAGCAGACCGTAGCAACCGTAAACAAGGCATTGATTTGCAATCGCAGTAATGCTGCTGCTGCTGCTGCACACCGAAATGAAATATTTGCGGTCCGCCGCATTTTGCTCGGTTCGGTCACATCGCGTCGATAACTCAATCGGGGGAAGCCATTTAGCTTTGATTGCAGGCAGCCAGCGACCTACATTACACTCAATAGGACGTGCCGAGGAACGGAAGAAGGGGGGGGGGGAAAAAAAGAACACGAAGCTATGAAATAGCCCCTATTTAAGGAACCGACGAACTAAGAAACGCAGTAAAACGTGAGTGATAATTTTTTTTTCATTATACAAAATTCTCTATGGTCATAACTCGCGAGGTAAAGCGTGAATAATAGACAAAAAATAACCCTCATTATCATTTGTATGAGATTAATTTTCCAGACTGAAGTTAATAAATTAATTACATTTCTTTACAAACGTTTTAAAATATTTTATTAACACAACGACGATTCAAGCACCCTTATTTTTTCTTTCATCAGGTTATGAAAAAAGAAAGACAGCCGATAGAGACAAGAAAAAGTGATAATATAAATACCACACAACGTTTCTGGGATCCTTGTCCCCCTTTCGTCAGGTGCTGAGAAGAGCCTAGAGTGACAAAACTGCACTGGTCAGTTGACAAACACTCAAAAGCGACAATAGGAGAGCAGAAGGGGGGGGGGGTGTTACAATGAGGGATCAACGACAATGGGAAAACAATCAGACGTAAATATTTTTCTAAACATCAGGTTATGTTTCAACAGAGTAAAAATTTATTTTCTGGTCTTGAAACAAGTTTAAACGAACACGAAAAAAACAATCACAATGTTTTAAATTATAACGTTGTCCCTATACATAAATTAGAAAAATAAATACCAATAATTTGATTGGGTTAATGTTAAACGTTTTTTAGACTTTGAGCAAAATGGATTGAAACTTAATTTGTCAGAAATACTACGTGTTAAACCAACTTTTTTTAAAAAAAATTAACGTAATGATATCTTATTAATAAACTACAGTCAATTTTAAGCCAGAAAAAAAATAATTTATTACTGTAACAATTAAACAACGTTAACCTGATGACGATGGCGGAGATTGCCGTCGAAACGTCGTCATTCGACTAACAGTTGGCCCGGGTTGAGACCCTGAGAGTTTGATCTAAAACAACGTTTTGTTTGCGACCTCATCCGGATAAACTTTTAATGTAGAAAAAAATGACAGAACAATTACAATGATTAGAATAAAATTTTTAATAAACATTTGGCAGATAATAAAAAATATTAATTTTTTTGGACTTTAAATATTTTTTATAGGCTGCCGTGGCCGAAATTTGAAACGAGAACAAGCAGAATAAATTAATTTACATAGTTGGGTGCGGTTTTCAATTGAAACAATTTAGAATTTGTAATTATAACAATATATAAATAAAACATTACAAAGCAAAAACTGTTATAGATTTTATTCAAATTGTTTGTATAATTTTTATTTTTCATAGCTGTGTTACAGGATCTCACATATCACTCATTAACCTCGACAAGTAGTTTTTATTCCCTCCTCGTCCAAAATTGATACTTTACCCCCAATCAAATTTGTGATTATTTAAATTAATACGTTTACTCAAAACAGAATACCACTATTTATATTATTGTTGTGTTCTTTTAACCTAGTTTTTAATGATCGCTTCGTTCGGCCTATATACATGTGGCTTGACGGTCCAAACAATTTTATTAATTGCATAATGCATATCTAAGTTTTCAATTTTGTCCTTAATATTTTTTTTTACTGAGTTTAAATAGTTATGAGCATTTAAAATAATTGTCACTATATTTTTATAACAGCACAATTAAGCTGTGTTGTAAGGTAAAAACTATGAAACTACGTTTTTTTTTGTCGTCTATTTTTAATATGTAAATTGTCACTGGTATATTTGATATTATTTAAGCTGACCCTAATGTACTTATTGATAAATTTAGGGGTACTTAATATGTGATAATTTAATGGCTTTATCTGTCAAACTATAAACCATTTCTTTCTTTTATATATACGATAAGAGGATCGTAGGACACGTAATAAAATTTATAAAACTTTTCTCCGGCTTACAGGTTCAGTTTTTTTGGTATTAGTTTTCGGTGCTTCCTGATTAGAAATTCTTAATAATTTTCCCCTGTTCCGAACGACTTCTTTTTTTTCCCCTCCACCAATACGATCTCACACGGTGAAATACAATTTTTCTTCTTCTTCTTCCGCGAGTGTTGTTCGCTTTGATTTGACGCCTTGTGTGACACGCTCTTGGACGACTTCACAAAACATTTCGTCGTCGTCTTCCCCTGTGGTTACAACAAAAGAAATAACGCAAACAAGGCAGACGATAGGAGGGAAACAAGTCTTATTTTTCTTTTCTTTTTCTATTATTGCCAGCTGTACTGTACCGGCTCGTTTCTGCAACACGGAAATAGGGCAAAATAAAATGAAGAGGAAGGAGAAGAACGTGGAAAGCGAAGTTATTGAAAAAAAAAAAGAAGCAACATGGAGCAACCGTGCGAACATGCCAATTGAATAGTGACGACAAATAAAAAGAAACGTTTTGGCAAAGAGTGTGAGGGGTTAATAGCGGGCTTTTATAAAAGGAGCCGATTTACCTCGGTTGACGAACTAATTACAATTGTAACGACTTGTCGGTGATGACTGTTTCATTTGACTTTTCTGTGCTAAGATCTTCACATCTGAAACTACTGCCACTGTCTGTTATTTAAATTCCGCTATTTTTTTTGCGAGTAAACATGGAATAATATTGGGGAAATACGTCGTCCGATAAAGTATTTATTCAATAACGACCGCAATATGTCGTCGTAAGATAATATAATACATTACTTTCTAGAACTTTACCTTGAGTATTTCTGTGAATGTTTACAGTGATGGTGAGGCCTCGATCTCTATCCCCCCCCCCTCTCTCTCTGTCTATCCTCTCTCTCTCTATCCTCTCTCTATATATCCTCTCTCTCTCTATCCTCTCTCTATATATCCTCTCTCTCTATCCTCTCTTTCTATCCTCTCTCTATATATCCTCTCTCTCTCTATCCTCTCTCTCTCTATCCTCTCTCTCTCTATCCTCTCTCTCTCTATTCTCTCTCTCTCTATATCCTCTCTCTCTATCCTCTCCCTCTCTCATCTCCCTCTCTCCCCCTCTCTCATTAATGGTTTGTCTGACATCGCGAGTCATCAGCCGCTTGTGCTGTATTTACTTCAGGAACCCTGCTCATCCGCGTACTTTGCCTTTCTTCTTTACAACAAAATAAAACGCCATTTTATATCTAACTTCTGCTTAAACAACGGCTCTTAACAGTAATTTCCTCCTTCCTGAGAGACGATCATTTATTAATTAATTTCAAATGTGTTTCACATTTATACACAAAGGGTAAAATTAATAATTTCCCTTCGTCCGCCCACATTTGTCCGTCCCTCTGTGAATGCGGGACTGTGACGCATTAATTAAAGCCAGGCCAACGCTGTGGATAATTTATTCAGTTCGATCTAGTTACGTATTCCATGTTACAGGAGGGTGACATGGAGTGGTTGCTTGAAACCCTTGTATATATATAACACACACACACACGCACATATCTAAGGTGGTGTAAGCAGGAAATTGGCATGTCGCTTAGAGCCCCATTAGTAATTAATCTCTCTGAGGGCAGGATGTCATCTCCTGTTTGAGGTCGCGTGTTTAACCAGATACGAGGAAGGACGCTTCTCGCTAGTTGGCCGGGGGGGGGGGGGGGTTGGTTAATTTTAAATAAATATTCGTTATTCAGTAAGATTCGGAGAAGTGAAATCAATTTTACATCTAAATTATAACTGGCGGATAGCATTTGGCGATACATACTAGAAAGAAAAAAATTAGTTTGGAATAAATATGTATTTACCGAGGATTTATTCGTGACGTTAGTCAAAGGGGAGAAACGTAGAAATGGGATTGAAAATATTTTTAAAATAAATAGCTTGTTAATGTAAACCGTGCGCGGTTAATAACGGATTTATTTTTGCTCATATACTTGTCTACGGTTAATACTATTTAAAAGAATACATTTTAGGATTATTCCTTTTCTTTATCGCAATTTAACAACCATCATAAAAGAGAATAAACTGACAACGGTTGAGTATTTTTCACTTTAAACTGGGTTATAATGGGCGGCATGTACAACTTACATGTTCAGATAGATTTATTTTTAATTGCATTGGGGGAAGGCCCGGTGGTAATATTAAAAAAAATACATATAATTAATTAACAGTAACATAAGCATAAAATAAATATTGAGAAAAGGATTTTTAAAAAAATGTTTTAAAAATTATTTGCACTTGTCACCACTTCAAGGCACTGATTTACATATTTATGTAAGTCACAAAAACCATACCCTTATTAAGTATTATTTTAAATACAACTTTACTATACACTTAGATTATTATTAATTCTCAGAGTTAACCCTCATCATATTAGGTTAATCTTCTCTTGAATTGTGCCATAGATGATGCTTATTTCCATAATTAGCAATAATACAAAGTATAAATATATATATATTTATTGTAATAATCAAACAAGTAGTGATTAATTAATTTAAAGAATTTTCCCCACGTTGTGGTGCCAAAATGTACTAATCAACAAGTTGGCTTTTATTAATTTTTGAAGAATTTGCCCCTCATTGTGATATGTTAAATGTAATAATGAAAATAATAGGCTTTATTTAAATGAAAAGATTATAAAATTTTTATTAAAATAATTTATTTATTAATTTGTGGCTTTAAAATTTACAAACAATTACAATAAAATGAAAATCTCTTAAGATCTCAGGGTCTTTACTGGGTTTGATGATTTACAGTGAAAATTATTGAATGATGATCTTATTAACAATACAGTTTAAAATTTACTTCAAAATAATGTGCTGATAAATGAAAGAAAAGCTACAAGAAAAGCGAACGAAATCTGACTTTAGCCTTTTAGTTAGCGTTTACAGATTTTATTAAAGTTCTGGTTACTTACGTATTGTTCGGTTGGTACCAGCATTCTTTTAGTGCTTCAAAAGTGCCCTATTGCAAAATTTTTACACAGATTCTAAATTTTTCTCCCATATTCTACACTTATGAAGTTACTAGGCTCCCAGGAACTCGGATGACTCTTCTAATTGGTCGGCTATCTGATGGCGTTTTCCCTCAGCACGAAAATGTTCCAAGTTCTTCATAATGAAACAAACCCCTTGCTTCCGTTGGCTAATTGTTAGCACATCTACTCGGTCCAACAAACTGCTTGCTTACAGGAATCTTATGAGTTGCAGATTTTAGGGCTTTTACCGCATTCCTTTTCGGTTTGGTTTGAAAACTTCTAAGTATCTCGGTGAAAATGTCTCTCCTTTCGAGTCTGACCGTAGACGTCGACTTCTTACAATGTCGCTCCTCTCGTGGTAGACTGAAGACTGCCCATACTTTTGCGCGCGTAATCGCCATTCCGAACCCACAATAATTGGGACAGAGCCTGCCGTTTATTGTTGCTTTGCTCGCTCTCACCGCTATAATTTAAATTGTTCGCTAACAATTCAAATTATTTTAAATCAATTAATGGCTTAATTAATTGGAATTAAAATATAAATATATTTATACAGATATTATAAGGATGCAATATATATTTTTTTAAAGGTCAACCATACAGTAGAGCGGCTTTTTGAGAAGATATATTTTTTTTAGTTCTACTACAAATAACTTTTTCTCTACTTCCTTTATCTATTCAGGGGTATTATTAAACAGTATTGTTCCCTTAACATACGCTGCTCTTTTTATTTGTCCTGATTCTAAAATATTTCCTCTTTCCCCGAGTATTGTTATTTCCTTTTGTCTGCTTATTTTATTTTCATCTTTTTTTCACCAACAACATACTCTGTGGACTCACCACTAGCACAGTTGCATGTAGCGCTGCTGTTCCAGTCACGAATGGTTCTATTTTAGTAACGAAAATTTTCCCTTTATCATTTCGCTGTTTCCTCTCCCTTTCCGAATGGTAGGTATATGAGTGGGAAGTAAAAGGCAAACTGTTTATGTTTTTTCCAGGCCGTTTTTATGTGCCCTGAATAATGCTCAAAGTCTCTCTTGCGTTTCCTTCTACTTCCCAAAGATTCTAAATTATTTTCTTTAATAATTTTCTACTTACGTTTCTGATTCCCTCCTTAATACATTTAAAAGCTTGTCTGAATCCAAATTGTCTGGTAATTTAACTTCCAAAGTTAATCTGCATCACATAGTTTTAAAAGTTTATGGCACCACCGAGAAGGAAGGCAGCCAACGCATATAATTTACGAGACTACAAATATTTAATAACTTTATGACGAGGTATAGAGGGTGAGGATCCCGTTATTAATTACGCAGATTGAAACAGACAGCTTTTACGTGGCTCGTTAGCCGCGGAAACTACTAGTATTTAATTTGGCGACCATTTTATGAGGTTCCTCCTCCCATTCGCCCTATTGGTGGTAATATCCACAGTGGCCACCAGGGGGTGTGGGCGCGATTTTCTAAAACTAAAAAATAAAATAAAAACTACACTCACCCCCCACAGACCCCCCTCCGCCCCCCCCCCCTGAAAACAATGGCCTGGGCTTGTGTGCTGTAGCTGCATTTTAATTAGCGGCGTGGCTATGGGGCCCCATAAACTGCAACAAAGAGCTGCCCCATGTCTGTGCTTGATTTATTATTGGCGGGGCTCATGGGGGGTGAGTGGGGGGAGGGGGTGGGGGGGTTGCGGCTCGGTTGGGGAGTGATTTGTTTATTGGCGTCATTGATAACGAGGCTATTGAGAGGTGCCACAACAACAACCACAAAAAAAAAAAGATTGAACACACCACGGGAAAGTAAAATCACTGACAAAGTTCCAACAATACCCCTAGATGCTTACAAATTTCCATGGGATCCTCAGATGATGTAAACCCCAATTTTCAGGTTATAATCTCCCTTGCATAATAATTCATAGACCTTTTGCAAGTATTCTTAGGTACAATATTAATTATTATTATCTTTATTAACGTCTGCTTTTCTTCTGCCAAGTCCATATCGCTGGTAAAGCGTTACAACCCTTATCAAACCCCCCCCTAAGCGGCTCACTTGAAGCTACGTAGAGGAAATTAAATATGAATTGTGGAATCCTTTTAAAATAATTAAGGTTATAATTATTACTAAAGGCTCTTTTGAAGCCTCAGGAAGAATTAAGAATGGTATAGAATTATATTTTACTTTTTTTTATTACAAAAGTCTAAATAAATGATTGGTGGACTGTTAACTGCGGCGGATGAATTTACAAAGTTCAGAGAGAGAATATTAAAGGGACTTATAAATAATTCTTATTTGCGGGCGTGAATAATTTTTTCTATGTAAACCCTTTTGTTTTTCAGTTGTTCCGCTGAACTTTGTATTTAACTAAACATTAAAGCCTGATTATTCGCACTTCATATATATTATTAAAGGGTTTGATGAGTTTGATTGGCTGTGGAAAGTTTTTTTTTTTTGCCCTTGATTCTGGTTTTTTTTCCAATCTGTTTGCCACGGGCGATGTGAACCCGAGCCTTGTCGAGTTATCGTTGTCGGAGTCGTTGAACACGGGCGTCGTTGCTGATGTTACACACGAGTCTCGGAAACCCGTGTATCAATTGGATCGTTTCAAATTGTAAACCTGTACTGTAAATCGAGACAACCGCTGTTTGGTTCTCTTTTGGTAGAGGTCGTTGCTGTCGCCAACGCTCATTACACATGGTAACTATAGAAAGGGTCGTGGGGATGGTTTTCAGTAACCGGGGGGGTTCTACATTTTGATTTCGTGACTAGGAAACGCACTCGGGGAATATTCTGACACGATTTATGTTTTAACTGCACTTCAAATCGGTCGCTTTGTGGAACAGATTAAATGCTAAACCAGGGTTTCCCCTCTTTTTTTAATGAAAATGTATTCTTTTTCGGGGGGGAAGAGGGTTCTTTATTGGTTTGGTGAAAATTTTTTTTATCGCTTTTGCAGTTTTTATTTTTGAATGCGTCGTGGTTTTCCTATATCCAGCTATGGCACATTAAATAATCCATTACTAATAATTTGTTCTACGCTCTTACTTATTTCCAGGCGAATTCACAAATGTTGCTTTAATAACTGATGGAAAAACGTAAACGATAAATAATTACACGAGTCGATGCGTGTCAGTTTTATATCGAAAATTTAATTTTAATTTAACAACGTATATCACACACCGGAGATAAATCGGTAAATATTTTTTTTTTGTAATTGGCACTGGCCTTAGAGATAATTTTTCCCGAGGGAGACATTGTCACCTTTTTTCTTTACCTCGTCAAGAATTGAATTATTTGTAGTTTAGAGAGCAACGAAGAAACATGTTTTTGACTGAGGGAGCCGCATATGTCCTGTAATGGACTGAATTATCGCGAGAGAAGAGTTGTAGAAACACTATTAAAAATCCCAGCTATCTTTTCTGCTTCCAATTGAATTATTCGTCGCGTGGAAAGCAACGAAGAAACATGTTTTTGACTGAGGGAGCCGCATATGTCCTGTAATGGACTAAATTGTCGCGAGAGAAGCGTGGTAGAAACAGTATTAAAAATCCCAGCTAAGTTTTCTGCTTCCAATTGAATTATTCGTCGCCTGGAAAGCAACGAAGAAACATGTTTTTTGACTGAGGGAGCCGCATATGTCCTGTAATGGACCGAATTGTTGTGAGAGAAGAGTGGTAGAAACTATTAAAAATCTCAGATTACTTTTCTGCTGACAATTGAATTATTCGTCACGTCGAAGCAACGAAGAAACATGTTTTTGACTGAGGGAGCCGCATATGTCCTGCAATGGACTAAATTGTCGCGAGAGAAGAGTGGTAGAAACAGTATTAAAAATCCCAGATAACTTTTCTGCTTCCAATTGAATTATTCGTCGCGTGGAAGGAACGAAGAAACACGTTTTTGACTGAGGGAGCCGCATATGTCCTGTAATGGACTGAATCGTCGTGAGAGAAGCGTTGTAGAAACACTATTAAAAATCCCAGATAACTTTTCTGCTTCCAATTGAATTATTCGTCGCGTGGAAAGCAACGAAGAAACGTGTTTTTGACTGAGGGAGCCGCATATGTCCTGAACTGGACTGAATTGTCGCGAGTGAAGCGTGGTAGAAACAGTATTAAAAATCCAAGATAACTTTTCTGTTTCCAATTGAATTATTCGTCGCGTGGAAAGCAACGAAGAAACATGTTTTTGACTGAGGGAGCCGCATATGTCCTGTAATGGATTGAATTGTCGTGAGGAAAGCGGCGTAGAAACACTTTATTACAGAGCCCAGTTATATATTTTCAGTGTCCTGTGTTGTGCCTATGGCGACGTCGACGTTTGGCAGCCTAATTGGCAAGTGGACAATCTGGACGCTGTTCAACTTAAATTATGTGATTATTTCCTGCATTCACCGGTGACCGGAGCCAAAGCTGTGTGATCCCACCTTGTCAGCTGTCTTTTACGTCTCAGTGATGTAAACAACTGTCTTTAAATCTTTTTCTTAAGTTGTTCGGCGACGATCCACATTTGGTTTCCACCGAAACTTCTAAACCCTACGGTTTATTACTTAAGCCCATTTAAATAAATAACTATATCTCGAATTTTCTCTTACGAGTTTAAATTTACGCAAAACTAGATTTATTAATTACAACCGATCATTTCAAATTTTCTCTCTTTTTCTTAATAAAGAAAATACAGACGTTTCTAACTATTGCTTTGAGACACATCGTTCAGTTTAATCACTTTACTGTGGCCATTTGCAATGCTCATGAAACTTTATAATTTCTGACCATTTATTGAGACTGATATTTGAAATCTTTTTCTTAATTCAATTACCCTATATTTTTATATAAATCGCAGGAATTTTCCTTGACTACTGAAATTTTAGTTAGAAAAACAAAAATTTAAATAATTTAACGAGACACAACGAAGCTTCAGAACCTTTTTTTACTTCCGTCTGGATGTTATGTATGATGAAAGTATATAAAATAGGTACCGAAACGTCGCTGTGTGTTCCATAAAATATCTGTTAATTTTTATTATTAAAATAAAAAATGTTATATTGCCATTTAAGGGTTGTTTCAAGAATATTTCTGACGATGTAAAAGGCACGTATTAAGTCATCGGGATGCATTGATGGTGTATATTAATATACTTAGGAGATGCTGAATAAATTTAAATTGTTTGGAAGGGATTAAAAAGTCTTAAGGAGTTTCAGACAATTAGTTTTGGGAGATGAAGATGACGCTTCTTCGATGACGTAAATGGGTGAAAGATTATAATTTTTTTTTTAATTTCCCTACGACTCATGTAAAAGATATAGACGCCAACTTATTTAACAGTTGCTGTTTTCCCCCACCCCAGAGAAGCTTCTTAAATCTGCTAAGATTTCAATGTGCTGAAACCATTCTACCCCCGCTCCTCCTGTTCCTGGACGAAAGCATCTTTTCCCTCTGGTGACTCTTTGATCCTGTAGCTTCTTGAAGGCCACTTGACCATGTGAGGAAGATTCCTCACTGACTTCAGAGGAAATTCCTCGCCTGCCATGTCCAGCCCTCTCCAGAATTTTCTTTCTCTCTTGCTTGTCCGTCGTCATCCAACCTGCTTTCCTCCTCCTCCTTCACCTCCGCCTCCTCAGAAGTAACTTGATACTGTGCACTTCCTCTAACAACCTCCTCCTTCAAGATACGACGACAGAAAAAAAAATAAGGTTCCACCACAAACGTTAACGAGCTTACTTCACTTGAACTTCCTCCAAACAACTTGAGACTTTCGTGTTTACCGCCACGGGATTCCAGGGGAGTCAAAACACTTTGCAGATACAAACGTCGTTCCTTGTCCTTAGTGCGACACAGCCATTTAACTAAGATTTCTTTTTTAAAAAATACATACATACTTACATACATACACACACACACACACACACAGACACACATATATATATATATATCCAGTGAAGGATAACGTAGGATACTAATTAACACCTTATAACGAAAAAATGGACCTCAAGGTGTTTTAATTTCAATTTTTATATATACCTATGGGATAGATATTCAAGCTCCTGAGGAATTTGAAATTTTTTGATAATGGTGACGTTACAATATTATTTAGATTATTCGGGTATTCAATTGTCTTGGAGTAGAAGTGAACAAGAACAAGTGAAAAAGGGAGAAGAAAAAGAAAACCTCAGAAAAACAGAACCAAAGAGGCAAATTGAAAAGAATATATAAAATTATGTGTTATATATATATACATAAATAAAAGCCCATACGCGAAAAAATTTAGTGCTCGAAATGTTTTCCATCTCAGACAACTGGGCCATTTTAATTTGAAAACATTTATTCTCCGGACATTAACAACTCTTTTGTCCTGAGGAAGATACGAACATGTATCGAAACGTCGTTACGGCGCTGTAAATAAAATAAATATATATTGTGTCTGTAAAATGTCGTTAACTGATTTTTAAGTCTAAAACAGACGTAAAAATGAAATCTTTCAATTGTTTTTACATCACGGCTCTCGTTTTTTTTTGGTGGGGGGGGGGTTGCTCATGTAATTCCAAAATGTCTGAATGAAACGTGATTTATGAACTTTTGTATTAATTAGACACGGATTGTTGTTATATTAGTTTACAAGCTTAATGGTTAATGTAAAATAGTGGCAAAAATAACGAAAATTTATAAAAAAATATATATATAAATAAATGGAAATAAAAATATAATACCGCTGCTGTTTAAAGTAAAATTTAGCCAAACGAGGCTAAATAATTAGCACAAATTTTTTAAATGTATTATTTCGTGAGTTATTTATCTACTTAATTAATTATCATATAAATAAATTATTAGGGCTATAGAAGTGGGATTTCATGTATATAACATAAAATGAGTTTAATATCAAAAACACTTTCTTCAGGACTGCTTTTAAAGGTTTAACAGTTATTTTTAAGGATTCTTTCTCGTGCACTATTTTTTAAAACAATATTATTACAGCTTAATGTATTTATTATATGTATTTAAATTGTAGAGGATAATTCTTCCTATATTTTTCCACCTGGCGTCGTTACTACTGTAGTAAAAGAATACGTGTATATTTTGGATTTGTTTTGAGCAAAATTGAATAATATTTCTACAGTTTTATTTTGATAACTGACTAAAATCTGGAATGTTTGTTATTTTCTTATGTATATATATATATATATATATATATATATATATATATATATATATATATATATAGAGAGAGAGAGAGAGAGAGAGAGAGAGGGAGAGAGATAGATAGAGAGAGAGAGAGATAGATAGAGAGGTAGACAGAGAGAGAGAGAGATAGAGACAGATAGAGAGACAGATAGAGAGACAGATAGAGAGATAGAGAGAGAGATAGAGAGGTAGAGAGAGACATAGAGAGAGACATAGAGAGAGACATAGAGAGAGAGAGATAGATAGAGAGAGACATAGATATAGATATATATATATATATATATATATATATATATATATAGAGAGAGAGAGAGAGAGAGAGAGAGAGAGATTCAAGCCAAATCACGAAGGTTCATGAAGATGCCCGACATTCTTCGCAGCCCTTAAAATGGAATTTAATAAATTAATTTTCTGAATATTCTCCTGAAATCTTTAGAATTTTATCTGAAATCTTACGTCAGACTTAATTAGATGTGATTACTATTATTTTTTAAAACGATTTTAATCGGAGAAACGATCGCATTAAAGTTTGAGACTATTTGGCCGTTGATCGCAATAACAATGTTTTAAAATGTAATTATTACGATTGTGGATGAATATGTCTAAATTAACGGCCGAAAGTTGCTTTGATTCATTTTTAATATAAAAAAAATATTTATAATAATCAAACAAATGTAGGAAAGTCTTCAAAAAAATAATTTATAAAACTATGTCAATATCCAGGAAGTGTTTTTGTCGATAAATGAAACACTAAAGTAAGAAAAAGAGCAAGTGAATAAAATGAAATTAATTAAAATAATAATGTATTCATATGACTTATAACTGAATATGTAAATATTATTGAAAACATACAATTTAAAAGTGGAAATGTATAAAATATATAAAATAGACTACGGTTGGCAATAAATTTATATATACGTAACGTTGGTACGGATGACGTATTCGGTAAACAGTCGACTAGCGACGAAACGTTGTTAAGTTTTACATTAATAAATTATTTTTCTGACTTAAATTTGGCTGCTGCTTATTTATTTATTTGTATATATATATATATATATATATATATATATATATATATATATATATATATAATATCTTCTAATAAATAGACTATACATTTGTGTGTGTGGGTTTTTGTATGTTCCGCATACAAATCTACGGCCGTGAATCAAATTTGTCAAAATTTCGTACACGTGTTTCTTTTTGAACAGGAAACAAACACTGTTGGAGTATGAAACGTCTACCACCCCCAGGGGCGGGGGTTAAAATTTTCAAACGTGCTAAAACGGCCAGTAAATATATTTCTGGGTCACTGAGATTGATAAAGTTGCACCCGATGTTGTTTGTGTAAAACTTCTACCCCTTTCTGTATTGGAGGGCAGCATCCTTAGGGTGCGCCGAGAGGTGGAGGGGGTGGTTACACAAAACTAACCCGAAAACAACCGATATTGGAGTCGAATCCGGGGTTATCGATGTCGCTAAGTTTAATTATGACATTCAACATGCCGTTTAATCCTCAGGGGCGGGGGTGGAAATTTTCAAACGTGCTAAAACGGCCGATATTTGAGTTGGATAAAATTTTTTCTTGGTCAGTGAGTTTTTTAGTGTTTCTCCCTGCACATACACACACACACAAACACACACACACAAACACACACACACAAACACACACACACACAGTTTATTTAAATATATGTATATAATACACTGGATCAAAATTTGAAGCCTGCGAGAGAACTCTCTTGCAGGTGAACTTTCCCAGAGAGCTGTGGAGGTGACTACCTTTGGGATGCCTTCTATATCTCTGGTTTTTTTGAACTAAGGTTCCCCTCATGCCGAGGCACCTCGGGCCCCCTTTTGAGAGGTGTATGTTCTGAGGTCGCAGACTTTGAGCATCACTTTTAGGCGAATTGCCGGGTAGGATCCTTAAACCATAACCCGGTGGCCCTAGTTAACCCCTTTGCTACCTTGTTCAATTGTAATCACTCATCAAGTGATAACACATGTAAATGTAAAATTGTAATATTGAAACAGTGTACATGTAAAATTGTAAATATGTTAAAATGTTTGTTTAACAGATGAATATGGCGTAAATGGTTCTAAACCTCCTGGATCTTAACGTAGTTTTGAATAAACTATTTATTGAAGATTTTCCTACACTGGTTTGATTCTTAACCTCAGGTGAAGTCTTTTTCCATAATTAATATACAAATTTTATAGTCAGAGATAACTATGGAAAAATTTCCCTTAAGCTCCCATTAATTTTTAAAAAAATACACGTATAATATCTTTCGTCTGTCTGGAAAAGCAACGTGTCTCCACAGAATACGACGTGATTATCGCTAGTGTGTGCTTACAATTTGTTCTCTTTGCATAATAGGAGACGTAGCTGTTTGCTCAACCCCCGGAGACAGCACAGAGCATTGGCCCCTCTACCCCCCCAACCCCCGCCCCAGCCCCTTGCACTACAATGTCGCTACTCTCTGTCTCTGTTCGCGGCTCACTCCTTAAAATAGGCCGGCAATATAACGCGGACGCTTTCTCTTACCTAGACAGTGGAGATTCCTCGCCGCGGTCCCATGGTGTAATGGTTAGCACTCTGGACTCTGAATCCAGCGATCCGAGCTCAAATCTCGGTGGGACCTTGCAACCCCCCCCCCCCCCTTTTTCTTTTTTTTTCTCTCTCTCGATAACTAGGTTAGACCCTGACTGACTTATAACTCGGGTAGAAATGAGCAACTTTTATCGTATAGGGATGTTATAAAAATATAATAGGTCAAATTATACGTGAGATTAATGCTAGGGAATTTTTATACAAATAACACATGAATATACATATACATATATATATATATATATATATATATATTGTAATGATTAGCCTTTACAAATATTAAATACAAACTTTATTACATGAAAATACAAAAATACATTAAAAAATATGTTAAAAAATATATTAGTGGGTGCCAGCAGATATACATTGGTCTGCAAAAAAAAATTAACCAAGCTCCGGCTTGGTTATAAAATCCTCCTTCTATACAGGGTAATGTCAGGTAGCTATTCAAGAACAGAGCCTATTTCCGCACTGTTTAAAAAATTCTACTTTTGAAGGCACTTTACAGAAATTGTGATGCTTACTTTAACTTGTGGCTTCAGCCGACTTGCAGTGGGTCACTGGTCTTGTAGTAAGCAGCCCATCTTCTTCGGCCTCTCCGCGATGGACGTCTCTCCAAAAAAAAACTTTTGTTGGCTACCGCTCGCCTGGATTTTCCACCCTTTCGCCTCTCTCACTCCACTTTCCGTCCTCTATCTGTCGGTCTGCCTGCATCTCGCCCTCCTTCACCCGGGTTCGGAGCATATATTCGTACTCCGCCCCCCCAAACTATGCAAAAAAAGGGACGCGTACCCGCGGCTTCTTTTGGCCTCTCGGGCAGAAACACGTGCGAGTTTAATGTATTCCCACTCAGGTCCGCGGACACAACGGTGTTATTCACTACAATATATATATATATATGTATATATATATATATATATATATTTAGTCGACAAATGTGCAGCTCGTTTGTAGATGCATGAAATTAAAATTACATAAAGGAAGTTAGTGTAAAGGAAAATAGACTAAATTAATATAATTATTTTAAAATATAAGCTAGGTTTACGGACATTATTTCAACTATAAATACATGTGTATAAAATTATATTAATAAAATTTAATTTTGAAAAACCTAAGGGACAGAGTATGTTACTTGATGACTAATAAAGGTTTATTTTTAATTTATCATTCAATATAAATTAAATAAATTAATGACCTTTATTTAGTCATTTTACTGAATAAAACGACGACGTTTCAATACCTTTTTGTAACTTCTTCAGACTTTAACTTTAATAATCATGTTCCTACCGTATCAAAATTTTGTTAGATTTACAAATTTAAATTATCATTATACTTCAAATATGTTTTAAATAATTTTGGGAATAGGTTGGTCAATCATTTGCTGGATAGAAACAATTTTCGTGTTTTAGTAAAATAAATTAAATTTGTGACTATCAACATTACGTTGGTTTATATAAAATCTGAAAAATTTAGCTGGAAATCAATTATCGTATTTTAATTAATGTCAGGGAAAACTTCAAAGTATGTAGCATCTATAAATTAATTACCCTGATTTTTCTGCATACTGTGAAGCGTATTTAAACTATTTTTGAGGCTATAAAGCTCTTAAATTATAACCCGTTAAAGTATTTACAGTGTCACAATTTCATTTTTAATTAAATGCACGAGATTTTTAACCTGAAAATGCTATTTTTATGTAACCGTTTACTCGTCAGACTTTAAAACTATATATATATATATATATATATATATATATATAATGACATTAATTTGTTTCTCTTGTTTCGGATTACATAGTAAAAATATTTTCGCTTCTAATTTGTACTAATTTTGTTCTCCTGTAACCTAAATTAATTTCCAGGGTAATTTATTAAAAACATTGAAGTTAAAAATGCAACTGAATGACAGTGTAAATATTTTTTTACGAGTTATAATTAAAGAGATTTGTAGCGTCAAAAAAAAAAGAATTAAATACGCATCACATTATGCAAAATAATAATTAATTGTTTCTGTAGACTTAAAAAAATGTTTTCTCTCACGTTAATTGAAGTACGTTAATTGCTTTCCAGATAATTAACTTGATTAATTAAATTAAAGAATCCGCAGCGAAGGATTATGTTTTTATATTCAGTACAGAATCTGAGTGATATAAAGTGAAAGAAAATTTACTGGTTTGTGTGTGTGTGTGGGGGGGGGGGGGGGGAGAAAATTATTTCGATCTCGGTATTTTTATTTTGGACTCCATTGAAGCCTTGAAACAATTTAAATGTGTAATTTTTCTTAAAAGCCGGAGTTTTACTGTTCGTCTTATTAAAAGGATTTTTTTTCGTCCTAGTTAATTTATTTATATGCAGAACGATGAAAAATTCTACATTTAATTTTGTTTCTTGATTTTTCTGTTCAAAGGAGGAGTTTTAAAATATTTATGCGTGTAGCTTTTAAAGTTTGTGAAAAAAAAACAACGGAAATTATGTAACTATCCCAGAAATTTTGTTTAATATCCTTTTCATCCTCCGCTGTAGAACGATGGTTTTCCCGGTGTATAAAGGGAATAAAAGTCTTTTTTGGGATTTCAAACTATCTTATTTATAGTCTATTAAAATGGCATTCTCAAAATCAGGGGATATTGGGCCGTGCAGCGGAGACTACTACGATGCATTTTTTGTGGCGTTAATTACTAGTTTGATTTAGTATTAAAATGAAAAAATTAATGTCTGATTGAAAATAATGAATAAGAAAGACAGCCAATACTGCCAAAAAAAGGGTAATATAAATACCACAAAACGTTTCTTGGATCCTTGTTCCTTTCGTCAGGTGCTGAGAAGAGCCTAGAGCGACACAACTGCACAGGTCAGTTGACAACACTCAAAAGCGACGGAAAACGTACCTTAAATGTACAAACAGACACTGTGAAACTCGACAATTGCTATGATCCCTTATTATTAAGCTAAACCTTCTGTTTTCCCATTGTCGTTGCCCCCATTATTGTTACGCTAATCTCTTCGGCTCTGCCATTGTCGTTACGTTTCCGTCGCTTTTGAGTGTTGTCAACTGACCTGTGCAGTTGTGTCGCTCTAGGCTCTTCTTAGCACCGGACGAAAGGAACAAGGATCCTAGAAACGTTGTGTGGTATTTATATTACCCTTTTTTGTCTGTATTGGCTATCTTTTTTACTCGATTTAATATGGTTAATAATTTCGTTATTTATCGGCTGAGGAAATAGGATATATGGCTGTACCACTATTATAAGAATTATTTTAACGTAATAATAATAATAATATACAATTCATAAGTTAGGGATCTCGTAGAATTTATACATATAAATTTAGAATTTTTTCCCCCTGGTAGCCGCTGTTGTAAGTCAAACTCGTTGTTTGTGTTGTCAGCACTCCCAGGTTCTTTTTATTTCTGCCTCTTATGTTTTTTTTTTCAACTGTCCCCAACTACAACCATCTCACTCTAGTCCCTTCCATGACGACACGTGTCTTCACATTACCACTACTCCTTAACAAAATTGCGTTTCTAGAAAGTTGTGAACACGCACTTGAGCCGGGCCAAAGTCTGCCTTGTTGTCACTTACGTCACTTTATGTATCTCGCGTCAGCGGCTTTACAGCGCTCTCTCACTACTTGAGTCTGTTTTTCTTAACATAATAGAATTAAATAAATTAACTGAAACTAATGTAAGAAAACTTTCTATCTACTTTCTTTTTTTTCCTTCTCTAAAATCTGTTCTAATTAAAAATCAGAAGTGAAGATTAATGTGAATGTGTTAACAGAGGCGCCAATGTTCTCATGTTTAAGTTTTAAGCTTTTGGAAGGGGGATGATGGCCTGTTATGTAGCGGGATTCGCAGTTGTTTGGTAATTGTGAGCGCACGTGGAGCCCAGCAGATGGATTATGGGACCGGAATTAACGCTAGTTCCCTCCAAGAAGCGACGGCAGTAGAGTGGGAGTGCTGTTATCGCAGCTGCCAACCTTCTTCGCAAAAGGTGGGGGGCGGGGGGGGGGCTGAGTTTAACAGCAACCCCTCCTTTCCTGGCCCCATAATTAGCAAAGTTGCAGCAGACAATGTGATACCGCGGGGGTGGGACGCGAGGGACGAAGCTAATTACCCTCCGTGTAAATGACACAGCCACCCCCTCACATTCATCCCCTCCTCCTCCACCGTCCCCCTCTCTGACGAACAAGCTGCTTGCTACGTGGCGATAAATAGAGAGGGAACACCCTCGCTCCTTGATGTATCTGCGACCTCCTTGCAATCTCTGCTCGCCGCGCCCTCGTCGGCATTCCGAATTCCTTTTCCAACACCCACAACATCTCTCTCATCTCTCTCTTGCTGGCGCCGCCGTCCGTCGTTGCGGTGGTGGTACTGTTTTCATTAGTTCTTTTCATTGCTTGCCCACTCCTCACTCACTGTTTGTCTCCAGTAAATTTTATGGCAACGATAATTTATAATCATCAATTTTGCTCATGATGTTCAACATAAATATAATTAGGTCTGATTTATCAGTAATTCAAATTAATAGGATATATATTATTTTAATGCAATTAAAATACCCTGAAGACTGACGCTATAATTTTCTTACAAGATAAAATTAATAAAAAAACAACAGAAAATAAATATACTGAAGTTGACCGGCGAGTAGAAAAATCTGGCCTGAGGGGTTGGGGTTGACTCACAGAAAGCTGGGACAGGCAAATTTTTAACTGCGCCCACGGATGCCAAAAAATTCACATTTCCTCAAGTACGTGTTGTTTCGTGTCTGAATCACAAATTAGCCCTCTTAGAAAAAAAACTGACGCCTCTGGTTTCATACTAATTAATATATAAGCTACACTATGCACTAAAGGGGTTTATAAATTTAATTCCTAATTTTATTAATTATGTAATCACGGTATACTAAATTTATTTGTTTGGTCGCAAGTCAACAATTGTATTTTTTATTATATTTATTTTTAGATCCGACTGAAGATGTCCGTGTACGTAGGGATGAAATGTTATGTAGTATATAAATATATATATATATATATTTTTGTAAATTTCTTCTCGCTGCTTCGACCGTGTTACCCGGGGGGGAACTACATTTTTACGTGTATTTTTGTGTGCGTGTAGGTAGACTTGTTGGGGAATAGACGGGAGTGTAAGGTTAAGCACCAATCAAAGGCCGCCACGTGGACTGGGTATAGATTTAATCGAATTACATTACTTACTAATCACTTGTCGCAGTCTCGAGAGTTATCACATACTTGAACTCTTGATATATTTCGGCTGTGGCAAACCCTTTCTCCATTTTTAAATTACGGCGACGAATCATATTGACGAATAAATAGATATGCATGTTAAGATTAATAAAGACCCTTTAAATATAAACTACTTAATTTTATTTATTAATTGGGCACCAACTTACGCAAACAGACAATATTTTCAACTCAAAGTGATTTTATAAATATTTAAATTTTTCAATTGTTTGACCTATTCACATGTCTTTGGAGTTTGAGACGGACGTGACGACGACGACGACGTATATGTTTAATGTTTTTAATAAAACATCTTCATATAATTATATTTATATGCCTCATATATATTTATTAATATTGATGTCAGGCCTGAGAAATTATTCATCCAACCCAATACCCGTTTATATATATATATATTATATTTCTCCATTACTTCAGTAACCTCTGTAATGTCGTTACGTGTGCCCCATACGTTAGTTTCACTTCCACCTGGAATCATCTGCTCACACCTTGCGTTATTTACTGCCGTGACTTTTAATCTCGCCCTCGGTTGCTGATAGCGTCGAGGCCTCCTCCCCTCCATAAATCCTCGCTCCTCCACCTTCAACCCCCAACCCCTCCGGGACAACGTTGTTACCAGCTCTCTCACACACTCGGCGGCTCATACATACAGGAAATTCATGGTTTTTCTCCCCTTTTTTTTGTCGGCTCCCTCCTTTTCTAGGTCTCGGAATTGGGGAACCTTGTCGGTGAAAGCAATGCTCAAATAAAAGGTCGCAGACAAGTTAGTAGAAGTCTGCTGGGGGGATGCAGTGTGCTAGAGGAGAAAGTTTAGAAGAAGGACGAAAGATTCCGTGATGAATAAACAACCCATAGACCCCTCTGATTGAATCTACGAATTCCAACCCTCCAAATGTAAAACTAAAAATAAATCAATAATAATAATAATAAGTTTCAGGAGAATGACAACGTGTAACTGAGCAAACTGTTACATGGATTCAGACCGTTTTCAAAAACCCTTACCCCCTCAACTTTCTTCAAAACTCAACCATTCTCTACCAACTCCTGCTCAGTTGTTACTTTCGTGGTAATATGTGCTCCACTGTTGCCAATAATTGATTCAGTCCGTGTGACGTTCTCAAACTTTACGCTAGTGGGATTATTTATGAGCAATACGTCGACGTAGCAGGTTAACAGAAAGGTCGAATACAGATTTAGATTTATTATTCATTCTATTTTTTTATATTTTTTTAGGGCAACAGGCTACATGAGGGTCATCCACGTTGGGCAACTCCCCTTTAATAGCATAGGAAGGGATTTGAGAGGGGGGATGCGGAAGGGTAGAAGAAGGTAGCCAAGGGTTAACTAGGGGCCCCCGGGCTATATTTTAAGGATCCTACCTGGCATTCGCCTAAAGAAATGCAGGGAAAACCCTAGAAAAACCTGCATCAGATAAGTCTGGCACTTGGTACTTGTCCCTACGCCCTTCCGATGGCTGGAGAGGTTTTCTTTTGATATAACTGACTGTTTATCGACTGAGAAGTTTGACGTTCGTCGTGTGTTTCTTAATCCAAGTTTTTAAAGCTCTCTTGGTTCGACCAATATACACAAAAGCGAAATCATTACAAGGAATTTTGTAAACTAAATTTTATACTAAACGACTGATAATTGATTAATAGTTAATTTTTGTAATTAACCCCAATGTTTTTAATCAGTTACTTCTGTTACTGCGGTTTCCTGCACGTGCCTTATTTTTTGTCTCTATATACTTTTTATGTTTACCTCTGTTTTTTTTTGTTATAGTATCTGTCCTGTTCTTTGTTTCTTAGTGTTATTTTTCTGATTCTCTCCTTTTCTTTTGGTTCTCTATGCTTTGATTATTAATTTACTACGGCCTGACTTTTGATCTGCTATTTTTTTTGTTTGTGAAATATCTGCTTTCTTTTCCTCCATTAACCTCTTTATATGATTTACTTTTATATATTATTTTCTCTGAAAACTGATTTTTGTTTCTCTCGTCTGTTTTTTTTCTTATTTCCCTCGCTGTATCTTTCACTTTTCACTCTGAATTATTTGTCTCCCTGTGTTTCATTTTTTTATTTCGCACAATTCGTATTTTTTTACCCCTTCACTGTCGAATTCTGGATGGGTTGTGTGTGTGGGTGGTTAATAGCGAAAGTCAATTAACGGGTGAGCCAACCATCTCCGTTTACTCCGGGTCCGCATCTGCGTAATTTCATTAAAAGCTCTCTCTGTGCTCTGGCATTCCGCCGCCGCCGCCGCCGCCGCCGCTGTACCTGGCCGGACAAAGATTCCGTCTCCATGGCAACGCGCTCAGGCACCGTGCCGGTCTCTTCCCCCTCCCCAAAACTTACCCTGTATTGTGAAACGTGCAACAGTTTAGAAGCGAAAGCAATATTTCCCCCGAACCGGGTCTTTGCCAAAATACACTGAATTATTTTACTGCTCAAGTTTCGGATCGGTAAATAAAATTTATTTCGTGTAATGCATCGATTTTGCTTTACTTCATTCAGACAGATGTAATGGAATATAGAGGAATGACATTTAAAAACTGGAGGGAAAAAAAGCTACCACCATCAACGAAACCATGTATTATTATGACGTTTTCCCTTCAAGGAGATGCTGAAAACAAAACCCAATTGAAAGGAAAGGCAAAATTGATGGTAAATGTGAAGAAGACAATATTTAATATTCTTATTTCTTTTTCGAAAGTAAACAATTATAAATTAATAAGGAAGATAGTCAATTCAGACAAAAATGTGATAATATAAATAACACACACTTCTGGGATCTTTGTCCCTTTCCTCAGGTGCGCAGAATTGCCTAGAGCGACACAACTGCAGTCGTCGGTTGAAAAAACTTTTTTCATTACAAAAAAATCTTTAAAGAGAAACATTTCCCTGAAAGGCGAAACAGTTTAGGAATTAAGTTGCGAGAATAATTTATGACTTTTAAGTGCTGCTTGTCATAAAGTAGGATTTATTTCAGCATTTTAAAATGTGTTTTTGGTCCTTGAGGGAAACGAACTTACGAAGGCCTCCTCCGACTAAGGCAGGTTCGTTGGCACTTGTGCGAGTTGCCAAGAGCAACCTAACGACGACGAACTGCTCGGTAATGAGTTACCTCACTAATAGACGCGCACACATGCGCGATGGAACATAATGAAGTAGTATTTGTAGTCGTGTGTGTGTGTGTGTGTTAGTGCTGCTCGTTAAGGGAGCCCTTAACAGCTGAGGCCTTCCATCCATCCATCAACGCTTACAGACCCATAATCCATCAAACAAATTCCTCTGGACATCGCTCAAACTACTGCGCCGAAACTTGCCCTGCGAAGTACGTCAATGTGGAAGTAGTCTTCGGGTAATCCAATGAGTGTTTGCTTGAGACGGCGTTAAACTGGGTTCCTGAAGAATTTTTTTGGACAGCTCCCAAAGTTCACGTAGAAAACATGTGATTTTGATTTTTAAATTTACTAGAAGACGAAGGGCATCAGGGCGAAGAAATTGATCACTGGTAAGGCCTCGAATACTCTTGATTAGTGAGCGGTAAAAATCTTCCGAAATTCTTGCTTGTCTACAGCTCAAGCAAAGTCCGAACCGTATTTTATATTTTGGACTTCCGGGAATTAACTGAAAATACTTTCCCTTCCGGCGTTATTAATTGGAGTGTTGATAAATATCTGTATAGCGGATTGCATACTTTGCAAGGAGATTCTGACCTGGTCGTTGTTAACTTTTGCGTCCTCTGTGGTAGACGAATAACAATCACGAAGGGGGGATTATTTTCCGACTGCACGTTTAATCCCTGCCGCACGTCGCTACACGCTAAAATGACATTCATTGCCCTACCCCCCCACCCCCCTCACAGATCCGATTATTCGGTTATAATAATCCTAGCAGGAGCTTAGGCTGGGGAATATTTGAGTGGGGGTGTGCAGTAGTTTGGAATATGAGGGATCCAACGCTCCAGATTTGAACACGTCGGTCCTTCAAACTGTGACCTATTCAAATCTACCATTTTTAATATCAACGTTTAGTGGAGATAAACGGATGACGGCGATGCGAAACGTTACCCTTTTATAACCCTCTAAATTTTATCTTTCAGTTTGGCTTATGATCTGGACTATGTTTCAGCTGTTCTTAACCGAAGTTAATAATTATTCTATTTTCTGTATAATCTTTTACATCCATAATTATTTATTCCAGAGTCTCCTACATCTATCACCTTTGTCTTTCTTATCATATTTTCTTTTTAACCTCATTTAAACCCGTGTTGTTATCGTGTCTCTAGTTTATAATTTTTTTGGGGAGGATAAAACTTTCCATATTGCAATATACAGAAAATGGAACAGTAAGATGGTTGTTTCTTAATAACCTTTCATCAAACACGACGATAGGAGGTTTTGCCCCCCCCCCCCAACACATAACAGAAACTCTCATATCAAAGAACAGTGCACGTGCAGGTTGAATAATGAATCAGGTGTCAACTTCACCTGCGTGGCAAGTAGAGCATGGAGACTTTCGTACGGTGATTACGTCATCCGCTGACGTCAAGCCTTTCACGGAAATCGACAACGTATTATATGTGGAAATGTTAAACACGACAAATATTAGTAATGCATCAAAATTTATATATATATATATATATATATATATATATATATATATATTGTAATATTTAAAATGAGATATTTAATTTAATTTAATGAATTTGGATTTATTCGTGCCACACGTTGTGGAAGCCATTATGTAATATACAAAAAGAGATGGACTTTTAAATGAAAAATTATTAACTTTAACAAACAAAAGAATTTATTGTGGCAATACATGAAACAATTATCTCGATTAATTACAAATAGAATTTATCTCAGGGTCATTACTGGGTTTGATAATGGCTAATCATTTATTTAGAAATCTTATCAACACAAATTTCAATAAAAATGTTTACTCGTCAATTAACAAAGACGAAATTTACTTGTCGACGAAATTATACTAAAAAGATGGATTCTACTTAACAAATTTTATCAAAGGAAGAGAACGAAATCTTACGACTATCTTTTAATCCGGTTTACATAATTATTTATTACATAATTATTTATTTTATATTGGTACTCACGGCTGCATTCCAGGATACTTTTGACGTACGAAGCTGGCAGACTTTAGGTTCTTCTTGACTGATAAACCCGATCGTAGCTGTTCAGTCGCTACCAAATCATCTTAACACTTTGTTTTTATATCTATTTTTTCACCATGGCCGCACATTTACTCTTTGTTTTACACGGGGCGGCTTTCTTTGACATTTAATAATAAAATGAATTCCAAAGACCAGCTTAATATTTGAACTGTTCATACAATTCAGCAGTTTATTTAATATAACAAAACTATTCGTGTCGTGTACCAGTAATATATTTAGAAATATCTTCGTGTACCACGTTCCTCCGCGCGAAATTTACAATCAACGGAATCTACTCCCTAGTTGAATAATGGTGATGGTCACAGATGGCCGAAAGCAGAGAGAGAGAGAGAGGATCGAGTTTGGCAAGATGCTCTTCCAGATTGAGGAAGAGGACATCAAGAAGAGAAGAAGAAACCCTGCACGGACTCGACTTTACCGTAAGTTAATATGGTTTGAGTTTAGCCTTAACAAACATATTATCAATAATTATGGCCACTCTTTTTAATAAAAAAAATATTGTTTGTTCTGTTTAGATACTCCATTTTTAGTTGTTTATGACATGATAGATGATACACGCCTTTGCTTGTCTGTTCTCTCTATTTTATTAAATATTTCTGTGACCTTTCTTTAACTTTTCTTGTGAAAATTTTTGAATGAGGACACAGTTTTAAAAAAATACCTCGGAGCAGCATAACAGAAGTGCGCGTGATTGTTATGTAATTGTGTAGGAAGCCACATCGCTGGCGCTGAACGAAGTGGAGAACATTTACAATTCCCAGAAGCTAGAGAGAGAACCGCTTTAAATAGGCGACTCTTGAAGCACTGCAATTCTCGGCTTTAATTACGGAGAACTTTTTTCAGTTGAACTATAATAACCTCTGATTCAGTTGAATTTTTTTACGGTACTCGGAAAGAATATTTTCAATGAAAGGGATTAGAAGATGATATCGTTCGATTTAGAAGTATATGTAAATATATTTAAAATGAGATGCATTGATAAATCCGATAGGCAAAGATGATGAAACAAGTATCGAGGGATTAAAAATCAAAGGATTGTAAATTCCGATATTTGTGTTCAAAGAATACAAATTTCAGAGTAGTCGTGCACCTACATGGTATTCCTTTATCAGTCTTTATCAAAAATTTCTTAACTTCAACCCAGTCTCCGAGGGATGTTCTCTCGCAGGTACAACCTTGTAGGAGAGATACGAAGGGGCTACCTTTGGGGATGCCTTTTCCTCTCTCCGTTTTTGAACTAAGGTTCCCACAAGCCGAGGCACCTCGTCCTGTTTTGAGAGGTGTATGTTCCTGGGGTCACAGACCTTGGGCATACGGTAAGAGTTGTCCGCTATTCCCATTGGGAATAGTCCGCCACCTGCCTCCTAAACTGGTCGAGGCACGGAGAAGGGAATGCTGCGTCTCCACATCAAACTCCTCTCCCGCTATCGGAAGGGCGTGGGACAAGTACCCAATGTCCGACCTACCTGATGCAGGTTCTTCTAGGGGTTTCCCTGCATTTCTTTAGGCGAATGCCGGGTAGGATCTTTAAAATAATGCCCGGGGGCCCCTAGTTAACCCTTGGCTACCTTTCCACATCCCCCCTTTCAAATCCCTTCCTATGCTATTAAAGGGGAGTTGCCCAACGTGGATTACCCTCATGTAGCCTGTTACCCTTAAAAAAAAATTCTTAACATCCCAAATTCCTTTCCTTCCTTACTTTCGCCGAAATTTCATATTCTTGTTGCTTTCGTCAGGTGATTCAAAAACCTGACCTAAGCAACGACGGTATTTATTTTACCATTTAATTTAGGCTAATTAGTATTCAAAGATTTGAAGAACTACCCTCCTTTTTTTTTTAGATTTGTCAACTGACTAGTGCAGTTGTGTCCCTCTCTCTGCTCTTACATATTTTCTACACCTGAAGAAAGGAACAAGGTTTCCAGTCACTTTAGTGTAGTATTTATATTATTACTTCTTTTGTCTGCATTCGGCTATCTCGCTTATTATTAATTAGTTTTCTTTTCACCAAAGACGTTTTATATTTTATAATTTCAATTACCTATTCTGTACCTTAAACAATTATACCCAGAACGTTTAATTTTTTTCTATCTTCTAAAGCATTGTTTTTTTCTTTTTCTTCTCACTCCATTTAGCACTGCTATATTTTTCTCTTATGTATTGCACGACTGAAGATGACGGCTTGATGAACGACCCAACGAAACGTCAGGACAGCAATTATTTTATTTAATGAATAATAAAGGCAAACAATTCAGACAAAAAGGGTAATATAAATACCGCACAACGTTTCTGCGATCCTGGTCCCTTTCGTCAGGTGCTAAGAAGAACCTAGAGAAACACAACTGCACTAGACACTTCTTTCGTCTGTATTTGGGCTATCTTTCTTCTTATTATTAATTGTTTCAATCAGACGTTAATTTTTTCATTTAAATATTCAAATTTAATTTAACTATCAAGTTTATAAACTCCAAAAATTAGTATAATGATCGTCGATTATCATGGATAACCATAATTCCGATGGTATAAATAAAATGTCAGTTGACAACATTCAAAAATCATTAATAAAATAAATTAATTATTTCATTTGATAAGCTAAATTCTGCTTTCGTTTATATTATTTTAGAAATTTTTGGTTTTTTTCTGTATTATTTTCAGTGCGCTAATAAGTTTTTTTCCCCCACGTCCTACTTTGAGTAAAAACATCACCACATCAATAAATTTCACAAAAGAATATTTCTAGTGTACCAAAACTCTTTATGATACGATGAAATAGCCAAATAAAGACAAAATAACTGATATAACGTTTATGGGAACCTTGCTCCTTTCTTCAGGTGCTAAGAAAACTAAAAAAAAGGTTTGTATTTGGTTATTTTACCTTATTATTAATTTCTTAACCTTTTTTTTATTTTCATTCCTTATTCAAAACACTTGAATATCGTATTTTCTCTTTCCCGAGCTTTACAATCGTCAATGTTTTCCCAACCAGTGTGGTTTAACATAAATGTTTGTTTCTCTAATAATTTACATTGTTAAATAATAATGTTATGTGGAGGATTTCAAGGGACAAAAAGGGAAGAGCGAGGTTTGAGGACGAGTTTTTGCTGCTTAATTGGTAGGCATCTTTAAGAGGAGGTTCTCTTGAGTGGAGAGGCTGAGATAGCCGAGATCTACCCCCGGGGTAATTATCCTTAAAGCAACAGTTGGCACCTCTGCAGTAGATAAACAGATCTTCCCCCAGTCATCGTTGCATCTTTGTTCCCACAGCTCAATCCACGATTAAAACCATTAAATTTCGACATAGAAATAAAACTTTTCGTAATTTATGAAACAAAAAAAAACACATTGAAATACTCTTAGTTACATTTATTTTACACTCAAATCGGGATTACAACTGCTTAAAACATAAAAACCCCTTTTTAGTATTTGATACAGACGTGAAATATTTTTTTTTAAATAAATTTATTACTTATTGTTCATCATAATTTCTTATTCTAGGGGTCAATGTGTTGACTTTAGAGCAGTGGTGCTGTTTGTAGTTGGCGTTGGCAGGAAACAACTACAGCAGCGAGACAGTCACGCTGACCACTGCACCACAGGAGACCGGCAAGTAAAGAAATATTTAAATCCGACCCTGAATAAATTAGAAAGGATTTCTACTCTACCAAGATAAGCCATAGGTTATTGGACTTAAGTTCTGAACCTTTTTTTTAGTACGAATTAAGGATAGTATTTTAAAAGTGAAGTAAACTCTATTTTATACGAATAGATTTCTAGATATTTCAAAGGTCTTTTTTAAAAAATCAAACCAAATCTTCCAGTCCTCAATGCTGAAAGAAAACACAACACAAGTCAGAAGTGCATAACAGAAGAAGTGGTAATATAAATACCACAACAACGTTCCCTTTAGAGTGTTTGTCAACTGACCAGTGCAGTTGTGTCCCTCTAGGCTCTTCTTAGCACCTGAGGGAAAGGCACAAGGATCCCAGAAACGTTGTTGTGGTATTTATATTATCACTCATTTTGTCTGTATATGGCTCTTTCTTATTATTAATTTTCAATGAGACGGTAAAATTTTTCAGTTTTTATATAACTGAAGGTTTCAACCCATTCATGGTCTTATCTCTCCCTCGAAACTTTTCAGAATTTACAACCTGGCAACTGTGTGCGCATCGTCTTTCAACGTTAAAGAATTGAGGACTGGAAGACTTGGTTTATTTTTCGTGTTGATAATTTGAGAAAACCCCTGGTCCTTGGGGGTACTTTACATAATCTTCAATTTATTTTATTTGTCGACACAACAATGTCCTTTCCAGGAAGCACTTCCTAGTGTTTTTGGATCTTTCCAGATGCTCTCCTTTACGCGTTATCGCTTTACAACAGCAGTACTACAGTTGTGTTAATGAACTCAGTTGAAAAGGAGGATGAACTTCTCGGTTTTGTGGTGCTCTGAGAACCTCTAATATCATTACTGTTCATTAAAATTTACTATAGGGCTAATAATATTGTCTGAAGCCTATTATTGCCGCTGGTATTAATTAAATACTTTAGCAGACTGTGTGAGCTCGAGTGCTGCAGGTCGTGAGGGAGTTGAGTGACGAGACGTTTTTGGCGGATCTTCGTCGCTCAGACAAACGAGAGTAAACCCCCCCCCCCCTTCCTGAGGGAGGTAAGATAAGGGGCTGATCTAAGGAAGGGAGGCCTCCCTGATGAATGTCGGGTGCTTGCGGGAGATTAGCGCTCTAATAGACGAGGACTTTGGAGCTGTATAAATTGCTCACTGACGGGACCGACGCCCCCGGAGAATCGCCGAAACGGGGAAAACATCAAAAACGTTCGAGCCAGAGAACACTGGAACGTACACAGGACTAATCAAAGCTTCGTGCTACGAATGGTGCAGAGGATCACAATTGTTAATAAATTTTTGTAAATAATTCAAATTTATTTATGGATCATGGGAATACCAATCGCTTATGCCGTAAAAAATGACTGAAAATCTTAATCGATTAAAAATTCATATATAGCGAAAATAAATACTAAATTGTATTCACTGCGAGGGATGTTCTCTCGCAGGCAGAACCTTGTAGGAGAGACACGAAGGGGCTACCTTTGGGAATGATGATGAAACACGAAGACTGAATAGAAAATGGCCAGACAAGATTTAGAAGTTCTCTTCGCTGGAGGGGATCTCATCTTGCCATAATGTATGATATGTAAATAACACGTCAAAGCTACCACATTAGCTTATAGATTAAAATGTAATCTGATCGCTGATAAATATAATATTAAAAAAAATACTGTTATAAATGTTTATTCAGACCGAATGCACAAGACAATCAACAACGTTCGTCGTCATGGAAACCGAGAGATAATACAGCGATGTAGTACTTCAAGTATGCGTCATCTGCGGCGTACATTTCTCATGTGAGTGAAACATACGCGTAGTGTTTTATAATTCCCTTGCGTTGAATGTTCAATTCGCAAAAGTTTTATGAATGTGAGTAACAAAGAGTCGATCAGATAAATGAAGCACAGCAGCGGACATTTGACGTCACGAACTGTGCGAGTGGGGGTTTTCTCTTATCACGAAGAAGCGCGATTAATTGGATTCCATTAATAAATCCATTTAGAAGAGTGCCTATCCATTTCTCCTTCTGTGTCAATCGTTCCACTGAAAGGGAGGCTCTTTTGGGAAGAGTAATGCAATTCTGTCTCGGCGTACTGTCATGGAAATGTTTTTATCACTGGATTCTGGACGAAATAGTCGTCTGTTCTTTTCGGCTCACTGCGAAAAGTCTGCCTGAAAAATCTCTACTGTAATTTAAGAGGAAGTATTAAGCTAATACTAGATATTAAAATACTAGTGTGGGATTGGAGCAAAATGTGACTGATTCACTCATAATTTATCTAATAACTGACTATAACTTTTAAGTAACTTTCACTTACTATATCGTAAAATGGTCTTTATATAACTATTATATCTATAATAAATTATATCTCTTAACAAATCTCTCGCAATCGTCATATTTTCTGCTCCATTACGAACTTCACCGTCTCGTTTCTTCCACTGACTCTATTAAAATAAACCTAGCACTTTGCTCTTGATACGTGATATTTTAAAACCCTCTCCAGATTCTTACGTACAAATACGGCCAAATGATTTTTTTTTGTCACCGACAGCCGTAGAGTCCTCTGCTCTCGTTGCCAAAACAATTTATAAGTCATTTCGTAAGACTAAAAAGCATGGCGTCTCTTCACTAGAACAGGTGTTGCGTAAAAGTAATTGAATTATGGTATTTTCAAAGGTTAACTACTACCTTTCTTTACCAAGGACATGCAGATACACGTAATTTAAAGTAATCTATGTACTTAAACTTTACAGATGAATATTGTTTAATGTAACCGAAAGCTCTTGTATTTTAATCGTGATACATTTTAACAATAAAATAAATACGCGACTGTTAAAGAAGGGTTGTATCATTTATAATACTTATATTAAAACAACAGTCATTTAACGGATATTTAGACGTCTATTTTTGAATTAATAAATCAGTTGACAAACACTTTTTATTTATATTGTAACGACGTTTCCATATCTATTTGTCTCTTCTTCAGGTATTTTCCTAAAGAGGAGGTATTTACAAATGATTAGATTTATAGTATAATTGTACAAAGTAAACAAAAAAGAACTTACCAAATTTATATAATAAACTAGCACAATAAAAATACTAATAAGTTATTGAATTCACACAGCTTGTAGGAAGACTGAATGAAAGGCTGTAGTTTTGAGGGTTTGACCTGAGATTTAGTAATACCTGTCCTGTGACCTTGGGGCTTTTATTCTGTGTTGTTAATTTATTTACTCATAAGTTATTTCTCAAAATTACTGAGGGGTGACGATTGTCTTATTACAGGGGGAAAACCACTGAAAAAGGTCACAGGACTCCAAATATGTCAGGTCAAACCCTCAAAACTACAGCCTGTTACTCAGTCTTGCTACAAGAATATTTAGACACGTTAACTACTTATTTTCTGTTTTTACTTCTATGTGAATGGTAGAGACTTATCATAATTCTACCTATTTTCACGCAGAGGATTATTATAGGTAATTAGACATCTAATTTCTTACTCTGAGACTCTAAATTTGAACCTAATATAGCAGGGAATTAATTTAAAGACAGGAATTATTTTTACAAGTCTACAGTTGCTGCAAGATCTTGGTAATAATAATATCTCTGATGTTTCAGGTTTAACTCATCAGTGTGTCAAGGATTGAGAATCTTTTCGTTGTTACTGTTTCGTGCAGGTCTTTGGAGCGACCATTTTTTTTAGTTGCTCCGCTCCGGCAACAACGTACTTGCTCCAGCTCGACTCCAGTTACAATATTCTTACAGTAAAGTACATTATTTTTTTCTTTCATATATATATATAAGTACGTATTTAAAGCTTGTTCCTCCCGTTTTTTCATGGAGAACAAAATTCCTAACGCAACATATCCTCCAAAATCTTTCAAATAGGTTTCTAGTCTACAAAACTCTTTCATAAACATTACCAGAGAAAGATCGGTAGCTTTAAAGGCAATTGTCACAATATTAGGGTTTTTAAAAATAGCTGTGACATGTTTTACTTCATCCCATTCTGCTTTGCAAAAGTTCTTGGTCTTTTCTTCACTACTTGGTCTCAGTAGTCTTTTTTTAAAAGAAAAGAACACGATCAAGCATGTTGAACTCCATAATTTTTACTTCGTAATTTTACCACAACCTGTGTAATTGTCCCTAATATTTTTATTATTCTTTAATCCACCATAAATGGCCGATTGAAGATCCAATTACACCTCATTAGTTGAATTTTTTGTATTATCATTAGTCCATGCTGGCAATATTAGGGAACGATATTTAACCCACTGTTGCGACATGTGTACATTAATTTTCAGTATTTTAATCTTGTTTTATCCTGGAAAATATTTTTATGATGCCAAATTTATTTACAGCAATGCCATGTTTGCTTCATTATCAAATTTAAAAATTGTTTAAAGTTTCTTTAATTTGATTTTTCACAATTAAAGAGTTATGCCTTGCCTCAGTATCCAATGTTTTAATTTCAGTTTTATCGTTTTTTCATCCCAATATTGTACATTGATGGCAAAAAAAACCATTCTATTTCTGCGGGTTGCAGAATCTAACTTGAAATAGCGTTATTGTCTTTTTAAAGTTTGTCTTAGATTGATGCTTGCAGACTCTGTTGTGCTTATTACTAAAAAGACTGTTCTGTCCATACACCAAGTTCCTGAACCATTTCGCAAGAAATCCTTTATTATTTACATTTACTAAACAGTCCCTCGCAGAAAGTATTACTATCCATATCGATTGTAATAATAAATTGTGAAAAATATAAAAAATATATATCGTTGTAGTGAGGCAGTACAAATTTCCGTCTTCCTGCTCCAAAGCCATGGTTTCGTTCATCTATCATCGTCAACCGCAAAATCAACTCGCTTCGTTGACCAAATTCTTCACCGTCGTCGATTACTTCAATTCGTACTCTCTATCGACGGCAATCACAGAATAAATGTCTGCAGTCTCTGCAAAAAAAGTCTTATCGTATTGACTGACTTTGATCGATCTTACCAGCTTCCCCGATAATGCAGTCGACGCGGGCTCGATTCTCTGTCCGTTCGAGATTTTTTCATCTCATACTTTAAATAAATTATAGTTTACCTTTCGCTACGCAAACTATTTTGATGCGGGAAAAGAACGAAAGGTCAAACGCTCGGGGAATCGAACAGAAATGTTAATAAACTACGCAATAGCTTCTACCTTCCAGTTTAATATGACTAAGGCAAGCCGGTATAATAATAATCCGTCTCGTCAGGCAGTAAAATATTTTAAATATCCGTAAAATAAAAATAAAAAATGTGCGTGCGTAAAATACACATACATACAGATAGTGGATCGTAAAACACGGAGTTGTAAATCCCGTGCTGTGCTATTTAATATCGGCTATAGAATTTATGCAGCTCTGTGTGCCTTAAAAGGCAAGTAGGTTAACTGTTCCATTCCTCCACCATGCTCTGAAATTTACGTAAAGTGAATCTCGTTAAAAGGGTACAGTAGCGCGGAAATACTCGACAGTTTAGGGGTTCGTTTTACATTCGCGGCTTTGATACGAAGGCGTACCGAAGTCCAGCATAAAGTATTAATTTTCTTTGCATAATACTAAATGTAATAGCCGTCGTATAGAGGAACACATAAAATGATTAGACTGATGATACGTAATGTAAAATCACCAACTATTTCACAACAAATTTTCAAAACACTGACCGAGGAGACTGAAACGATTTGAGGTCGAAAAATCTTATAAAGTTTCAGTAAATTTGATGTGAAACTGCGGTTGTCCACTTTATAAATCTCCATCCACTGATTTCTCTTCTTTAGAAATGCAACTACATTTTGTGTCAACTTCATAATTGAATTCTTAATTTGCACGTAGTTATTTTCGGTCTCATAGTTAAGCCATAAGACTATTACAATGTATAGTTTAACGCCTGTCGTGCAGGCAACACAAGTAACACAACGAACGAAGGGTTGCCTACTTACAAGGATTTAGGTCCGATGTATGATTATACCTTATGATGTTTCATAGATTTCTTTGGTTTTTTACTTTAAATATGTGATCAAGGAACTGGTTAAAGCTGCTGATTGCATTGTGACGATTCTCTCAGAACAGACTCCATTTACAATTTTGATTCTTCGTTTTCAGCTTTTACTAGTCTTAAAACGATTTTGCTGCTTTTTTGTTTAAGACCTTGGACACTTGGAGCGTCTCCGTAACTTTGTAATCAACCCTTCATTATAATTAGGCAAAGTCGGTGTTGAAATGTAAGTATTTACCTGTAAAGTTATAGCGCTTTATTTACTTGTTATACTTGTACATTTTTTGGAGGATAAATAACCCTGTATTTGTCCACGATGACCTTGTGTATTATTTTGAATAGTAACATGTAGATAATTGGTCATTCAAATTCTTAATACTTAGTGTAGAACATTTAATTAATAGACTTAAACACAAAATGTATTTAAATTCCTACATAAAGGTTCCTTTTAAAGCAACCGCACCTTCTTTAGAATGTCTGAACCACTCAAGTAAGATACTGAATCATCTCTCGTCCTTATTTTCTTTGAGACGACTTTACACTCTTTCCTTTTTCAATTTCATTGACACCCAATGCTGGACTGTTAGTAATTAATTTCTGTTCCTGGTTTCCGCTTGACCCCATCACAGTCTCACGATCCTCTTAACACATTTTTGATCTTGATAATTTATTTTCTAAAACTATAAAAGTCCATTTAGTAATTTAGGACTAAGGACCTTTATTTCTAGACGGTGATTGTGTTCGTGTTGCAGACATATTCCGCTGCGGCCGACCTGAAGATGAACAGAGGATCAGATTTTCGTGCATCTCCATTAAAGTGAAATAGCTACAGAATAACCAAGCCTTCAATTTGTTTCAGGAATTACTGCTGACTGAGATTTCTCCATAATCTTTCTTAACGACGTCATCAGGAAATAGAAAAACCTGGTTAATAATCTCTAATATTGGTCTGATTCGACCCGAATATTCTATTTTTGCTCTCGAGCCTTTACCTCAGCTCTAAAAGTGTTCTTTTTTTCCTCTACTTATCTTTTAAGTGGACTGTTCTTCCACTTTCAATGACGTCATGAAACTTTGTAAGGTGCTGTAACATTGGATACAGATCTTCAGTCTGATTGGCAAAGGACACAACAGTTGATCGAAACGTCTACGAATTTTTAGAATTATATTGTTCAAAATTATTTTTTTTGTCGTTAATTTCATGTGTTATTGTCCTATAGACGTTAATTTTGTTTCTATCAGTTGTTGGCAAACGTGTCAGGAAACAGGATCCGTGTGTGTGTGTGTGTGTTAGCGAAACTGTGGCTGCTGATTTCCCTTGCCGAGTCAGAGTATGTATTTATTCAGAGATGAAACGTAAGCCTTCTCTAATAAGCGTGGGTACACTGCGCTGTGCTGTGCTGCGCTGTGCTTTGCTTTAGCAGTGTCTGATATTTTAGCCGTTTCCTTGAACCTGGCCGCGTCCACCTGCCCTTGGGAAACACGAAGCATCGACTGCTAAATACGGACATACGTATTTGCTTCACTTAATGTTTGCAATTGCGGGATATGAGAGATTAGTAACAGAACGCCATGCTTCAACATCAGACATAAACACTTTTATTACCGAAAACTAAGTTAAATATATAAATACCACATCCAAATTTTTTTCTCGTACAAATTTCTGCATCACAGGTTCGTCCAATTTTTTTTTAAAGAATATCAAAATATTCATCTACTAACACTCCTTCCTTCTTGAATAAAAACCACAAGGGCCCCATTCACAACTACAGTAGTGTGTGTAGTTTATAAAAATCTCTTGCTCTGATTGTAATGCCTGCTACACAGGGCAAACAAAACGTTCCCTGAATAGCCGCATCAAGGAACATAGGTCTAATGTCAACGATAAACACCTCCCAACGATAAACATCTCAATTAATTTGATTGGCAAAATGCTAAGATTGACACCATTCGAGGCTTGTATCACAGATGCTTCACGTTGAACCCGACATCACAGCAATCAATTAATGAACAAACTGGTGGTATTAAACTCAACAATTGCTACGTCCGCTTATTGTTACGCTAAACCTTCTGCTTTCCCATTGTCGTTACGTTTTGCTTCCCTGTTGAGTTTCTCAACTGTAATTGTGCGGTTGTGTCGATTTTGTCTCTACTATTTTTGTTTCAGCACCTGAGGAAAGGTCCAGGGTTTCCAGAAACGTCGTGTGGTGTTTATATCATCATTTCATTTCATTTCATCTGTTATTTGTCAGTACGTCAAACAGTCCTATTATTAATTTCAACTGTGTAACAGTGTTGCTTGGACTAGATTCTTACGCTGTATGAAACAAACATTTTTATTGGTCACTTTTTCTCGATGCCGATATATGTTAAAAAAGGAGATTTTATCAGATTCCTAAAACTCGCTATTTGACCATTGACCAGTGAGTGAACTTGCTGGATTACATTGTGAAAACATTTTAATACTGCAGTTATTCAGTGCAAAAGTAAGTAATTGAAATACCAAATCTTATGTTACCTAAATGAGCGAATTACTACGCGAGACATGTTTGTTGCAGATCCATCCTGTTCCCCGAACCAAGATCAGCTCTACGTCGTCGTCCTTGGGGGGGAGGAGATGGCAGCAAAAGTCCAGAAGTCTGCGCGCGTCATAAGAGAGGACGATATACCACGGTGAAACATTAACAATTTTGAGGACGGGCAATTCAATAAAAACTGTAAGCTACAAAATTAATAATCACAATTTTTCCCTGTTAAATACTTACATAAATCTCCATTATATGCCACGCTACTTCGTAATTCTGTTTTGGGTTTAGGAAATTGGGATCATAATTTTTTGTTATTTAACAGAAAAACGTTTCTTTACATCTTCAAGCTCTGCCTGAAATAAAGGTTGGTCTCTTTTGTTATAAACGTTTCTTCGGTCTGGTTAATGAATATTACTTATTTATATGTGTACTTTTACTTATCAAACACTGTACAATTTTATTGTATCGGATCACTGAAAACTGTAAATATTCCACGTCACAAATTTATATGGAAATTATAAAAATATATATCAATATTGATAAACATTTTAACGTCTTGGTTTAAATTTTCGACGCTTTTAAATTTAATTAATTAAGTAAATTGGCCAACGGTCACAACATTTAATTGTAAACATTAAACATTGCATATATGAACTAAAATCGGTCACGAAAATTGACGGATGAGATCTAATTTTTTTCACTTCGTTCTATTCAAATTTACAATAATTGTTTCTTTTGTAATATCCGTCTGAAGACGTCTCTAATCAAAGGGACGAAACGTTACGATGCATTTTAGTTAAAATTAATAAAAAACATTTAATGTTTATAACTAAATAATTTACAGTAATTATATTTAATGTTTGTTATATTTTAAATTTTAATGTTTTAATAAATTATCCATTGATTAATTTACATTGCAGAACTCTTCAATTTAGGACTTGTGATTGAATTTATTATTATCATATTTATGATAACAATACAGATAATAATCATTAATATTAATAACTGTATATCAGCAATTGTGTGCATTTATTATGGTTAATAATGATGGTGGTTTAATATTCAAGAGGCCTTGTACCTTTTTTTTTGTTACTTCAAATGGACCTTGTCCACGTTTCTCATTAAGCTGTGACCTGGGAGACGGCTTTCATGTTAAATTCACCCTAGTTCACTTCCTCCTCTTTTATGTCTTGTGTTTTCCCATGTGAATCACTGACGAAGTGGCCCTTTTAAAGACTTGCCAAGTTGGGAAGACACCTTTCAGCTTTATTCGGCCGGAAAGACCAGCTTTTTCATTACATGAGTAATTTATAATTAGTATCGTTTCTGAGCAAGGGACTACAGTTTTCTCTTCTAATGTGAAGCCTTTAAAATATAAAATTAGTTTACTTTTGACCTGAGAGGCAGAAGACTCGCATTTTTTTAAGACCAAATGGGTTCTTCATCTGTTGTAAGCGAATTTTCATCAGGAAGACAAACTTTACCAGCTATTGTGTTCCGCTCTTGTGAAACAAAATACTGAGACCCCGTGATGAGAGGAATAATGTCACAAAAACCAAGTTAAATAGTTTTGGACGGAATATAAAACGTCGTGGCATGAAAATGAGAACATTACAGGCCTCAGTCGCTGCGTATTTTACTTAACTTTCATTGGTCGTCCCCTAACGAAAATTGGAAACCAATGAGATGAACAACATTTATTTTCCTTGGCCAGATGATTTACAAATTTTGCAGGCCTCTTATGCGCAAGTGACGCTTCCGGGACACTTAATTAGTTATGCATAATAATCTTTGACCTTACTGCTGACAGGGGCGATGCTTCAGACGTCTTAACGCCCTTTGCTTACTGTTGCTGTGTTCGTTGTACCGTCTCCTTTGTACCAGCCCTGACGACAAACAACAAAACGACTTGGCCTTCAAAATATTCTCCACGAACTTAATTCATTCGCATTGGCGCGTGCCTCCTGTTCAACGCTGCTCTGGTAAAGGAGGCAAGAAACGCGAACCGAGGAACGATCCTACACAAATCAGTGCAGAAAGTTGCCTACGCAGATGATGCATTGGAAGAGGCATTTATCGCTAGAATATGAGACTGAATATCAACCAGCTGAAAACAAAATATATGGCTGCAGGAAAAGAACACAAGGAGAATATAGCCTTTGAGAGAGGGGACCAATTCAAGAATCTGAGATCGATTTCGTATGATAGACGCGAACAGAGCATATTTTGGCCCTCAAGGTATCTGACTGGGGCTGCCAAGTTATTTAAGACCCAGCCTTTGGATGTGGACGATAACGGCCAAAGATGCCTGAGCGTATTCGAAAGAAAGATACTTGGCACAATAATTGATACAGAGGAACACGGAGGAGAGGATACAACCATGAGCATAAAGACAAAACCTTTCAGAAGCATAGTGAAACTGAGGTGGTGCTAACCATATATATGGCAAGGAAACCCAGGGGGAGGAGACAGAGTTGGAGTCTTTGAAGATCTTAGGAAGATGTTAGACAGCTCTGGCCAAAGACCGAGATAAATGGCGTATAATTGTAGAAGAGGCCAATGAGCTGTAGAGCCACGATAGAGAAGAACACTTAATTGATTACATGGGGAGGGGTAGATATATTTAAATTTAATGACAGCAATATCATCAAAATTTTTAATAGACCTTGAATACATTTATCCTCCTGTGGTATCTTACTGGCTACTTTGAATTCTTATGGGTATTTAAATATTTAATAATTTTTTTGATTTTTAAATAACTAATTTGTATAAATAACTGAAACGGATTTTATAATTTATTTTTTAAAAAAATGAAATTTATTACAGGTCTTAACTCTATAGAGCAGAATTTTCTTCTGTATCTTCTAAAGGCAAAGTAAGGCTGTAAGTAAAGTAAAAAATTAAAATGCAGCTACTTGGAAATGCTGATTACTGGTGTCTCTCCTGTTGACACTTTGTCATGGATCCCTCCGGAACTTGTACGGAAGCGATGCTGGACGAAGTTGGCGTTGTCAGCTTTACCACTTGTTGACGAAGTTGTTACTCTGTAGTGGGCTGGACTGAAACTAGACACTCTTTTTGTTGTTAAAAATGGTTTGGAAGAAAAATAATTTGCAATGTAAATGCCCGGAGACGCCTTCCTCCAAGCACACTTGTCTTGCCAGACTCTCCGGGACTGCCTCCCAGGTTCTTGTCAACATCTGGAACCTCCCAGTAATGCTGGAATACAATAGGACGCCTGACCGTAAGCAAGTCACCATCCTCAAATGTGCAGCAGCGACTTGGCTACGCGCTTCAACAAAATTTATAAGGAAAATTATTTTTCCATTATTTAAATGAAATTACATGACATTAAAATATAACTGAGGAAGAAAACATACGATGCGGGTTTCCATATTATTTGTATAGGAGTTTTACTTAAATTTTTGTATTTCTGGAAAATATGTTTGCATGCCACAACAGGTATGTTAGAAAGAATTCATAAGGAAGATAACCAATACAGACAAAAAAGGGTCATATAAATACCACACAACGTTTCTGGGATCCTTGTACCTTTCGTCAGGTGCTAAGAAGAGCCGAGAGCGACACAACTGCACTTGTCAGTTGACAACACTCGTATGGAGACGAAAACGTAACGACAATGGGAGTGCCTAAGAGGTTAGCGTAACAATAAGGGATCATAGCAATTGTAGAGTTCTATAGTGTCTGTTTGTAATTTAATAGCTGTGATGTTTGATTTAATGTGAAGCATGTCTGGAATTGTACCTGGTGTCGATGTTTAAAATCTTAGCATTTTGCCAATCAAATTTATGTTTAGAATTGATGATATGTCTGGATACTACAGATTGTTTGTCAATAGGAAGTTTGATATTAGATGTATGATGCGTGTATTAAGGGAACGTTTTGTATTAAAGTTTTCATTTATAGCATAATTTCAAATTCTACTTACAATACGTTACGGTTAATTTATTTATTTAACGCGTGACGTAATGGACTTATTCAGCCCTGGAAAGTAATATTTAGATTTTTTTTAGTAATGAATGAGAAGGCGGCAAGTGTCCGGGAGCCGGATAGAAGTGGCAAATCAACCCCTCCACCCCCCTAGTTATTCCTGGGCTTGTGAATGTTGTAGTCGCTCGCAGAGGGAGGAACTAATTTCAGTGGACGCAACCGTAACGGCATAAATATTTATCATGGCCGTCGGAACAGAATACTGCATCTGATATGCGTGGGCTTGCAGCTTCTCTTAACACAAACTCGCCGTCGTCTCCATTAAATCTATATATAGATGAAGTAACGATTCTTATGGAATTAAACAATTTAATTTTAAATTTTTTCAGGCGAGTAACGGAAAGAAGCTTTGAAGTGGGGATTTGGAGCGGAATGGCGAGTCTGGATCTCTCACGCACATTAGCGGAGGGACATGTCCATATTTACCGGTAATAATATTATGGATTAGGGAACACCCTTCCCCCCCCCCCCGCAAGGCTGAATAGCCGCCCTAATGACGGGTGATTCTCCGTGGCTCCCATAATTCCGTAACACCACCCAGGGGTTTCGGAGGGGACGAAGAGACGAGGCCGGGCTGGGCTGCGCTGGGCCAGTCATATAAACGCAAATGAAGGGAATCACGACATCAAAAGCAAAGGGGACGGATCCTCAGCCTTCACCTCACCCCCCCCCCACCCCCTCCATTTTTTTTATTATTATTCGTGGAGCCAGACAGACCAGCGAACTGGTAATCTGGACCTGGCTGGAAAATAACAGCAGATGGGTTCGCCGGAGTTACAATGTCAGCAGCACGTTTTAATTACGTCTTTGGAAAGAAAGGCCACCGAGAGAATGAGAGACGGAGAAAATATTAACGGGGAAACGCGGCGAAAATTTAGATTACCCAAGCAGATTGCCTCAGAATCACTTAATTTGAAGCAAAAATATATACGAGCACAGACGTTCACGACACAATATGTTACGCCATTTTAATTACTCTATAAACTTTCATATTTCATCCAAAGACTTTAAGCGTATCGTTTCCTCGAAAAATCTTGGGGATTGAATCACATTGCTGTGAAGTTGGAAGCGAAATTTTAATTGAGAGTAGGCGCTGACTTTGCCTCTGTCCTCTTCTTCTACTTTTTTCCCCCTACTAGTTGCCTTTCTTTTTGCGCCTTCTGTAGCTTCACGAAATACATTTCTTTCAATCAACAAGTTTATTATTACAAGTTTCTTGAATTCCTTTGTTTTCAACTGATTGTTGCATACTGTAGAGAGTAGTGCAACTTCTGTGACCTTGTCTACTTTACCAGTGGTTACCGTTGTCTCTCCTGTTACAGCAGTTTCGCGAATGTAGCAGTGTTATTCGTACGATTTATTACGTCTATTGTGCAGTTTCTATAAAAAAGTTCTTCCTCCCGACGTTTCTACTCGTGTCAAGTGCAACGTTGCCAGGTTTTTACTGTTAGTTATTTGATTATCCATGTGATGTTCCGAGTGCAGTGTAAATTACAGTATTGACATAATTGTTTACTGTATGCATTGCTAAATTTGTTCTCACGTGCAGTTTGTAGTATTTATTCTTTTCCTTAGTGCAGTATAGTTTCTTGATTTTATCCTTCGATTTTTTTTTTACGTTTCTGTAGCGCTGCGGAATTTTATTTTCACGTGAATCGAGGAAAATATTTTACAATTTCTTTGGTGTATTATGTTTTCTGGGGTGTTGATTTTTACCGCTGCCTTATCTTCCTAATTTTTTTAAGTTTTTCCTTGTCGTTTATACTTACAATTCGATCTTATCATCTACGAAATCGTTTTCTTTTCTCTGTTTAAATTTATAATTACATTTTTTTTATGTCAATTGGTAGATTCTAGTTTAAGTACGACAAATAACGTCATTCTTTATCCTTCCTTTAAAGAGAATACTTTTTTCTCATAATGAATGTTTCAGAGATTTCTTGGGATTTTACGTTAAGTACGTGGTCGAAGAACTACTTGATGCTGGCTGCCTTAGAGAAACTATTTAATTGAGAAGATTCTCTCTGTATCCGTAAGATGATTAGCTTCACCCACATCCTTGAGATGACACTAAAAGGATTGTCTGCTATTCCGTTGTGGATTCTTCTATTCACTTCGGAGGACGTAACAAATGGTCCCTCGTCGGTCTCAACATCAGAAGATCGAAGTCTTTATTAGAGAACGACGGCTTTCCCGGTTAATCTGTTGTAGATAAAATTCTCGGGTCTCAACCCGGGCCAATTGTACGTTGAATGACAACGTTTCGACAACAAGCTCCGCCATCGTCATCATGTTAATTTTATTCTCGAGGGACACTCATCGTTCACTTTGAGTTTTCTTAATATCATCCATCTACGGACCACAAGGAGACCACGTGTAAACTCTTCGGCTGTCTGTGCTCAGGTTCCATCTTGCGATTTGGTCTGCACAACGACATCTCTCTTACTGTGAACAGGAATTATATTGTGTTTTACTTATGTTTGTGTTACGTGTAAGGATTTTGTTTGGTTTTCTTGGTTACCAATTCTTAGTTTCGGAATACGAAGAAGCGCCTGCGAATCAGCCAAGTGCCTCAGGGTTGCCAACGTACGGAGGAGCAGCATCTTCGTCTCAACAAGGCTTCACAGATTAAAGTAATTAAGATAAACTGTATCTTAAAATCAACAAGTGTTTTGCTTTCAAATTTTATTACAATAGAAAAATTGTCGTTTTGGAATATTTTTAATATGCAGACTGCCAGAGGACGGGAACAGAGTTCAGCAGTGTCCAGGAAGGAACAAGAGGTGAAGTTGACCACTTTCTAGCTTTCAATTTTCACTTATTCAATGACAAAATTAACCAAGCTTTTTCTTCTGTTGACACACAAAATTAATTAAATACACGTTTTGTCCATTGCGAATTATTTTGTTTTCCTACGTGAAGTGCTAAAAAAAGTTAAAATATCAAATATTCTCTTCAAAAATAATTTTCCTTGCCACAGTGACGTAATGTGAAACATCGTAACCCCATTATTACTCCTAATTGGACCTTTATAAAGTTACAGTATTCAAAAATGTGACAAATGTTGGCCATTCTATATTAACACCATTATTCCACCATTGAAACGTACTTCACTATGTAGCAATATCTTTGAACAGTCAAAGCCTTGATGACGTAGATCTGGATTCAACGTCCACACAGATTAGCCTCAACAACGCCCTCTGGCTCTTATCATTCTAGACTTTCTCTCCATTGCATTGATAAGGAATTTTTCTTCAGTGCCAAAGTTGCTTGTGTGAATTTTTTCAAATCTGTTTCCTGTTCGACAATTGTCATCAAAAAGGTTCACAAATTCACATCGACCTTTTCTTGTTGTTTTCACTTTTTGCTTTTGAGAGCTGCAAATTTTATTCTCATCTGTAAAAGGAGCAAGAAACGTACTTCCCGATGTACCACTAACTTTGTAGAACCAAAAAACTTGATTTGGTGTTTTACCTTATCTTTCCATTGCATTCCTAAGAAACTTTGCTCAGATGCCAATGATTCTTGTGTAACTTTATCTAATCAGTTTTCTTCTCAACAATTAACTGTTTTCATTTCCCATTATATCATTTTCTTTTTTACTCCGTTCTTTAACAAAGGTCTCCTTCAGTCTTACTTCTTTACTGTATCCTATCCCAGTATCACTCCCTGTTCCATTACAGGTCCATGGATTCTTCTTAATACCTTAGGTTTATATTTCTGGTCCATTTTAGTCCTTGTGCAGGTTTCTGAGCCGTATGCGATCACAGGCCATACTAATGTTTTCTATGTCAATATTTTCAGTTTACTTCTTATTGATGTCAGGTTTGCAAAATATGCTTTATTTCCTACTTGAATCCGATCCTTTACGGCCGTGTCCTCGCTTACTTCGTTATCTATTGTTTCCCGTTTTTTAAAAAAAATTAGATACACCGTTAAAAAACCTTCCAAGGCCTGATGCTTTCTTCCTGATTGTGTACTCATATATTTAATTTTCCTACCATTCACCTCTGATCCCATATTTTAATTGCAGTAATTGGTTGTAGTCTTTACAATGCCCTGGACGTGCGTTCATCCACGTGCATCAACCAGCGACCTCTGATAATTCTTCTCATTCTGTATTTTACTGTTAATAATATGAGGAATCTTGAATGAGGTAATTTTCATTTAAAATTTTCGTTGATTTTTTGATACTTGTAATTTCTGAATTTTAACCCCGAATCTCCGCGCCTGTCAGGCAGGCAACCTTGCAGCAGAAATCCAAGTGACTTTCTTTTTCAGGGAATTTCGACTCTTGTGGTCCTGAACTTGTGCGTCATTCAGTTTCCAGTGATTGGTGACGTTATTTCCGAAATGTTGTTTGAACATTTTGAGCGGCCATCGTACTTCATGGAATTGGTAAATTTTCATTCCTGTCGCGTGAGATTCTTTTTCGCCATCTGTTGGTCAACGGTCGGAAGGAATTTGCTTAACTAAAGGTCGCAATTTTTCGATTTCAAGTTCGTGTTAATTCAATTTAAACGCCTATTTTAAGATGGTAGCTTTAAACCATTGTATTTTGTTGGATAGGTTATTTAATTTGTATGTCATACGAACTGTACAGAGAAATCTTCAACCGTCGGAATATGTTTGTCTGTTGAATCCTCAAATTTTAATTCTTATCATTATAATCCTTGATATTATTACGAGCCATCTGTGTACTTGGATAAAATTATTAGGTTAATGGTGTCGATTCACGTAAATATTTTCCCTTTCCTTATTTTTCCCAGTAATTGACATAAATATTTCTTATTCGGAATGAATTCATGAATCGGGTGAATGTCGTCAGGGATAATTATTAATGTTAATGCAGCAAGATTGCTGATATTTATAAATTGGTTGGTGGTTTTAATTGTAATTGGTGACCTTCCGCAATCAGATTGCCTACGTATTTCACAATGTTTCTAACACACGGGAGTTTCATCAGGAGTTGTTGAATCTGCTGTGCTTTGGCCCGGAGGATCCGCTTTCGTTTATCAAAGATTTATTCTTGGCAGGGGCAAGTGAGTATAAATTGTCAGTGTGTGACTGTGCAAGGAGACTGGTTTCAAAGATGATCCTCTAGAGGAACCAAGCAGAGAAATCATCTCGCCAGGATCTCAAATCTGTTCAGTGTAAGGGACTAAAACATTTTAATTTTCTACTTAAGTGTTTGTTTTCAGGAATCCAACTTTCTACCGTCCATGTGCAGTGTTGCTTGTGGTGACTGTTGACGTCCATTACATTAATTTCCCATGGTACGTGCTTTGTTTATTATGTGAAGGACATCTTTAATATTAAAAGAGTTTGTATTTTAAGTAGGATTGTGAAGCTCAAGTGCGTGCTGGCTGGTTGCAATGTTGCCATATTCAATATTCCAATACGCCTTTACAACAGGTGATTAAGTCAGTGTCCGTGAGTTACAAAATTGCTATTGGCACAAACGTTGCGGCCGAAACGTTTGTGGTTTTCGCAGCTTTGACTTTCCCGGTGACTAATTCTCTTAATTGTTATGAAATGGTATCGAATTTAAGTGGAAAGTATTTTTCTTGTATTCCATTTACGAGTTTCCTTGAGCTTTGCTTTCCTGAAGTTGTTTAGTTTCTGTATTTAGGCGACATTAAGGTTTAATGCATTTAGGTGTTTGAGTGTAATCGACTGCTCCTCAACGCCTGTGGACCATGGAGCTGGGAGGTTTGGAGACGAAGCTTTAAATTACTTATTTTCTAATTTAACGAATTACGACATTGAATGTGAAACTGTTGTTTTGGCCTTGCTTCGTTGCAAGATTAACTTTGAAGGGATTTTCGGCTTTTTTCTGTATTAAGAAATTCCAATCGCATTCTTTGGGCAATGTTTGTCGTTGTAGTTTGACCCGAGGAATTGGGTTGTGCAACTTGGTTTTTCAACAGGAGTTGGCTCTGGGGCTGTGATCTTCTGCGGTCTTTGGAAGTAGATGGCTTCAACTCCATACCGACATGTTTCTGTTATTCCTAAACTTGACTCAATGGAATTTTTCATCCGTTTGTTAATAAAGTCGTTGGGAAGCCTCCAAACTAATTTGGGTCCAGAGACATTTTGCCTGAATTTGAATCACTGCCATCCACATTCAAATCCTTCAACAAATAAATGATTTTTCCTCTTCGCCCAATCACCTCTATTTCGAAACGAAACGACATTTTATTCACTTTTTCATTTTCAGTCAGTGTTAAACACATACTAATTTTTGTTAATCATAGGAATATAATATTTTATTCCTGGGCTGACTCTATCACCCTTACATCTGCCCTTAAGAACAATTTCTGCACCAGAACTCTGTCATGATCCTTAAATCTTCAGAGAAATTCATTTTTACCCCTTTAAAACTTTCTCCCTTACCTTCAACTACCTTGAGCCAAATCAAGCTGGGCTGTGTTCTGGAATTCAAGCAATTACAAAATATTTCTCCACCGCTGTGATTAATTTGTGGTTTCTATTTTTTTTTGGAACTTTTAATCCATACAACTTTATTAGACTTTACTCATCCTCAGGATTAGTTTTCTGTTCATCATTCATATTTCAAAATGATTTTTCCATGAACAATATTCTATTCTATTCTTTTTGCACTCATGGTTTCTCACACACTATTATGACTACATTTTCTTTGTCCACATTCTGTTCCCTTCCTGTCCGCAATTGCCCCACAACAGTTTCTAGCGTTTTCCGCCGCCATTGTCACGGAAACTCAGCAGACAATACGTTAAATACAATGGACAAGACTAGAACCTACAATGCAATTATTTTCTCAACACAGAAATGTGATACAATGGACTTGGTGAGGCTCAGAAGAAATATGATTCTTTCTTTGAATGATCAAGTTCTCATTTCAATATTGAATTACTACTGATACTTGGCATTGTTCCATCGTGTTTGTACACAGCGAACTCCTCTCCCGTTATCGGAAGGGCGTGGGACAAGTAGCCAATGCCCGACCTACTTGATGCAGGTTTTACAACGGTTTTCCCTGCATTACTTTTAGGCGAATGCCGGGTAGGATCCTTAAAATATAGCCCGGGGGCCATAGTTAATCCTTGGCTACCTTCCTCTACCCTTCCACATCCCCCCCTTTCCTATGCTCCTAAACGGGAGTTGCCACCATGTGGATTACCCTCATGTAGCCTGTTACCCTTAAAAAAAATCCTAAAAATACATGAATACATTGAAATTTTTTTGTTAAACTTAATTTTGTTACTTATGTAGAATAAAAATTATATTAAACATAGAAATAAACCATCGTCCTTTTAGCAGTATCATTGAAAATTAACACACACAATTTCATATAGCTATTTTAAAAATAATAATGGCGGGATTGAAAAATAAATTTTCTGCTGTAAAGAATAACAAAAATACACGAAAGGAATGATCTGGTTCTTGCATAATATAAATGATGCTAAAAGTTTCGGCTGTAATAGGATTTATATATATATATATATATATATATATATATATGGTTACGCGTCAAAAAAAAACTCGGGAATGTATCCATAGTGATGGATAAAATAGAAGTAATTTATTAAAATATTTAGGAAATTATAACACGGGAATTGTCGACCAGATCGTGCCTCGACGTAGTTCGAGATATTTATCGAATTTACTGTGTGATTCGTTTGACCTGTTCGTTGTTTGGCCTCGACACCACGACGTGGCGGAAGTGCACAGGCCTGGTTCGATGGCTCCGATGGGACCACGAGGTCGCAGGTACGCACGTGGCTCACATGCACCTTCAAGTTCTTTTAAATCATTTATAATAAGAATATCTAAATAATATTTGTCGTGTAGGAATGTTGAGGTGCGAGCAGGATGGTGAATGGTGAGACTCGTGCGTCCGCTGTGTCTTAGAGGAATGTGTTACGGTATTGTGTGGGTGGATCCACCAGGCTCAAGTCGCGTTATCTAAAACACGAACAAGTTTCAGGAAGTGCGAGAAGAAAAAATAATAACACGAGGTTCGTTATATTTTAATATAAGAGTTTACTGAGGTTTTGCCTTTATTTCAGTAGAAGCAGTTACTCATTGGATTTGTTTTGCACGTTGCAGGTTCCTGGCGTCGTCAAGTGCCAACTCCCTCGTGCTGGAGAGATTCTAGAGGCGGAGATCGTGCCGGAGTCTCCGTGTCGAGGAAAGAAGCGGTGATGTAAACCTTTTCTCTTGCTTTCACACCTCACTAATTCACTCAAAATTGTAATGGTTCTTCTCTATAGGACCTTAAAATTACTCGTCAAGAATATTTGTCTGGAAGATTTGTTAAATGAAATTATATTCATAAATTAATTAGAATTAATTGTTCATAGCTATTTTTGGTTCAACTTGGCAACAAGGACAATTTATATTTAAATATTATTTAAGCTGAAAAGGTGGTTATTCCAAGGGCAGAAATTTTCAAAATGGCCTCCAATTAATTTCCTTGTTTCAACTTTGTTCTCATATTCCTTCTCTCAGGTTGTTTATGAAGATTCCACAAACTTTGCGTACTAGTTTTCCAGTATCGGCCATCTTATATTATTACTTGTAAATGTTGAAGCATTCTTGTCCTTATAATTGCCACATCTTGATACTTTGAAACATGTCATTCGAAGATTTTTATTTTTTCGAGATAAACCACAACAGAAAGTGTGTAATCATCCACAGGTTGAGCGACTCAGGTCAAATTTTTTATTTCCATGTCTCTCTCACAACCCTGTAGTGGAGGCTCCAGCATCCGCCATACCTCAGATGCATAATGTTGCAATGTTGAGGAACTTCCTTCTGATGCCCAAAAGCTTCTTCCAGTGCCATTATTTCAAACTAAAAGGAAACCCTGTCCCTTAATCTGGACAAAGTCACAACATGCAGATCATTTTTGATTTCACTTCCCTTTATGCATTGAAGGTATCCTCGACTATTTTGGGTTGAGAATAATCACATTTTGGTATAAAAGTTTCCACTGTAACGTGCTTTGGATTGCACAGTTTAGAGATAAAATGCAATGAGCCCTTTTATTGGATTATTGATAACTTTTTCTTAACATTCTATGTATATTATTGCATTTCTGATTTCTTCTTTAGTCATCTTTCTTGCCGTTTCCACATTCTCAAAATTGTAGTTTTGTTTTTGCCTCATTCACATACTTGAACATGAACATTTTACAAGGCTTCAAGGGTTTGGACATGATTTGTACATAAATTATAATAATGCCTTTATTGGAATATTTCATTATATTACTTTTACATTTCTTAATTCATTATGGGCCTCATTCTGTCAGTTCAGTAGTTGAATATTAATGGCTGATAAGTAAGTGAATACTATATATGTTATAATAGAAAATGTCAGTTATATTTTTTAGTTTGATTTTACAGTATTTTAACATTGCCTGGGAAATTCTCTCTTCTTCAGAATAAATAAGCCCCGATCATTATAGCATATGTGAGTAAGGAGTGGATTTATGCAAGTCAACTAGTATTTAATTTCAAATAATTGTGACAGGTTAATTTGATTAACTGGTTTTGTTCATCATTTAATGATCTTTAACACATTATTCTTGGTTTTTATTTTTATTTTCAGGGTTTTTCTCCAGTTGATGATGATAGGCATTTCTTTTAAGTGTTTGCAAAATGTTTAATTATAGTAAAATAAATGTTTGTTGTAATATTTAATATAATTAGGTAAGGCTCCTTTTTACAATGTTGTTTTATCTCTTTTACCAAAATTTCCTTTAAAACTAACTTTCATGCTTTGTCTTACATTTCAATGTTGAATTGTACTGGTTAAAGTTGATATCCTTAATTACTAACGAAATGAAAATACAACAAGTTTGTTTTAAGATATAATAATTGTATAAAATACCCAAATGACGTACAAAATGAAGTGATGGTTTAAATAGCACACATTGTTTCTGGAAACTTTGTTCCTTTCTTCAGGATCACAGCAATTAACATACAACCTGATAACTATGAAACTCAACAATAGCTACGATCCCTTATTGTTAGATTTAATTTCCCATTTTTGTTGAGTTTTAGCGACTTCAGCTCATCAACTGTATTCTGCAGTTATGTCTCTCAGGGCACTTGTGTTTTAAATCTACTGACAACAGAACCAACGATTCCAGAAACGTTATGTGGTATTTCTATCACATCATTTTGTCTGTAATTTTGTTCCTTTATCTAATTACTTAATTATTATACTTAACCTGTAGAAGTAGGAATTTCCTTTATTTTCTTCTGTAGTGAATAATAAACAAATTATTATATATATAATTTTAAGTTTCAAAATTCCTGATATGCAGTTTTACAGCTTCATTCCAGTACTCGTATTATAGTAATATTTTTATTCCGATTGACACCAAAGTAGCTTCTGTTTTGGTCTCTTCCTCAACATGAATTTTTTCACCCTACAAGTCGTCATACAGGTTTCATATAAATGAATGACATTCACATTTATGCTAACTTGCCTTTCAACAATATGTTTGGACTTGACATTCATTAATCATAAGTTGAATTTATCCAGAATGTGGAATCTCAATATTTTCAAATAATTTATCGCATAAAAACCAACCCTTCATTTGACTTTTATCAACTCAATTTCAAATTTATTTATCCTTTTAAAGATTTTATATAACAAGAAACTTCTTATTGTATACATTCATTCATATAATGGAACGTGTCATTCAGTTTTCAATTTCCAATGGTAAATTATATTAAACTTCCCTTTGAATGTATATTAGAAGTCTCTTAGGAGTTTCCTGTTCTTTTATCGTTATGAATTAAATTTCCATATGCGGTAAATAGAGATAGTTGATGGCTTACATAAAATTGATGGTGTGTGTCTGCATGTCAGACATATCAGATTCATTGACCACCTTCCTCAGGAGAGACTCTGTGTGGTTGGCCCACCTGCTACACTCACCCTAATCATTTTCTGTTTACTCTCAATATCAAATATGTGTGCGCAGTAAAAGTTTATAAATTCATCGAACACATCGCCTTGTGAATAAGATTTCCAATTCTAATTTCTAGCATCCTATTCATATGTGACCATATTTCCAAATGTACATCTTAATATGTTTGGAAAAGTCTTGGGTTCTGAATGACTTGGCCAGCCTTTGCAATACAAAAAAAAATTGTTCATTTACTTATAAACCTAAAGACATCTACCAATGGCGCTGTTTTAGTCACTCGATTAATAATATAACAAAATTCTTAGTCAATTTTATCATCCAACTTATGAAGTAGGATTGTGGTGAATACTGAAATAACATTTATTGTTGACTGACCTCTGCTGAGACTGAACTGGTTGGTTTTATAATTATAATTTATTTTTATTATAAATCCTGTAATTCCATACTGTCTATAATTTCCTGAACGTTTTCTATACATCTTACTATTTCTATTTTAAAGGAACACCACAAATTCAATCTCTTCCTTGTCCATTTACTCAATTAGTGGCTCTATCAGGCCCTTGAGAGTCACAACATCTTTGACACTAGGTTCAATCTTTCTTCGTGTAGTCCACAAACCTCCACACCACGATGAGGAATGTACACAATACATATTTGGTAACAAAAAGGCAGGGGGGAAAAGCTGAGTGTTTCTTGTAAATGAAGTTCAGCTTTACCATTCAGGACAGGGGAAATTCTCTAAATACTCTGTAGGCTTTGTCCTATTTCTTCAGGAGACTCGCATCTCTTGTGCTGTGTCGGCCAGCATGAGGGTTGAGTTTCTCTTGGAAAAATAGGTTAATTTCTCCAGAATATTAGAAGGATTTTCACGTCTCTGAATGTAGAAGTTGACCTTAAATATGAGGTAAACCTCACACTTTCTGACGTTAGCCAAACACACGATCGCGTTTCTTTTTGGAAATTCCTGACCTGCTTCTGAACCTCCACGCAATCTCTTAACCGTCTATTGTGTTGCTCCAACAGGAAAGGCTGCAATTTATCCGGATTTATTTTTCCTTTGTTAGGTCCATTGACGCCTGCCATTTATTGTAACCAAATTTTCCAGTCATATGGAGGCTCCCACGAGCACAGACTCGCCTTCAAGCATCCAAACAAAGTTTAGGAACAATCACAATGTTGTTATCGTCAGGAATTCTGTAACAATATGGAAGACCAAATATTTTAACACTTCAGGGTTTATGATGCCTTAATAACTGCCATTTCACTATAAAATAGTTGTGGAATCTCTCTCAAAATTTCCATCAATTCCTCTTTTTTTCTCATCTTTCAACAATGCCTCCTTATTTATTAATTAATTAAATTTCTCCCATTGTTTTTAACTTTTTACTTTTCATGTATCTTTGGCACAAGTTAAAAAAATTTAACACAAGGCATGTCTGAAGAAATGATTCATAGAAGCCAGAGTTACCTCCATATTTCAATGTATTTCAATTTTTACATAGTTGAAAGTTTCAGTAAATCGGCGATTTTCAAATGAATATTCCAAATGGGTCTGGTTAAGAGACGCTTCGATTTTTCAATAATTTGTAATATCTGGAGGGACGAAGAATCGCCGATGAAGAGAAGGATCGTCGTGGCATCTCTGGCAGCAACGTTCAACAATGTTTCTTCTTGTCTACCAGCAACTACTACGACGCCATCAACATCTATGGTCAATGATGCGAACGATATCCTCCAAGTCTTCACTTGATTGTCTGCAGCCACGACCGTCAGATGGCAAAGGACAAATAATCGTCTTGGCTTTCCTTAAAGAAGATAATGTTCCAGGATGCTTTTTGTCCTCACTTCGGAATATGTTAAACGTATTCCTCGTCGGTCTTCACGTTGAAGGAGCGGAGTCTTGATGTACTTAATTTTATTCTCGTCGAGGTCGCATCGTTCATATTGAATTTTCTTGCTATCGTCCGAGGAGAGTTGATCTTCCTCCAACCGTACGCGTGTCTTCATGTGAGAGACTTTAGGGAGGCTGAAGTCCCTGGCAAGCTTCTAGACATTCTGCCTTCTACGGACTACGAGGGTACCACGTGTGAGCTCTACGACTGTCTGTTCTTTGGGCTCAATCCAGCGATTTGGACTTCACAACGGCTACAGGACTTTATTATTACTATGCTCGTGACTTTAAAATCTGTTATTGTTTTTATTGTGTGTTTGTGTGTGTGTGTTATGAGTAATTGGTTATTTAGGGTCTTTAGTTTTATTTTATTCTAATAGAACAATTCTTGATTTAGATTACTTATAATTTCTGTGTGTGTATGTGAGGTAATTCACACTGTTCACTGTTTATTTTATTTCATTTTTAACACTTGACATTTAGTTGAATGTGTTTGTGTTCCAGATAACGTCCTGTAGGGGGTGAAGCGTCCTTGAGGTGATGCCGAAAGAAGGAACTTTTTATTCTCATTTCTATATATCTGAATTCAGATTCAAAATTTTTCAGTTTGTTTTAGGAAACAGAGGATATTTTTTGTCAGTACTTGATGAGGAAGATTTATGAGTGTTGATTAAAAACGCTTACATGGAATTGGAGGCAATTTCCTAAGGTCAGACTTGATCCAAGTCTTCGTGTTACCTTCTTAATGTTTTAGTTCTGTAGTAAATGGTTTTTCTTGATTTCTTGTTTAAGCCTGTGAAACGTTACTGAGCCTGCGACGTGTCCTTGGTTATTTTCCTGCAACGACGTCATCAAACATTTCAAAGTAGTGTGACGAAATTTTCATTCAAAGGTTAGTTGAGATCTTTATTTATTGATGTAACAAAACTTAATAAATTCACGTTTCTTCTGAGAGACCAAAAAATTACCAATTGTTTCTTGAATTGTTACATGGCGGCTGATGTCCTTACTGGCGGCTCTACAAAAATAATCGTTCCACAAGGTTACGTGGAGGAACTTCGCCTTTGATGATGAGACCGTCTCATGGAGGAGTGACGCAGGAGTAGATTTTGTAGGTCATGTTATGATTTAAGTTAAAAATGAAATCTCTGCTATTGACGTTCAAAGATACACGTTGACCAATGTCTAAGATCATCATCATTTAATCTAACTTAATTGCTTTTGTTGTAATTGTGAGCAGAAGCAGCTTGTCCATGGTCGTTGCTGGTATTAATGACATTATAACTCCTGAGGACAACGAACATGACGAAGTGAGTTTTTCTATTCTTCTTAGCCTAATTGAAATGAATCGCTCAAGTGACAGTGGATAGAAATTAATAGTTTATATTTTGTTTCATGTTAAGTAAAAAACCACCATCCACTGACTTTCTGTCGAACAACACCTCTATGTCACACACTACTCAGATAAGAGAAACAGAGTTGTTTTTGTAATATTTTGAGCATTAGTTTTCTGCCCTGTTCCAAACCACACATTATATTACATAAGCCTCGCTTCTATGCGCCTGTTGTGCAGGCATCCCAAGTTGCACTTGTACGATTGGTTGCCTACGTACAAGGGGGTTTAGATGGTGAAATCTATAAGACCCCTGAATGAGGGATACCAACAACAAACATTTGCTAATTTACAATTGTGGCCCACATAAGGATGGAATATCCTCTACGTCACACATTCATTCTCTCACAATAGATATTTATTTATTCAGGCAACATGTCAATATCTATTCTTCAGTTAATTTATTTCCTGTTTCTTAGCAAGTCAATGTATTAAATTATTTATCTCCCACCATTTATTGTTCCACTTTGTCTAGATCTAAAAAATTGATAAGAAATTAAGCAAAATTCTCCACCCATTCATTTATGTTTGTTAACAATTTGCTCATGGCTTTCTATTTCTCTATCACTTAATCTCTTACTCAGTTATTCCTTTAAGGTGTTTCCCTTTTCTCCGGTTGGATTTTTCGACCCTGAACTATTATTCATATCCTTCTCGTCTACTGAATACCACAAATTCAATCTCTTAGTTGTCCATTTACTCAATTAGTGGCTCTAGCAGGCCCTTGAGAGTCGCAACATCTTTGACACTAGGTTCAATCTTTCTTCATATGGTCCACAAACCTCCACACCGGGATAAGGAATATACACAATAAATATTTGGTAACAAAACGGAAGGGAGGGGGGGGGGAAATTGAGTGTTCCTTGTAAATGAATTCAGCTTCACCATTCAGGATAGGTGAATTTCTCCAAATACTCTGTAGGCTTTGACCTATTTCTTCAGGAGACTCGCATCTCTTGTGCTGTGTCGGCCAGCATGAGGGTAGAGTTTCTCTTGGAAAAATAGGTTAATTTCTCCAGAATATTTGAAGGATTTTCCCGTCTCTGAATGTCGAAGTTCATCTTAAAAATCAGGTAAACCTCGCACTTTCTATCGTTAGCCAAACACACGATTGCGTTTCTTTTTGGAAATTCCTAACCTGCTTCTTAACCACCACGCAATCTCTTAACCGTCTATTGTGTTACTCCAACAGGAAAGGCTGCAATTTATCCGGATTTATTTTTCCTTTGTTAGGTCCATTGACGCCTGCCATTTATTCTAACCAAACTTTCCGGTCATATGGAGGCTCCCACGAGCACGGACTCGCCTTCAAGCATCCATACACAGTTTAGGAACAATCACAATGTTGTTATCGTCAGGAATTCTGTAACAATATGGAATACCAAATATTTTAACACTTCAGGGTTTATGCTGCCTTAATGACTCCCATTTCACTATAAAATATTTGTGGATTCTCTATCAAAATTTCCATCAATTCCTCTTTTTTTCTCATCTTTCAACAATGCCTCCTTATTTATTAATTAATTAAATATCTCCCATTGTTTTTAACTATTTACTTTTCATGTATCTTTGGCACAAGTTAAAAAAATTTACATCAAGTCATGTCTGAAGAAATGATTCATGGAAGCCCAAATTTACCTCCATCTTTCAATGTATTTCACTTTTTACGTAGTTGAAATTTTCAGTAAATCGCTGATTTTCGAATGAATATTACAAATGGGTCAGGTTAAGAGACGCTTCGACTTTTCTTACATTTGTGATATCTGGAGGGTCGAAGAATCGCCGATGAAGAAAAGGAACGTCGTGACATCTCCGGCAGCAACGTTCTACAATGTTCCTTCTTGTCTACCAGCAACTACTACGACGCCATCAGCATCTATGATCAAGGCTGCGAACGATATCCTCCAAATCTTTACTGATTATCTGGAATCGGCGGCTGACGAAGAGAAAATGGATCGTCTTGGCTTTCCTTAAAGAAGATAATGTTCCAGGATGCTTTTTGTCCTCACTTCGGAATATGTTTAACAGATTCCTCTTCGGGTCTTTACATTAAATGAGCTGAGTCTTGATGTACTTAATTTTATTCTCGTCGAGGTCGCATCGATCATGTTGAATTTTCTTGTTATCTTCGGAGGAGAGTTGATCTTACTCCAACCGCACTCGTGTCTTGATGTGAGAGACTGTAAGGAGGCTGCTTCCCTGGCAAGCTTGTAGACATTCTGCCTTCTACGGACTACGAGGGTACCACGTGTGAGCTCTACGACTGTCTCTTCTTTGGGCTCAATCCAGCGATTTGGACTTTACAACGGCTACAGGACTTTATTATTTCTCTGCTCGTTACTTTAAAATCTGTTATTATTTTTATTTTATGTTTGCGTGATCAGTAATTTTTTATTTAGTGTCTTTAGTTTTATTTTATTCTAATAGAACAATTCTTGATTTAGATTACTTATAATTTCTGTGTGTGTATGTGAGGTAATTCACACTGTTCACTTTTTAATTAATTTCATTTTTTACACTTGACATTAAGTTTAATGTGTGTGTGTTCCAGATAACGTCCTGTAGGGGGTGAAGCGTCCATGAGGTGATGCCGAAAGAAGGAACTTTTTATTCTCATTTCTGTCAATCTGAATACAGATTCAAATTTTTTCAGTTTGTTTTAGGAAACCGAGGATATTTTTTGGCAGTATTTGATGAGGAAGATTGATGAGTGTTGATTAAAAACGCTTACATGGAATTGGAGGCAATTTTCAAAGGTCAGACTCGATCCAAATCTTCGATTCGCCTTCTCAATGTTTTAGTTCTGTGATAATTGGTTTTTCTTGATTTATTGTTTAAGCCTGTGAAACGTTACTGAGCCTGCGACGTGTCCTTGGTTATTTTCCTGCAACGACGTCATCAAACATTTCAAACTGGTGTGAGGAAATTTTCATTCAAAGGTTAGTTCAGATCTTTATTTATTGATGTAACAAAACTTAATAAATTCACGTTTCTTCTGAGAGACCAAAAAGTTACCAATTGTTTTTTGAATTGTGTTCCATGGCGGCTGATGTCCTTACTGGCGGCTCTACAAAAAGAATCGTTCCAGGAGGTTACGTGGAGGAAATTCGCCTTTGATGATGAGACCGTCTCATGGAGAAGTAACGCAGGAGTAGATTTTGTAGGTCATGTTATGATTTATATTAAAACTGTCATCTCTGCTATTGACATGTAAAGATGCACGTTGACCAACGTATCACATCATCAACCTTTAATATATTATTTGCTTTCATTTTCATATATTCATGATTTAATTGTCTGGAAAAGCAACTTTTTCATTAGTCGTCCATGGTATTAATGTAATTATCACTCCTGAGGACAACGAACATGACGTAGTGAGTTTTTCTATTCTTCTCAAGCTAATTGAAATGAGTCACTCAAGTGACAGTGGATTGAAATTAAATTGTTTATATTTAGTTTCATGATAAGTAAAAACCACCATACACAGACTTCCTGTGTAACTACACCTCTATGTCACACACTACTCAGTTAACAGGAACAGAGTTGTTTTTGTAATATTTTCAGCATTAATTTTCTGCTTTGTTCCTAACTACACATTATATTACATTAGCCTCGCTTACATGCGCCTGTTGTGCAGGCATCCCAAGTTGCACTTGTACGTTTAGTTGCCTACGTACAAGGAGGTTTAGATGGTGAAATCTACAAGACACTTGAATGAGGGATACCAACAATAAAACTTTGCTAATTTACAATTGTGGCCCACATAAGGATGGAATATCCTCTACGTCACACATTCATTCTCTCACAATAGATATTTATTTATTCAGGCAACATGTCAATATCTATTCTTCAGTTAATTTATTTCCTGTTTCTTAGCAAGTCAATGTATTAAATTATTTATCTCCCACCATTTATTGTTCCACTTTGTCTAGATCTTTAAAATTTATAAGAATTTAAGCAAAATTCTCCACCCATTCATTTCCGTTTATTAACAATTTTCTCCTGGCTTTCTATTTCCCTTTCACTTAATCACTTTCTCAGTTATTCCTCATGGTGTTTCCTTTTAATTGTGTTGGGTTTTTTAACCTAAACTATTATTCCTCTCCTTTTCGTCTACTGAATACCACAAATTCAATCTCTTCCTTTTCCATTTTCTCAATTAGTGGCTCTATCAGGCCCTTGAGAGTCACAACATCTTTGACACTAGGTTCAATCTTTCTTCATATGGTCCACAAACCTCCACACCACGATGAGGAATGTACACAATAAGTATTTGGTAACAAAAAGGCAGGGGGGAAAAGTTGAGTGTTTCTTGTAAATGAAGTTCAGCTTCACCATTCAGGACAGGGGAAATTCTCCAAATACTCTGTAGGCTTTGTCCTATTTCTTCAGGAGACTCGCATCTCTTGTGCTGTGCCGGCCAGCATGAGGGTTGAGTTTCTCTTGGAAAAATAGGTTAATTTCTCCAGAATATTAGAAGGATTTTCACGTCTCTGAATGTAGAAGTTGACCTTAAATATGAGGTAAACCTCACACTTTCTGTCGTTAGCCAAACACACGATTGAGTTTCTTTTTGGTAATTCCTGACCTGCTTCTGAACCTCCACGCAATCTCTTAACCGTCTATTGTGTTGCTCCAACAGGAAAGGCTGCAATTTATCCGGATTTATTTTTCCTTTGTTAGGTCCATTGACGCCTGCAATTTATTGTAACCAAATTTTCCAGTCATATGGAGGCTCCCACGAGCACAGACTCGCCTTCAAGCATCCAAACAAAGTTTAGGAACAATCACAATGTTGTTATCGTCAGGAATTCTGTAACAATATGGAAGACCAAATATTTTAACACTTCAGGGTTTATGATGCCTTAATAACTGCCATTTCACTATAAAATAGTTGTGGAATCTCTCTCAAAATTTCCATCAATTCCTCTTTTTTTCTCATCTTTCAACAATGCCTCCTTATTTATTAATTAATTAAATTTCTCCCATTGTTTTTAACTTTTTACTTTTCATGTATCTTTGGCACAAGTTAAAAAAATTTAACACAAGGCATGTCTGAAGAAATGATTCATAGAAGCCAGAGTTACCTCCATATTTCAATGTATTTCAATTTTTACATAGTTGAAAGTTTCAGTAAATCGGCGATTTTCAAATGAATATTCCAAATGGGTCTGGTTAAGAGACGCTTCGATTTTTCAATAATTTGTAATATCTGGAGGGACGAAGAATCGCCGATGAAGAGAAGGATCGTCGTGGCATCTCTGGCAGCAACGTTCAACAATGTTTCTTCTTGTCTACCAGCAACTACTACGACGCCATCAACATCTATGGTCAATGATGCGAACGATATCCTCCAAGTCTTCACTTGATTGTCTGCAGCCACGACCGTCAGATGGCAAAGGACAAATAATCGTCTTGGCTTTCCTTAAAGAAGATAATGTTCCAGGATGCTTTTTGTCCTCACTTCGGAATATGTTAAACGTATTCCTCGTCGGTCTTCACGTTGAAGGAGCGGAGTCTTGATGTACTTAATTTTATTCTCGTCGAGGTCGCATCGTTCATATTGAATTTTCTTGCTATCGTCCGAGGAGAGTTGATCTTCCTCCAACCGTACGCGTGTCTTCATGTGAGAGACTTTAGGGAGGCTGAAGTCCCTGGCAAGCTTCTAGACATTCTGCCTTCTACGGACTACGAGGGTACCACGTGTGAGCTCTACGACTGTCTGTTCTTTGGGCTCAATCCAGCGATTTGTACTTCACAACGGCTACAGGACTTTATTATTACTCTGCTCGTGACTTTAAAATCTGCTATTGTTTTTATTTTGTGTGTGTTATCAGTAATTGGTTATTTAGGGTCTTTAGTTTTATTTTATTCTAATAGAACAATTCTTGATTTAGATTACTTATAATTTCTGTGTGTGTATGTGAGGTAATTCACACTGTTCACTGTTTAATATATTTCATTTTTAACACTTGTTAACATTTATTTGAATGTGTGTGTGTTCCAGATAACTTCCTGTAGGGGGTGAAGCGTCCTTGAGGTGATGCCGAAGGAAGGAACTTTTTATTCTCATTTCTATATATCTGAATTCAGATTCAAAATTTTTCAGTTTGTTTTAGAAAACAGAGGATATTTTTTGTCAGTATTTGATGATAAAGATTGATGAGTGTTTAGTAAAAACGCTTACATGGGATTGGAGGCAATTTCCTAAGGTCAGACTTGATCCAAACCTTCGTGTTACCTTCTCAATGTTTTAGTTCTGTAGTAATTGGTTTTTCTTGATTTCTTGTTTAAGCCTGTGAATCGTTTTTGAGCCTGCGGACGTGTCCTTGGTTATTTTCCTGCAACGACGTCATCAAACATTTCAAAGTAGTTTAAGGAAATTTTCATTCAAAGGTTAGTTCAGATCTTTATTTCTTAATATAACAATACTTAATAAATTCACGTTTCTTTTGAGAACCCAAAAAGTTACCAATTATTTCTTGAATTGTGTTACATGGCGGCTGATGTCTTTACTGGCGGCTCTACAAAATAGAAACATTCCAGAAGTTCGATATGGATGAAATTTGCCTTTGATGATGAGACCGTCTCATGGAGGAGTGATGCAGTATTACATTTTGTAGGTGACGACGTAAAATTATTCTTTATGTTAAAAATGAAATCTCTGCTATTCACGTGCAAAGATGCACGTTGACCAATGTCTAGGACCATCATCATTTAATCTAAGTTATTTTCTTTTGTTTTCATATATTAATTTAATTGTGTGGAAAACCAACTTGTCCATTAGCCGTCGCTGGTATTAATGTAATTATCACTCCTGAGGACAACGAACTTGACGTAGTGAGTTTTTCTATTCTTCTCAGCCGAATTGAAATGAATCGCTCAAGTGACAGTGGATTGAAATTAAATTGTTTATATTTAGTTTCATGATAAGTAAAAACCACCATCCACTGACTTTCTGTCGAACTACACCTCTATGTCCCACACTACTCAGTTAACAGGAACAGAGTTGTTTTTGTAATATTTTCAGCATTAATTTTCTGCCCTGTTCCAAACTACACATTATATTACATCAGCCTCGCTTCTATGCGCCTGTTGTGCAGGCATCCCAAGTTGCACTTGTACGTTTAGTTGCCTACGTACAAGGGGGTTTAGATGGTGAAATCTACAAGACCCGTGAATGAGGGATACCAACAATAAAACTTTGCTAATTTACAATTGTGGCCCACATAAGGATGAAATATCCTCTACGACACACATTCATTCTCTCACAATAGATATTTATTTATTCAGGGCGGCATGAAAGTGATGTATTCTTTATATTAAATTTATTTCATTTTTCTTAGCAGGTCAATGTATTAATTTATTTTCCTCCCACGATTTATAGTTCCACTTTGTCTAGATCTTAAAATTGATAAGAAATTTAGCAAAATTCTCCACCCATTCATTTATGTCTGTTTACAATTTTCTCCTGGCTTTCTATTTCCCTTTCACTAAATCTCTTTCTCAGTTATTCCTCAAGGTGTTTCCTTTTAATTGTGTTAGGTTTTTTGAACCTAAACTGTTATTCCTCTGCTTCTCGTCTACTGAATACCACAAATTCAATCTCTTGGTACTCCATTTACACAGTTAGTGGCTCTATCAGGCCCTTGAGAGTGACAACATCTTTGAAACTAGGTTCAATCTTTCTTCATATAGTCCACAAACCTCCACACCACGATGAGGAATGTACACAATAAATATTTGGTAACAAAAAGGCAGGGGGGAAAAGCTGAGTGTTTCTTGTAAATGAAGTTCAGCTTTACCATTCAGGACAGGGGAAATTCTCCAAATACTCTGTAGGCTTTGTCCTATTTCTTCAGGAGACTCGCATCTCTTGTGCTGTGTCGGCCAGCATGAGGGTTGAGTTTCTCTTGGAAAAATAGGTTAATTTCTCCAGAATATTAGAAGGATTTTCACGTCTCTGAATGTAGAAGTTGACCTTAAATATGAGGTAAACCTCACACTTTCTGTCGTTAGCCAAACACACGATTCCTTTTCTTTTTGGAAATTCCTGACCTGCTTCTGAACCTCCACGCAATCTCTTAACCGTCTATTCTGTTGCTCCAACAGGAAAGGCTGCCATTTTTCTGGATTATTTCTCCATATTTAGGTTCATTGACGCCTGCCATTTATTCTATCCAAACTTTCCAGTCATATGGAGGCTCCCACGAGCACTGACTCGCCTTCAAGCATCTAAACAAAGTTTAGGAACAATCACAATGTTGTTATCGTCAGGAATTCTGTGACAATATGGAAGACCAAATATTTCATAACTTCAGGGTTTATGCTGCCATTTCACTATAAAATAGTTGTGGATTCTCTATAAGAATTTCCATTAATTCCACTTTTTTCTCATCTTTCAACAATGCCTGATTATTTATTATTTAATTTAATTTCTCCCATTGTTTTTAACTTTTTACTTTCACGTATCTTCGGCACAAGTTTAAAATATTTACAACAAGGCATGTCTGAGGAAATGATTCATGGAAGCCCCGAGTTATTCCATCATACGTCTTTCAATGTCTTTCACTTTTTACGTAATTGAAAATTTCATTAAATCGCTGATTTTCTGATGGATATTACAAATAGGTTTGGTTAAGAGACGCTCCTACTTTTTTTACATGTCTAATATCTGGAGGGTCGAAGAATCGCCGATGAAGATAAAGAACGTCGTGACATCTCCGGCAGCAACGTTCTACAATGTTCCTTTTTGTCTACCAGCAACTACTACGACGCCATCATCATCTACGGTCAAGGCTGCGGCCAATAACTCCCAAATCTTTACTGATTATCTGGAATCGGCAGCTGACGAAGGAAAAATGGATCGTCTTGGCTTTTCCATAAAGAACGTAATGTTCCAGGATGCTTTTTGGCTTAACTTCGGAATATGTCAAACGTATTCCTCGTCGGTCGTTACGTTGAAGGAGCGGCGCCTTGAATTACTTGATTTTATTCTCGTCGAGGTCGCATCGTTTATGTTGAGTTTTCTTGCTTTCGTCCGAGGAGAGTTGATCTTCCTCCAACCGCACTCATGTCTTCATGTGTGAGACTGTAAGGAGGCTGCTTCCCTTGCAAGCTTGTAGACATTCTGCCTTCTACGGACTACGAGGGAACCACGTGTGAGCTCTACGACTGTCTCTTCTTTGGGCTCAATCCAGCGATTTGGACTTCACAACGGCTACAGGACTTTTATTATTACATTGCTCGTGACTTTAAAATCTGTTATTGTTTTTATTTTGTTTGTGTGTTATCAGTAATTGGTTATTTAGGGTCTTTAGTTTTATTTTATTCTAATAGAACAATTCTTTATTTAGATTATTTATAATTTCTGTGTGTGTATGTGAGGTAATTCACACTGTTCACTGTTTAATTTATTTCATTTTTAACAAGTAATTGGTTTTTCTTGATTTCTTGTTGAAGCCTGTGAACCGTTTCTGAGCCTGCGACGTGTCCTTGGTTAGTTTCCTGCAACGACGTCATCAAACATTTCAAAGTAGTGTATGGAAATTTTCATTCAAAGGTTAGTTGAGATCTTTATTTATTGATGTACCAAAACTTAATAAATTCACGTTTCTTCAGAGTACCCAAAAAGTTACAAATTGTTTCTTGAATTGTGTTACATGGCGGCTGATGTCCTTACTGGCGGCTTTACATAATAGAAACATTCCAGAAGGTCGACATGGATGAAATTAGCCTTTGATGATGAGACCGTCTCATGGAGGAGTGATGCAGTATTACATTTTGTAGGTGACTACGTAAAATTATTCTTTATGTTAAAAATGAAATCTCTGCTATTGACGTGCAAAGATACACGTTGTTCAATGTCTAAGATGATCATTTAATTTAATTTATTTGCTTTTGTTTTCATATATTCATGATTTAATTGTGTGGAAAACCAACTTGTTCAATAGCCGTATCTGGTATTAATGTAAATATCACTCCTGAGGACAACGAACATGACGAAGTGAGTTTTTCTATTCTTCTCAGCCTAATTGAAATGAATCGCTCAAGTGACAGTGGATTGAAATTAAATTGTTTATTTTTTGTTTCATGATAAGTAAAAAACCACCATCCACTGACTTCCTGTGTAACTACACCTCTATGTCACACACTACTCAGTTAACAGGAACAGAGTTGTTTTTGTAATATTTTCAGCATTATTTTCTGCCCTGTTCCTAACTACACATTATATTACATTAGCCTCGCTTCTATGCGCCTGTTGTGCAGGCATCTCAAGTTGCACTTGTACGATTAGTTGCCTACGTACAAGGTGGTTTAGATGGTGAAATCTATAAGACCCCTGAATGATGGATACAAACAATAAAACTTTGCCAATTTACAATTGTGGCCCACATAAGGATGGAATATCCTCTACGTCACACATTCATTCTCTCACAATAGATATTTATTTATTCAGGCAACATGTCAATATCTATTCTTCAGTTAATTTATTTCCTGTTTCTTAGCAAGTCAATGTATTAAATTATTTATCTCCCACCATTTATTGTTCCACTTTGTCTAGATCTAAAAAATTGATAAGAAATTAAGCAAAATTCTCCACCCATTCATTTATGTTTGTTAACAATTTGCTCATGGCTTTCTATTTCTCTATCACTTAATCTCTTACTCAGTTATTCCTTTAAGGTGTTTCCCTTTTCTCCGGTTGGATTTTTCGACCCTGAACTATTATTCATATCCTTCTCGTGTACTGAATACCACAAATTCAATCTCTTAGTTGTCCATTTACTCAATTAGTGGCTCTAGCAGGCCCTTGAGAGTCGCAACATCTTTGACACTAGGTTCAATCTTTCTTCATATGGTCCACAAACCTCCACACCGGGATAAGGAATATACACAATAAATATTTGGTAACAAAATGGAAGGGGAAGGGGAAATTGAGTGTTCCTTGTAAATTAATTCAGCTTCACCATTCAGGACAGGGGAAATTCTCCAAATACTCTGTAGGCTTTGACCTATTTCTTCAGGAGACTCGCATCTCTTGTGCTGTGTCGGCCAGCATGAGGGTAGAGTTTCTCTTGGAAAAATAGGTTAATTTCTCCAGAATATTTGAAGGATTTTCCCGTCTCTGAATGTCGAAGTTCATCTTAAAAATCAGGTAAACCTCACACTTTCTACCGTTAGCCAAACACACGATTGCGTTTCTTTTTGGAAATTCCTAACCTGCTTCTTAACCACCACGCAATCTCTTAACCGTCTATTGTGTTACTCCAACAGGAAAGGCTGCAATTTATCCGGATTTATTTTTCCTTTGTTAGGTCCATTGACGCCTGCCATTTATTCTAACCAAACTTTCCGGTCATATGGAGGCTCCCACGAGCACGGACTCGCCTTCAAGCATCCATACACAGTTTAGGAACAATCACAATGTTGTTATCGTCAGGAATTCTGTAACAATATGGAATACCAAATATTTCAACACTTCAGGGTTTATGCTGCCTTAATGACTCCCATTTCACTATAAAATATTTGTGGATTCTCTATCAAAATTTCCATCAATTCCTCTTTTTTTCTCATCTTTCAACAATGCCTCCTTATTTATTAATTAATTAAATATCTCCCATTGTTTTTAACTATTTACTTTTCATGTATCTTTGGCACAAGTTAAAAAAATTTACATCAAGTCATGTCTGAAGAAATGATTCATGGAAGCCCAGAGTTACCTCCATATTTCAATGTATTTCAATTTTTACATAGTTGAAAGTTTCAGTAAATCGGCGATTTTCAAATGAATATTCCAAATGGGTCTGGTTAAGAGACGCTTCGATTTTTCAATAATTTGTAATATCTGGAGGGACGAACAATCGCCGATGAAGAGAATGATCGTCGTGGCATCTCCGGCAGCAACGTTCTACAATGTTCCTTCTTGTCTACCAGCAACTACTACGACGCCATCAGCATCTATGGTCAAGGCTGCGGCCAATAACTCCCAAATCTTTACTGATTATCTGGGATCGGCAGCTGACGAAGGGAAAATGGATCGTCTTGGCTTTTCCATAAAGAACGTAATGTTCCAGGATGCTTTTTGGCTTAACTTCGGAATATGTTAAACGTATTCCTCGTCGGTCGTTACGTTGAAGGAGCGGCGTCTTGATGTACTTGATTTTATTCTCGTCCAATTCGCATCGTTCATATTGAATTTTCTTGCTATCTGACGGGGAGAGTTGATCTTCCTCCAACCGCACTCGTGTCTTCATGTGAGAGACTGTAAGGAGGCTGCTTCCCTTGCAAGCTTGTAGACATTCTGCCTTCTACGGACTACGAGGGTACCACGTGTGAGCTCTACGACTGTCTCTTCTTTGGGCTCAATCCAGCGATTTGGACTTCACAACGGCTACAGGACTTTATTATTTCTATGCTCGTTACTTTAAAATCTGTTATTATTTTTATTTTATGTTTGCGTTATTAGTAATTTTTTATTTAGGGTCTTTAGTTTTATTTTATTCTAATAGAACAAGTCTTGATTTAGATTACTTATAATATCTGTGTGTGTATGTGAGGTAATTCACACTGTTCACTTTTTAATTAATTTCATTTTTTACACTTGACATTAAGTTTAATGTGTGTGTGTTCCAGATAACGTCCTCTAGGGAGTGAAGCGTCCTTGAGGTGATGCCGAAAGAAGGAACTTTTTATTCTCATTTCTGTCAATCTGAATTCAGATTCAAAACTTTTCACTTTGTTTTAGGAAACAGAGGATATTTTTGGTCAGTATTTGATGAGGAAGACTGATGAGTGTTGATTAAAAACGCTTACATGGGATTGGAGGCAATTTCCTAAGGTCAGACTCGATCCAAACCTTCGTGTTACCTTCTCAATGTTTTAGTTCTCAAGTAATTGGTTTTTCTTGATTTCTTGTTTAAGCCTGTGAACCGTTTCTGAGCCTGCGACGTGTCCTTGGTTATTTTCCTGCAACGACGTCATCAAACATTTCAAAGTAGTGTAAGGAAATTTTCATTCAAAGGTTAGTTGAGATCTTTATTTATTGATGTAACAAAACTTAATAAATTATCGATTCTTCTGAGAACCCAAAAAGTTACTAATTGTTTCTTGAATTGTGTTACATGGCGGCTGATGTCATTACTGGCGGCTTTACAAAAAGAATCGTTCCAGGAGGTTACGTGGAGGAAATTCGCCTTTGATGATTAGACCGTCTCATGGAGAAGTAACGCAGGAGTAGATTTTGTAGGTCACGTTATCATTTATATTAAAACTGTCATCTCTGCTATTGACATGTAAAGATGCACGTTGACCAACGTATCACATCATCAACCTTTAATATATTATTTGCTTTCATTTTCATATATTCATGATTTAATTGTCTGGAAAAGCAACTTTTTCATTTGTCGTCCATGGTATTAATGTAATTATCACTCCTGAGGACAACGATATTGACGTAGTGAGTTTTTCTATTCTTCTCAACCTAATTGAAATGAGTCACTCAAGTGACAGTGGATTGAAATTAAATTGTTTATATTTAGTTTCATGATAAGTAAAAACCACCATCCACTGACTTCCTGTGTAACTACACCTCTATGTCACACACTACTCAGTTAACAGGAACAGAGTTGTTTTTGTAATATTTTCAGCATTAATTTTCTGCTCTGTTCCTAACTACACATTATATTACATTAGCCTCGTTTCGATATGCCTATTGAGCAGGAATCCTAAGTTGCATTTGTACGTTTGGTTGCCTACGTACAAGGTGGTTTAGATGGTGAAATCTATAAGACCCCTGACAGGGATACCAACAATAAAACTTTGCTAATTTACAATTGTGGCCCACATAAGGATGGATTATCCTCTACGACACACAGTCATTCTCTCACAATAGATATTTATTTATTCAGGCAACATGTCAATATCTATTCTTCAGTTAATTTATTTTCTGTTTCTTAGCAAGTCTATGTATTAATTTATTTTCCTCCCACCATTTATTGTTCCACTTTGTCTAGATCTTTAAAATTTATAAGGATTTAAGCAAAATTCTCCACCCATTCATTTGTGTCTGTTAACAATTTTCTCCTGGCTTTCTATTTCCCTTTCACTTAATCACTTTCTCAGTTATTCCTCAATGTGTTTCCTTTTACTTGTGTTGGGTTTTTTGAACCTAAACTATTATTCCTCTACTTCTCGTCTACTGAATACCACAAATTCAATCTCTTCGTTCTCCATTTTCTCAATTCGTCCCTCTATCAGGCCCTTGATAGTCACAACATCTTTGACACTAGGTTCAATCTTTCTTCATATAGTCCACAAACCTCCACACCGGGATAAGGAATATACACAATAAATGTTTGGTAACAAAACGGAAGGGGGGGGGGGAAATTGAGTGTTCCTTGAAAAATGAATTCAGCTTCACCATTCAGGATAGGTGAATTTCTCCAAATACTCTGTAGGCTTTGACCTATTTCTTCAGGAGACTCGCATCTCTTGTGCTGTGTCGGCCAGCATGAGGGTAGAGTTTCTCTTGGAAAAATAGGTTAATTTCTCCAGAATATTTGAAGGATTTTCCCGTCTCTGAATGTCGAAGTTGACCTTAAATATGAGGTAAACCTCACACTTTCTGTCGTTAGCCAAACACACGATTGCGTTTCTTTTTGAAAATTCCTGACCTGCTTCTGAACCATCACGCAATCTCTTAACCGTCTATTGTGTTGTCCAACAGGAAAGGCTGCCATTTTTGTGGATTATTTTTCCTTTGTTAGGTCCATTGACCCCTACCATTTTTTCTAATTAAACCATTTAACCAAATTTTCCAGTCATATGAAGGCACTCACGAGCACTGACTCGCCTGATGTTAACCTTCAAGCATCCTAACAGAGTTGCTGCCGTCTTAGGAACAATCACAATGTTGTTATCGTCAGGATATCTGTGACAATATACAATATCAAATATTTTAACACTTCAGGGTTTATGCTGCCTTAATAACTGCCATTTCACTATAAAATAGTTGTGGATTCTCTATCAAAATTTCCATCAATTCCTCTTTTTTTCTCATCTTTCAGCAATGCCTGATTATTTATTATTAAATTAAATTTCTCCCATTGTTTTTAACTTTTTACTTTTCATGTATCTTTGGCACAAGTTAAAAAAATTTACAACAAGGCATGTCTGAAGATATGATTCATAGAAGCCCAGAGTTACCTCCATCTTTCAATGTATTTCAATTTTTACATAGTTGAAAGTTTCAGTAAATCGCCGATTTTTGAATGAATATTCCAAATGGGTTTGGTTAAGAGACGCTTCGTCTTTTCAATAATTTGTAATATCTGGAGGGACGAACAATCGCCGATGAAGAGAAGGATCGTCGTGGCATCTCCGGCAGCAACGTTCTACAATGTTCCTTCTTGTCTACCAGCAACTACTACGACGCCATCAGCATCTATGGTCAAGGCTGCGGCCAATAACTCCCAAATCTTTACTGATTATCTGGGATCGGCAGCTGACGAAGGGAAAATGGATCGTCTTGGCTTTTCCATAAAGAACGTAATGTTCCAGGATGCTTTTTGGCTTAACTTCGGAATATGTTAAACGTATTCCTCGTCGGTCGTTACGTTGAAGGAGCGGCGCCCTGATGTACTAGATTATATTCTCGTCGAGGTCGCATCGTTTATGTTGAGTTTTCTTGCTATCGTCCAAAGAGAGTGGATCTTCCTCCAACCGCACTCGTGTCTTCATGTGGGAGTCTGTAAGGAGGCTGCTTCCCTTGCAAGCTTGTAGACATTCTGCCTTCTACGGACTACGAGGGTACCACGTGTGAGCTCTACGACTGTCTCTTCTTTGGGCTCAATCCAGCGGTTTGGACTTCACAGCGGCTACAGGACTTTATTATTTCTATGCTCGTTACTTAAAAATCTGTTATTATTTTTATTTTATGTTTGCGTTATCAGTAATTTTTTATTTAGGGTCTTTAGTTTTATTTTATTCTAATAGAACAAGTCTTGATTTAGATTACTTATAATTTCTGTGTGTGTATGTGAGGTAATTCACACTGTTCACTTTTTAATTAATTTCATTTTTTACACTTGACATTAAGTTTAATGTGTGTGTGTTCCAGATAACGTCCTCTAGGGAGTGAAGCGTCCTTGAGGTGATGCCGAAAGAAGGAACTTTTTATTCTCATTTCTGTCAATCTGAATTCAGATTCAAAACTTTTCACTTTGTTTTAGGAAACAGAGGATATTTTTGGTCAGTACTTGATGAGGAAGATTGATGAGTGTTGATTAAAAATGCTTACATGGAATTGGAGGCAATTTTCTAAGGTCAGACTTCATCCAAACCTTCGTGTTACCTTCGCAATGTTTTAGTTCTCAAGTAATTGGTTTTTCTTGATTTCTTGTTTAAGCCTGTGAACCGTTTCTGAGCCTGCGACGTGTCCTTGGTTATTTTCCTGCAACGACGTCATCAAACATTTCAAAGTAGTGTAAGGAAATTTTCATTCAAAGGTTAGTTGAGATCTTTATTTATTGATGTAACAAAACTTAATAAATTATCGATTCTTCTGAGAACCCAAAAAGTTACTAATTGTTTCTTGAATTGTGTTACATGGCGGCTGATGTCCTTACTGGCGGCTTTACAAAAAGAATCGTTCCAGGAGGTTACGTGGAGGAAATTCGCCTTTGATGATTAGACCGTCTCATGGAGAAGTAACGCAGGAGTAGATTTTGTAGGTCACGTTATGATTTATATTAAAACTGTCATCTCTGCTATTGACATGTAAAGATGCACGTTGACCAACGTATCACATCATCAACCTTTAATATATTATTTGCTTTCATTTTCATATATTCATGATTTAATTGTCTGGAAAAGCAACTTTTCCATTAGTCGTCCATGGTATTAATGTAATTATCACTCCTGAGGACAACGATATTGACGTAGTGAGTTTTTCTATTCTTCTCAACCTAATTGAAATGAATCGCTCAAGTGACAGTGGATTGAAATTAAATTGTTTATTTTTTATTTCATGATAAGTAAAAAACCACCATACACTGACTTCCTGTCGAACTACACCTCTATGTCACACACTACTCAGTTAAAAGGAACAGAGTTGTTTTTGTAATATTTTCAGCATTATTTTCTGCCCTGTTCTTAACTACACATTATATTACATTAGCCTCGCTTCTATGCGCCTGTTGTGCAGGCATCCCAAGTTGCACTTGTACGTTTGGTTGCCTACGTACAAGGTGTTTTACATTGTGAAATCTACAAGACCCCTGACAGAGATACCAACAATAAAACTTTGCTAATTTACAATTGTGGCCCACATAAGGATGGAATATCCTTTACGACACACATTCATTCTCTCACAATAGATATTTATATATTCAGGGTGGCATGAAAGTGATGTATTCTTTATATTAAATTTATTTCCTGTTTCTTAGCAAGTCAATGTATTAATTTATTTTCCTCCCACCATTTATTGTTCCACTTTGTCTAGATCTTTAAAATTTATAAGGATTTAAGCAAAATTCTCCACCCATTCATTTCTGTCTGTTAACAATTTTCTCCTGGCTTTCTATTTCCCTTTCAGTTAATCACTTTCTCAGTTATTCCTCCAGGTGTTTCTTTTTACTTGTGTTGGGTTTTTTAACCTAAACTATTATTCCTCTCCTTCTCGTCTGCTGAATACCACAAATTCAATCTCTTCGTTCTCCGTTTTCTCAATTAGTGCCTCTATCAGGCCCTTGAGAGTGACAACATCTTTGCAACTAGGTTCAATCTTTCTTCATATAGTCCACAAACCTCCACACCACGATGAGGAATGTACACAATAAATATTTGGTAACAAAAAGTAAGGGGGGAAACGTTGAGTGTTTTTTTTGTAAATGAAGTTTAGCTTCACCATTCAGGACAGGAGAAATTCTCCAAATACTATGTAGGCTTTGGCCTATTTCTTCAGGAGACCCGCATCTCTTGTGCTGTGTCGGCCAGCATGAGGGTTGAGTTTCTCCTGGAAAAATAGGTTAATTTCTCCAGAATATTAGAAGGATTTTACCCGTCTCTGAATGTCGAAGTTGACCTTAAATATGAGGTAAACCTCACACATTCTATCGTTAGCCAAAAACACGATTGCGTTTCTTTTTGGAAATTCCTGACCTGCTTCTGAACCTCCACGCAATCTCTTAACCGTCTATTCTGTTGCTCCAACAGGAAAGGCTGCCATTTTTGTGGATTATTTTTCCTTTGTTAGGTCCATTGACGCCTACCCTTTATTCTAATTAAACCATTTATCCAAACTTTCCAGTCATATGAAGGCACTCACGAGCACTGACTCGCCTGATATTAACCTTCAAGCATCCAAACAGAGTTGCTGCCGTCTTAGGAACAATCACAATGTCGTTATCGTCAGGAATTCTGTGACAATATGCAATATCAAATATTTTAACACTTCAGGGTTTATGCTGCCTTAATAACTCCCATTTCACTATAAAATAGTTGTGGATTCTCTATTAAAATTTCCATCAATTACTCTTTTTTTCTCATCTTTCAGCAATGCCTGATTATTATTTAATTAAATTTCTCCCATTGTTTTTAACTTTTTACTTTTCAAGTATCTTCGGCACAAGTTAAAAAAAATTTACAACAAGTCATGTCTGAAGAAATGATTCATGGAAGCCCAGAGTTACCTCTATCTTTCAATGTATTTCAGTTTTTACGTAGTTGAAAGTTTCATTAAATCGCTGATTTTCGAATAAATATTATAAATGTGTGTGGTTAAGAGACGCTTCGACTTTTCTTACATGTCTAATATCTGGAGGGACGAAGAATCGCCGATGAAGATAAAGAACGTCGTGGCATCTCTGGCAGCAACGTTCTACAATGTTCCTTCTTGTCTACCAGCAACTACTACGACGCCATCAGCATCTATGGTCAATGATGCGAACGATATCCTCCAAGTCTTCACTTGATTGTCTGCAGCCACGTCCGTCAGATGACAAAGGAAAAATAATCGTCATGGCTTTCCTTAAACAAGATAATGTTCCAGGATGCTTTTTGTCCTCACTTCGAAATATGTTAAACGTATTCCTCGTCGGTCTTCACGTTGAAGGAGCGGAGTCTTGATGTACTTAATTTTATTCTCGTCGAGGTCGCATCGATCATGTTGAATTTTCTTGCTATCGTCCGAGGAGATTTGATCTTCCTCCAACCGCACTCGTGTCTTGATGTGTGAGACTGTAAGGAGGCTGCTTCCCTTGCAAGATTGTAGACATTCTGCCTTCTACGGACTACGAGGGTACCACGTGTGAGCTCTACGACTGTCTCTTCTTTGGGCTCAATCCAGCGATTTGGACTTCACAACGGCTACAGGACTTTTATTATTACTCTGCTCGTGACTTTAAAATCTGTTATTGTTTTTATTTTGTGTGTGTTATCAGTAATTGGTTATTTAGGGTCTTTAGTTTTATTTTATTCTAATAGAACAATTCTTTATTTAGATTATTTATAATTTCTGTGTGTGTATGTGAGGTAATTCACACTGTTCACTGTTTAATATATTTCATTTTTAACACTTGTTAACATTTAGTTGAATGTGTGTGTGTTCCAGATAACTTCATGTAGGGGGTGAAGCGTCCTTGAGGTGATGCCGAAGGAAGGAACTTTTTATTCTTATTTCTATATATCTGAATTCAGATTCAAAATTTTTCAGTTTGTTTTAGAAAACAGAGGATATTTTTTGTCAGTATTTGATGAGGAAGATTGATGAGTGTTGATTAAAAACGCTTACATGGGATTGGAGGCAATTTCCTAAGGTCAGACTCGATCCAAACCTTCGTGTTACCTTCTCAATGTATTAGTTCTGTAGTAATTGGTTTTTCTTGATTTCTTGTTTAAGCCTGTGAATCGTTTCTGAGCCTGCGGACGTGTCCTTGGTTATTTTCGTGCAACGACGTCATCAAACATTTCAAAGTAGTTTAAGGAAATTTTCATTCAAAGGTTAGTTCAGATCTTTATTTCTTAATATAACAATACTTAATAAATTCACGTTTCTTTTGAGAACCCAAAAAGTTACCAATTATTTCTTGAATTGTGTTACATGGCGGCTGATGTCTTTACTGGCGGCTCTACAAAATAGAAACATTCCAGAAGTTCGATATGGATGAAATTTGCCTTTGATGATGAGACCGTCTCATGGAGGAGTGATGCAGTATTACATTTTGTAGGTGACTACGTAAAATTATTCTTTATGTTAAAATTGAAATCTCTGGTATTGACGTGCAAAGATACACGTTGTTCAATGTCTAAGATGATCATTTAATTTAATTTATTTGCTTTTGTTTTCATATATTCATGATTTAATTGTGTGGAAAACCAACTTGTTCATTAGCCGTATCTGGTATTAATGTAAATATCACTCCTGAGGACAACGAACATGACGAAGTGAGTTTTTCTATTCTTCTCAGCCTAATTGAAATGAATCGCTCAAGTGACAGTGGATAGAAATTAAATTGTTTATATTTTGTTTCATGTTAAGTAAAAACCACCATTAACTGAGTTTCTGTCGAACTAATCCTCTATGTCACACACTACTCGGATTAGAGAAACAGAGTTGTTTTTGTAATATTTTCAGCATTAATTTTGTGCCCTGTTCCAAACTACACATTATATTACATGAGCCTCGCTTCTATGCGCCTGTTGTGCAGGCATCCCAAGTTGCATTTGTGCGTTTGGTTGCCTACGTACAAGGGGATATACATTTTGAAATCTATAAGACCCTTAAATGAGGGATACCAACAATGAACCTTTGCTAATTTACAATTGTGGCCCACATAAGGTTGGAATATCCTCTGTCACACATTCATTCTCTCACAATAGATATTTATTTATTCAAGGCGGCATGAAAGTGATGTATTCTTTATATTAAATTTATTTCCTTTTTCTTAGCAGGTCAGTGTATTAATTTATTTTCCTCCCACGATTTATAGTTCCACTTTGTCTAGATCTTAAAAATTGATAAGAAATTTAGAAAAATTCTCCACCCATTCATTTATGTCTGTTTACAATTTTCTCCTGGCTTTCTATTTCCCTTTCACTAAATTTTTTTTCTCAGTTATTCCTCAAGGTGTTTCCTTTTACTTGTGTTAGGTTTTTTGAACCTAAACTGTTATTCCTCTGCTTCTCGTTTACTGAATACCACAAATTCAATCTCTTGGTACTCCATTTACACAATTAGTGGCTCTATCAGGCCCTTGAGAGTGACAACATCTTTGAAACTATTTTCAATCTTTCTTCATATAGTCCACAAACCTCCACACCACGATGAGGAATGTACACAATAAATATTTGGTAACAAAAAGTAAGGGGGGAAACGTTGAGTGTTTTTTTTGTAAATGAAGTTCAGCTTCACCATTCAGGACAGGAGAAATTCTCCAAATACTATGTAGGCTTTGGCTTATTTCTTCAGGAGACCCGCATCTCTTGTGCTGTGTCGGCCAGCATGAGGGTTGGGTTTCTCCTGGAAAAATAGGTTAATTTCTCCAGAATATTAGAAGGATTTTACCCGTCTCTGAATGTCGAAGTTGACCTTAAATATGAGGTAAACCTCACACATTCTATCGTTAGCCAAAAACACGATTGCGTTTCTTTTTGGAAATTCCTGACCTGCTCCTGAACCTCCACGCAATCTCTTAACCGTCTATTGTGTTGCTCCAACAGGAAAGGCTGCCATTTTTGTGGATTATTTTTCCTTTGTTAGGTCCATTGACGCCTACCATTTATTCTAATTAAACCATTTAACCAAACTTTCCAGTCATATGAAGGCACTCACGAGCACTGACTCGCCTGATAATAACCTTCAAGCATCCTAACCGAGTTGCTGCCGTCTTACGAACAATCACAATGTTGTTATCGTCAGGAATTCTGTGACAATATGGAAGACCAAATATTTTATAACTTCAGGGTTTATGCTGCCATTTCACTATAAAATAGTTGTGGATTCTCTATAAGAATTTCCATTAATTCCACTTTTTTCTCATCTTTCAACAATGCCTGATTATTTATTATTTAATTTAATTTCTCCCATTGTTTTTAACATTTTACTTTCACGTATCTTCGGCACAAGTTTAAAATATTTACAACAAGGCATGTCTGATGAAATGATTCATAGAAGCCCCGAGTTATTCCATCATATGTCTTTCAATGTCTTTCACTTTTTACGTAATTGAAAATTTCATTAAATCGCTGATTTTCTGATGGATATTACAAATGGGTTTGGTTAAGAGACGCTCCTACTTTTTTTACATGTCTAATATCTGGAGGGTCGAAGAATCGCCGATGAAGATAAAGAACGTCGTGACATCTCCGGCAGCAACGTTCTACAATGTTCCTTTTTGTCTACCAGCAACTACTACGACGCCAACATCATCTACGGTCAAGGCTGCGGCCAATAACTCCCAAATCTTTACTGATTATCTGGAATCGGCAACTGACGAAGGAAAAATGGATCGTCTTGGCTTTTCCATAAAGAACGTAATGTTCCAGGATGCTTTTTGGCTTAACTTCGGAATATGTCAAACGTATTCCTCGTCGGTCGTTACGTTGAAGGAGCGGCGCCTTGAATTACTTGATTTTATTCTCGTCGAGGTCGCATCGTTTATGTTGAGTTTTCTTGCTTTCGTCCGAGGAGAGTGGATCTTCCTCCAGCCGCACTCATGTCTTCATGTGTGAGACTGTAAGGAGGCTGCTTCCCTTGCAAGCTTGTAGACATTCTGCCTTCTACGGACTACGAGGGAACCACGTGTGAGCTCTACGACTGTCTCTTCTTTGGGCTCAATCCAGCGATTTGGACTTCACAACGGCTACAGGACTTTTATTATTACATTGCTCGTGACTTTAAAATCTGTTATTGTTTTTATTTTGTTTTTGTGTTATCAGTAATTGGTTATTTAGGGTCTTTAGTTTTATTTTATTCTAATAGAACAATTCTTTATTTAGATTATTTATAATTTCTGTGTGTGTATGTGAGGTAATTCACACTGTTCACTGTTTAATTTATTTCATTTTTAACACTTGACATTTAGTTGAATGTGTTTGTGTTCCAGATAACGTCCTGTAGGGGGTGAAGCGTCCTTGAGGTGATGCCGAAAGAAGGAACTTTTTGTTCTCATTTCTGTCAATCTGAATTCAGGTTCAAAATTTTTCAGTTTGTTTTAGGAAACAGAGGACTTTTTTTGTCAGTATTTGATTAGGAAGATGATGAGTGTTGATTAAAAACGCTTACATGGAATTGGAGGCGATTTTCTAAGGTCAGACTCGATCCAAATCTTCGTGTTACCTTCTCAATGTTTTAGTTCTGTAGTAAATGTTTTTTCTTGATTTCTTGTTGAAGCCTGTGAACCGTTTCTGAGCCTGCGACGTGTCCTTGGTTATTTTCCTGCAACGACGTCATCAAACATTTCAAAGTAGTGTATGGAAATTTTCATTCAAAGGTTAGTTGAGATCTTTATTTATTGATGTACCAAAACTTAATAAATTCACGTTTCTTCTGAGTACCCAAAAAGTTACAAATTGTTTCTTGAATTGTGTTACATGGCGGCTGATGTCCTTACTGGCGGCTCTACATAATAGAAACATTCCAGAAGGTCGACATGGATGAAATTAGCCTTTGATGATGAGCCCGTATTATGGAGGAGTGATGCAGTATTACATTTTGTAGGTGACTACGTAAAATTATTCTTTATGTTAAAAATGAAATCTCTGGTATTGACGTGCAAAGATACACGTTGTTCAATGTCTAAGATGATCATTTAATTTAATTTATTTGCTTTTGTTTTCATATATTCATGATTTAATTGTGTGGAAAACCAACTTGTTCATTAGCCGTATCTGGTATTAATGTAAATATCACTCCTGAGGACAACGAACATGACGAAGTGAGTTTTTCTATTCTTCTCAGCCTAATTGAAATGAATCGCTCAAGTGACAGTGGATTGAAATTAAATTGTTTATTTTTTGTTTCATGATAAGTAAAAAACCACCATCCACTGACATCCTGTGTAACTACACCTCTATGTCACACACTACTCAGTTAACAGGAACAGAGTTGTTTTTGTAATATTTTCAGCATTATTTTCTGCCCTGTTCCTAACTACACATTATATTACATTAGCCTCGCTTCTATGCGCCTGTTGTGCAGGCATCCCAAGTTGCACTTGTACGATTAGTTGCCTACGTACAAGGTGGTTTAGATGGTGAAATCTATAAGACCCCTGAATGACGGATACAAACAATAAAACTTTGCCAATTTACAATTGTGGCCTACATAAGGATGGAATATCCTCTACGTCACACATTCATTCTCTCACAATAGATATTTATTTATTCAGGCAACATGTCAATATCTATTCTTCAGTTAATTTATTTTCTGTTTCTTAGCAAGTCAATGTATTAATTTATTTTCCTCCCACCATTTATTGTTCCACTTTGTCTAGATCTTTAAAATTTATAAGGATTTAAGCAAAATTCTCCACCCATTCATTTGTGTCTGTTAACAATTTTCTCCTGGCTTTCTATTTCCCTTTCACTTAATCACTTTCTCAGTTATTCCTCAATGTGTTTCCTTTTACTTGTGTTGGGTTTTTTGAACCTAAACTATTATTCCTCTACTTCTCGTCTACTGAATACCACAAATTCAATCTCTTCGTTCTCCATTTTCTCAATTCGTCCCTCTATCAGGCCCTTGATAGTCACAACATCTTTGACACTAGGTTCAATCTTTCTTCATATAGTGCACAAACCTCCACATCACGATGAGGAATGTACACAATAAATATTTTGTAACAAAAAGTAAGTGGGGAAACGTTGAGTGTTTTTTTGTAAATGAAGTTCAGCTTCACCAGTCAGGACAGGGGAAATTCTCCGAATACTCTGTAGGCTTTGGCCTACTTCTTCAGGAGACTCGCATCTCTTGTGCTGTGCCGGCCAGCATGAGGGTTGAGTTTCTCTTGGAAAAATAGGTTAATTTCTCCAGAATATTTGAAGAATTTTTCCGTCTCTGAATGTCGAAGTTGACTTTAAATATGAGGTAAACCTCACACTTTCTATCGTTAGCCAAACACGATTGCGTTTCTTTTAGGAAATTCCTGACCTGCTTCTTAACCACCACGCAATCTTTTAACCGTCTATTGTGTTGCTCCAACAGGAAAGGCTGACATTTATCCGGATTTATTTTTCCTTGATGGTTTCATTGACGCCTGCCATTTATTCTAACCAAACTTTCCAGTCATATGGAGGCTCCCACGAGCACTGACTCGCCTTCAAGCATCCAAACAAAGTTTAGGAACAATCACAATGTTGTTATCGTCAGGAATTCTGTAACAATATGGAAGACCAAATATTTTAACACTTCAGGGTTTATGCTGCCTTAATTGACTCCTTTCTTACTCGTTGTTTCGTAAATTTTAAATTATTTGGTACCAACTTCGCTGTTCCAGCACTTCTTGTCCTGCCTTTATTATTTATTAGCACTTGGGAATGTTTCTAGTCTTTGTCACCATAAACGCTTTACCTCTTTCGTGACTGTTGTTGCTTACTGCAGAAGTCTCTATTTTGTTTTTCATGTCTAAAGAAAAATTATATAAAATTTTTTTTTATTCCAATGTTTTTCTTCTGTGTTTATAAATAATTGACCTTGTATTTGTTTAAATTGTGGCCTGATTCTCGGTAAACACTTGGATTATATTCGTCATTAGTTCAGGGCTATTTTAGAAATTAATTTTTAACCCCCCTTCCTCTTTAAAACTCTATTTTAATTGCATTAATTCGTTGTAGGCTTTCCTTAATGCCCTGTACGTGAGTTCATCCACGTGCATCAACCAGCAACCTCTGATAATTCTTCTCATTCGAACCACATCTCTAGACTATTAATAATATGGGGAATCTTGAAGTAGGTAATTTTAATTTAATTTTTTTTCGATTTTTTGATACTAGTGATTCCTAAATTTTAACCCCCCCAAAATCTCCGCGTCTGTCAGGCAGGCAACCTTGCAGCAGAAATTCAAACGCCTTTCTTTTTCAGCAAATTTTGACTCTTGTGGTCCTTACGATTTATTAATTCAATTTATACACCTATTTTGAAATGGAAGGTTTAAACCATTCTATTTTGTTGGATAGTTTTTTTAATTTGTGTGTCATACGAACTTCCGCCTGTACAGAGAAATAATCAGAATAGGTTTGATTGTTGAAACCTCAAATTTTAATTCTTATAATTACAATCCTTAATTATTATAACAATCCAACGATTTTACCGCCGCCTACAAAACGCTCGTACTGTCCGACAGTTTGGACATTATGCGTGACTCGCTTAGTTTCCAACTGCAATTCGTAGGCAACGTGTACAAGGACCTGAAACTTGGTTTCAATCTGATGAGAAACGAAAACGTCACCGAGGATCGTATATTGTGTTTCTCGTGTTACCAAAAATTATCTTTTAAATTTCCTTTATAATTTGAATTTTAATCCTGAAGTAAATGTTTTATTACGTTGTCAGCTGAAACCTTCGAATTTTTATCGGGAAATAATTTATTTTAAATTTGATTTTATGCAAGCGTCGTTTCACTGATAACAAAATAAATTTATTTTTCAGCCAATTCAAACTCTTCCGGTCCCGACTTCTGGAGTCATTCAGTTTCTGCTAATTAGTGACCTTATTTCCGAATTGTTGATTTTTGGACAGTTCATCGCGAGGAAACCTTAAAAGGACTCTCGTTATGGAGTTTGATTTGAGAAGGTAAGAATTGAGTCTTTATACAGTTACCTACTTGATTGTATTTTTCTGGAGTGAAAATCTCTCAAATTGTAATATTCTACTCATTTCAGTCTTGAGGATTTAATTGATTAAGTTCAATACTGATGATTTAAATTCATTAACTTGGCTCTAATTCGTGAATTTGCAGTCCTCTCGTGGGAGTTCCCCATCTCTTGGTGAACGTTCAAATAAATTTTGCTTTCTCCTCTGTAAATGAATTTGAATGCCGTAAATTTTCGATTGCATGTTCGTGTAGTGAGGCCCGGTAATTAATTTAATTGGGACCCCTATTTTAAAATATTAGCTTTAAACCATTTTTAATTTGTTAGTTGCTTTATTTGATGTTAGTCATAAGAACTTCCGCCTACGCCGTCAGTTTTCGATGTTTGTGTGTTGTTGGCTCAAATTTTAATTCCTTCATCAGAAGTACACAAATTGCTAGTAATATTGTCAACATCGCGTAAATATATTACCTCAATTTTTCCGGGTTACTAATGTAAATCTTTCTTGTTCGCAATGGGTTCATGAAACAAATAAACGTCGGACATTGTTACTAGTTTGAATAAAGGAAGTTTTCTGAAATTTTTAAATTGTTTGGTGGATGTTTTGGCTAATTATAATTGGTGACTTCCTGCCAATGAAATTTCACACAGTAACTTGACGCTGTGGACGAACGTTTGTAAAAGACAGGGTTTGTGTTCTAGCAAGAGTTGTTCAATCTCCTTTGCTTTGTCCCTGAGGAGCCACTTTCATTTATCGAAGACTCTGATGTCGAGTTGCTGGAAGCCGCGTTTCAAACTAATTTATTTGTGTAGAGTTTGTAATTTTCTTAAATAACTGGATTTCTGACGTGTTCTATTCTGTATTTTGCAACTACTTTCCAAATTAGTGCTGCTTTTTTTAAGACCATTAATAAAAATTTGTCTGCTTTTGCTTGGTTCCTGCTGTTGAGTCTGTTTTCGAACGCTCCTTTGATCCTGAAATGATCATTACACAAATATATTCTTATATTTTTCCATCAACTTACGAATTTGTCCGGCAGATTTATTATTTAATTTGTCCCCAAAGGCTCAGTCTTCCAGATTTTGATCTTAAATAATTCTACGCCATTTCAATTTGCATATGAAGGGTTATTATTTTGCTTGTATATGTAGCTTTCAGAGTGTAGTTTAAATTTGGGTTTCTTGATTTAGCAGCCTTTGTCGACTATTTGTGTACGATTGATCTCAATAGGAACATTTCAATATTGCCCAGTCTACGTAATCATGAAGTTCATTCCCTTGTTGACATTTTAAAGCTTTCTGCTGTGGGCAAATTTTCACTGGTCACGTTGGAACTATTCAGAACCTTTTCCAGAACTGCTAATTTTATAGACTCCTCGCCTTAGTGTCTGCAATTCTCTATTCAAGGGATTGAGCATAAATTATTTTCGATGACTTTTTAGAATAATTTGTTCGCTGCTGCATTTTTTCGAAATTTACGTACTGTGGTTTGGATTTTCCTAAGATACTGATTTTTATTCTAGACTTGGACAAAAATCCTGCCTCCTGTTCGGCCTGATTAAGTGCAGTTCCTTTGGCCCAGACGACCACTTGTATTCCGCTAAGAAGCAGAGGTCGACCTACTGGGGACCCGAGGCACTCGGAGACACTCTGGAAGCTGATCTTTGTATGGGTAAGTGATAAACAACTCCAGTAGATGGAACTACGAAGTGACTTGTTTCAAACATGACCCTAATTATTTATTTTCTGTTTAGACCCGAGGTGCAGGCCACTGACGTCATGGACAGGAATCGTCTCGCCGGAATCTGACTAATGTAATTGACTGCAATGATTATGTTAAGAGATTCATATTAAGATGTACACTTTTGGCATTCGCAGTAATACTCCGTATCTTTCTTATTATTCGACGCTTATTTTTATTGAACGAAGTTAAGTTATTATTTATCTTTTCCTTCATTGAAATATTACTTAAATTTTTCGGGGTTTGTTGGACACGAGAGGAACATTTCTCAATCGCTTTTTTCTCTTAAAATAGGCTGTTTATTCCATTGACCACTGTGGCGCGACTCTGTTCTGTATTCGGTATTTATTTCGGATTGGTTTAAAAAGTTTTGTGCGCTAGGTTTGTTCTTCGCTGCGTTTTGAAACCTCTTCAGGTGCAATGTTTTCATGAAGTGTGAATTCGAGTCGCAAGCTACGTGACAATAAGTTTTCAAAGGTGAGATTTTTACGGACATTGCGGCCGAAATGTTTGTGGAAGTCTAAACTTTGACATTAATCTTCAACACGTCTCTTTCAATTATAATGAAATGTTTTTTTTATTAAAAATTTACACCTAAAGTGGTTTCGAGCTAACTTGAATTAATGAAATGTTAATTAAATATTTTGATTTTGCTTAAATATTTTGATCATTTGGTTGTGTTTCAAATGTCTTGCAAGTGTGATAGAATTTGATGGTGGGTGAATGTAATTTTTAACCCTCTGTAAAGTTGACTTGACTACGTTTATTTTCATATCCAATTAGGTTTTTTTTCCCCCATTTGTTTCGAGCACCTCGACTTCTCCAAAGACGAGGGTTTTCGGATGTCAATAGACCTTGGAAGACTCTTCGCATTTGTCCCTAGCTTGCCCTGGTCTGAAAAGGAACGCCAAAGGAGGCCATGAATAGTTCTTGTGCCGATTCTTCAGGTTCGTGTTTGACGCAGTTTGTTCGAAATGTTATGATTTCAAAGCTGAAGTTGCAACTAAATTATTTTGGACTTTTGTTACGATGTGAACACGACACCTCTATTTTTTTTCAGGGTCTTTCGACTTGTATTTTCCTGTTCTCCGGGGTCCATCACTGATCGTGGAAAACATCTTAAGGCAAGGCAAGGACTAAATACAGCAGCAGTTGCGAACTTTGCATGGCAGGTATTGTTGAAAGTTTCTTTGAAATTTGATTTCTGCCTTAAAGCATGGGGATTTGTGGTTTCTAATTTTCTTCATAAATTACGTAAAGTATTGGCTTATTTTATTTGAACCTAATTTTTCCATTGGTCGTTGTGTATTTTTTAAAGGAATTTTAGTGAATCTTTAATGATTTATGTTCACTTTACTTTTCTTTGTTGAAATGTTGTAAACGTGTTACGGTTTTATTACAGTTTCTACCCTTTTCTTTTTAAAGCTTCCTTGGCCGTTGGGAGTCCAGAGTCGGTTTTAGAATTGGTCCGTTGCATTGGGAGATTCAACTTTTAATATTAATTTTCATTTACATATTTTAGTGTTTATTATTTAATTTTCCTTGTGGTCCTTTTGGTACTTGGCGAATAATCTCTGTACGGGTTACTTATTTAAGAATGGCGCTGTTTTGATTGTTCGACTTTCTGTTGCAAGAGATTCTGCCGACGCGAGTTTCCTGACCATCTTGAGGCAGCATCCTGGTACGACTTTGCAACTACGGTGGACTACGAAAGCTTCATTCCATAGTTTATCAAGTTTATTTCATCGCCGCAGCTTTCAGAGTTTTGGAAGCCAACCACTGGAGACTAATGCAGAGTCGCAGGAGAAACTCCGCTGGAATCCTCGGGAGTGAGTCTACGTGAAGACAACTGAGCCGCGCCATCTGGAATCACTTGTGGGGTTCCCTGGGAAGTGTATCACAGTTGCACTTTGGTTTTGCGCTACATCTGTGGTCAACCTCCTTCCACGCAACAATTGAAATTAAACAATAGTCCTGACAACTTGGGAAGAAAATCTAATTTTTCGGTTTCTTGATTTTAATACATAAATTACTGCGCTGTTTATTTGATTTTCTTTCTCGTATTTTATCGTGTTTGTTAGTAATTTAAGATTTCCTTTGGTTTTGTACTTTACAACGTGTGATATATCTTGGCTTTTGTCTTACTGTTGTAAATTTTTATTGTTTTTCACACTTGTTACTGTAGTTTTATTATTTAAATGGTGGTATCTTATTTTTATTGTAATTTATTTCCTTAAAAAAATATAAACAAGTTACAGAATAAATAAACGATTTATGTTTGTTTCGACTCCTTTTCCTATTACGGTTTCTTCAATTAATGTTTTTCCTTATTGTTGCTTCCTTCAATTCCATTTTCTCACCTGCTACATCTTTGGCGTTTGTCTCTTAATCTTAATCTTAATATTAATAACCGAGTTTTTAAAGTATTTTGTCTCGTTACTGACTTAATGGGCATTGATTCCTACGTATTCGTGTGTTATATTGTTAGGCGGTCCTCCTCTATACGTAAATAAAACATTTTTTATTTTGTAAATAACCCACGAGGTAAGGAAACAGGATCGCTGCTCCGTTTACGGCGATTGATTTGGAATAATTTTTTCTTCCTCACAAATTTTTCTTCTGGACCACGCGAATTTCTTTGTTTTTATTATTTTGGTAATTCTCCTTTGCGTTGCCTCAGACGTTTACCAATTCAAGAGTTTTTTTACCGTAATTTTGTTAACCACAGAAATTGAAATACTCCTATGATGTATTTGCCTTTTTCTTATCTAAAGTTACGTTAGTCTCACACTTGACTCCCTAGAATCTTACGAAGGAACAATTCTTCTGCCTTGTTTCCTTTGCCTTAACTAAGAATTCTGATATTTGCTGCAAGTGTCCGCAGCCAGTCCTCGAGTGCGCTCGTCTGACTTTTCTCTTCAGTTGTTTCACGGCTTCGAATTAAATTTTCGGGGGTCGTTATTTCGTTTTATTAGTTTCTGCGGTACTAGCTTAAAATTTATCCAGATTTCATTCGTATTTTGCAGTCTGTTCATAAAGTCGCCCAGTTTCTCCCATAATCCTAATTTATTCGCTCATTCCTCAGCGTCTGCCGCTGGCCCAACTACGAACACGTGGAGAATGACTTCAACGACAGCGTGTGGACTGATTGTAGCTTTTGGGGATTTCCAACGTTGTCCATCAGAGTTCTGCTTAAAACCGGCAACTCCGCGTAAGCATCGTCTTTCCCCTTATTTATTGATTTTTATTTACTTATTGGCGTAGCAATTTATATATATTTAATTCCTATTTCCTTCTTACACCTGAAGAAAAGCAGTGGGCGCAGGAGAGGAAGGAGGAGAGGAGCAGCAGGCCCCTGGCGTGAATGAGTGTCGAGGTGACTGAAAACGCGGTGTCGGCATCAAGGAGAGCGCCACTTACTACAGACAACTAACGGCGTGCTGCAGGTACTGCAAGTTGTCCTTCACAGCAGAGGAGAGACGGAGGCTGAACCTCCCGTTACACGTCGCTGCTGCTGGAGGACGACCAGGAAGCCAAACATGTTGTCCGTGATCCTGGACCAGCGAGGTCTGTCAACGACGTCCATCAGCCCCCGCCCACACCAGCGCCCTGTCGCGGACGCGACGTTAGGAAACCCCCAAGGCGGCAGCAGCGTCACTACCTGCCACAGTCGCGTGTTCTCCTGCTATTGCATCGTCCAGTGCAGACCCAGGACGGCGACACCTGAGGACATTCTCCTCCTGGGAGGTGAATCCAGCGTGTGTAGGTCGCTGCACCCGTTGCCTGCCCGCCATGACAGGGACTCTGCGGCTACGTCATGGAAGACTCCTTCGAGAAGATAAATTCTTTGGCTAATTGTAAAATAACGAGACAACCTCCTTCGTGCTCCCTCTCCCAACCCTTGCTCCACAGCTCCACGGAGACGCGGCAACATCGCCCTGCATGAGGAGAGGAAGAAGAAAGCGCCGGACACTCTCTACACGGGGCAGAATTTAAGAGTTAAAAGTAATAGATTAACGTGTTATCAATTAGTGTGAGAAGTTGAAAGGTAAAGGAAGTAGAACATAAGGTTTAATGGTCAAAAATGAGCTAAAATAAGAATTGAATTGAATAGCCGAAGCTGTTGTAAAAGTTAAACAGAAGGTGAAATAATTTACAGCTTGTAGAAAGTGTTAAACAAAATACGAAAACAAGACTAAAAACTTAAGAACATGAAAGGTATAACAAATTGAGTGTAAAATGCAAAATATAGCGTAAAGGTATAACATAGAAAATAAATAACTGGTGCAGAATGAAACATACAAATGTAAAAAGCTACACATGCTTCAAAGCAAAAATATTTTTAATATTTAAGGTAAAATAGTTAACGAAAGGTAAAAAAATGTAAAGGTGTTATATAAGGAGCAAGAGTGTAAAATATGGTTAAAAGGTAAAAAGTGTAATGAAGATATATAATGAGCTATAAAAGGATATGAAATGGAAGGGAAAAAAATATAGTTAACGAGAGTAAAAGAAGGTTTAATGGTAAAGAAGTGTAATGAAGGTATTAAGTGAACTTCAAATGAGAGGAAATGGAAGGTATAAAACAAGGTTTATAGTTTAAGAAGTGTAACCAAAATATTTAATAATCCCTAAAAGGAGTGGAAATGGAAAGCGAAAAAAAGTTATTAATAGTAAAACAAGGTTAAGAGGTAAATAAGTATAATAAAGGGAAGTAATAAGCTTTAATAGGAGTGGAAATGGAAAGTATAAACTGAAGTTTAAAGTGTAATAGAAGTATATAATTAGCTTTAAAAGGAGTCAAAATGGAAGGTATAAAATTCACAAGGTAAAGAAGTATAATAAAGGTATTTAAATTTAATAAGCTTTAAACGAATTTGGAAATGGAAGGTATAAAATAAGATTTAATGGTAAGGAAGTGTAATGAATGTAACTTATTAGCTTTAAAGGGAGTGGAATTGGATGGTATAAAATAAGGTTTAAACGTAAGGAAGTGTAATGTAGGTATTAAGTGAACTTTAAAATCAGAGTAAATAGATGGGGAAAATAAGGTTAATGGTAGTTAAATAAGGTTTAAAGGTAAAGAATTGTAATTAGGTATTTAATTAGCTTTAAAAAAAGAGGAAAGGGAAAGTTTCAAATAAGGTTAACAAGAGTAAAAAAACGCTTAATGGGAAAGAAGAGGAATGTAGGAATATTTAGGGAGCATTAAATGGAGGCGGAACGGAAGGTGTAAAGGGAAGTGCATAGAAGATAAAAATGATGGAAAAAAATACAGCTGAATGATGACTGCAAGAATGAATGATGAAAGCACAGATAATGTCACGTCAGTGCAAAGAGAATTAAAAGATTATTTATATTTATCTTTGAATTTAAAGTGCCAAGCCATAGTCTAGAAGGCGCACAGTTTGCTGCAAGGTTCTCCTACATACGTTCGTGGTTGTTGTAAGACGCTTATCATTATTCTTGTATCTGATACAGTGTTGCCATTTGTGTTGCAAATAGATTTGAATAAAATAAATGAACATGTGACGTCAAATTGTATGTGGGTAAGAAATAACAATTACTGTTTATAAGTTGTTGCACCTTCGCCTTAGCTCTTCATCTGTCGCCTGACCCGGATACTCAGTGTCCGGGGCAGCCTCCTAAAAGGTTAAAGTGTCAGAGGAAAAGGAAAATTAAAGAAGTGAGGAGGTGATGATAACCACCACGTAATATCTGATAAAGTCTCGATACTAGCCGCAGGACAATGACGTAGTGCACAAGATCAGGCTTCTTCCCGAGGTAATAGAAAAAAAAGGATTTTTTAAAGTACGGAAACAGAGAAATTTCAATGTTTTGAGGAATTGGGAGAGAGAAGGAGAATTGGTTTGAATTACAATGGAGCGACCACTGTAATTCAGGGTGAGCAGAGGATTTACAACGGACTAACCATTGCAATTCCTTTTTGGAAGGGAAATTGGCAGTACTATATATTTTTTCCCATTGTCGCCGACTCTCTCTCTCCCCCCCTTCTCTCTCCCCCCTTCTCTCCCCCCTTCTCTCTCCCCCCTTCTCTCCCCCCCCCCCTTCTCTCTCCCCCCTTCTCTCTCCCCCTTCTCTCTCCCCCCTTCTCTCTCCCCCCTTCTCTCTCCCCCCTTCTCTCTCCCCCTTTCTTCTCTCCCCCTCCCTTTTTTTCTCCTTCTCTCTTTCTACCTACCTATCTGCTCCGAAGGATTCAGAGGGATTTAGGAAATAGGCTATGGTATGGCATTTTGGACAGAGAGGAAGGTTTTAATTGGATTCGAACCCAGACCAGCTACGCACAGTTTCATTGCGTTACACCAATCCATGCTCTAACCATCTGAGCCACGGGAACGAGACAAAGTTGTGCCGTTTAATTCGTCTATAAGAGTTGCAAACCTCCACTTTAAGTAGAAAATATTGAGCGTGAATTTAGAAAATAGAATCGCTGAGCCCAGGAATCGAACACAGGCAGCTACGCAGAGATCGTCAACGTGGTGAGGCTTTAACAACCTCAGCCGTTGGTGGCGATGCTGTTTGAAGCTTTGGAACGGATACAAGAACCTCGCCTTCGCCAGTGATCAGCAGCGTCTAATGGACAACTTTCGAAGTTCCAACCCACACCGTGGTTGCTTGGTCTAGTGGTCTGCGTCTTCGTGTCTCGTTGTTAAGGTTGCTGGTTCGGTTCTCTGAGCATAGCAGCTTACGTTTTTTCTGTTTCTTTAACAGTCACCGTCGAGGTTTGGGACCCTTAAGGGAGATTTAAACCTTCAAACTTCACCTCACTCAGTGGCTCAGTGGTTCGAGTCCAGATGAGTGTAACTAGAGCCTTAGGTTCCAGGGTTCGATCCTCACTCACAGCTTCCAATTTTTTCTCTTTCTCTTTCCAGGTCACCGACTCTTAAGGGAGATTTAAACCTTCAACCTTCACCTCACTCAGTGGCTCAGTGGTTCGAGTCCAGGTGAGTGTAACTGGATCCGAAGGTTCCGTGTTCGAGCCTAATAGCAGCTTACATTTTTTCTCTTTCTCTTTCCAGGTCACCGACTCTTAAGGGAGATTTAAACCTTCAACCTTCACCTCACTCAGTGGCTCAGTGGTTCGAGTCCAGGTGAGTGTAACTGGATCCGAAGGTTCCGTGTTCGAGCCTACTAGCAGCTTACATTTTTTCTCTTTCTCTTTCCAGGTCAACGTTGAGGTTTGCGACTCTTAAGGGAGATTAAAGCTTACGAACTTCGAATCGCCAGTGGCTCTGTGGCTAGAGTCTGGGTCAGTGTAACGCAATGATTCTGTGCGTAGCTGGTCTGGGTTCTGGGTTCGAGTCCTGGCGGCTTCGCAACTGTTTCTAAAACATCTCTGCTTTCCAAACCGCTCGGACCCCCGAGTTTCTCCCAACCCGCCCGCCCCCTCGGGGGTCGGAGCAATTGACGGGCAGAGATGAGTTAGAAAGAGTTGCGTTGGTTTTTTCCAATTTTTTTTTTTTCAATTTTGAAAATAAATAAAGAATAAAAGAAAAAACAAAAAAGAAAAAAGAAGAAAAGAAAAAAAGGAATATGATAATTCCAGGCAAACCGACTAGAGCAAAAGGAATACGATAATTCCAGGCAAACCGACTCATTTATTTGCAAAGTAAAGAATTGTAAAATATAACAAAAGGGCCTTCAATCGCAAATTACTTTAGGATCTGCCCCTCAACTCCTCCCGACTCCACCATAGGAAAGAAACTCTCGGAGCCGAGAGAAGCTGAGGGACAGATCCTTCAGAAATAGTTGCGAAGGCGCCAGGACTCGAACCCAAGGCCGGCTTCACGCACTGCGCAATGCGATTCACCGACCTGGACTCAACCACAGAGCCACTGGCGAGGTGAAGTTTGGAAGTTTTAATCTCCCTTAAGGGTCACAAACCTCGACGGTGACTGGTAAAGATCTGGAAAAAATGTAAGCTGTTAGTAGGCTCGAACCCGGAACACTCGGATCCAGTTACACTCACCTGGACTCGAACCACTGAGCCACTGAGTGATGTGAAGTTTGAAAGCTTGAATCTCCCTTAAGGGTCACAAACCTCGACGGTGACTGGTAAAGATCTGGAAAAAATGTAAGCTGTTAGTAGGCTCGAACCCAGAACCTCAGCGTGCAGAACACTCACGTGGACTCGAACCACTAAGCCACTGAGTGAAGTGAAGTTTGAAAGCTTGAATCTCCCTTAAGTGAGACCTCGACGGTGACTGGTAAAGATCTGGAAGAAAAATTTAAGCTGTTAGTGACGTTCGAACTCGGTCGTCTCGAGACTGGATTCTGAGTTTCCATCAGCGGAGGAGAGTGAGTCTCCGGCAACCACAGTGGACTTGAGCACGTTGTGACTCGACTTCTGCTGCACTCACTCTTAAGTGAGATTCAAGCCATTAACCTTTGCCTCACTCAGTGGCTCAGTGGTTCGAGTAACTAGTGAGTAACCACGTGAGTGTAACTGGATCCGAAGGATCCGGGTTCCAGCCTACTAGCAGCTTACATTTTTTCTCTTTCTCTTTCCAGGTCACCGACTCTTAAGGGGCTTTAAACCTTCAACCTTCACCTCACTCAGTGGCTCAGTGGTTCGAGTCCAGGTGAGTGTAACTGGATCCGAAGGTTCCGGGTTCGAGCCTACTAGCAGCTTACATTTTTTCTCTTTCTCTTTCCAGGTCACCGACTCTTAAGGGAGATTTAAACCTTCAACCTTCACCTCACTCAGTGGCTCAGTGGTTCGAGTCCAGGTGAGTGTAACTGGATCCGAAGGTTCCGGGTTCGAGCCTACTAGCAGCTTACATTTTTTCTCTTTCTCTTTCCAGGTCACCGACTCTTAAGGGAGATTTAAACCTTCAACCTTCACCTCACTCAGTGGCTCAGTGGTTCGAGTCCAGGTGAGTGTAACTGGATCCGAAGGTTCCGGGTTCGAGCCTACTAGCAGCTTACATTTTTTCTCTTTCTCTTTCCAGGTCACCGACTCTTAAGGGAGATTTAAACCTTCAACCTTCACCTCACTCAGTGGCTCAGTGGTTCGAGTCCAGGTGAGTGTAACTGGATCCGAAGGTTCCGGGTTCGAGCCTACTAGCAGCTTACATTTTTTCTCTTTCTCTTTCCAGGTCACCGACTCTTAAGGGAGATTTAAACCTTCAACCTTCACCTCACTCAGTGGCTCAGTGGTTCGAGTCCAGGTGAGTGTAACTGGATCCGAAGGTTCCGTGTTCGAGCCTACTAGCAGCTTACATTTTTTCTCTTTCTCTTTCCAGGTCACCGACTCTTAAGGGAGATTTAAACCTTCAACCTTCACCTCACTCAGTGGCTCAGTGGTTCGAGTCCAGGTGAGTATAACTGGATCCGAAGGTTCCGGGTTCGAGCCTACTAGCAGCTTACATTTTTTCTCTTTCTCTTTCCAGGTCACCGACTCTTAAGGGAGATTTAAACCTTCAACCTTCACCTCACTCAGTGGCTCAGTGGTTCGAGTCCAGGTGAGTGTAACTGGATCCGAAGGTTCCGTGTTCGAGCCTAATAGCAGCTTACATTTTTTCTCTTTCTCTTTCCAGGTCACCGACTCTTAAGGGAGATTTAAACCTTCAACCTTCACCTCACTCAGTGGCTCAGTGGTTCGAGTCCAGGTGAGTGTAACTGGATCCGAAGGTTCCGGGTTCGAGCCTACTAGCAGCTTACATTTTTTCTCTTTCTCTTTCCAGGTCACCGACTCTTAAGGGAGATTTAAACCTTCAACCTTCACCTCACTCAGTGGCTCAGTGGTTCGAGTCCAGGTGAGTGTAACTGGATCCGAAGGTTCCGGGTTCGAGCCTACTAGCAGCTTACATTTTTTCTCTTTCTCTTTCCAGGTCACCGACTCTTAAGGGAGATTTAAACCTTCAACCTTCACCTCACTCAGTGGCTCAGTGGTTCGAGTCCAGGTGAGTGTAACTGGATCCGAGGGTTCCGGGTTCGAGCCCACTAGCACCTTACATTTTTTCTCTTTCTCTTTCCAGGTCACCGACTCTTAAGGGAGATTTAAACCTTCAACCTTCACCTCACTCAGTGGCTCAGTGGTTCGAGTCCAGGTGAGTGTAACTGGATCCGAAGGTTCCGGGTTCGAGCCTACTAGCAGCTTACATTTTTTCTCTTTCTCTTTCCAGGTCAACGTTGAGGTTTGCGACTCTTAAGGGAGATTAAAGCTTACAAACTTCGAATCGCCAGTGGCTCTGTGGCTAGAGTCTGGGTCAGTGTAACGCAATGATTCTGTGCGTAGCTGGTCTGGGTTCTGGGTTCGAGTCCTGGCGGCTTCGCAACTGTTTCTAAAACATCTCTGCTTTCCAAACCGCTCGGACCCCCGAGTTTCTCCCAACCCGCCCGCCCCCTCGGGGGTCGGAGCAATTGACGGGCAGAGATGAGTTAGAAACAGTTGCGTTGGTTTTTTCCAATTTTTTTTTTTTTTCAATTTTGAAAATAAATAAAGAATAAAAGAAAAAACAAAAAAGAAAAAAGAAGAAAAGATAAAAAGGAATATGATAATTCCAGGCAAACCGACTAGAGCAAAAGGAATACGATAATTCCAGGCAAACCGACTCATTTATTTGCAAAGTAAAGAATTGTAAAATATAACAAAAGGGCCTTCAATCGCAAATTACTTTAGGATCTGCCCCTCAACTCCTCCCGACTCCACCATAGGAAAGAAACTCTCGGAGCCGAGAGAAGCTGAGGGACAGATCCTTCAGAAATAGTTGCGAAGGCGCCAGGACTCGAACCCAAGGCCGGCTTCACGCACTGCGCAATGCGATTCACCGACCTGGACTCAACCACAGAGCCACTGGCGAGGTGAAGTTTGGAAGTTTTAATCTCCCTTAAGGGTCACAAACCTCGACGGTGACTGGTAAAGATCTGGAAAAAATGTAAGCTGTTAGTAGGCTCGAACCCGGAACACTCAGATCCAGTTACACTCACCTGGACTCGAACCACTGAGCCACTGAGTGATGTGAAGTTTGAAAGCTTGAATCTCCCTTAAGGGTCACAAACCTCGACGGTGACTGGTAAAGATCTGGAAAAAATGTAAGCTGTTAGTAGGCTCGAACCCGGAACACTCGGATCCAGTTACACTCACCTGGACTCGAACCACTGAGCCACTGAGTGATGTGAAGGTTAATGGCTTGAATCTCATTTAAGAGTGAGTGCAGCAGAAGTCGAGTCACAACGTGCTCAAGTCCACTGTGGTTGCCGGAGACTCACTCTCCTCCGCTGATGGAAACTCAGAATCCAGTCTCGAGACGACCGAGTTCGAACGTCACTAACAGCTTAAATTTTTCTTCCAGATCTTTACTAGTCACCGTCGAGGTCTCACTTAAGGGAGATTCAAGCTTTCAAACTTCACCTCACTCAGTGGCTTAATGGTTCGAGTCCACGTGAGTGTTCTGCACGCTGAGGTTCTGGGTTCGAGCCTACTAACAGCTTACATTTTTTCCAGATCTTTACCAGTCACCGTCGAGGTTTGTGACCCTTAAGGGAGATTCAAGCTTTCAAACTTCACATCACTCAGTGGCTTAGTGGTTTGAGTCCAGGTGAGTGTAACTGTATCCGAGTGTTCCGGGTTCGAGCCTACTAACAGCTTACATTTTTTCCAGATCTTTACCAGTCACCGTCGAGGTTTGTGACCCTTAAGGGAGATTCAAGCTTTCAAACTTCACATCACTCAGTGGCTCAGTGGTTCGAGTCCAGGTGAGTGTAACTGGATCCGAGTGTTCCGGGTTCGAGCCTACTAACAGCTTACATTTTTTCCAGATCTTTATCAGTCACCGTCGAGGTTTGTGACCCTTAAGGGAGATTAAAACTTCCAAACTTCACCTCGCCAGTGGCTCTGTGGTTGAGTCCAGGTCGGTGAATCGCATTGCGCAGTGCGTGAAGCCGGCCTTGGGTTCGAGTCCTGGCGCCTTCGCAACTATTTCTGAAGGATCTGTCCCTCAGCTTCTCTCGGCTCCGAGAGTTTCTTTCCTATGGTGGAGTCGGGAGGAGTTGAGGGGCAGATCCTAAAGTAATTTGCGATTGAAGGCCCTTTTGTTATTTTTTACAATTCTTTACTTTGCAAATAAATGAGTCGGTTTGCCTGGAATTATCGTATTCCTTTTGCTCTAGTCGGTTTGCCTGGAATTATCATATTCCTTTTTTTCTTTTCTTCTTTTTTTCTTTTTTGTTTTTTCTGTTATTCTTTATTTATTTTCAAAATTGAAAAAAAAAAAAATTGGAAAAAACAAACGCAACTGTTTCTAACTCATCTCTGCCCGTCAATTGCTCCGACCCCCGAGGGGGCGGGCGGGTTGGGAGAAACTCGGGGGTCCGAGCGGTTTGGAAAGCAGAGATGTTTTAGAAACAGTTGCGAAGCCGCCAGGACTCGAACCCAGAACCCAGACCAGCTACGCACAGAATCATTGCGTTACACTGACCCAGACTCTAGCCACAGAGCCACTGGCGATTCGAAGTTCGTAAGCTTTAATCTCCCTTAAGAGTCGCAAACCTCAACGTTGACCTGGAAAGAGAAAGAGAAAAAATGTAAGCTGCTAGTAGGCTCGAACCCGGAACCTTCGGATCCAGTTACACTCACCTGGACTCGAACCACTGAGCCACTGAGTGAGGTGAAGGTTGAAGGTTTAAATCTCCCTTAAGAGTCGGTGACCTGGAAAGAGAAAGAGAAAAAATGTAAGCTGCTATTAGGCTCGAACACGGAACCTTCGGATCCAGTTACACTCACCTGGACTCGAACCACTGAGCCACTGAGTGAGGTGAAGGTTGAAGGTTTAAATCTCCCTTAAGAGTCGGTGACCTGGAAAGAGAAAGAGAAAAAATGTAAGCTGCTAGTAGGCTCGAACCCGGAACCTTCGGATCCAGTTACACTCACCTGGACTCGAACCACTGAGCCACTGAGTGAGGTGAAGGTTGAAGGTTTAAATCTCCCTTAAGAGTCGGTGACCTGGAAAGAGAAAGAGAAAAAATGTAAGCTGCTAGTAGGCTCGAACACGGAACCTTCGGATCCAGTTACACTCACCTGGACTCGAACCACTGAGCCACTGAGTGAGGTGAAGGTTGAAGGTTTAAATCTCCCTTAAGAGTCGGTGACCTGGAAAGAGAAAGAGAAAAAATGTAAGCTGCTAGTAGGCTCGAACCCGGAACCTTCGGATCCAGTTACACTCACCTGGACTCGAACCACTGAGCCACTGAGTGAGGTGAAGGTTGAAGGTTTAAATCTCCCTTAAGAGTCGGTGACCTGGAAAGAGAAAGAGAAAAAATGTAAGCTGCTAGTAGGCTCGAACCCGGAACCTTCGGATCCAGTTACACTCACCTGGACTCGAACCACTGAGCCACTGAGTGAGGTGAAGGTTGAAGGTTTAAATCTCCCTTAAGAGTCGGTGACCTGGAAAGAGAAAGAGAAAAAATGTAAGCTGCTAGTAGGCTCGAACCCGGAACCTTCGGATCCAGTTACACTCACCTGGACTCGAACCACTGAGCCACTGAGTGAGGTGAAGGTTGAAGGTTTAAATCTCCCTTAAGAGTCGGTGACCTGGAAAGAGAAAGAGAAAAAATGTAAGCTGCTAGTAGGCTCGAACCCGGAACCTTCGGATCCAGTTACACTCACCTGGACTCGAACCACTGAGCCACTGAGTGAGGTGAAGGTTGAAGGTTTAAAGCCCCTTAAGAGTCGGTGACCTGGAAAGAGAAAGAGAAAAAATGTAAGCTGCTAGTAGGCTGGAACCCGGATCCTTCGGATCCAGTTACACTCACGTGGTTACTCACTAGTTACTCGAACCACTGAGCCACTGAGTGAGGCAAAGGTTAATGGCTTGAATCTCACTTAAGAGTGAGTGCAGCAGAAGTCGAGTCACAACGTGCTCAAGTCCACTGTGGTTGCCGGAGACTCACTCTCCTCCGCTGATGGAAACTCAGAATCCAGTCTCGAGACGACCGAGTTCGAACGTCACTAACAGCTTAAATTTTTCTTCCAGATCTTTACCAGTCACCGTCGAGGTCTCACTTAAGGGAGATTCAAGCTTTCAAACTTCACTTCACTCAGTGGCTTAGTGGTTCGAGTCCACGTGAGTGTTCTGCACGCTGAGGTTCTGGGTTCGAGCCTACTAACAGCTTACATTTTTTCCAGATCTTTACCAGTCACCGTCGAGGTTTGTGACCCTTAAGGGAGATTCAAGCTTTCAAACTTCACATCACTCAGTGGCTCAGTGGTTCGAGTCCAGGTGAGTGTAACTGGATCCGAGTGTTCCGGGTTCGAGCCTACTAACAGCTTACATTTTTTCCAGATCTTTACCAGTCACCGTCGAGGTTTGTGACCCTTAAGGGAGATTAAAACTTCCAAACTTCACCTCGCCAGTGGCTCTGTGGTTGAGTCCAGGTCGGTGAATCGCATTGCGCAGTGCGTGAAGCCGGCCTTGGGTTCGAGTCCTGGCGCCTTCGCAACTATTTCTGAAGGATCTGTCCCTCAGCTTCTCTCGGCTCCGAGAGTTTCTTTCCTATGGTGGAGTCGGGAGGAGTTGAGGGGCAGATCCTAAAGTAATTTGCGATTGAAGGCCCTTTTGTTATATTTTACAATTCTTTACTTTGCAAATAAATGAGTCGGTTTGCCTGGAATTATCGTATTCCTTTTGCTCTAGTCGGTTTGCCTGGAATTATCATATTCCTTTTTTTCTTTTCTTCTTTTTTCTTTTTTGTTTTTTCTTTTATTCTTTATTTATTTTCAAAATTGAAAAAAAAAAAATTGGAAAAAACCAACGCAACTCTTTCTAACTCATCTCTGCCCGTCAATTGCTCCGACCCCCGAGGGGGCGGGCGGGTTGGGAGAAACTCGGGGGTCCGAGCGGTTTGGAAAGCAGAGATGTTTTAGAAACAGTTGCGAAGCCGCCAGGACTCGAACCCAGAACCCAGACCAGCTACGCACAGAATCATTGCGTTACACTGACCCAGACTCTAGCCACAGAGCCACTGGCGATTCGAAGTTCGTAAGCTTTAATCTCCCTTAAGAGTCGCAAACCTCAACGTTGACCTGGAAAGAGAAAGAGAAAAAATGTAAGCTGCTAGTAGGCTCGAACACGGAACCTTCGGATCCAGTTACACTCACCTGGACTCGAACCACTGAGCCACTGAGTGAGGTGAAGGTTGAAGGTTTAAATCTCCCTTAAGAGTCGGTGACCTGGAAAGAGAAAGAGAAAAAATGTAAGCTGCTATTAGGCTCGAACACGGAACCTTCGGATCCAGTTACACTCACCTGGACTCGAACCACTGAGCCACTGAGTGAGGTGAAGGTTGAAGGTTTAAATCTCCCTTAAGAGTCGGTGACCTGGAAAGAGAAAGAGAAAAAATTGGAAGCTGTGAGTGAGGATCGAACCCTGGAACCTAAGGCTCTAGTTACACTCATCTGGACTCGAACCACTGAGCCACTGAGTGAGGTGAAGTTTGAAGGTTTAAATCTCCCTTAAGGGTCCCAAACCTCGACGGTGACTGTTAAAGAAACAGAAAAAACGTAAGCTGCTATGCTCAGAGAACCGAACCAGCAACCTTAACAACGAGACACGAAGACGCAGACCACTAGACCAAGCAACCACGGTGTGGGTTGGAACTTCGAAAGTTGTCCATTAGACGCTGCTGATCACTGGCGAAGGCGAGGTTCTTGTATCCGTTCCAAAGCTTCAAACAGCATCGCCACCAACGGCTGAGGTTGTTAAAGCCTCACCACGTTGACGATCTCTGCGTAGCTGCCTGTGTTCGATTCCTGGGCTCAGCGATTCTATTTTCTAAATTCACGCTCAATATTTTCTACTTAAAGTGGAGGTTTGCAACTCTTATAGACGAATTAAACGGCACAACTTTGTCTCGTTCCCGTGGCTCAGATGGTTAGAGCATGGATTGGTGTAACGCAATGAAACTGTGCGTAGCTGGTCTGGGTTCGAATCCAATTAAAACCTTCCTCTCTGTCCAAAATGCCATACCATAGCCTATTTCCTAAATCCCTCTGAATCCTTCGGAGCAGATAGGTAGGTAGAAAGAGAGAAGGAGAAAAAAAGGGAGGGGGAGAGAAGAAAGGGGGAGAGAGAAGGGGGGAGAGAGAAGGGGGGAGAGAGAAGGGGGGAGAGAGAAGGGGGAGAGAGAAGGGGGGAGAGAGAAGGGGGGGGGGAGAGAAGGGGGGAGAGAGAAGGGGGGAGAGAAGGGGGGAGAGAGAAGGGGGGGAGAGAGAGAGTCGGCGACAATGGGAAAAAATATATAGTACTGCCAATTTCCCTTCCAAAAAGGAATTGCAATGGTTAGTCCGTTGTAAATCCTCTGCTCACCCTGAATTACAGTGGTCGCTCCATTGTAATTCAAACCAATTCTCCTTCTCTCTCCCAATTCCTCAAAACATTGAAATTTCTCTGTTTCCGTACTTTAAAAAATCCTTTTTTTTCTATTACCTCGGGAAGAAGCCTGATCTTGTGCACTACGTCATTGTCCTGCGGCTAGTATCGAGACTTTATCAGATATTACGTGGTGGTTATCATCACCTCCTCACTTCTTTAATTTTCCTTTTCCTCTGACACTTTAACCTTTTAGGAGGCTGCCCCGGACACTGAGTATCCGGGTCAGGCGACAGATGAAGAGCTAAGGCGAAGGTGCAACAACTTATAAACAGTAATTGTTATTTCTTACCCACATACAATTTGACGTCACATGTTCATTTATTTTATTCAAATCTATTTGCAACACAAATGGCAACACTGTATCAGATACAAGAATAATGATAAGCGTCTTACAACAACCACGAACGTATGTAGGAGAACCTTGCAGCAAACTGTGCGCCTTCTAGACTATGGCTTGGCACTTTAAATTCAAAGATAAATATAAATAATCTTTTAATTCTCTTTGCACTGACGTGACATTATCTGTGCTTTCATCATTCATTCTTGCAGTCATCATTCAGCTGTATTTTTTTCCATCATTTTTATCTTCTATGCACTTCCCTTTACACCTTCCGTTCCGCCTCCATTTAATGCTCCCTAAATATTCCTACATTCCTCTTCTTTCCCATTAAGCGTTTTTTTACTCTTGTTAACCTTATTTGAAACTTTCCCTTTCCTCTTTTTTTAAAGCTAATTAAATACCTAATTACAATTCTTTACCTTTAAACCTTATTTAACTACCATTAACCTTATTTTCCCCATCTATTTACTCTGATTTTAAAGTTCACTTAATACCTACATTACACTTCCTTACGTTTAAACCTTATTTTATACCATCCAATTCCACTCCCTTTAAAGCTAATAAGTTACATTCATTACACTTCCTTACCATTAAATCTTATTTTATACCTTCCATTTCCAAATTCGTTTAAAGCTTATTAAATTTAAATACCTTTATTATACTTCTTTACCTTGTGAATTTTATACCTTCCATTTTGACTCCTTTTAAAGCTAATTATATACTTCTATTACACTTTAAACTTCAGTTTATACTTTCCATTTCCACTCCTATTAAAGCTTATTACTTCCCTTTATTATACTTATTTACCTCTTAACCTTGTTTTACTATTAATAACTTTTTTTCGCTTTCCATTTCCACTCCTTTTAGGGATTATTAAATATTTTGGTTACACTTCTTAAACTATAAACCTTGTTTTATACCTTCCATTTCCTCTCATTTGAAGTTCACTTAATACCTTCATTACACTTCTTTACCATTAAACCTTCTTTTACTCTCGTTAACTATATTTTTTTCCCTTCCATTTCATATCCTTTTATAGCTCATTATATATCTTCATTACACTTTTTACCTTTTAACCATATTTTACACTCTTGCTCCTTATATAACACCTTTACATTTTTTTACCTTTCGTTAACTATTTTACCTTAAATATTAAAAATATTTTTGCTTTGAAGCATGTGTAGCTTTTTACATTTGTATGTTTCATTCTGCACCAGTTATTTATTTTCTATGTTATACCTTTACGCTATATTTTGCATTTTACACTCAATTTGTTATACCTTTCATGTTCTTAAGTTTTTAGTCTTGTTTTCGTATTTTGTTTAACACTTTCTACAAGCTGTAAATTATTTCACCTTCTGTTTAACTTTTACAACAGCTTCGGCTATTCAATTCAATTCTTATTTTAGCTCATTTTTGACCATTAAACCTTATGTTCTACTTCCTTTACCTTTCAACTTCTCACACTAATTGATAACACGTTAATCTATTACTTTTAACTCTTAAATTCTGCCCCGTGTAGAGAGTGTCCGGCGCTTTCTTCTTCCTCTCCTCATGCAGGGCGATGTTGCCGCGTCTCCGTGGAGCTGTGGAGCAAGGGTTGGGAGAGGGAGCACGAAGGAGGTTGTCTCGTTATTTTACAATTAGCCAAAGAATTTATCTTCTCGAAGGAGTCTTCCATGACGTAGCCGCAGAGTCCCTGTCATGGCGGGCAGGCAACGGGTGCAGCGACCTACACACGCTGGATTCACCTCCCAGGAGGAGAATGTCCTCAGGTGTCGCCGTCCTGGGTCTGCACTGGACGATGCAATAGCAGGAGAACACGCGACTGTGGCAGGTAGTGACGCTGCTGCCGCCTTGGGGGTTTCCTAACGTCGCGTCCGCGACAGGGCGCTGGTGTGGGCGGGGGCTGATGGACGTCGTTGACAGACCTCGCTGGTCCAGGATCACGGACAACATGTTTGGCTTCCTGGTCGTCCTCCAGCAGCAGCGACGTGTAACGGGAGGTTCAGCCTCCGTCTCTCCTCTGCTGTGAAGGACAACTTGCAGTACCTGCAGCACGCCGTTAGTTGTCTGTAGTAAGTGGCGCTCTCCTTGATGCCGACACCGCGTTTTCAGTCACCTCGACACTCATTCACGCCAGGGGCCTGCTGCTCCTCTCCTCCTTCCTCTCCTGCGCCCACTGCTTTTCTTCAGGTGTAAGAAGGAAATAGGAATTAAATATATATAAATTGCTACGCCAATAAGTAAATAAAAATCAATAAATAAGGGGAAAGACGATGCTTACGCGGAGTTGCCGGTTTTAAGCAGAACTCTGATGGACAACGTTGGAAATCCCCAAAAGCTACAATCAGTCCACACGCTGTCGTTGAAGTCATTCTCCACGTGTTCGTAGTTGGGCCAGCGGCAGACGCTGAGGAATGAGCGAATAAATTAGGATTATGGGAGAAACTGGGCGACTTTATGAACAGACTGCAAAATACGAATGAAATCTGGATAAATTTTAAGCTAGTACCGCAGAAACTAATAAAACGAAATAACGACCCCCGAAAATTTAATTCGAAGCCGTGAAACAACTGAAGAGAAAAGTCAGACGAGCGCACTCGAGGACTGGCTGCGGACACTTGCAGCAAATATCAGAATTCTTAGTTAAGGCAAAGGAAACAAGGCAGAAGAATTGTTCCTTCGTAAGATTCTAGGGAGTCAAGTGTGAGACTAACGTAACTTTAGATAAGAAAAAGGCAAATACATCATAGGAGTATTTCAATTTCTGTGGTTAACAAAATTACGGTAAAAAAACTCTTGAATTGGTAAACGTCTGAGGCAACGCAAAGGAGAATTACCAAAATAATAAAAACAAAGAAATTCGCGTGGTCCAGAAGAAAAATTTGTGAGGAAGAAAAAATTATTCCAAATCAATCGCCGTAAACGGAGCAGCGATCCTGTTTCCTTACCTCGTGGGTTATTTACAAAATAAAAAATGTTTTATTTACGTATAGAGGAGGACCGCCTAACAATATAACACACGAATACGTAGGAATCAATGCCCATTAAGTCAGTAACGAGACAAAATACTTTAAAAACTCGGTTATTAATATTAAGATTAAGATTAAGAGACAAACGCCAAAGATGTAGCAGGTGAGAAAATGGAATTGAAGGAAGCAACAATAAGGAAAAACATTAATTGAAGAAACCGTAATAGGAAAAGGAGTCGAAACAAACATAAATCGTTTATTTATTCTGTAACTTGTTTATATTTTTTTAAGGAAATAAATTACAATAAAAATAAGATACCACCATTTAAATAATAAAACTACAGTAACAAGTGTGAAAAACAATAAAAATTTACAACAGTAAGACAAAAGCCAAGATATATCACACGTTGTAAAGTACAAAACCAAAGGAAATCTTAAATTACTAACAAACACGATAAAATACGAGAAAGAAAATCAAATAAACAGCGCAGTAATTTATGTATTAAAATCAAGAAACCGAAAAATTAGATTTTCTTCCCAAGTTGTCAGGACTATTGTTTAATTTCAATTGTTGCGTGGAAGGAGGTTGACCACAGATGTAGCGCAAAACCAAAGTGCAACTGTGATACACTTCCCAGGGAACCCCACAAGTGATTCCAGATGGCGCGGCTCAGTTGTCTTCACGTAGACTCACTCCCGAGGATTCCAGCGGAGTTTCTCCTGCGACTCTGCATTAGTCTCCAGTGGTTGGCTTCCAAAACTCTGAAAGCTGCGGCGATGAAATAAACTTGATAAACTATGGAATGAAGCTTTCGTAGTCCACCGTAGTTGCAAAGTCGTACCAGGATGCTGCCTCAAGATGGTCAGGAAACTCGCGTCGGCAGAATCTCTTGCAACAGAAAGTCGAACAATCAAAACAGCGCCATTCTTAAATAAGTAACCCGTACAGAGATTATTCGCCAAGTACCAAAAGGACCACAAGGAAAATTAAATAATAAACACTAAAATATGTAAATGAAAATTAATATTAAAAGTTGAATCTCCCAATGCAACGGACCAATTCTAAAACCGACTCTGGACTCCCAACGGCCAAGGAAGCTTTAAAAAGAAAAGGGTAGAAACTGTAATAAAACCGTAACACGTTTACAACATTTCAACAAAGAAAAGTAAAGTGAACATAAATCATTAAAGATTCACTAAAATTCCTTTAAAAAATACACAACGACCAATGGAAAAATTAGGTTCAAATAAAATAAGCCAATACTTTACGTAATTTATGAAGAAAATTAGAAACCACAAATCCCCATGCTTTAAGGCAGAAATCAAATTTCAAAGAAACTTTCAACAATACCTGCCATGCAAAGTTCGCAACTGCTGCTGTATTTAGTCCTTGCCTTGCCTTAAGATGTTTTCCACGATCAGTGATGGACCCCGGAGAACAGGAAAATACAAGTCGAAAGACCCTGAAAAAAAATAGAGGTGTCGTGTTCACATCGTAACAAAAGTCCAAAATAATATAGTTGCAACTTCAGCTATGAAATCATAACATTTCGAACAAACTGCGTCAAACACGAACCTGAAGAATCGGCACAAGAACTATTCATGGCCTCCTTTGGCGTTCCTTTTCAGACCAGGGCAAGCTAGGGACAAATGCGAAGAGTCTTCCAAGGTCTATTGACATCCGAAAACCCTCGTCTTTGGAGAAGTCGAGGTGCTCGAAACAAATGGGGGAAAAAAAACCTAATTGGATATGAAAATAAACGTAGTCAAGTCAACTTTACAGAGGGTTAAAAATTACATTCACCCACCATCAAATTCTATCACACTTGCAAGACATTTGAAACACAACCAAATGATCAAAATATTTAAGCAAAATCAAAATATTTAATTAACATTTCATTAATTCAAGTTAGCTCGAAACCACTTTAGGTGTAAATTTTTAATAAAAAAAACATTTCATTATAATTGAAAGAGACGTGTTGAAGATTAATGTCAAAGTTTAGACTTCCACAAACATTTCGGCCGCAATGTCCGTAAAAATCTCACCTTTGAAAACTTATTGTCACGTAGCTTGCGACTCGAATTCACACTTCATGAAAACATTGCACCTGAAGAGGTTTCAAAACGCAGCGAAGAACAAACCTAGCGCACAAAACTTTTTAAACCAATCCGAAATAAATACCGAATACAGAACAGAGTCGCGCCACAGTGGTCAATGGAATAAACAGCCTATTTTAAGAGAAAAAAGCGATTGAGAAATGTTCCTCTCGTGTCCAACAAACCCCGAAAAATTTAAGTAATATTTCAATGAAGGAAAAGATAAATAATAACTTAACTTCGTTCAATAAAAATAAGCGTCGAATAATAAGAAAGATACGGAGTATTACTGCGAATGCCAAAAGTGTACATCTTAATATGAATCTCTTAACATAATCATTGCAGTCAATTACATTAGTCAGATTCCGGCGAGACGATTCCTGTCCATGACGTCAGTGGCCTGCACCTCGGGTCTAAACAGAAAATAAATAATTAGGGTCATGTTTGAAACAAGTCACTTCGTAGTTCCATCTACTGGAGTTGTTTATCACTTACCCATACAAAGATCAGCTTCCAGAGTGTCTCCGAGTGCCTCGGGTCCCCAGTAGGTCGACCTCTGCTTCTTAGCGGAATACAAGTGGTCGTCTGGGCCAAAGGAACTGCACTTAATCAGGCCGAACAGGAGGCAGGATTTTTGTCCAAGTCTAGAATAAAAATCAGTATCTTAGGAAAATCCAAACCACAGTACGTAAATTTCGAAAAAATGCAGCAGCGAACAAATTATTCTAAAAAGTCATCGAAAATAATTTATGCTCAATCCCTTGAATAGAGAATTGCAGACACTAAGGCGAGGAGTCTATAAAATTAGCAGTTCTGGAAAAGGTTCTGAATAGTTCCAACGTGACCAGTGAAAATTTGCCCACAGCAGAAAGCTTTAAAATGTCAACAAGGGAATGAACTTCATGATTACGTAGACTGGGCAATATTGAAATGTTCCTATTGAGATCAATCGTACACAAATAGTCGACAAAGGCTGCTAAATCAAGAAACCCAAATTTAAACTACACTCTGAAAGCTACATATACAAGCAAAATAATAACCCTTCATATGCAAATTGAAATGGCGTAGAATTATTTAAGATCAAAATCTGGAAGACTGAGCCTTTGGGGACAAATTAAATAATAAATCTGCCGGACAAATTCGTAAGTTGATGGAAAAATATAAGAATATATTTGTGTAATGATCATTTCAGGATCAAAGGAGCGTTCGAAAACAGACTCAACAGCAGGAACCAAGCAAAAGCAGACAAATTTTTATTAATGGTCTTAAAAAAAGCAGCACTAATTTGGAAAGTAGTTGCAAAATACAGAATAGAACACGTCAGAAATCCAGTTATTTAAGAAAATTACAAACTCTACACAAATAAATTAGTTTGAAACGCGGCTTCCAGCAACTCGACATCAGAGTCTTCGATAAATGAAAGTGGCTCCTCAGGGACAAAGCAAAGGAGATTGAACAACTCTTGCTAGAACACAAACCCTGTCTTTTACAAACGTTCGTCCACAGCGTCAAGTTACTGTGTGAAATTTCATTGGCAGGAAGTCACCAATTATAATTAGCCAAAACATCCACCAAACAATTTAAAAATTTCAGAAAACTTCCTTTATTCAAACTAGTAACAATGTCCGACGTTTATTTGTTTCATGAACCCATTGCGAACAAGAAAGATTTACATTAGTAACCCGGAAAAATTGAGGTAATATATTTACGCGATGTTGACAATATTACTAGCAATTTGTGTACTTCTGATGAAGGAATTAAAATTTGAGCCAACAACACACAAACATCGAAAACTGACGGCGTAGGCGGAAGTTCTTATGACTAACATCAAATAAAGCAACTAACAAATTAAAAATGGTTTAAAGCTAATATTTTAAAATAGGGGTCCCAATTAAATTAATTACCGGGCCTCACTACACGAACATGCAATCGAAAATTTACGGCATTCAAATTCATTTACAGAGGAGAAAGCAAAATTTATTTGAACGTTCACCAAGAGATGGGGAACTCCCACGAGAGGACTGCAAATTCACGAATTAGAGCCAAGTTAATGAATTTAAATCATCAGTATTGAACTTAATCAATTAAATCCTCAAGACTGAAATGAGTAGAATATTACAATTTGAGAGATTTTCACTCCAGAAAAATACAATCAAGTAGGTAACTGTATAAAGACTCAATTCTTACCTTCTCAAATCAAACTCCATAACGAGAGTCCTTTTAAGGTTTCCTCGCGATGAACTGTCCAAAAATCAACAATTCGGAAATAAGGTCACTAATTAGCAGAAACTGAATGACTCCAGAAGTCGGGACCGGAAGAGTTTGAATTGGCTGAAAAATAAATTTATTTTGTTATCAGTGAAACGACGCTTGCATAAAATCAAATTTAAAATAAATTATTTCCCGATAAAAATTCGAAGGTTTCAGCTGACAACGTAATAAAACATTTACTTCAGGATTAAAATTCAAATTATAAAGGAAATTTAAAAGATAATTTTTGGTAACACGAGAAACACAATATACGATCCTCGGTGACGTTTTCGTTTCTCATCAGATTGAAACCAAGTTTCAGGTCCTTGTACACGTTGCCTACGAATTGCAGTTGGAAACTAAGCGAGTCACGCATAATGTCCAAACTGTCGGACAGTACGAGCGTTTTGTAGGCGGCGGTAAAATCGTTGGATTGTTATAATAATTAAGGATTGTAATTATAAGAATTAAAATTTGAGGTTTCAACAATCAAACCTATTCTGATTATTTCTCTGTACAGGCGGAAGTTCGTATGACACACAAATTAAAAAAACTATCCAACAAAATAGAATGGTTTAAACCTTCCATTTCAAAATAGGTGTATAAATTGAATTAATAAATCGTAAGGACCACAAGAGTCAAAATTTGCTGAAAAAGAAAGGCGTTTGAATTTCTGCTGCAAGGTTGCCTGCCTGACAGACGCGGAGATTTTGGGGGGGTTAAAATTTAGGAATCACTAGTATCAAAAAATCGAAAAAAAATTAAATTAAAATTACCTACTTCAAGATTCCCCATATTATTAATAGTCTAGAGATGTGGTTCGAATGAGAAGAATTATCAGAGGTTGCTGGTTGATGCACGTGGATGAACTCACGTACAGGGCATTAAGGAAAGCCTACAACGAATTAATGCAATTAAAATAGAGTTTTAAAGAGGAAGGGGGGTTAAAAATTAATTTCTAAAATAGCCCTGAACTAATGACGAATATAATCCAAGTGTTTACCGAGAATCAGGCCACAATTTAAACAAATACAAGGTCAATTATTTATAAACACAGAAGAAAAACATTGGAATAAAAAAAAATTTTATATAATTTTTCTTTAGACATGAGAAACAAAATAGAGACTTCTGCAGTAAGCAACAACAGTCACGAAAGAGGTAAAGCGTTTATGGTGACAAAGACTAGAAACATTCCCAAGTGCTAATAAATAATAAAGGCAGGACAAGAAGTGCTGGAACAGCGAAGTTGGTACCAAATAATTTAAAATTTACGAAACAACGAGTAAGAAAGGAGTCAATTAAGGCAGCATAAACCCTGAAGTGTTAAAATATTTGGTCTTCCATATTGTTACAGAATTCCTGACGATAACAACATTGTGATTGTTCCTAAACTTTGTTTGGATGCTTGAAGGCGAGTCAGTGCTGGTGGGAGCCTCCATATGACTGGAAAGTTTGGTTAGAATAAATGGCAGGCGTCAATGAAACCATCAAGGAAAAATAAATCCGGATAAATGTCAGCCTTTCCTGTTGGAGCAACACAATAGACGGTTAAAAGATTGCGTGGTGGTTAAGAAGCAGGTCAGGAATTTCTTAAAAGAAACGCAATCGTGTGTTTGGCTAACGATAGAAAGTGTGAGGTTTACCTCATATTTAAAGTCAACTTCGACATTCAGAGACGGAAAAATTCTTCAAATATTCTGGAGAAATTAACCTATTTTTCCAAGAGAAACTCAACCCTCATGCTGGCCGGCACAGCACAAGAGATGCGAGTCTCCTGAAGAAGTAGGCCAAAGCCTACAGAGTATTCGGAGAATTTCCCCTGTCCTGACTGGTGAAGCTGAACTTCATTTACAAAAAAACACTCAACGTTTCCCCACTTACTTTTTGTTACAAAATATTTATTGTGTACATTCCTCATCGTGATGTGGAGGTTTGTGCACTATATGAAGAAAGATTGAACCTAGTGTCAAAGATGTTGTGACTATCAAGGGCCTGATAGAGGGACGAATTGAGAAAATGGAGAACGAAGAGATTGAATTTGTGGTATTCAGTAGACGAGAAGTAGAGGAATAATAGTTTAGGTTCAAAAAACCCAACACAAGTAAAAGGAAACACATTGAGGAATAACTGAGAAAGTGATTAAGTGAAAGGGAAATAGAAAGCCAGGAGAAAATTGTTAACAGACACAAATGAATGGGTGGAGAATTTTGCTTAAATCCTTATAAATTTTAAAGATCTAGACAAAGTGGAACAATAAATGGTGGGAGGAAAATAAATTAATACATAGACTTGCTAAGAAACAGAAAATAAATTAACTGAAGAATAGATATTGACATGTTGCCTGAATAAATAAATATCTATTGTGAGAGAATGACTGTGTGTCGTAGAGGATAATCCATCCTTATGTGGGCCACAATTGTAAATTAGCAAAGTTTTATTGTTGGTATCCCTGTCAGGGGTCTTATAGATTTCACCATCTAAACCACCTTGTACGTAGGCAACCAAACGTACAAATGCAACTTGGGATTCCTGCACAATAGGCATATCGAAACGAGGCTAATGTAATATAATGTGTAGTTAGGAACAGAGCAGAAAATTAATGCTGAAAATATTACAAAAACAACTCTGTTCCTGTTAACTGAGTAGTGTGTGACATAGAGGTGTAGTTACACAGGAAGTCAGTGGATGGTGGTTTTTACTTATCATGAAACTAAATATAAACAATTTAATTTCAATCCACTGTCACTTGAGTGACTCATTTCAATTAGGTTGAGAAGAATAGAAAAACTCACTACGTCAATATCGTTGTCCTCAGGAGTGATAATTACATTAATACCATGGACGACAAATGAAAAAGTTGCTTTTCCAGACAATTAAATCATGAATATATGAAAATGAAAGCAAATAATATATTAAAGGTTGATGATGTGATACGTTGGTCAACGTGCATCTTTACATGTCAATAGCAGAGATGACAGTTTTAATATAAATCATAACGTGACCTACAAAATCTACTCCTGCGTTACTTCTCCATGAGACGGTCTAATCATCAAAGGCGAATTTCCTCCACGTAACCTCCTGGAACGATTCTTTTTGTAAAGCCGCCAGTAAGGACATCAGCCGCCATGTAACACAATTCAAGAAACAATTAGTAACTTTTTGGGTTCTCAGAAGAATCGATAATTTATTAAGTTTTGTTACATCAATAAATAAAGATCTCAACTAACCTTTGAATGAAAATTTCCTTACACTACTTTGAAATGTTTGATGACGTCGTTGCAGGAAAATAACCAAGGACACGTCGCAGGCTCAGAAACGGTTCACAGGCTTAAACAAGAAATCAAGAAAAACCAATTACTTGAGAACTAAAACATTGCGAAGGTAACACGAAGGTTTGGATCAAGTCTGACCTTAGAAAATTGCCTCCAATTCCATGTAAGCATTTTTAATCAACACTCATCAATCTTCCTCATCAAGTACTGACCAAAAATATCCTCTGTTTCCTAAAACAAAGTGAAAAATTTTGAATCTGAATTCAGATTGACAGAAATGAGAATAAAAAGTTCCTTCTTTCGGCATCACCTCAAGGACGCTTCACCCCCTAGAGGACGTTATCTGGAACACACACACATTAAACTTAATGTCAAGTGTAAAAAATGAAATTAATTAAAAAGTGAACAGTGTGAATTACCTCACATACACACACAGAAATTATAAGTAATCTAAATCAAGACTTGTTCTATTAGAATAAAATAAAACTAAAGACCCTAAATAAAAAATTACTGATCACGCAAACATAAAATAAAAATAATAACAGATTTTAAAGTAACGAGCAGAGAAATAATAAAGTCCTGTAGCCGCTGTGAAGTCCAAATCGCTGGATTGAGACCAAAGAAGAAACAGTCGTAGAGCTCACACGTGGTACCCTCGTAGTCCGTAGAAGGCAGAATGTCTACAAGCTTGCAAGGGAAGCAGCCTCCTTACAGTCTCACACATGAAGACATGAGTGCGGTTGGAGGAAAATCCACTCTCTTTGGACGATAGCAAGAAAACTCAACATAAACGATGCGACCTCGACGAGAATATAATCTAGTACATCAGGGCGCCGCTCCTTCAACGTAACGACCGACGAGGAATACGTTTAACATATTCCGAAGTTAAGCCAAAAAGCATCCTGGAACATTACGTTCTTTATGGAAAAGCCAAGACGATCCATTTTCCCTTCGTCAGCTGCCGATCCCAGATAATCAGTAAAGATTTGGGAGTTATTGGCCGCAGCCTTGACCATAGATGCTGATGGCGTCGTAGTAGTTGCTGGTTGACAAGAAGGAACATTGTAGAACGTTGCTGCCGGAGATGCCACGACGATCCTTCTCTTCATCGGCGATTGTTCGTCCCTCCAGATATTACAAATTATTGAAAAGACGAAGCGTCTCTTAACCACACCCATTTGGAATATTCATTCGATAATCGGCGATTTACTGAAACTTTCAACTATGTAAAAATTGAAATACATTGAAAGATGGAGGTAACTCTGGGCTTCTATGAATCATATCTTCAGACATGCCTTGTTGTAAATTTTTTTAACTTGTACCGAAGATACTTGAAAAGTAAAAAGTTAAAAACAATGGGAGAAATTTAATTAAATAATAATCAGGCATTGCTGAAAGATGAGAAAAAAAGAGTAATTGATGGAAATTTTAATAGAGAATCCACAACTATTTTATAGTGAAATGGGAGTTATTAAGGCAGCATAAACCCTGAAGTGTTAAAATATTTGATATTGCATATTGTCACAGAATTCCTGACGATAACGACATTGTGATTGTTCCTAAGACGGCAGCAACTCTGTTTGGATGCTTGAAGGTTAATATCAGGCGAGTCAGTGCTCGTGAGTGCCTTCATATGACTGGAAAATTTGGTTAAATGGTTTAATTAGAATAAATGGTAGGGGTCCATGGACCTAACAAAGGAAAAATAATCCACAAAAATGGCAGCCTTTCCTGTTGGACAACACAATAGACGGTTAAGAGATTGCGTGATGGTTCAGAAGCAGGTCAGGAATTTTCAAAAAGAAACGCAATCGTGTGTTTGGCTAACGATAGAATGTGTGAGGTTTACCTCATATTTAAGGTCAACTTCGACATTCAGAGACGGGAAAATCCTTCAAATATTCTGGAGAAATTAACCTATTTTTCCAAGAGAAACTCTACCCTCATGCTGGCCGGCACAGCACAAGAGATGCGAGTCTCCTGAAGAAATAGGCCAAAGCCTACAGAGTATTTGGAGAATTTCCCCCGTCCTGAATGGTGAAGCTGAACTTCATTTACAAAAAACACTCCACGTTTTCGCCTTCCTTTTTGTTACCAAATATTTATTGTGTATATTCCTTATCCCGGTGTGGAGGTTTGTGGACTATATGAAGAAAGATTGAACCTAGTGTCAAAGATGTTGCGACTCTCAAGGGCCTGATAGAGCCACTAATTGAGTAAATGGACAACTAAGAGATTGAATTTGTGGTATTCAGTAGACGAGAAGGATATGAATAATAGTTCAGGGTCGAAAAATCCAACCGGAGAAAAGGGAAACACCTTAAAGGAATAACTGAGTAACAGATTAAGTGATAGAGAAATAGAAAGCCATGAGCAAATTGTTAACAAACATAAATGAATGGGTGGAGAATTTTGCTTAATTTCTTATCAATTTTTTAGATCTAGACAAAGTGGAACAATAAATGGTGGGAGATAAATAATTTAATACATTGACTTGCTAAGAAACAGGAAATAAATTAACTGAAGAATAGATATTGACATGTTGCCTGAATAAATAAATATCTATTGTGAGAGAATGAATGTGTGACGTAGAGGATATTACATCCTTATGTGGGCCACAATTGTAAATTGGCAAAGTTTTATTGTTTGTATCCGTCATTCAGGGGTCTTATAGATTTCACCATCTAAACCACCTTGTACGTAGGCAACTAATCGTACAAGTGCAACTTGGGATGCCTGCACAACAGGCGCATAGAAGCGAGGCTAATGTAATATAATGTGTAGGTAGGAACAGGGCAGAAAATAATGCTGAAAATATTACAAAAACAACTCTGTTCCTGTTAACTGAGTAGTGTGTGACATAGAGGTGTAGTTACACAGGAAGTCAGTGGATGGTGGTTTTTTACTTATCATGAAACAAAAAATAAACAATTTAATTTCAATCCACTGTCACTTGAGCGATTCATTTCAATTAGGCTGAGAAGAATAGAAAAACTCACTTCGTCATGTTCGTTGTCCTCAGGAGTGATATTTACATTAATACCAGATACGGCTAATGAACAAGTTGGTTTTCCACACAATTAAATCATGAATATATGAAAACAAAAGCAAATAAATTAAATTAAATGATCATCTTAGACATTGAACAACGTGTATCTTTGCACGTCAATACCAGAGATTTCATTTTTAACATAAAGTATAATTTTACGTAGTCACCTACAAAATGTAATACTGCATCACTCCTCCATGAGACGGTCTCATCATCAAAGGCTAATTTCATCCATGTCGACCTTCTGGAATGTTTCTATTATGTAGAGCCGCCAGTAAGGACATCAGCCGCCATGTAACACAATTCAAGAAACAATTTGTAACTTTTTGGGTACTCAGAAGAAACGTGAATTTATTAAGTTTTGGTACATCAATAAATAAAGATCTGAACTAACCTTTGAATGAAAATTTCCATACACTACTTTGAAATGTTTGATGACGTCGTTGCAGGAAAATAACCAAGCACACGTCGCAGGCTCAGAAACGGTTCACAGGCTTCAACAAGAAATCAAGAAAAACCAATTACTTGAGAACTAAAGCATTGAGAAGGTAACACGAAGGTTTGGATCAAGTCTGACCTTAGAAAATCGCCTCCAATTCCATGTAAGCGTTTTTAATCAACACTCATCATCTTCCTAATCAAATACTGACAAAAAAGTCCTCTGTTTCCTAAAACAAACTGAAAAATTTTGAACCTTAATTCAGATTGACAGAAATGAGAACAAAAAGTTCCTTCTTTCGGCATCTCCTCAAGGACGCTTCACTTCCTACAGGAAGTTATCTGGAACACACACAAATTCATCTAAATGTTAAGTGTTAAAAATGAAATAATTAAACAGTGAACAGTGTGAATTACCTCACATACACACACAGAAATTATAAATAATCTAAATAAAGAATTGTTCTATTAGAATAAAATAAAACTAAAGACCCTAAATAACCAATTACTGATAACACACAAACAAAATAAAAACAATAACAGATTTTAAAGTCACGAGCAATGTAATAATAAAAGTCCTGTAGCCGTTGTGAAGTCCAAATCGCTGGATTGAGCCCAAAGAAGAGACAGTCGTAGAGCTCACACGTGGTTCCCTCGTAGTCCGTAGAAGGCAGAATGTCTACAAGCTTGCAAGGGAAGCAGCCTCCTTACAGTCTCACACATGAAGACATGAGTGCGGTTGGAGGAAGATCAACTCCCCTCGGGCGAAAGCAAGAAAACTCAACATAAACGATGCGACCTCGACGAGAATAAAATCAAGTAATTCAAGGCGCCGCTCCTTCAACGTAACGACCGACGAGGAATACGTTTGACATATTCCGAAGTTAAGCCAAAAAGCATCCTGGAACATTACGTTCTTTATGGAAAAGCCAAGACGATCCATTTTTCCTACGTCAGCTGCCGATTCCAGATAATCAGTAAAGATTTGGGAGTTATTGGCCGCAGCCTTGACCGTAGATGATGATGGCTTCGTAGTAGTTGCTGGTAGACAAAAAGGAACATTGTAGAACGTTGCTGCCGGAGATGTCACGACGTTCTTTATCTTCATCGGCGATTCTTCGACCCTCCAGATATTAGACATGTAAAAAAAGTAGGAGCGTCTCTTAACCAAACCCATTTGGAATATTCATTCGAAAATCGGCGATTTACTGAAACTTTCAACTATGTAAAAATTGAAATACATTGAAATATGGAGGTAACTCTGGGCTTCTATGAATCATTTCTTCAAACATGCCTTGTGTTAAATTTTTTTAACTTGTGCCGAAGAAACATGAAAAGTAAAAAGTTAAAAACAATGGGAGAAATTTAATTAAATAATAAATAATGAGGCATTGTTTAAAGATGAGAAAAAAATAGTAATTGATGGAAATTTTGATAGAGAATCCACAACTGTTTTATAGTGAAAAGGGAGTTTTTAAGGCAGCATAAAGCCCGAAGTGTTATAATAACTGGTCTTCCATATTGTTACAGATTTCCTGACGATAACATTGTGATTGTTCCTAAGACGGCAGCAACTCTGTTTGGATGCTTGAAGGTTAATATCAGGCGAGTCAGTGCTCGTGAGTGCCTTCATATGACTGGAAAGTTTGGTTAAATGGTTTAATTAGAATAAATGGTAGGGGTCCATGGACCTAACAAAGGAAAAATAATCCAGAAAAATGGCAGCCTTTCCTGTTGGAGCAACAGAATAGACGGTTAAGAGATTGCGTGGAGGTTCAGAAGCAGGTCAGGAATTTCCAAAAAGAAACGCAATCGTGTTTTTGGCTAACGATAGAATGTGTGAGGTTTACCTCATATTTAAGGTCAACTTCGACATACAGAGACGGGTAAAATCCTTCTAATATTCTGGAGAAATTAACCTATTTTTCCAGGAGAAACTCAACCCTCATGCTGGCCGACACAGCACAAGAGATGCCAGTCTCCTGAAGAAATAGGCCAAAGCCTACAGAGTATTTGGAGAATTTCTCCTGTCCTGAATGGTGAAGCTGAACTTCATTTACAAAAAAAACACTCAACGTTTCCCCCCTTACTTTTTGTTACCAAATATTTATTGTGTACATTCCTCATCGTGGTGTGGAGGTTTGTGGACTATATGAAGAAAGATTGAAAGTAGTTTCAAAGATGTTGTCACTCTCAAGGGCCTGATAGAGCCACTAATTGTGTAAATGGAGTACCAAGAGATTGAATTTGTGGTATTCAGTAGACGAGAAGCAGAGGAATAACAGTTTAGGTTCAAAAAACCTAACACAAGTAAAAGGAAACACCTTGAGGAATAACTGAGAAAGTGAAAGGGAAATAGAAAGCCAGGAGAAAATTGTAAACAGACATAAATGAATGGGTGGAGAATTTTGCTAAATTTCTTATCAATTTTTAAGATCTAGACAAAGTGGAACTATAAATCGTGGGAGGAAAATAAATTAATACATTGACCTGCTAAGAAAAATGAAATAAATTTAATATAAAGAATACATCACTTTCATGCCGCCCTGAATAAATAAATATCTATTGTGAGAGAATGAATGTGTGACAGAGGATATTCCAACCTTATTTAGGCCACAATAGTAAATTAGCAAAGGTTCATTGTTGGTATCCCTCATTTAAGGGTCTTGTAGATTTCACAATGTATATCCCCTTGTACGTAGGCAACCAAACGCACAAATGCAACTTGGGATGCCTGCACAACAGGCGCATAGAAGCGAGGCTCATGTAATATAATGTGTAGTTTGGAACAGGGCACAAAATTAATGCTGAAAATATTACAAAAACAACTCTGTTTCTCTAATCCGAGTAGTGTGTGACATAGAGGATTAGTTCGACAGAAACTCAGTTAATGGTGGTTTTTACTTAACATGAAACAAAATATAAACAATTTAATTTCTATCCACTGTCACTTGAGCGATTCATTTCAATTAGGCTGAGAAGAATAGAAAAACTCACTACGTCAAGTTCGTTGTCCTCAGGAGTGATAATTACATTAATACCAGCGACGGCTAATGGACAAGTTGGTTTTCCACACAATTAAATTAATATATGAAAACAAAAGAAAATAACTTAGATTAAATGATGATGGTCCTAGACATTGGTCAACGTGCATCTTTGCACGTGAATAGCAGAGATTTCATTATTAACATAAAGAATAATTTTACGTCGTCACCTACAAAATGTAATACTGCATCACTCCTCCATGAGACGGTCTCATCATCAAAGGCAAATTTCATCCATATCGAACTTCTGGAATGTTTCTATTTTGTAGAGCCGCCAGTAAAGACATCAGCCGCCATGTAACATAATTCAAGAAATAATTGGTAACTTTTTGGGTTCTCAAAAGAAACGTGAATTTATTAAGTATTGTTATATTAAGAAATAAAGATCTGAACTAACCTTTGAATGAAAATTTCCTTAAACTACTTTGAAATGTTTGATGACGTCGTTGCAGGAAAATAACCAAGGACACGTCCGCAGGCTCAAAAACGATTCACAGGCTTAAACAAGAAATCAAGAAAAACCAATTACTACAGAACGAAAACATTGAGAAGGTAACACGAAGGTTTGGATCGAGTCTGACCTTAGGAAATTGCCTCCAATCCCATGTAAGCGTTTTTAATCAACACTCATCAATCTTCCTCATCAAATACTGACAAAAAATATCCTCTGTTTTCTAAAACAAACTGAAAAATTTTGAATCTGAATTCAGATATATAGAAATGAGAATAAAAAGTTCCTTCCTTCGGCATCACCTCAAGGACGCTTCACTTCCTACAGGAAGTTATCTGGAACACACACACATTCAAATAAATGTTAACAAGTGTTAAAAATGAAATATAGTAAACAGTGAACAGTGTGAATTACCTCACATACACACACAGAAATTATAAGTAATCTAAATCAAGAATTGTTCTATTAGAATAAAATAAAACTAAAGACCCTAAATAACAAATTACTGATAACACACACAAAATAAAAACAATAACAGATTTTAAAGTCACGAGCAGAGTAATAATAAAAGTCCTGTAGCCGTTGTGAAGTCCAAATCGCTGGATTGAGCCCAAAGAAGAGACAGTCGTAGAGCTCACACGTGGTTCCCTCGTAGTCCGTAGAAGGCAGAATGTCTACAAGCTTGCCAGGGAAGCAGCCTCCTTACAGTCTCTCACATCAAGACACGAGTGCGGTTGGAGGAAGATCAAATCTCCTCGGACGATAGCAAGAAAATTTAACATGATCGATGCGACCTCGACGAGAATAAAATTAAGTACATCAAGACTCCGCTCCTTCAACGTGAAGACCGACGAGAAATACGTTTAACATATTTCGAAGTGAGGACAAAAAGCATCGTGGAACATTATCTTGTTTAAGGAAAGCCATGACGATTATTTTTCCTTTGTCATCTGACGGACGTGGCTGCAGACAATCAAGTGAAGACTTGGAGGATATCGTTCGCATCATTGACCATAGATGCTGATGGCGTCGTAGTAGTGTCTGGAAGACAAGAAGGAACATTGTAGAACGTTGCTGCCGTAGATTTCACGACGTTCCTTATCTTCATCGGCGATTCTTCGTCCCTCCAGATATTAGACATGTAAGAAAAGTCGAAGCGTCTCTTAACCACACACATTTATATTATTTATTCGAAAATCAGCGATTTAATGAAACTTTCAACTACGTAAAAACTGAAATACATTGAAAGACGTAAGATGGAAATAACTCAGGGCTTCTATGAATCATTTCTTCAGACATGCCTTGTTGTAAATTTTTTTTAACTTGTGCCGAAGATACTTGAAAAGTAAAAAGTTAAAAACAATGGGAGAAATTTAATTAAATAATAATCAGGCATTGCTGAAAGATGAGAAAAAAAGAGTAATTGATGGAAATTTTAATAGAGAATCCACAACTATTTTATAGTGAAATGGGAGTTATTAAGGCAGCATAAACCCTGAAGTGTTAAAATATTTGATATTGCATATTGTCACAGAATTCCTGACGATAACGACATTGTGATTGTTCCTAAGACGGCAGCAACTCTGTTTGGATGCTTGAAGGTTAATATCAGGCGAGTCAGTGCTCGTGAGTGCCTTCATATGACTGGAAAATTTGGTTAAATGGTTTAATTAGAATAAATGGTAGGGGTCCATGGACCTAACAAAAGAAAAATAATCCACAAAAATGGCAGCCTTTCCTGTTGGACAACACAATAGACGGTTAAGAGATTGCGTGGAGGTTCAGAAGCAGGTCAGGAATTTCCAAAAAGAAACGCAATCGTGTGTTTGGCTAACGATAGAATGTGTGAGGTTTACCTCATATTTAAGGTCAACTTCGACATTCAGAGACGGGAAAATCCTTCAAATATTCTGGAGAAATTAACCTATTTTTCCAAGAGAAACTCTACCCTCATGCTGGCCGGCACAGCACAAGAGATGCGAGTCTCCTGAAGAAATAGGCCAAAGCCTACAGAGTATTTGGAGAATTTCCCCCGTCCTGAATGGTGAAGCTGAACTTCATTTACAAAAAACACTCCACGTTTTCGCCTTCCTTTTTGTTACCAAATATTTATTGTGTATATTCCTTATCCCGGTGTGGAGGTTTGTGGACTATATGAAGAAAGATTGAACCTAGTGTCAAAGATGTTGCGACTCTCAAGGGCCTGATAGAGCCACTAATTGAGTAAATGGACAACTAAGAGATTGAATTTGTGGTATTCAGTAGACGAGAAGGATATGAATAATAGTTCAGGGTCGAAAAACCCAACCTGAGTAAAGGGAAACACCTTGAGGTAATAACTGAGTAAGAGATTAAGTGATAGAGAAATAGAAAGCCAGGAGAAAATTGTAAACTGACATAAATGAATGGGTGGAGAATTTTACTAAATTTCTCATCAATTTTAAAGATCTAGGCAAAGTTGAATATTAAATAGTGGGAGGAAAATAAATTAATACATTGACCTGCTAAGAAAAAGGAAATAAATTTAATATAAAGAATACATCACTTTCATGGCGCACTAAATAAATAAATATCTATTGTGAGAGAATGAATGTGTGTCGTAGAGGATATCCATCCTTATGTGGGCCACAATTGTAAATTAGCAAATGTTTATTGTTGGTATCCCTCATTCAGGGGTCTTATAGATTTCACCATCTAAACCACCTTGTACGTAGGCAACTAATCGTACAAGTGCAACTTGGGATGCCTGCACAACAGGCGCATAGAAGCGAGGCTTATGTAATATAATGTGTGGTTTGGAACAGGGCAGAAAACTAATGCTCAAAATATTACAAAAACAACTCTGTTTCTCTTATCTGAGTAGTGTGTGACATAGAGGTGTTGTTCGACAGAAAGTCAGTGGATGGTGGTTTTTTACTTAACATGAAACAAAATATAAACTATTAATTCCTATCCACTGTCACTTGAGCGATTCATTTCAATTAGGCTAAGAAGAATAGAAAAACTCACTTCGTCATGTTCGTTGTCCTCAGGAGTGATAATGTCATTAATACCAGCAACGACCATGGACAAGCTGCTTGTGCTCACAATTACAACAAAAGCAATTAAGTTAGATTAAATGATGATGATCTTAGACATTGATCAACGTGTATCTTTGAACGTCAATAGCAGAGATTTCATTTTTAACTTAAATCATAACATGACCTACAAAATCTACTCCTGCGTCACTCCTCCATGAGACGGTCTCATCATCAAAGGCGAAGTTCCTCCACGTAACCTTGTGGAACGATTATTTTTGTAGAGCCGCCAGTAAGGACATCAGCCGCCATGTAACAATTCAAGAAACAATTGGTAATTTTTTGGTCTCTCAGAAGAAACGTGAATTTATTAAGTTTTGTTACATCAATAAATAAAAATCTCAACTAACCTTTGAATGAAAATTTCGTCACACTACTTTGAAATGTTTGATGACGTCGTTGCAGGAAAATAACCAAGGACACGTCGCAGGCTCAGTAACGTTTCACAGGCTTAAACAAGAAATCAAGAAAAACCATTTACTACAGAACTAAAACATTAAGAAGGTAACACGAAGGTTTGGATCGAGTCTGACCTTAGGAAATTGCCTCCAATTCCATGTAAGCGTTTTTAATCAACACTCATAAATCTTCCTCATCAAGTACTGACAAAAAATATCCTCTGTTTCCTAAAACAAACTGAAAAATTTTGAATCTGAATTCAGATATATAGAAATGAGAATAAAAAGTTCCTTCTTTCGGCATCACCTCAAGGACGCTTCACCCCCTACAGGACGTTATCTGGAACACAAACACATTCAACTAAATGTCAAGTGTTAAAAATGAAATAAAATAAACAGTGAACAGTGTGAATTACCTCACATGCACACACAGAAATTATAAGTAATCTAAATCAAGAATTGTTCTATTAGAATAAAATAAAACTAAAGACCCTAAATAACAAATTACTGATAACACACACAAAATAAAAACAATAACAGATTTTAAAGTCACGAGCAGAGTAATAATAAAAGTCCTGTAGCCGTTGTGAAGTCCAAATCGCTGGATTGAGCCCAAAGAACAGACAGTCGTAGAGCTCACACGTGGTACCCTCGTAGTCCGTAGAAGGCAGAATGTCTACAAGCTTGCCAGGGACTTCAGCCTCCTTAAAGTCTCTCACATGAAGACACGCGTACGGTTGGAGGAAGATCAACTCTCCTCGGACGATAGCAAGAAAATTCAATATGAACGATGCGACTTGGACGAGAATAAAATTAGGTACATCAAGACTCAGCTCCTTCAACGTGAAGACCGACGAGGAATACGTTTAACATATTCCGAAGTGAGGACAAAAAGCATCCTGGAACATTATCTTCTTTAAGGAAAGCCAAGACGATTATTTGTCCTTTGCCATCTGACGGTCGTGGTTGCAGACAATCAAGTGAAGACTTGGAGGATATCGTTCGCATCATTGACCATAGATGTTGATGGCGTCGTAGTAGTTGCTGGTAGACAAGAAGAAACATTGTAGAACGTTGCTGCCAGAGATGCCACGACGATCCTTCTCTTCATCGGCGATTCTTCGTCCCTCCAGATATTACAAATTATTGAAAAATCGAAGCGTCTCTTAACCAGACCCATTTGGAATATTCATTCGAAAATCGGCGATTTACTGAAACTTTCAACTATGTAAAAATTGAAATACATTGAAATATGGAGGTAACTCTGGGCTTCTATGAATCATTTCTTCAAACATGCCTTGTGTTAAATTTTTTTAACTTGTGCCGAAGAAACATGAAAAGTAAAAAGTTAAAAACAATGGGAGAAATTTAATTAAATAATAAATAATGAGGCATTGTTTAAAGATGAGAAAAAAATAGTAATTGATGGAAATTTTGATAGAGAATCCACAACTGTTTTATAGTGAAAAGGGAGTTTTTAAGGCAGCATAAAGCCCGAAGTGTTATAATAACTGGTCTTCCATATTGTTACAGATTTCCTGACGATAACAACATTGTGATTGTTCCTAAGACGGCAGCAACTCTGTTTGGATGCTTGAAGGTTAATATCAGGCGAGTCAGTGCTCGTGAGTGCCTTCATATGACTGGAAAGTTTGGTTAAATGGTTTAATTAGAATAAATGGTAGGCGTCAATGGACCTAACAAAGGAAAAATAATCCACAAAAATGGCAGCCTTTCCTGTTGGAGCAACACAATAGACGGTTAAGAGATTGCGTGGAGGTTCAGAAGCAGGTCAGGAATTTCCAAAAAGAAACGCAATCGTGTGTTTGGCTAACGACAGAAAGTGTGAGGTTTACCTCATATTTAAGGTCAACTTCTACATTCAGAGACGTGAAAATCCTTCTAATATTCTGGAGAAATTAACCTATTTTTCCAAGAGAAACTCAACCCTCATGCTGGCCGACACAGCACAAGAGATGCGAGTCTCCTGAAGAAATAGGACAAAGCCTACAGAGTATTTGGAGAATTTCCCCTGTCCTGAATGGTAAAGCTGAACTTCATTTACAAGAAACACTCAGCTTTTCCCCCCTGCCTTTTTGTTACCAAATATTTATTGTGTACATTCCTCATCGTGGTGTGGAGGTTTGTGGACTATATGAAGAAAGATTGAACCTAGTTTCAAAGATGTTGTCACTCTCAAGGGCCTGATAGAGCCACTAATTGAGTAAATGGACAACTAAGAGATTGAATTTGTGGTATTCAGTAGACAAGAAGGATAGGAATAATAGTTCAGGGTCGAAAAACCCAACCGGAGTAAAGGGAAACACCTTGAGGGAATAACTGAGTAAGATATTAAGTGATAGAGAAATAGAAAGCCAGGAGAAAATTGTTAACAGACAGAAATGAATGGGTGGGTGGAGAGTTTTGCTTAATTTCTTATCAATTTTTAAGATCTAGACAAAGTGGAACAATAAATCGTGGGAGGAAAATAAATTAATACATTGACTTGCTAAGAAACAGGAAATAAATTAACTGAAGAATAGATATTGACATGTTGCCTGAATAAATAAATATCTATAATAAAGAATGAATGTGTTTCGTAGAGGATAATCCATCCTTATGTGGGCCACAATTGTAAATTAGCAAAGTTTTATTGTTGGTATCCCTCATTCAGGAGTCTTGTAGATTTCATCATCTAATGTAATATAATGTGTAGTTAGGAACAGGGCAGAAAATTACTGCTGAAAATATTACAAAAACAACTCTGTTCCTGTTAACTGAGTAGTGTGTGACATAGAGGTGTAGTTACACAGGAAGTCAGTGGATGGTGGTTTTTACTTATCATGAAACAAAATATAAACAATTTAATTTCAATCCACTGTCACTTGAGCGATTCATTTCAATTAGGCTGAGAAGAATAGAAAAACTCACTACGTCATGTTCGTTGTCCTCAGGAGTGATATTTACATTAATACCAGCGACGGCTAATGAACAAGTTGGTTTTCCACACAATTAAATTAATATATGAAAACAAAAGGAAATAAATTAGATTAAGTGATGATGATCTTAGACATTGATCAACGTGTATCTTTGAACGTCAATAGCAGAGATTTCATTTTTAACTTAAATCATAACATGACCTACAAAATCTACTCCTGCGTCGCTCCTCCATGAGACGGTCTCATCATCAAAGGCGAAGTTCCTCCAGGTCAGTCTTCTGGAACGATTCTTTTTGTTGAGTCGCCAGTAAGGACATCAGCTGCCATGTAACACAATTCAAGAAAGAATTGGTTATATTTCGGGTTCTCAGAAGAATAGTTAACTTATTAAGTTTTGTTACATCAATAAATAAAGATCTCAACTAACCTTTGAATGAAAATTTCGTCACACTAGTTTGAAATGTTTGATGACGACGTCGTTGCAGGAAAATAACTAAGGACATGCCGCAGGTTCAGAAACAGTTCACTGGCTTAAACAAGAAATCAAGAAAAACCATTTACTACAGAACTAAAACATTAAGAAGGATACACGAAGATTTGGATGGAGTCTGACCTTAGTAGAACAATTAAGTAGAACAATTAAGACTACATTACGCACAAGCTAAACATATCCAACAACCAGAACATACAAATCGATCTAAGGAACCAAATTAAAAGGTCAGCCACTTCAACATTTAACATTAGTCTAAAACAAGGGAGAAATAATGCCCCACGAGTAGCAATGGATAACATCTTAAATAATGATCTTCCAGCGCTTAGCATAACAATGTCGGTTAACATACGAGGACTAGTATCACTGTAAATTAGGGTAAAACACGGCATTTCATCACAAATCACGTAAATTGAAAGCCGACGATGGCGCAAGGGAAAACCCATCATAGAAACAAAAGTAAAAATATACAAAATTGGACTGCCCCATGTGAGTAATTTCAAGCAGCGATTTCAAACGAAAGGAACGAAATATTCAGCAAAACATCTGAAACAAATACATAAATAGTATAAAGACTGCAACTATACGTAAGCTTTCGGGGACTTAAAATTGTATTGGCACATAAACAGTTAAATAACCGATGAAAAAACTGCCGGTATTTTTAAACTCGAGTTCTTTAAATCCATAACTATACGAAACTCAATCTTGATAACTAGAAAAAAAAAAGTTCCTTCTTTCGGCATCACCTCAAGGACGCGTCACCCCCTACAGGACGTTATCTGGAACACAAACACATTCAACTAAATATTAAATGTTAAAAATGAAATAAATTAAACAGTGGCCAGAGTGAATTACCTCACATACACACAATGAAATTATAAATCAAGTATTGTTCTATTAGAATAAAAGAAAACTAAAGACCCAAAATAACCAATTACTCATAACGCAAACATAAAATATAAATAATAACACATTTAAAAGTCACGAGCAGAGTAATAATAAAAGTCCTGTAGCCGTTGTAAAGTCCAAATCGCTGGATTGATCCCAAAGTAGACAGTCGTAGAGCTCACACGTGGTACCCTCGTAGTTCATAGAATGCAGAATGTCTACAAGCTTGCCAGGGACTTCAGCCTCCTTAAAGTCTCTCACATGAAGACACGCGTACGGTTGGAGGAAGATCAACTCTCCTCGGAAGATAACAAGAAAATTCCACATGATCGATGCGACCTCGACGAGAATAAAATTAAGTACATCAAGACTCAGCTCATTTAATGTAAAGACCGAAGAGGAATCTGTTAAACATATTCCGAAGTGAGGACAAAAAGCATCCTGGAACATTATCTTCTTTAAGGAAAGCCAAGACGATCCATTTTCTCTTCGTCAGCCGCCGATTCCAGATAATCAGTAAAGATTTGGAGGATATCGTTCGCAGCCTTGACCATAGATGCTGATGGCGTCATAGTAGTTGCTGGTAGACAAGAAGGAACATTGTAGAACATTGCTGCCGGAGATGTCACGACGTTCCTTATCTTCATCGGCGATTCTTCGACCCTCCAGATATCACAAATGTAAGAAAAGTCGACGCGTCTCTTAACCTGACCCATTTGTAATATTCATTCGAAAATCGGCGATTTACTGAAAATTTCAACTACGTAAAAAGTGAAATACATTGAAAGATGGAGGTAACTCTGGGCTTCCATGAATCATTTCTTCAGACATGACTTGTTGTAAATTTTTTTAACTTGTGCCAAAGACACATGAAAAGTAAAAAGTTAAAAACAATGGGAGAAATTTAATTAATTAATAAATAAGGAGGCATTGTTGAAAGATGAGAAAAAAAGAGGAATTGATGGAAATTTTGAGAGAGATTCCACAACTATTTTATAGTGAAATGGGAGTCATTAAGGCAGCATAAACCCTGAAGTGTTAAAATATTTGGTATTCCATATTGTTACAGAATTCCTGACGATAACAACATTGTGATTGTTCCTAAACTGTGTATGGATGCTTGAAGGCGAGTCAGTGCTCGTGGGAGCCTCCATATGACTGGAAAGTTTGGTTAGAATAAATGGCAGGCGTCAATGGACCTAACAAAGGAAAAATAAATCCGGATAAATTGCAGCCTTTCCTGTTGGAGTAACACAATAGACGGTTAAGAGATTGCGTGGTGGTTAAGAATCAGGTTAGGAATTCCCAAAAAGAAACGCAATCGTGTGTTTGGCTAACGATAGAAAGTGCGAGGTTTACCTGATTTTTAAGATCAACTTCGACATTCAGAGACGGGAAAATCCTTCAAATATTCTGGAGAAATTAACCTATTTTTCCAAGAGAAACTCAACCCTCATGCTGGCCGGCACAGCACAAGAGATGCGAGTCTCCTGAAGAAATAGGACAAAGCCTACAGAGTATTTGGAGAATTTCCCCTGTCCTGAATGGTGAAGCTGAACTTCATTTACAAGAAACACTCAACTTTTCCCCCCTGCCTTTTTGTTACCAAATACTTATTGTGTACATTCCTCATCGTGGTGTGGAGGTTTGTGGACCATATGAAGAAAGATTGAACCTAGTGTCAAAGATGTTGTGACTATCAAGGGCCTGATAGAGGCACGAATTGAGAAAATGGAGAACGAAGAGATTGAATTTGTGGTATTCAGTAGACGAGAAGGAGACGAATAATAGTTTAGGTTCAAAAAACCCAACACAAGTAAAAGGAAACACCTTGAGGAATAACTGAGAAAGTGAAAGGGAAATAGAAAGCCAGGAGAAAATTGTTAACAGACACAAATGAATAAGTGGAGAATTTTGTTTAAATCCTTATAAATTTTAAAGATCTAGACAAAGTGGAACAATAAATGGTGGGAGGAAAATAATTTAATACATTGACTTGCTAAGAAAAAGGAAATAAATTTAATATAAAGAATACATCACTTTCATGGCGCACTAAATAAATAAATATCTATTGTGAGAGAATGAATGTGTGACGTAGAGGATATTCCATCCTTATGTGGGCCACAATTGTAAATTAGCAAATGTTTATTGTTGGTATCCCTCATTCAGGGGTCTTATAGATTTCACCATCTAAACCACCTTGTACGTAGGCAACTAATCGTACAAGTGCAACTTGGGATGCCTGCACAACAGGCGCATAGAAGCAAGGCTGATGTAATATAATGTGTAGGTAGGAACAGGGCAGAAAATAATGCTGAAAATATTACAAAAACAACTCTGTTCCTGTTAACTGAGTAGTGTGTGACATAGAGGTGTTGTTCGACAGAAACTCAGTTAATGGTGGTTTTTACTTAACATGAAACAAAATATAAACAATTTAATTTCTATCCACTGTCACTTGAGCGATTCATTTCAATTAGGCTGAGAAGAATAGAAAAACTCACTTCGTCATGTTCGTTGTCCTCAGGAGTGATATTTACATTAATACCAGATACGGCTAATGAACAAGTTGGTTTTCCACACAATTAAATCATGAATATATGAAAACAAAAGCAAATAAATTAAATTAAATGATCATCTTAGACATTGAACAACGTGTATCTTTGCACGTCAATACCAGAGATTTCATTTTTAACATAAAGAATAATTTTACGTAGTCACCTACAAAATGTAATACTGCATCAATCCTCCATGAGACGGTCTCATCATCAAAGGCTAATTTCATCCATGTCGACCTTCTGGAATGTTTCTATTATGTAGAGCCGCCAGTAAGGACATCAGCTGCCATGTAACACAATTCAAGAAACAATTTGTAACTTTTTGGGTACTCAGAAGAAACGTGAATTTATTAAGTTTTGGTACATCAATAAATAAAGATCTGAACTAACCTTTGAATGAAAATTTCCATACACTACTTTGAAATGTTTGATGACGTCGTTGCAGGAAAATAACCAAGCACACGTCGCAGGCTCAGAAACGGTTCACAGGCTTCAACAAGAAATCAAGAAAAACCAATTACTTGAGAACTAAAGCATTGAGAAGGTAACACGAAGGTTTGGATCAAGTCTGACCTTAGAAAATCGCCTCCAATTCCATGTAAGCGTTTTTAATCAACACTCATCAATCTTCCTCATCAAGTACTGACAAAAAATATCCTCTGTTTCCTAAAACAAACTGAAAAATTTTGAATCTGAATTCAGATATATAGAAATGAGGATAAAAAGTTCCTTCTTTCGGCATCTCCTCAAGGACGCTTCACTTCCTACAGGAAGTTATCTGGAACACACACAAATTCATCTAAATGTTAAGTGTTAAAAATGAAATAAATTAAACAGTGAACAGTGTGAATTACCTCACATACACACACAGAAATTATAAGTAATCTAAATAAAGAATTGTTCTATTAGAATAAAATAAAACTAAAGACCCTAAATAACCAATTACTGATAACACACAAACAAAATAAAAACAATAACAGATTTTAAAGTCACGAGCAATGTAATAATAAAAGTCCTGTAGCCGTTGTGAAGTCCAAATCGCTGGATTGAGCCCAAAGAAGAGACAGTCGTAGAGCTCACACGTGGTTCCCTCGTAGTCCGTAGAAGGCAGAATGTCTACAAGCTTGCAAGGGAAGCAGCCTCCTTACAGTCTCACACATGAAGACATGAGTGCGGTTGGAGGAAGATCAACTCTCCTCGGACGAAAGCAAGAAAACTCAACATAAACGATGCGACCTCGACGAGAATAAAATCAAGTAATTCAAGGCGCCGCTCCTTCAACGTAACGACCGACGAGGAATACGTTTGACATATTCCGAAGTTAAGCCAAAAAGCATCCTGGAACATTACGTTCTTTATGGAAAAGCCAAGACGATCTATTTTTCCTTCGTCAGCTGCCGATTCCAGATAATCAGTAAAGATTTGGGAGTTATTGGCCGCAGCCTTGACCGTAGATGATGATGGCGTCGTAGTAGTGTCTGGTAGACAAGAAGGAACATTGTAGAACGTTGCTGCCGGAGATGTCACGACGTTCCTTATCTTCATCGGCGATTCTTTGTCCCTCCAGATATACAAATGTAAGAAAAGTAGAAGCGTTTCTTAACCAAACCCATTTGTAATATCCATCAGAAAATCAGCGATTTAATGAAATTTTCGATTACGTAAAATGTGAAATACATTGAAAGACGTAAGATGGAATAACTCGGGGCTTCCATGAATCATTTCCTCAGACATGCCTTGTTGTAAATATTTTAAACTTGTGCCGAAGATACGTGAAAGTAAAAAGTTAAAAACAATGGGAGAAATTAAATTAAATAATAAATAATGAGGCATTGTTGAAAGATGAGAAAAAAGTGGAATTAATGGAAATTCTTATAGAGAATCCACAACTATTTTATAGTGAAATGGCAGCATAAACCCTGAAGTTATGAAATATTTGGTCTTCCATATTGTCACAGAATTCCTGACGATAACAACATTGTGATTGTTCCTAAACTTTGTTTGGATGCTTGAAGGCGAGTCAGTGCTCATGGGAGCCTCCATATGACTGGAAAGTTTGGTTAGAATAAATGGCAGGCGTCAATGAACCTAAATATGGAGAAATAATCCAGAAAAATGGCAGCCTTTCCTGTTGGAGCAACACAATAGACGGTTAAGAGATTGCGTGGAGGTTCAGAAGCAGGTCAGGAATTTCCAAAAAGAAACGCAATCGTGTGTTTGGCTAACGACAGAAAGTGTGAGGTTTACCTCATATTTAAGGTCAACTTCTACATTCAGAGACGTGAAAATCCTTCTAATATTCTGGAGAAATTAACCTATTTTTCCAAGAGAAACTCAACCCTCATGCTGGCCGGCACAGCACAAGAGATGCGAGTCTCCTGAAGAAATAGGACAAAGCCTACAGAGTATTTGGAGAATTTCCCCTGTCCTGAATGGTAAAGCTGAACTTCATTTACAAGAAACACTCAGCTTTTCCCCCCTGCCTTTTTGTTACCAAATATTTATTGTGTACATTCCTCATCGTGGTGTGGAGGTTTGTGGACTATATGAAGAAAGATTGAACCTAGTGTCAAAGTTGTTGTGACTCTCAAGGGCCTGATAGAGCCACTAATTGAGTAAATGGACAAGGAAGAGATTGAATTTGTGGTGTTCCTTTAAAATAGAAATAGTAAGATGTATAGAAAACGTTCAGGAAATTATAGACAGTATGGAATTACAGGATTTATAATAAAAATAAATTATAATTATAAAACCAACCAGTTCAGTCTCAGCAGAGGTCAGTCAACAATAAATGTTATTTCAGTATTCACCACAATCCTACTTTATAAGTTGGATGATAAAATTGACACAGAATTTTGTTATATTATTAATCGAGTGACTAAAACAGCGCCATTGGTAGATGTCTTTAGGTTTATAAGTAAATGAACAATTTTTTTTTGTATTGCAAAGGCTGGCCAAGTCATTCAGAACCCAAGACTTTTCCAAACATATTAAGATGTACATTTGGAAATATGGTCACATATGAATAGGATGCTAGAAATTAGAATTGGAAATCTTATTCACAAGGCGATGTGTTCGATGAATTTATAAACTTTTACTGCGCACACATATTTGATATTGAGAGTAAACAGAAAATGATTAGAGTGAGTGTAGCAGGTGGGCCAACCACACAGAGTCTCTCCTGAGGAAGGTGGGTAATGAATCTGATATGTCTGACATGCAGACACACACCATCAATTTTATGTAAGCCATCAACTATCTCTATTTACCGCATATGGAAATTTAATTCATAACGATAAAAGAACAGGAAACTCCTAAGAGACTTCTAATATACATTCAAAGGGAAGTTTAATATAATTTACCATTGGAAATTGAAAACTGAATGACACGTTCCATTATATGAATGAATGTATACAATAAGAAGTTTCTTGTTATATAAAATCTTTAAAAGGATAAATAAATTTGAAATTGAGTTGATAAAAGTCAAATGAAGGGTTGGTTTTTATGCGATAAATTATTTGAAAATATTGAGATTCCACATTCTGGATAAATTCAACTTATGATTAATGAATGTCAAGTCCAAACATATTGTTGAAAGGCAAGTTAGCATAAATGTGAATGACATTCATTTATATGAAACCTGTATGACGACTTGTAGGGTGAAAAAATTCATGTTGAGAAAGAGACCAAAACAGAAGCTACTTTGGTGTCAATCGGAATAAAAATATTACTATAATACGAGTACTGGAAAGAAGCTGTAAAACTGCATATCAGGAATTTTGAAACTTAAAATTATATATATAATAATTTGTTTATTATTCACTACAGAAGAAAATAAAGGAAATTCTTACTTCTACAGGTTAAGTATAATAATTAAGTAATTAGATAAAGTAACAAAATTACAGACAAAATGATGTGATAGAAATACCACATAATATTTCTGGAATCGTTGGTTCTGTTGTCAGTTAATTAAAAACACAAGTGCCGTGAGAGACATAACTGCAGAATACAGTTGATGAGCTGAAGTCGCTAAAACTCAACAAAAATGGGAAATTAAATCTAACAATAAGGGAACGTAGCTATTGTTGAGTTTCATAGTTATCAGTTTGTATGTGAATTGCTGTGATCCTGAAGAAAGGAACAAAGTTTCCAGAAACAATGTGTGCTATTTAAACCATCACTTCATTTTGTACGTCATTTGGGTATTTTATACAATTATTATATCTTAAAACAAACTTGTTGTATTTTCATTTCGTTAGTAATTAAGGATATCAACTTTAACCAGTACAATTCAACATTGAAATGTAAGACAAAGCATGAAAGTTAGTTTTAAAGGAAATTTTGGTAAAAGAGATAAAACAACATTGTAAAAAGGAGCCTTACCTAATTATATTAAATATTACAACAAACATTTATTTTACTATAATTAAACATTTTGCAAACACTTAAAATAAATGCCTATCATCATCAACTGGAGAAAAACCCTGAAAATAAAAATAAAAACCAAGAATAATGTGTTAAAGATCATTAAATGATGAACAAAACCAGTTAATCAAATTAACCTGTCACAATTATTTGAAATTAAATACTAGTTGACTTGCATAAATCCACTCCTTACTCACATATGCTATAAGGATCTGGGCTTATTTATTCTGAAGAAGAGAGAAATTCCCAGGCAATATTAAAATACGGTAAAATCAAACTAAAAAATATAACTAACATTTTCTATTATAACATATATAGTATTGACATACTTATCAGCCATTAATATAAAACTACTGAACTAACTGACAGAATGTGACCCATAATGAATTAAGAAATGTTGAAGTAATATAATGAAATATTTCAATAAAGGGAATTTATTTTACAAGGCATTATTATAATTTATGTACAAATAGTGTCCAAATCCTTGAAGCCTTGTAAAATGTTCATGTTCAAGTATGTGAATGAGGCAAAAACAAAACTACAATTTTGAGAATGTGGAAACAGCAAGAAAGATGACTAAAGAAGAAATCAGAAATGCAATAATATACATAGAATGTTAAGAAAAAGTTATCAATAATCCAATAAAAGGGCTCATTGCATTTTATCTCTAAACTGTGCAATCCAAAGCACGTTACAGTGGAAACTTTTATACCAAAATGTGATTATTCTCAACCCAAAATAGTCGAGGATACCTTCAATGCATAAAGGGAAGTGAAATCAAAAATGATCTGCATGTTGTGACTTTGAACAGATTCAGGGACAGGGTTTCCTTTTAGTTTGAAATAATGGCACTGGAAGAAGCTTTTGGGCATCAGAAGGAAGTTCCTCAACATTGCAACATTATGCATCTGAGGTATGGCGGATGCTGGAGCCTCCGCTACAGGGTTGTGAGAGAGACATGGAAATAAAAAATTTGACCTGAGTCGCTCAACCTGTGGATGATTACACACTTTCTGTTGTGGTTTATCTCGAAAAAATAAAAATCTTCGAATGACATGTTTCAAAGTATCAAGGTTTGGCAATTATAAGGACAAGAATGCTTCAACATTTACAAGTAATAATATAAGATGGCCGATACTGGAAAACTAGTATGCAAAGTTTGTGGAATCTTCATAAACAACCTGAGCGAAGGAATATGAGAACAAAGTTGAAACAAGGAAATTAATTGGAGGCCATTTTGAAAATTTCTGCCCTTGGAATAACCACCTTTTCAGCTTAAATAATATTTAAATATAAATTGTCCTTGTTGCCAAGTTGAACCAAAAATAGCTATGAACAATTAATTCTAATTAATTTATGAATATAATTTCATTTAACAAATCTTCCAGACAAATATTCTTGACGAGTAATTTTAAGGTCCTATAGAGAAGAAGAACCATTACAATTTTGAGTGTATTAGTGAGGTGTGAAAGCAAGAGAAAAGGTTTACATCACCGCTTCTTTCCTCGACACGGAGACTCCGGCACGATCTCCGCCTCTGGAATCTCTCCAGCACGAGGAAGTTCGCACTTGACGACGCCAGGAACCTGCAACGTGCAAAACAAATCCAATGAGTAACTGCTTCTACTGAAATAAAGGCAAAACCTCTGTAAACTCTTATATTAAAATATAACGAACCTCGTGTTATTATTTTTTCTTCTCGCACTTCCTGGAGCTTGTTCGTGTTTTAGATAAGGTGACTTGAGCCTGGTGGATCCACCCACACAATACCGTAACACATTCCTCTAAGACACAGCGGACGCACGAGTCTCACCATTCACCATCCTGCTCGCACCTCAACATTCCTACACGACAAATATTATTTAGATATTCTTATTATAAATGATTTAAAAGAACTTGAAGGTGCATGTGAGCCACGTGCGTACCTGCGACCTCGTGGTCCCATCGGAGCCATCGAACCAGGCCTGTGCACTTCCGCCACGTCGTGGTGTCGAGGCCAAACAACGAACAGGTCAAACGAATCACACAGTAAATTCGATAAATATCTCGAACTACGTCGAGGCACGATCTGGTCGACAATTCCCGTGTTATAATTTCCTAAATATTTTAATAAATTACTTCTATTTTATCCATCACTATGGATACATTCCCGAGTTTTTTTTTGACGCGTAACCATATATATATATATATATATAAATCCTATTACAGCCGAAACTTTTAGCATCATTTATATTATGCAAGAACCACATCATTCCTTTCGTGTATTTTTGTTATTCTTTACAGCAGAAAATTTATTTTTCAATCCCGCCATTATTATTTTTAAAATAGCTATAAGGGGGGGATGTGGAAGGGTAGAGGAAGGTAGCCAAGGATTAACTATGGCCCCCGGGCTATATTTTAAGGATCCTACCCGGCATTCGCCTAAAAGTAATGCAGGGAAAATCGTTGTAAAACCTGCATCAAGTAGGTCGGGCATTGGCTACTTGTCCCACGCCCTTCCGATAACGGGAGAGGAGTTCGCTGTGTACAAACACGATGGAACAATGCCAAGTATCAGTAGTTATTCAATATTGAAATGAGAACTTGATCATTCAAAGAAAGAATCATATTTCTTCTGAGCCTCACCAAGTCCATTGTATCATATTTCTGTGTTGAGAAAATAATTGCATTGTAGGTTCTAGTCTTGTCCATTGTATTTAACGTATTGTCTGCTGAGTTTCCGTGACAATGGCGGCGGAAAACGCTAGAAACTGTTGTGGGGCAATTGCGGACAGGAAGGGAACAGAATGTGGACAAAGAAAATGTAGTCATTGTGTCAGGAGAATCTTATTACTCGAGGAGTGAAAAAAAAGACAATAATTAGTTTTAAGAGTTTGGAACTAAAGTCATGTTAAATGTTATACAGCGCCAATTAACTTTACATAGTAAGAACTACGAGGATATGCACAGCATATGGAGTGTTGATGTAGAGATAAGCAGCTACAGCATGGGTTGGCTTGATGTTGAGCTACAACAAGGCGCTGAGGAACCAAGTGGAAATAAGGAATTGAGAATTAAATGACAGGAAAAAGAAAAGAGGGGAAGTTGTGAATAGAACAAGACATGACAAATAATAAAGTGGTGATATTGTGGTAGAAGATATGCAAAACATGGAAATTAATATCGGACTCGAAAAGGATAGTAGTGTGTGAGAAACCATGAGTGCAAAAAGAATAGAATATTGTTCATGGAAAAATCTTTCTGTAAACCTTCTGTGCTCTTCTTTTACTTGCTTGTTATGGCTGTAATTTTTTTCGTCCCGTTTTGTAATAGAGGATGAAAATAATAGGCGGATTAAGGTACAAATACAACAAGCTGCAATCGCGAAACTTGCTTTTCCTTTTTAATCTGTTCATATTTTTTTATTACGAATTAAATGTTTTAGTAGATATGGCAACACTGGCACAGACAACAAGAATTTAACTAATTACATTTCTATACACTTTATATTAAAGAGAAGCAATATTTTCTGTCTCAGAAACAGCAAACACGGTACCAACCTTCCTGCCTGTTATTTCCTAGGATTCTTTTATATTCTGAGGAAACGGAAACAACACTGTAACGTCCCCCGTATTATATTCGTACATTTGGTATAGTAACGCTTCTTAATGTATATGTTATTTATCCGACCAAGTGAATTAAGCAGTTTGTGCACCAAAGGAAGTTTACTATGTATTATTTCAGTATAATGTGTAATTTTGTTCAAAGTTCTCATACTTTATTTAATTGAAACTTCTTTACTGCTGCATTTTATTTATTTAAATACGCTATTTTTAAACTTTACTTTTACCTTCCTCCCGCTCGATCTTCATAATACGTAGTCTGAGAGCTGTGACATTTTCCTTAACCCTAATATTTTTAAGGCATCTTGAACGTTCAGGTTATTTCAAACATTCCTTATTTTTTTCATCTTCGTTACTCTTCATTTTACCTCTAAATCTTATTTAATAAAAACTTTGTTTTGACTTCATATTTTATTTCCCTCTTACACTTTCTTTTGCCTTCAACCCGTGACACCTTTACAATACCTTCGATATTTTAACTTTATATTTTTCCTTCAAATCTCAATTTCCCCAGTCTTTTACCTGTAAATCTTATGGCAAACAGTTTCTTCATTTATAATACCATCTTTAATAGTAATTGTACTTTTAAACTTTATTTCACCCCTAATTTAACCTTTAAAACATTCAAATACCTTTTTATATTCAATCCCAAATAACTCCGGTCCTTGCATGAAATGATATCACCTACGATTCAACGTCTGATTGATTAAAATATATAAAATACAATTAAGAAAGTTTTTACATTTATCATGTAATAAACAACTTTATCAACATAAAAGCAATCCCCAAAAGTAAGTCTCGTTAATGGTATTTACCAGTTTCATCATAAATATCAGTATATAAAAAAAATTGTTCCAAGACACACTCAAAAAGACCATAAGTAAAATACCTCCCTTCTGGCGACTGAGACTCACATTAAAACATGTATCATTTATCTTCTAGTTCTTTTGAAATGGGAGTCTGTTCCTTGCGCCCACGAATCACGTTATCCACGCACCTGCAGTCATTATTGACGATGTGGCAACGTTCGTCTACTTCCCGGCTCCCATTTGTGTAACATTATGTTTCAATGAAGCACAAGATTTATTGTAGAACGGTTTTTTCGTCCCTTCACCTGCATTGACAGTCCTGCATGTGGTGAACACGTTGTCATTAGTAGGACCAGAGTCACTTGGGATTGACGTTCATTCGTCATTTATTTTGATGTGAAAGTGACGGCCGCAGACATTATAATTATGTTTAACAGGCTTTTCAGTTCAAGCTTCAAATATCAACAGATCTGGGATTGGACGGTTATAGTATGATGGGTAAATTTGGGTTATCCGAGAGGATTTTCGTGGGACAGGTACTAAAGGTTATTGGAAGGTAATAAGCGGACGCACGGAGACTGACTAGACGTCAGTGGACAGGATGGAAATTTGGAAGGAGACGGAGTTGAAATATATTGTAGGAAGTGAAGTGAAAGACTGAAGCGGCTCTTAGAGATTAAAGATGACTTGATGAATATTAGAAACTCTGTGACTATAGTGTATGGAGGAGGCTTTTAGGGCGTCAGGAGCCGGATATGGATCGTATGTATAGACATTTTTATTTGGGAGACGCGTTATCGGATAAGTTGGACACGAGGGATTAGGCTAAAGGTTTGGTTTCCCGACGGGGAATTTACCTGCATCGTCAGCTGCGATGTCGTGTGACATGAGATGTGGGCAGCGAACTGGATCGTCAAGAAATATGAAGGGAGGCTATGGTAACGTTGATGAGGGTTACGAGACATCAGAATACAACACTTATTGTTTATGACAACCATCAGGTGACAGTAAATTCAACCAAGAATAAAGGAATGTAGGGAAAACATACAAAATAAAACTCTTATAATACATATAATACAATATACACTTTATTTGAAAGCACTTGAAAGAATGTTCTTAAGTTTTATTTATTATTATTGTGGTAGTAGTTACCTCGAACATATATTTTTCTCTCATTTTTTACAGCTGTTCTGAAAGAGTACAGCTTCTGGTTCATGACTATTAACTTAACCTCGACACATTTGGAATGCTTTTCATTTTAAAAACTAAACAGGAAGAACATTTTTCAGCGATACAATTAAAAATTATGATACCTAAGAATAGGTTGAAATATTGTAGGAATACAATATGTATACAGTGTGTGTGAAAGTGATTTCATTTTTAAAATGAATAAACGAAGAACAACTCAAACGTGTGTACAAATACATATGTATATTAACTGTGCAAATAAAAGTGAAATAAAGAAACGAAGTAGTTCACATAGTTTGTTTGCATAGTTGGTTAAATACTTGCTGCAGAAATTATAGTAATAGTAATACATTCTGTACACGTACGACGAAACTCACATATCAATCTAATAAAAAAGACTTTACATTTACATTATTATACTGAAGTTACTCGACGTCGCTTTCATTCGGGACTATCACACAAACTCTTATTACAACGACGCGATCGGAAAAGGGGGTCTTGAATCATTTGAGAACATTTCACTTAGGGAATGTAAAAAAAAAGAGAAAGAATCGGAACAAAAGTTTTACCAATTTTTAGCAATTCTCCAATAGTGACGTCATTCACGAACAGTTCGTGTAAATTTATTTTCCTGTGAGGTAACCAGAATTTCCTAAATATATATATTGATGGGGAAAACACTGTCATGGGAAATATCACATTGAAATGGAAATTGAATCGACTGAGGAATAAAGCCAAGGGTGAAAATTGGACCAACCATATTTTTTTTTATATAAATCTGTTCAGAAAAAGAGAAAATTTATGTGGAACGATCACACAAATTTAAAAAATAATGAAAGGACATAATTAAAGTGCCAATAGAATTTAGTATCTCAGAGTTTTAGACGAACATGGAAATGGGATTGAACATTTTGGAAATGTTTCTAACAAGGAAATTTTAAAAATGAGTAAAGGCATAAGTGAACAAAAAATCCAGGGGTTATTTACATACCCCGAGAATAATTTCTATAGTATTGCAGTAGCCACTAACGATAATGTGTGGTCCAGATTGAGGCAGCAGGGATCTGAAGATAGACACTAAAGTGGGCCGCCATCCGCACACTACATAGGGGAAAAAATTCTTTTTTTTTAATTTTAAAAAGAAATATGAGAGACGAATATTAAGAGTGAATTATTTCAAAATGTGGTGAAAAACCTTTTTAGAAAAATTAGTATAGTAAGAGAACGTCCGGGTGATATTCCCTCTAGCGTCACGCGAGACGTTATTTCGAAAGGGGACATTCGCAAGATGATATTGAAGTAACTGGAACTTCAAACCTACAGAAAGGTGAACATTTGCAAAATTAAGAGTAAATTATAGTGAAAAGGATTTATTACGAGTATTTCTAAACATGTTCTTTGGTGTATTCCAAGTAAAACCCTGTTTCCAATTTGCAGATTTAAAAAATCTCCATCAGAAAATAGGGTGAATTGTTCTCAAACTTAAAAAGAAAATATGCTTCCCCTATTTCCTCTAATTTTCCTTTTATATGTGACTACTTTATCACATTTTTATACGCACGCACACGCACTAACAGACGCACACACACACACACGTGTCCATATAATGACTAGAATACTGATTTACTTTTATACATTTACATTTATATATATATGCCAGTGCCATTTTGTTGTTTTCCAACCTAAGTACTAAAAATATTTGTACCGATATACAACACCGTCCACCCTCCCCTCACTTCTAAATCCTGCTCTTCACAGTCTTTTATACTTCAGTAGAACAAATTCCTCAAAGTGCGTTTCATAAACACTTGACATCTTCCGTTATTTTCGTATTTTTTAAAAACAAAATTATGGGAGGGTTGATCGAACCTGTTTCTGTGCTTTACGAATGCTTCTACGACTTGGTGGAGGTAAAACAAAACAAAAAGTTCGTCACGAATAATGACGTCTTTCATTCACAAAAATGTCCGAAAATAACAAAGAATTTTTTCATTCCTGCCTAAATACTTGTAAGTAAGCTTGGTTTTATGTACACAGTATGACATCTAAATTTTTGCATTTCTTAATATTTTTTATCACACTAGGTGAAACAGCAAGCATATTTGGGAAGATATCTTCAGTTAAAAACAGCTCCACACTTGTCCCACAAACGAGCGATTTGTTTCTTATATATATTTATAATATAAACACGACTCTATATAAAGTACTGCATTAAAATACTACATTTTTCCCAAGTGGAATAGTCTTTTTTTTTTCTCTGTGAATTGCTCACTGTTACTAAAACAACTGTCATACTTCTTGATGCACGTTTCGAAAGAATATTCGAATATTTTTTGTTGTGACATGAAAATTCTTAACACTAGTTGGTGACATCCAGTGCCACGACTGTTTTACATATCCTGCTATTATTATTTCTTATCCTCTACTTTACGTTTTTTACTTCCCTCCTCAATTCAGATTTTTTTCTTGCAATCTTCCGTCACCGAATTTTATAATTTTCTCAAAAGTCGTCCGCGTCTTTCTTAATCGAATGTGCGCTTAGTTAATTGATACGTAACGTTACAGTTACCTTTTCAAAACAAAGTTCCTCTCCAGGAAAACTTTTGTAAAAGTGTAATTTATAAAAAAAAGAGCGATAATAAATATTAAGTACCACATACAATATTTATAGACACGTAATCGATCTACGAAGATCGGTAGCCACAGAGGACAAATTTGTTATTGACGCGTCTGTACTTCACTAAATTGACATTACACCTTTGTTGTTTGCTCTGGACGAGCTTCTCTTATCAGGAATCGTGGCATATAAAACTAGTAACACTTGCTTTGTCCTTTGCACCGTGCACTGATCAGTCACTCGTGTTTCCTACACAAAATGATCGTTCCTCACCGGTCACAAGAGTCTGACGCACAGTTAAAGTTAGTCCACAGACGAACAGTGAAACGAAACGAACACAGACGGAAAAATTAAAATCAACGACAAAGGAGACTACTCTTGAACGAAGAACATTTAATGTACGAAATTGATTTCGTAGAACAACTGAAAATTAAAAAATCAAGTTCGGTAGGTCTAAAATATTCTCGGAAAAAAATAATTCTGATCTCGCTTTTTTCCAATTTCACTCGAAAACCTAATTTCGAAGGGAGAAATATTTAATTTTTGTTGTCAGACTTATTATTCTCCCGTCCGCTGTTACTTTCAGGAACTCAGTTCTGACCTGAAACAGAAAAAAATCGCAAGTTACTGGACACAGAGACACGGAGCAATGACCTAAAATTGACGGAAAAAGAATTAGTGTTTTCAGAGAGTAAAAGGGTGAAGAAATGCGCGATTGTTCAAACGTAAGAAAACACGAGAATCGTCGTGAAAACATTTTGGGTTAGAAGAACAAGGGCCAAAATATCCGACTTCAACGGCAGTTTCCGATTTTACAATAATTTTAATTTCCGTTAGTCCGTTTTCATTCGGACACTTAAATTAGATAATTTGAAGAAATTGTGACAGTACGATTTATTTATGGAATTATGCAATTTTTGGGTTTATTTAGAAATATATCAATGAAAGCTTCTCTTGCTACCTGTTATTGGGGGACCTCAGGTATATAGTTTTTAATAAAATGGATCTTTAAAAAGTTTGAATCCAGACACTTATATAAAATGAGGTCCTTAAATAGTGGCGAAATTTGTAGTAATTGATCGCTAATACGAATGAATTTATTGATTGCTGTTAATTATACACGTGGTGGCAACTATCATTAAATATAAAAGTTTACACCTGGATTTAAACTTAAATTGCAGACGAATCAATCTAAAAGAGAAAGTCAGCTTTCTAGAGACCTTTACTATTCTTTGGTAGAGTCGCCAGTGCTCTTCCAGGCAAATCATTCTATTCACGAACGAAAACTTCCCAACACCCGTGCGATTCTCTGTTGCTGTTTTTTTTTAATTTCAAAGGAGTGGTCAATTTTACTAATATAATCTGGAGGATTTGCGAGGTTCCGTATTTCGCTGCAGGCTGGTTTCTAAGAATCAATTATAATTAAAGCACAAATTCTGGCCTTTTTTTCCTTTCAACTATTGATTCCCATTTTAGGGGTCCGTTTTCCAATGTTGTGCGACATATTTTAGCCGCCTTAGCTTGAACCCTATCTAAAGGCTTTATATGTTCAGTTCTCCACAGATCCTAGCAGATTTTTCAACTCCTCTTCAAATATATATATATATATATATATATATATATATATATATATATAAAGTTGAGACGGATTATGACGCAGTTACCGTGTAGGTCTCGTCGGGGTATGGAGCTTAGTCTCCAGGAAAAACTCAAAACATTGAAGAATTTAATTATTAGAAATGTTATAAGGAACTTTAAAGTTTTTCGTCTATAAATAAGCCACGCCTTGCAGATATCTCTCATGTATGTATCTCTCATGTATGTATCTCTCATGTCTCGATACAAAAAAGTTTTTCTTAAGTTTGATAACCTTCTTATTAAACAAAAATTATCTGGCGCCCTATAAAATTGTGGAAGGCGACTAAAGGACGATAGAGGTCGTTGTAATACAATATATATATATATGAAAAAAATTACCGAAATGATCTACAGTTTTGTGGGAACAATGAAACTAAATGAAGGTTATGTTAAACGAAAATCAGTTTGAGTCGTGCAAGCCGCAAGCTAATCAGGCTCTCTTTAAAGGATAAACAAGGATTTACTCTATCGTGTTGGAATCAATATTTTGTTAGCCTTCATTAGGGCTGCAAAAATGTTATAACGGCCTGATACAAGCTCTGTACAACAGACAGTGAAGAAGTTCGCGTTCTCGTCTATGCAGTCTTAAAACTTTCAGATTACGTAATGAATTTTCTTTCCTATTGACTTCATGCTAAATATATTTCCTATGAAAGGGATCAGAGGAAGAGTTGAAGAAGTGACCCTTCTGCTATACGGGCACTTGCCAAAACACTTTAGATTTTAGCGTTATGCGAAATGGAATTTTAGTAAAGAACGATGACAGCCTCGTGTGTTGCGGGTTTGACGACTTCTGAGAACATCTGTAATTCACGGAAAAATTACGAAGAGGGGGAATTGACGGATTTTGCTGCTATCAAATACGAGTAACAACAACAAAACAGTAGCAAATTAAAAAGAAAAAGCATTTCCCCGATAATATTTTGAGCGTTTCTCCCCCCTCCCCCGCCCCCCCCCCCTTCCACCAACCCCAACAGATTACACTGTTGAACTGTTCCGAATAAATATCACTTTGTGCCTTACTATTTAAATAAAACAACAATTGTTATTTGAAAGGCAACGCATTTTATCTGTGTAACTGAAATAGAGCGTTGTTAACGAAGTGTCCAGTGATGCAGGCAGGCAACTCTGCAAACAATTGAGCGTTATCTGGACCGTACGATCCTGTTTTCGATTTCTTACATTACAATGGATTTTATTTATTTTAAAAATAGTCTATGGTTAACGCTGGAATACAGAGACACGCTGTTGTATTGATAAGTCTTCATTATTTACGTTTTGAAGCGGTACTCACTTGAGTGACTTGTAACGTTCCTTCTCGTGGTTGTTTTCTGGAGGTTCACATTCGAACGACGCCAGTGCCAAAGCTGAAAGACAAAACGAGTATAATTAGTCATTAATGCGAATAATGCCAAACAGTTCGACTACGGCAGGAAAATTTAAAAAGCTTGAATCACGATTAAATTAATTAATTATATTTAGAATTAACGAACAATTACAGGGAGTCATAACTTTCCACAGAGAGGTAAAATAAATGTTTTAAACAAATTAAATGAATTAAGAGTAACTACAGTCCAGTATCTTAACCTGATGCTAGAAAAGTTTTTCGTTCCCTTCTAAATGAAGAGATGGTAAATTCACAACTTTCAATTAGTCTATATTGAATAAAAATAGTTAACAAAAAATTAATTTAGTATGAAAATTAACGGGACACCCTGTACATCTTCGATGAACGAGAAACATTTAGAGAAGTAAATTCGTTTCTGGCAGTCACAATTATTTTGAATATATACAGCTCGGTGCGACGGAAGTCATAGACACTATGTGAGATAAACTATATTTTATTAAAAAGACCAAAAATAGACAATATTTCGGTTCTAACCTGGTCCCATAATCAGGATTGGAAATATAAGGACAATAATGAATATGTCAAAAAATTATATTTATTAACAAAACACTAAAGAAAAAAACGTTTTCAAGTTCAATGTACAATTATTTATTAAGTTTGTAAAGAACAATTACAAAATATTTTAATTATTTTGCAATTGTTCGGAAACACTTTACAAATAAATGTTAGTAATTTATAAATTGTAGATTAAACCGGAAGAGGACGAAACGTCGTTTATTTAATGATTCCTTATTGAACATAATCAAGTCTAGAACATTTAAGGAGACCATTGAATTTATTCAATATGAGCTAAATGGGATTGTATTTAGTATAATTATGATATAGATGACCGAGGATAAGGAAAAGTTATAAACTGGAGGATCCTTACCGTTTTCGGTGAGCACTGGGCTGGCTTGCAGGAACGTGATAACCTTGGAATTCTTCTCGAACGGACAAGCCACCTGCTTCCACGTGATGAACTCAGTCACTTGCTTGGCCAGCTGCCAAAACTTCTCAAAGTTTATGTGGCCGTTAGGTAGTCTGAATAAAAAAAGGGACCATAAAAATACAATAGGCCTAGTCATTTTACAAAAGTATTTTCTAAGAACGAAATGAGGACTTACCAGGTAGGAAGAACATTGAAAATGTAAGACGATAAACCACTAAGGTTGATAAAAAAAATACATTATGGATGCAATGTAAAGTAAAAAAAAAATTAAAAATAGAGGGAAAAAAAAGGATTTCGTGAGGTAACAGTACAAAGGTTGACCTCAATATTAATCATGGGTAGTACTTCAGGTGATTGAACTTGCATAGTTAATTACACGGGGAATTTAAAGATCTCAAAGTTCTCTTCTGGAACAAACACTATTCAACCGTTTGAAAAATGAAAACCTTTTCATTTAAACCAGATTCTACTGGAAAATATTTCATTTTAGAGATTTTTAATCTTTGAGGAATAATTTTTATGTTTCACTTTATTCAGTTTCAATTTAAAACGTATTAATTGTAGAATTTTTTGTACTGGATTTTCGTTTCTGTCCCAAACATATTTATAATATTTAATCCGTCGAAGAAAATAATCTTCAACCATCATTAAGATATCTAAACCTGATATTGCATTTTTCCTAGGGCTAGAACGATTTCAGTAAGGCAATTCCTGCATTTCCTTGAACACAAACAATGTTTTTCTATTATTAAATACGTCAGTTTACCCCTCCTTAGAGCTCGTTGAGTTATAATTAGACCAATAATAAAATCTAAAAATTTAATGTTAGTGACATCTATTCGTGTTCCGAATAATCATAATCCTTTTTCTGCGAATCAAGATTCTAATAAATCATTGCCAATCAGGTCTGCGTGTGGCACATTGCTGTAGAGAAACTTAGTCTTAAAAGGCAACAATCGATATTTTGGTAATTAGTCGTGTTTGTATAAATCGTAAAGTATTAATGCACGTCTGTGAGAGAATAAAGAAAAGCCTTTTCAATTCCGGACGCACAGTTTATTTCCCTACTTTGCGATTACATTATAAATATCCTTGACCGCTTTATTCTTCAAAACAATTTGTGTTTTTCCCTTTTTAATCCATTGTCTCGAACGCCCTTCCCCTTCCGAAGTTTCATTAAAGGCTCCGCGGGTGATCTTTCCGTTAATCTGCGCAATTTAGATTTCGCGATATAATCCTCTATTTTTGTCTCACTCACTCGCTCGCTTTCCGGACTCTTTCCAGTTATACCAGAGCTGTGATTAAAATGGGAAGGAAGGACGGCGTGTGGCGGTTATAAATTACAGGAAAACAAAGACTTTGGGGACAAGCAGATGGTTGGAGGCGACACCCTCCTAGCGAGCGCACCAAATTAATTACCAAGAGACAATTATGCCCGTCAATCAAACCAGTCACACACACACATACGAACAAACACTCGCTCTTTTCTCTGCGTTGAAAATTTAATTAAAATCTTAGAAAACAATTAAGGAAGAAACGGAGACGTGGAAAAAAGAGTTGTTTTCAAATTTCCGTCCTTTAGGGGGTGAAAGCAAAACGATGGGGCAATGTGGTGTGAAATGGACGAGAGGAATGGGCTGAATTAAATTATTTGTTTCGGATTGGTTTAAAATACAGTTGTCTCACCTGGAAAGCGACATTCTTGTATTATAACGAGGAAGACAAAAGAAAAAGAAACAAAGAACAGGAATTTCTACGGAAATAAACTAATGAAATCTGTAATCTGAATACTGTACAAAAGCATTAAATAAAAGGTTTAGATACAAAAGTGTTTTGTACGATACCTGAAAGTTGACCACCTACGCATGAATGTAAAAGGGTGAAGGAAGTATGACCGTAAGTTTAATTAAAACTCCACAAAGCCTTCATCACGTGCAAATATTATGCGGAATTGTATAAACTGGGAGGAGAATATGCAAGAGAAGGCGACCAATAAATGTGTAATAAAATCATAGACTGTTTTAGAAAATAATTATACGCAAATGAATTTTTTGTAACAGAATATACAGGTTTCACACACAGAAATTTAATGATTTTTACAGAATTGAGTTTTATATTGCACCGCCCACCGCGGACAGAAATAAATTCATATTATGGAAAGAATTAATCAATATTGAACAATTGGAAATTAATATGCACGATTAGTTATGCTTTATTATTATTTATTATTACATGTAAATATGAAATGGGATGAAGAAAAAAACCGACTGGCCTCGAGGGAAATTTGGAATAAGCACACGAGATTGGTTGAAATTTAATTGAAGACATTCGTTTAAATGAAGCCCCAATTTCAATTGCTTTCTTATTTATTGTTTAAAAAATTGTGTGTTACGTATACATTATAGTGAACAAGTAGAAATTGAACAGAGAGCTGCTAAAAATAAAATATAAGTTGTCCACATTAGTCTCTGCACCTGCATGATTTATTAACTGTGCTACACACGTGGTTTCCGCCAATAAAGAAAGTCACGTCGTAGAAGGAAATTTTATTCGGGAATTTTGACAGGTAAAAAGGTGCCCATAGATTCTGGGCCACAATCCGCCCAAAATGTACTCGACGAATTAACCAACAGTGAGACAGAAAAATGCGGGTTACTTAAACTAAAACCTTTTTGAAAATAGACAAAATGGGGGTTTTCGCAGTGCACAGTTGCTCTCGTATCTATTATGGACGACAATTTAAAATTGAGAAGGTCAGTAGCAGAGGGTAAATAGAGTTCAATGACCCGAAGTGAAAATCTTACGTAATTCCACACGTAAACGTCCGCAGCCTTTATATATTCATTTTGCATTTCTAGTTCATTAATTTGTCTCAGTACTATTCATTAATCCTCATTATAACCCTGGTTTTATAACAGAAGTATGACACAATTTCGAGATTTAGTTTATAGACAGATTTGGAAAATAACGCCTTGAAAGTTGTTGCCGATCTTAAAGTTTAAGAAATTTTTATCATTACTCGAATGTACTATATATTTAGTTGACTGAAAGTGATTCAGTAACGCTCGTCAGCGAAGAATCGAATCTAACTGATTTGTGATAATTACAGATTAATGAGTAATTATTTAAATAGGAACTTTCAGGATCTGTAATAATAAAATATGTAAAGTGACGTCTGTTTTTCGAACACGCCAACAAGTTTCTGTTAAACATAAAACCCTTCACATTTTTAGTACAAAGTAAGATTTGATCGTAATATTCTCACCACCCCTCGTGACGGAACTGACATTGATTCAAATGAATCTTGAGGAGAGCCGAAAGATAATATCCGTAGAAAGAAGATTGCATCCTTTACGCAAAACTGAAACCTCACAACCCTCCGCGAAAGCGTTGAAATCAGATACGTTTATCATCTCCGTGTAACTTGATAACGAGGCAGAGTGCTCCATTCGCCTGATGTTGCATTCATGAATCTCGTTACGAGCTCACCAGCAGATGATCAAATATTTAATTAGCTACCAGAAACAGGTCTGGGCGAAATGGCGATCAAGAAGCGGGCAATGAAGACTTTTACTCTTCTTATAATCGTTTGACTCTGTTTTCCAAAAAAAAAATCATTTTTTTTAGTGTTTGACAAGGAAAATGTAACTTCCGTGTTCTCAGCTAAATCTTTAATATAATTCAACCAAAAAATGGAGGCCAAAATTAATGTATAATCCGTAAGACATAACAAGTTGTGTCAGTAGATGGGAGAATATGGAGGGGAACATTGTCGTCAGTTTGGAGCTTCCTCTTGCGGAGTAGGGACCATTCTTAAAAACATTCATTATATTACTACGAACGGGATGTCGGGAGTTGTAGAGAAAGGCTAAATTTTCCCTGAGTGAACTCACTTGTTGGAGCAGCCTTCGTTGAGGAAGTAGAGATCCTTGACGAGCAGGGAGAAGAATGGTATGACTATCCTCTGCCTCTCGTCAGTTGCCCCCGCCGACCTCCACATGGCGGCCTTCAGAGTCGACCTGTAGCTGCTGAAGTTAGACGAGGGATCCATCTGGTGCTCCAGGATCGAGAACTTGGCCGACTGGACCTTGCTCCACTGAGAAAATAAACAGAAACTTTGCAATTACGATGGCGAGGATTCAGAATTACAATTGAAAATTAACAATTTAACAACAGAAACAAGTGTTTTTAATCGAATCTCAGCAGTAAGGCTACGAAAATGTTTTAAACAATCAGGATGGAAAATTATCAGGTCAGGTTGGTAGAATTATTTTTGTGTGTATAAAAATGTAAAAAATTTACTGTTTGTCAATATTTACGCCATTCTTGCTCCCACAGAGATTGTAATTCAAGAAACATGGATTCCAACCAAAATATTCTCACCTGCCATACCTATATCTGGGTTATTTTCAATCGTCTTCCCAAATATTTCCACAAAATAGAATTCTTAAAATGTATTTCCACATATAACTTATTAGAAGCCATAACTTGTAAGTCTTAATCAGCACAGTTTGGAACGTTTTTTTTGATCGTTTAAAAATCTAATAATTTTTTTTAAAATAATTTCAGTGACTTTTTCATCGACTCTGGAAGGATTCAAGACGTACTTGATGCTCTGTGGCGTTCAACTGATCAAGAACAGACACTGTAAATCACTGATGATAGCTTTTCTGTTGTGCGGTGGGATTATTAAGCCACTTTTCCGGAGGAAAGTTCGTACTTGGAACTCGTGTGAATTACGTGGCGAGAGGGAGAAAGACAAGAGTGTTTTCGCAGAATGGCGGAGTCTCTGGATTGATGACTTGAGGAGATTACGTCCGGACTAACACCTGCGCCCCCACTTCTCTCCCCACCGTGCCCGATTAATTGCAACGTAGCAAACAGCCTGGAATAGATGGCTGCGAGGGTAAATAGGTTTACACTCCTGCCGGCGAGGTTAACTGCGCGAAACAACAGCACCTATTATGAACGTGAAATATTATGCGCGGGCCATAAGCGTCTCCTCTCCCGTACTGGAAACGACTTCGTAACACTCCAGCTCGCACAACTAGGAGTCGGTCTCGTTTTTAACCTTTCGGAATGTAGTATACGTCCACCATGAAAATTTAGTGACACTTTATAGTCTCCAGGGTCTAAAATAATGTCGCAGCAACTGATTGTCCAAGTATTTTCTGTTTACTGGACGCTTCTACTGCAGCCTGATTCAGAATTCTGCAGTACCAAGAATATATTATAGCTACAGGATTCTCGCTGTAATCACTAAATTATGCCGCGTAATTTAATCAATTTACCTAAAACGATGGTGAAATTTGTTATAACAAATAATGCATCACGTCCAGTATTCTGTTTGTGTAATATAGGAACAATAAACTGGTTTAATACAATGCAATATCCCAACATACGAGTAACTTAATTAACATTCAATTACCGTCGACTTGTGTACTCGTTTCAAGTATTGAATAATCGATAACCAAATAACTGATCAATTATTTCGTTTACAGTATCCTCTACTGATTACTGCTGCAGTGTATTTATTTTTGATATGACGCATTCTGCACATATGTAGGTTAATTTCTGTTTAGATTTAAATATGAAGAAGACGATTACGTTTGATAAGTTCGAGACGTGAAAATAAAATAAAATTGTGACAGTTAACAACGAAGAAGCATTAATAAGTGGCTCGTTCAATTACAGGGAAGGATTGAGTTAATGATCCACTAAGAATTCTTAGAGGAACTATAAATTTCCAGGAAAACTTACAAGTAAAGAAATCTTAGTTCTGGGTAGTTTTAAAAGAGTAAAGGCGAAACTGTAACAAAAATTAATGCAAGGTTTCATAATTGTGTGTGTGCCTAATGTGAGAACAGAGAGTTGAAGCTAAAACAACTACCTGTTGTTGGCTTCAAATTTATTATATAAATTATAATAATATAGTAACGATACTATAAAGTCAAACGTATGAAGCGTTTTTATTAAATAAATGGCTGCAGTAAGTGGTCGCTCAGAAAAATCCCACTTCTGCGTTCTACGAAAAATAGTTTAAAATTGACTCTATTTGATACCAGGCGAATAGAACAGTCTTAATCCTTCCTAATAGACAAGTAGGCGAAATAAGTTAAAATTAATTAACCTTTCCCGGGTAGAGATTTGAAGAATAAAATTTTTGTCAAAACTACATTAAGCAATTATCAATGTCGCCTTCAGGTGAAAACGTATCGACACACCAGTCAACCTGATGACGGAGTTGATAAGCGTTAAAAAGTTGACCCATAATCGTTCATTAACGAGTTATGATTGATTCATTATATTATATTACATAGGAAATGTTGATGCACCTTTCCATACAAGTTACGATAAAACAACGGGAAAATACATAATTCAGGGATAATACACAAACCAAAAAATAAACACAAACGGAAAATTTGTAAATTACCTGAGGAAACTAATTAAGTGAAACAGATGAATTTATCAACGATAAGAAAAAAAGGTTTAATAAATGTAGAAAAAACTGATACCTTTCACAGTTAATAAATACAGGCCAACATAACTTTAAATTATAGTATTTTCAGTTTATCATGTTGTTAAAATACAGAAGAATTGTAAAAGCGCCTTACAATGATAGTACTAAATCAGCAAACGCCTGCGAAACCACAGTTTTTCACTAATTTCAACATTGTCACTTCGACCGCGACAGAAGCACCGTTGGTGGAATAGTGATTGGACAAACTATCAACGAATCTCGAACGCCGATTGGTGAAGACATTACTGGAATCATGATTGGTTGAAATGTTTATGAAGGAACATGACTTTTAACATTTAATGATTAGAATTAATGTATTTCAATTTTAAAACTCAAATAAAGCGGCTGTTACTAAGGGAAAATTTAATTCAAAGGAACTGACCAAAATTTCGGTTACGAGAAGGAGTGGAGCCGGAGGAACGCTTTCAATTGTACTAAAATAATATTTATGTAACGTACACCTAAATTAAGAACGAATCGTTGAGTAGATGTATTTTTCTCAGTTACTTTACTTATTTTATTATGAAATTTAGTCAGTTTATGTATTTACGACCTACATACATTATTGATGCAAACCTGATTGGCTGAACATAAACGGCGGAAACGTTATTTATTCGTGGATACGTAAATTTTTATTGAATTTTGCTTTATGGATGAATCACTTTTTTTTAATATGTAGAAACAATAGGAAAATTTTACGGACTGTAATTGCATGATGAATGAATATGATTGAAAACAAATGTCCTCAGCGTCAAACCGTTTCCCGTAATTATTCTTCCGCAGATTCTCATTGTGGCAGCGGGGGAGAGAAACAACCACGTGCGAAGTCGTAAATATTAACTTATTTATTTTCCAGGGTGACAATCGATTTGGAACGTCCGTGTCGTATTTCTCCAACAGTGGCTAAAAGTGATTTACAATTGCTTGAGGCGGCTCTCATTCAAGAGTTTTTATTGTTTCCGAAGGTTCAGTGTATCGCTGAAGCAAATAACTTTGGGGGGGGGGGGAAATAAATGCAAATGAATTTTTGAGTGACAAACTACGTCTACTTCCTCTTGCGCCAAACACTAACTTTAAGCTAGTCTATTGGTAAAATTTTAAATAAATGTATTGTTCCTTTATTGCCCAAGCATTGAAAATGTGAGTCAACAGTAACAAATTAGAATCATTTATTCAAACTAAAATTCGACGGAAAATGAAATTTTGTGAAGCAGTGGTGACCATATTTTATTACGTATTCACAATTAAAATTATTTTATAAATTATTCTGTCATTATACAAACGCAATCCGTTGTCGGCCAGGGGCTTCAGACTTAACTTTCTCTGCTTTCTCTTTAACGACAATAATGAGGTCAAAATTACCTCATTAAAATAAAATGTTAATTCTTCGACGTCCAGTTTTGAAGCAGGGAAAAGAAATTTATGGAAAAAAAAGATTGGATATAAATATTTAATATTACGACTCACAATGATGCAAATATATAGATTATACATAATTGGGAAATAATTGCAATTAATCTACTTTTCCAACCTTGCGTTTTGCTGTATGTTATTAACCGCCGTTAACAAAAATGGAGGAACGAATTAATTTATGTAAAAGGACGCCGGGACGAGTTCTGCGAAATTCAGGGTACATTTTCACGTTGTAAATAACGCGATGGGAATTTAAACACGCTGACTACGGTAATTACAACTCAAAATCAATCATTTCACCTCTCCTTTGTCAGCAGTTTGTTTTTTAATACAAATAGACAAAAGCTACACGAAATCGTTTACTAATTAACTGATTTTTTTAGGATAGCGGGCGGTGGTGGTGGTGTTGAGAGTAAGGGTCGGGGGTTACACTAGCAGAATGCTGCCAGTGAATCACATCGTAATAACGAGAGTTCGGAGAGTTAATGTTTAATAGCGAATGGCTGTACGATGTGTTTGTGAATAGACAGAGGAAGAACAACACGTAACAATTGCGAGGATAATTAGCGTGAGCGCATTAGTAATTAATTTCATAACTGTATCCGGTAGCGGTTTGAATCGAGAAAGCGAGCCATTGGACGTTTCCTTGATCAGACACAATTATTATTTTTTGTATAATGCAATCAAATAAGTTAACTGATAATACTGGATGGCCCGACAACGAAATTCCATTTTATTTGACTACGAAGCTTGGACAATTCCAGGCCTAAGAGAATCTGGAGCACTTTGTACGCCCAAAAATAACATTTAGTATAGGGCGCGAAACCGCACGTCGAGCCAAGATAAGATGCGCAGTCGTCCACAGACCTGCGGCAAAGTACCCGTTACCTATGTCGTCACTTTGTTTACCAAATAATGGAATATGGACAAAAAACATAATTGAAATTTAGTCACAGAATTAATTAATACAATACAAATTTAATGAATTACAGTTTGCAATGCATGTTAAAGTGAAACAACGTTGTTTCCCCCTTGTATTTGGGAACTATTAAGTGTTATATATAATAAAAAGAAACGCGTTCCATTTCATTCCAAATATTTTAAATACCAAAAAGATGGATGAATTTAGGTAAAATGTATAATTTAAACATTGTTAAACAACTTTCGCGTTCGAAAATGAAAGGAAACAATGTTTCATTACTTTTTTTATTTTTTTTTCATATTTTATTATTTTACATTACTTTAATTTGTACTATTTTTTAAAAATGTCAAAATCGTACTTTATGTGCAAATTCATCAACCTTTTGATATTTAAGATATTTGTAATAAATTTAACCGCATAAAACACCTGAAGAGGTTCCAAGAAACATTGTTTTTTACTTTAATTTTTATTATAATCTGCAAATTAATTTTTTAAAGTGACTTGAGTATTGTTTGTTTTTTCGCCATATTTCATTATTTTATACTTTACAAAGTTTCAGATGATTTTAAATTTTAAAAATGTTAATTGTTTTTTGATTGTTAGTTTTCCAGAAAAAAATGACTATTTAATTACGAAGAGTAACGGAAGGCAAGGAAAATATTAAGAAAATGTGGAAAAAACATGGTAGAAGGTAGGAATATGAAGTATTGGTTAGAATGATATTGATGTTAGGCTTACTTGAGGAATACGCCAAGGATGAACACAACAGTAAGAATGCGATAAATTTTGATGTTTCTGGGAAAGAAGGAACCAATGTTAGGGTTTGATGTTGGCGTCGCTCCTCTACAAGCGCCTTTAAGAGTTGTATCGACCCTCTCAATCAGGCCACGAGCCGCGCCCTCTGCGAGAAGGTAATCAACTCCTCTCTCATCCCCAAAACAAACACAGATAACGTGTGTTTCTTCTCCCATTTTACATGATGAGAGGATTCTACACCCATAACTCGCTCAATAACAAAATTGGCTCCAAAGTGATAGGAGAGTTTGCGGAAGAGCAATACTAGGAGGAACGGCGGGATAAGCAAAGAAGTAGCAAAGTAGGAGAGGCCAGGGAAAAACTTTTGTATTACTCATCATTGATTTATAATTGCGGAGTTATTTATGATACTACATTACGGAAAACAGATGGAAACTACTAATCTAAAGGCTAATAGAGTCATTAAAATCAGATAGTAAAATACATCTACTTATTTACCGAGCTTAATGCGACATGCAACACGGTGAAGAATGTTAGTTCTTGGCGCCCAATTAAAAACCATTCTTTATTCAGACACCAAATGTTGATTCAACTGGACTTGTGTCCTGAACCCCCAAAGGACGTCTTCTCCGAATAAAATAATTGCGAATGTTTTTAATAATCACGAATGTAATGAATAATGTACCTAAAAATTATCACAGATAAATAATGATGCTTCTGGTAATTTTTGTTCAGAGAATTGTGTTTCACCTGAACACCATCTCACACACATAAATGTCCGCCATTTATCTTCCTTAGACAATTGTTATCAATCGTGTATAGAACCTAAGAATTTTACACCAATAATTTTCAAACAAAATATGACTCCGCCCGTGTCGTCTATGATAGGCCCAACCAATTATGTTCCCTCCAATAAAAAAAAAATACCAGCGCTCCCACCAATCACATCTTATTACTTCTCTCGGCTGTCCCTAATCACTATCCTCTTGTAAGAAACGTTTCGTGCAGTAAAAAAAATTATGCTGTTTTTCTCTTTCAGAAAACGTGACTAATAACATCGTCACTACTAGAATCGAATTTAGTTTTGTAAAACTCAACACACTGTACATTGAAAGTAATAAATGTGCTCACGACACGCCAATAAATTTTACGTTGGCAACTCATCCGCAGCTCTTCTTAATAATCTACAGGTAAATTCGCTGTCAGAAAAGTTTCCATACACGGGAATTTTTTAAACCGAAAATAGGTTTCTTTATAATTACAAACTCCAATAGATAATTGTTAATATCTTCACTGTATAAGTTAATTAAAATGATTCCATTACACAATCTTGGGTTAAACAGAACTTTTAACGTATGGAATATTATGGGACACCCTGCGTAACACAAAGGGCTGTATACAGAAGCCTTTCCCAGCGATGGAAACTTTTAGAGCGGTAAACTTTCTAATCTTCTTATTGTTCCCGAGTTTGAAACCCTCGTCACCGAAGGACACGCAGAGGACTGCAGCGAGAGTTAACTAATACCGTCATTCTCCGTGGCTAATTACTGTGGTCCTTCAAATCTCCGTGGTATCAGAGTTCCACGACCTAAAGAGACGAGGCTCTGGATTAATGGTTCCTAACTCCGCGGCGGACTTAGCTTGGTGTCCTCAAGACATCTGTCCGTCTGTCTCTCCGGCTGTCGAGGCTGGATTCCGATAACGAGGAATTCCAGACAGCCCAGCCTTGCCCCGAGGAAGGGTTGCTGTCGTGGATTAGGTGGAAGGAAGGGGCGGATTTGTCCTTTGTCAGGATCAACCGTGCCGATCGAGTCTCATTTAAAGTCGAGAGAGAAGCAAAGGTCTGGGATAATCACTTCCGCAGCAACAGTTACAGTTGATTACGAACACTTTGAGAGTAAGATATATCACCTTTTCAATTAACAAAAAATTTCTCTACATTCACGCTTGCTGTTCTGACTTTGAAAATTTATTATGTCGGTGATAACTTAAGAAATGAAGAATATAACATAGGTCGCACAACAGTAAAAATATCTAAAATTGTATGAAACGTGATTTAAAATCATGTCAATTTCAATGTGCCTAATTTGAATCAATTTTTTAAAAAAAATTATAGGCTAACTCCTTAACGTTTTAGTTCCCCCAGGCCAATATATATATATACATATATATATATATATATATATATATAAAGAACAATAATTTTCTGCAACTATGCTCTCCATAAACCGAAGACATATAGTAGCCTGAAAAATACTTCTAAAAATTACAATTTAATTAATAAATCAATGATGTTTGTGAAATCAAACAAACTTTTCGCATTTACAGATAAATGTCTATAATTTGGTCCTTGCTATACCCCTGTAAACAAAGGGGAGTTGTACGCCAATTCTTGCTGTGATGTAGTGAAAATTATCCCATTTTTAATATAGTTTATTTTCCATAATATTTAATTCACAGTTATGAGTTTGTAGAGAATCAGCAACACACGAAATAATTGTCATATAATTGTAAACAATTGACATACAACTGTCCTTTTGATATTGCAATTTTCAGGGAGACTTGCACGATGAGGAAGACTGTCGTTTCCTCGCGTTCAGAGGACTTACAGAAAATAAAATTGGGTTTTACACGAGATATAATTCCTCTCCTGATAAATGGCTGAGATAAATAGATCACAATATCAAAACTTGTTTGACAAGTAAATGATAAGGTCAACAGTAAGTAATGGAGTATCAATCTGAGTAAAGCTATAGGGTTGTACTGTTGTGTGCGTCTGGTCCCTCTTAATCTTGTTTTGCAGCCTTCGTGTTTGCAGGGCAATATCAGTTATTTACCTTTCGCCAGCCGCCTCGCTGTTGTTTGATGTGGGGGTGGGAAGGGGGTGGTAGATACTTACTCAGGAAGACAAAAAAAACTGTCCCTCCCACCTTCATTACCCCCGGGTCGGCTAATTGAAAGCTGCTGGGAACAGCGGCCAGCCTCCTCTGTTTGTAGATCCATTCCAATCAGGCGGGCAACTCGCTAGCCACCGCACCACACACAAAGCGATCGCTATATTTAGTAGCCGTTACCTGCTCCGCACAGTCCACCCCTCTACCTGCCAATCCCTTCTTTTTGAACCTCCGACTATATTGGCTTGCCCAGTTGTGCTAATTATTGAATGGTGGAGATTCCAGCGGCAGCAAACGCACCGGAACCACAAGTTTTTAATTCGTCCTCCCTCCCTCCCTCCAACCCCCGCTTCACAAACCATTTCTCTTTCTCTCTACGATAGGCAGATGGATGATGCGAAATATGCTGAGGTGGAATTTAATCGGCAGCACGATTGTTACCCCGTCAGTAAATTGAGCTAAATTCCCTTCCATTGCACTGGTCCGTTCCTTCCGTTTGGCAACTACGCGCGCAAAGTGGAAACAAAACCTAACCCGTTCACCATGATTGCGAATTACCCTTTTCCCACAATGAGATTAACATGGTAACGTTGCAAGAAGCTGTGTCGGTCTTACCGGTGATTTGGATTCGACACCATCAGTAAACCGAAAGTACCATTTTTAAGTACGAAAAGAACCTGAAGACTGAACATCAAGAATATTCAATAACAGGGAAAGTGAAGACACTGGATGCTGAACACACAATCTTTGCATGATTACAAGAATTTATTACCAACAGTGTTGTAAAATTTATGTCGCTGACTAGGCTACCTTCTGCCCCCACGTGATCGCCCAGAAGTGAAGACCATGGACGTGTGTCAGCGTTGGCGATCTTCCCAGAAGAGCCTCTACCTGCAGTGAACCTCGTTCATCCTACTATCACGTATCACGTGAACTGAGAACCCCGCATACAATAGGCGTTAACATTTTGAAATCACTGGACGACTGTTTTTTTAAAAAAATAATTACTGTTATAATTATAAATTAGTAATTGCATTGTATATTTTTATTGTAGGAATTTTATACAAAAATATTTTGGAAAATGAAATTGTTGACGGTAAACGGCATAACTTTTCAACATTGAAATAAATGTTTATGTTTTCACGAAATTGATTATCTTATTCACAATAATAATAATCCGACTTCACTTCAAAATAAATGTTAAAAAAACAACTTATTAGTCGCAAAAATATTATGATATTTGAAGCATAATTCTTAAACAGACAGAATGTTTCATCCCTGATTGGGACCTCTTCAGATGTACAATTACCATTCAATGCAGTTATCTAATAAAAATAAGATAATTTTTAATACAATTACGTATAAATATAAGTTACAGAGTGTTCCAATTTATTATAAGAAAATTTATTTTTTCTTATAATAAATAGTAAGTAACACACTATAAACTATATTTATTCATAATTTTAATAAACACCTGAAGAGGTCCATATCACGAATGAAACGTTCTGTCTGTTTAATATTGTGTTTCAAATATAATAATTTTTTCCTGACAAACGTTTATCTTTTTATTCCATTGAGACTGAAAACACATTTGAGGCTATATGATTAAGAAAATAAATAAATATCAGTTTTTGTAAATTCAGTAAAAATTCATAATTTTTTAAACTTTAACAATTTTTTTTCAGATGAACAAAATATCCGTTTGTTCGGAAAATAAAATGGTTTCAGATAGAATCGGCATTAACATTATAATGTACTTTTGGCAACAAGATAAAAATCACAACAAAGCGAAATTGATCCAGTATTGATTGAAACAGGTGCTATTAATGATGGGGGTTGCGTGAAACACGAACACACTAATCCAGTTACAAATAAAATTGGATTGTTAGAATCAGGAAGAGTTCAGAAAGGAAGTTTTTAAATACAGGACAATTCTTTAGTGACAGAAACAGAAACTTTTAAACCTTTAGTTAAGATGGCGGTGGAACTCTCTTTGACCGTTTAATTTCCCATACCCTGTAAAGACAGTTAAGAATTTTCTTATTTAATGTTTAGAGGTTTTTGATGCAGAGTAAAAATATAGTTTCTTAAACTTAGAAAATCTAAATTTGTCAGTATTCTTTGATTAAAAAGCTAATTATAATTTTATACACCAGTTCGAATAAAAGTTTCAGTTGGAAAACTTGGGTATTTTAAGATTAAGTAGAAAAGTTCTAAATTTCGTTGGTATCGTCGCCTTCACCCATGTTAAGACTCCTCTTTTTCTCTTTTTAATTCCCGAACAAACTTGAGATAGAGGGGAGAGAAAAATAAAAATTTACGGGGCAGAGAAACGAGATAAAGAAATTCAACTTTGGTGTGCATCAACTCTTAATCTTCTTTTCCTTTTACCGTAAATAACCACTTTTTTCTTCCACTCCGGCTAACTCAATTTTGACAACACTTTTTTTTTACAAGTTACATAAAAACATAATCTGTTATTTTGCTTTATATTACATTTTTCTTAGGAAAATGGGTGAAGTCTAAAGAAGTTGTCAAGATGATAAAAGGCGTAATGCGTTAAGTGGGGAAAAAATTGGAGTTGAAGGCTTGAAAGTGATGGCTAATTGGACGCAACCGTTAGTGTGTGTGTGAAAGAGAAGTAACGCCCTCGGGGAAATGAAATTAAGAGTGATGTAGGTTGTGGGTCTTCTAAGACGGATGGGGAATGAAGAAAAGACGCGAAAGAAGTTTTAATGGCCACTGAGCAATGTTGGAGTGAGGCTCGCTCCTCAAGATTAAATTTGTCTCTTTTTCTTGTCATGACTTTAGTAAAGTTTCTATCCGATGAACGACAATGGTTTATCGCCAGAATGATATTCCCACGAAGGGTTAATAGAACGTGCTGTGGCTCCAGGGTGCAGTCAAACATGGAGAATACATTTTATTCGTCACAGGAAAGCCCTGGAGTTAATTAGAATAATAAAAATACAAAAAATACCAGATATATATATAGCACACTCATTAATGACGTGGAAACTAAAATCCTCAACTAGTCAATTTTGCAAAATTTTGTGGCGTCAGAAGTTAAAGTTCTGACATTTTGAAAGTAAATAAAATTTATATTGAACCTTAAACTCGTTATTATGCTGAACACAACTTCAAAACTTCGCCTCAATTTATTCAAAACTGATCATTTGCAACGATAGTTAAATTATAAATACAAATAGAAATTTGACTTGTATTAATCAGCGTAAAATGGCCAAAAGTCATAAATAAATAAAACAAAATTTACAATTAAGAACGAAACGTTTCTTATCTTTGCTTACGAACCTCTTCAGATGTATCTAATTATTAATATAATAGAAAATAAAATATTGAATTCCAAACAAAAACAAAATTTAATATGGCATGATTTCGTACATAATTAAATGAACAAAAATTTATGTGAATTTAAATAAAATAATTTATCATAAAAAAATTAACACTGCTTACATCAACTTCCATGGACGAAACGCCTTTAAAACACTTCAAACAGGGATTTTTAAAAAACACAAGAATTTAAAAAATCAAACTTGCAAGAATAGATAATTTTTAATCATAACACTGGAACATAAATGGAATTTAAATTTGGTGAATATTTTTCACATTAATTGTATTTATAAAGGACTCCATCAACTGTCATGGCCGAAAAAAGTCTAATAAAATAAAGTATTTTATTTAAATTCACATCATAATTTAATTTTTTATTTAATTATAGAAGTAATTATCTTAATCTACATTTGTGTACTTTCATTGTCTTTTTCATTAAGTAATTTTTTAATACAACTAAAGAGGTCGCTAAGAAAGTGAAGAAACGTTTTGTACTTTATTGTGAATTTTAATGTTTGTAAATTCTGTAATTTGGCCATTTTACACTAATAGTTAAATTACATAAAAATGGTACTGTGGAGTCATAAAATAGAATCCTGGAAGTCTTAGGGCATTTAAAGCAAAACAGGTCTGCTTATAACAGTCAGGAAAGACGGGAAATGACCGAAAAGGTTTCTAGAAATTCTTTTATGATTGACAATATGCATGTACGTAAACAGTGGACGATAAGTGATCATGGAAATATTTGGAAGGTTAAAATTTACTGACCGCAACAGCTTTGGAGGGGTGAATTGGATATGAATATACACTTGCCATGGCGCTGACAGTGGTGTAGTGTGAAGCTGAAAACTTAACAATACCAACGCCGCCAACAATGGATACAGGGGACGACAACGAACGCAGACGGCGCAGTAATCATCGCACCAGGATAACTACTAGGGGTGAACGTCTATGCAAATGTAATTATCTCAAAACGGTTTAGTGAGATTAGATGAAGGACAATTTTGCTTACAAAGGTCTCACCTACTTGCTTGGTTGCAGAAATTCATGTTGATCTCTAAGACAAGTTTAGAGTAACAGGAATTTGTCACAGAATTAATCTCTTCATTTTTCCTCCTTTAAATTAAATGAAAGAAGGATGTATTAGTGACTGAAGGGTTGTGTAGCCACACCCCGGCACAGAAGCCAACATCGACCGACTCGAACAACGCTGCGAAAGAGCCCGCCAGCCTGGCTCAAATTTAAGGATCCCCGAAATAAATGAAAGGTATTTTCCTTCTCAACATCCCCGTCGAAGTAAGATAGCGATTCATATAATAAAAGTCAGAAAAATCTAAGTTGGTTAACAGAAATTATATGTAATTAGTTGTTACATTTAAATTGAAAGTTTTTAGTACAAATAAATAACGACGTTTCTTTGAGATGTTTTATATTAGCAGGTTGTTTGAAAGAAGATAAAACTTGTTTGAGAAATATGCGAAAAAAAAATGCATATTAATACTTGAGAAATGATTTATCCTGCTGGAGTAAAAACTCCAAGGTCCTTGTAAACATAAAAACACTTTAACCGACTAAAGAATACTGAGTGATTTATATTTTGACTGACCGTTTTCTTGAGCCGTGAGATGGGCGACATGTTGAGTCCGGCGATGATTGCCATTAAGGAATTGAAGTTGCCGATGTTGAAGCACTCCCTCGCGACTTCGATCCAATACTCCATCACTTTGACTCGTTGCTTCTTCTTCACGTGCTGTACAAAACAGAACGACGTTAGCAAAACCAATACATTGCTCTTAGAGCACATGGAACTGACAGAAAAACCAGTAGCATCGGACAGCATGGGATTTGAAATTTAATGACACCGGTGGATTTAACACTGGCATCGCACAGACGTATCGAACAGTTTCTTAAGAACAGGTATCGCTAATATGGACGTTTATTTTGAATTATTTGCATTCTCCAATTAATTTGTTGTAAAATTTTATTAACATTGCGGAACATAATTGTTGAGACACTGAATGGAAACCATTGGAGATAAAGGCAGTCTAACATTAACTAATTCTTACGCTGTGTGAAAAAAAAAACCCCAACACTTTTATTGAACATTTATTCGATGCCACACTGCCTTAGAAATTATTCGATTTGTAAATTCATTATTCCCATTAATTGTATTTATTAGGCATTTTTACACCACATTGATGAATTGTCATTCGGTAAATGTCGTTAATTAAGATAAATTGTCATTAAGTTTCGAATAATTTTCGCACTCAAAATCTAAGTTTAAGAAAGACCGAAATAAAAATTCGATTCAAGTCACTTGGTTCTCTTGTGGCTTTGTGGTAAAATTTAGGAGCAAGAGCGGCAGAGCAAAATGTATTGAAGGCAGCTTTTCCAGGATTATTCAAAAAAGTTGTCTTCACATTCTAAGGAATCAGCTGCTGGATGCATTCCAACGACGAGATACTTTAATTGAATTTGGAAAGTTATTTTTCGCATCCTTTCACGACGTCTAGGCTAGGGAACAGCCGAAGCTTTAAAGCGATATTAAAAATGGCAACTTGGAGGAACTATTTTGTCGATAACGCTTAACGTCGGAAGCATTTTAAAAAGATCGCACATGAAAAGAGCAGAAGCAAGCGAAAATTATAAGACGCCGGCTACATAAAATTATATTTCCCTATCGTGATTCAATCTACCCAGTTAGTCACCATTTTTCATTTTAGACTCCAACACACACAGATTATATTTTAAAAAGTAAGACTATAATATTCCGCTTTCACTGTGGAGACAAAAATTAAAAATAATTAACAGGCATAATAAGACAATACTTTTGTCAGGAAAAAGTCTAGGATTTATCTAGACGTCAACAATCGTGTTTGTTTAAATATGTAAGAATCATGATTTAAACTATATCTCAATTTGTGAGTCTCTATTATTGATTAATTTTAGAGGAATTATAAAGACTCTTAAAATGGTCGTTCAATATAAGCTTATTTATATTAATAGGATTTCACGAATACTTTGCAGGTTAGAGGAAATGAGTAATAACTGGTAAGGATTTAACTACAATAAGAAGTAAAACAATGTTTTAGAAGAAATTTGACTGTGTACAAATAATAGGTATTTTAGAAATAAGGACAGTTTTTTCAAATAAGTTCACAGGATTCCTGTGGTAGTTGTTTATCTGGAAATTTAACTGGTATACTAATTAATATGGTATTGAATAAATTTTAAACTTATAATAATGCTAAAACCTGTAGATGATATTTTTGAAATTGTTAAATAATATACTTAGTAAAGTTTATAAATAAACTGGTAGAAAATGGGAAACAAAAAAAGCTAAATTAATTAAAAAATCGTATAGTAAAGAAACTAGGGAGGATACAATATTCTATTCACCCTTTTAAATATAAGATAACTGTGATTAAAAATTTTTGATAAAAACGATAAAAAGACAAAAGTTAACGGAGTAAAATTAACGAGGCAGTGCACAATACTTTGAAAAATAATTCGTATCCGGAGGATTACGTTAATAGGATATAGTATGTATGTGCACAACATTTATATAAAAACAATCACGTAATAAAACATCAAAGGAAGTGATAGCAAAAATAATAAAAATAGAACCCAATATAATAAAAATAAAAGAGAATAAAATTAAATAAAAGTTTATACAAATATATTAATAATAATAAGATAGCCAAATGCAGACAAAATAAGTGAAAATATAAATACCACACTAATTTTCAATCAGACGTAAATTTTTTCGTTTCAACTAATATTTTAATCCGATAAAATTGGTCGAAGAAGTGGATCAATGAGACAGGGAAATGTATTGTCAACATGAAGGATAGGATAAATATTGATCATACTAAAATCGTTTCCATGATTAATTGTAAGAATTGAGAATTAAAATATATTAGTTTGGCTGCAGTGGCTATGAACAACATTGCACTTAAAGGTGATTGGGCTAATATTAATATATTGTAATTGAAGCTTCTTTTTGAGGGAATTCTTATTTTCGCCCTACTTGCGAATCTATAGAATTTATGATTGTTAATCTTACTTTGCAGACTTCTGTGGCGACGAAGTAGGAGAGTCTGTTGAACCACTGCACGTAGGACTCGAGGTTTCGCGTCTTCTTCATGTCTTTGAAGGACGTCTCTAAGTGAGGGTTGTCCTTGGCGAAGGCCTGGACGAACTCCTCTGGTCCGATGTAGGACAGTCTCTCCAGCTCTATGTGGGTCAGCTGCTGCGACAGCTGCAAGGGCGACGAGCACAATTCCGTCACGTCAATCTGAAAAAAGAACACATCAATGTATCAGTGGGCGGGAGAGATAATTTCTTTTTAAATGTTTGTGTTATCGTTAGTAAAAATATTGCCCACAATCCCCTGCAGACGAGAGTTTTCCGTTCATTTTAACCCTGAGAATTATAAACTCAAGACAAAAAAATGCAGTGACACACAGTTTCCGAAAGTAACAGATATAAATCGAAGAATGGTTAAAAATAGGTTTTCCAGCAATTTTAGCACTACGATTTATAATCTTATAAGTTATATAGTAAATATATATTTTTTAAAATTATTTAACAACATACGTTTTGAAAAATATTAAATGTTGACTTCCTAAAAATTAAATTCAATGAATAGTTTTCTAATTTTACAAATGTAAATATTGCTTGTAAATTTAAGTGTCCATAAATATTTGGCATTCAGAATCGGGACTAAAAGCGATTTTATGAAAATTTTGATACTCTCTTTCATTATTTAATCACATTATTACAAACACCACTTACATATGAAACTTTATTTTACATAACGTGAACGTTTCTTTTTAGACCTTCTAGTGCACAATTTACGTATTTAAGAATAATTGGTTATGGCGTAGGAGAAATAGTTCAGTAAGTGATAGTAATGAATAAATATCCTCTTCAACCTACACGTTTGAATGTGGACCACTAATTTAGAACTTTCACAAGATATTTTTAAATGAAATTCCTAGACTAGACCCACACAACGACGTTTTTCCCCCTGCGTGTCCGCGATGTAGTGAAATACGACTGCAGAGTTAATTCGGTCGCTTGAATAACACCTGTCCTTTCTACCACAGCTAATTCCGACCTGCACAATTTCACACCCCCCAACATTTCATCCCTCCAGTCCATTTCCCTCTCATTTTTTTAAACCTGTTTCTGTTCCCACCGCCCGTCCTATCACATCACACTCCTCCCCCCTCCCCCTCCCCCGTGCAGACACAAACACAACGCAATGTTAATTACTCGCCTTCAATCTCATGTGAAATGCTAAAAGCCGTCATTACATTCGGCTGTTTCTCTCCTCGCGCTTTGCTCCATGACATAACGAATGGCAACCAGAGGCTTAACAAAAACACAATTTCAGAAATGTAAATTATTCGACCAACCACATACCACGCAAACTCCACGAACAAATCCTCAATTACGGTGAATTAACTGATGTATGTACAGACAAATATGTTCGGAAAACTTAAGACTTAATAATGTAGCCCACGAGTTACCTCCAACTTTCAAGGCCTCTAAACCGTGAAGATATTTATGTGAATAATTACAGTTTACAAAAACATTAAGACGAGATTAACTAAACACTTGATACTAAAACCAAAAATTGTAGTAAATATTATAAAGTTGTCAAAAATCGGCTCACACCCCACCTGTGTGTGTATCTAGCGTGGAAAGACTTCTTATCAAAGCGGAAATACGGAAGGGAGACCATGGAACGAAGCAAAGGGTTAACTAGGCACCCTGACTATAGTTTAAAAAATTTTATAGTCAAAAATTGATGCCTGTTAAAACACTAGAGAAACCTGCGACTTTTCCAAAGCCAGAGAGAGAGAGAGGGGGGGAGGGAGGGAGAGACAGAGAGAGAGAGAGAGAGAGAGAGAGGGAGAGAGAGAGAGAGAGAGAGAGAGAGAAGGCATCACCGTAAGTGGAAACAAGACAGATGCAAAGAAATTGTTTGATTATGTATACACGTTAACATGATGGTTTTTAATTGGTGCTCGGGCACAAGTTTTCCACAGATTCCTTCTGAGAGATAAAAAAGTCTGTGTCTAAAAACCAACAAACAGTCTTCCGCACGTTAACATTGAGAAGCCATTTTACATCTAAAAAATTGCAAATGAATGTATTAAAAGTTTTTTCAATACAAACAGACGTATACAAATTGTCAATATTTATCTGTAACAAAATTACTCGTTTGTGATTCAAATTCAATTAATATGGGATTGAACCTCGTTTATCCCTTTACAAGTACAGCAACAACACAGGACACAAAAATAAATCAATTCTTGCTGATGAAATGCAAATTAAAATGGATTCAGTTTTATTTAAATAACCAAATAATTTTTGGTTCAAATAATATGTATTCAACTGTCGAGCGAGCTTACACATTTATCTAAACAGTTTTTTTTATGACTAATTAAATATGAAATGACAACCTATATTATTTGAATATGGGAATAATAATGGCCCAAACATACACGCGCAAGCTTTTTAAAAATCAAATAACTGTAAATACACGTATGAATGGCGTGGATTAAGTAATGAAGACTTTTAGGCTAATACATTATTAAACCGTGGTATGTTAACATTTTTCTGTTTTTTGAAAGAATATGTAGGTCAAACGTTATTAAAACTAAATTTAGTTTTTAATTATAATCAATAGTTTTTCAATAATTCATTTTGAATGTAAGGATGGTTTCAAAATATATGTTACGTGAAAAAATCTGAGATGAAGTGTGGCGAGTTTAATTCCACTCTTTGGAGTAGAGGGTACAAACAAGTAGCGAAAATGCGGTGTTGTTGTTAACTAAAAAAGATTGATTAATAAATTTTTGAACAAAAAGTCTGCATATTACTCGTTTTTTATTGAGGTTTAAAACGGTCGACATCGTGGCAGAATAGTCGTTAAATATATATTATTTTATTGTTCTCCTTTTTCAATCCTAAAATATGCATTTGGGGGGGGGGGCATGAAAAGGATAATATGATAAATGGCTTATATTTTATTGACCATGTTAACTTTAATAGATTTGGTTCAACTTGGAATCTTAGAAGAATACTACAATAATAATATAAGTCGTGTTTTTAATTATAATTTACACCAAAACATAAACAGTCCTGCTGTTAAAATATGATGTAACCACGACCGAGTACAAGAAAATAACCGAACTCAACCAGGAGACGTCGTAGAACTTCGGGCGAAATCGCGCGACGGAAGATGGACGTTACAAGTTGCTCCGCTCTTGTTTTATAATTATGTAAATTATTCTTGAATTCATCGTTCATAAAAATTTTCGTTTGAACTAAAGTATAAAATCGACTTTACCGATTTCTTTTTAAATATGAAATTTTTATTATTATTATTAATGTTATTCATTCAAATATACTTATACATTACATTACATTAAATTACAGAAAATCTATGATTAAAAATTTAAATTTTAAAAACTCAGAATATTTTACTAAATATAGTATAAAAATACGAATTATTTATTCTTATCATCATAAAGAACGAATCGGTTTTATTATTCTAATAAAAGTGAATTCTTTTAATATATGATAATATGTAACAATAAAAAAATTTCAATAAATTATTTATTTTTTTCTGAAATGTACGTTTTATAGTTTTTATAGTAGAAAGATCTCTTGATACCTGATGAGTTTCTAATCTAAGAACAAAACGTTGTATTTGTCTATAACGAAATTATATTATATTTTTAAAATGTTGTATTATGACTTATCTGGCCATAAATATTTACATAATAGTTTAAAATATACCAGGTGCTTTGTTGTAGAATAAGTTGTCGGATTTGTACTGAATTTTAATAATAATAAAAATAATCAGGCAGTTTAACCATTTTCATCCCTGTTAGAAAGCCGTCGCACCTCAACAAACCCTTTGACAGTCTTTCTAAAGACGTAACACAAACGATGCGAGGGCAAAAGGCTTGTATATGAAACTGAGCAGAAACTTTCCGAATACGAAACTTGCAAAGCACAGTGACTGCGAGGTTTCCCCCATTGAGAGGCTTTAAATGTCACCAAGTTTCATTGTTCGCTCTGGCTACCTGCACCTTGCGTCTCCATTATTAAGATAAAAAAATTTTAAAACAAAAACAAACTCAGCGTCTGCAATATCATGATTATTCAGGGTCGTGAGGCAAGAGGAAAACAAAATGCTTCGTAAGGATTCCGTGAAATACGGAGTGGATTTAATTTTTAATTTTTAGTGCACCTTATCTTCATTAACGAAGACGTGTTTACGTCTCTGAAATATGCCTCATAAATGTAAATTGAGTCTCCCAAATTAACCATTAAATTTTACTGCGTCTTAGAACGCAATTGTATCTGGCTGAATTTAGTTAACGAATTTACTTTTTTATCAGCTTGCAGATGAACTTATAATACAATAATAAATGAGTCAACCTCGCAGGGACATGTTTAAAAATTGTTCGTCGAAGGATCTTGACTTAAAAAGATGTCAAAAAGGATTTAATCATCTGTAAATACATTTTTATGACGCGATTGCGAATTTATTATATTGACATTCGCCGTACGATAAAATTAATACATTATGTTAGCAGTAAGAAATAAGGTAGCTGGTACAACATTATGTCAATGAAATGGTATAGTTTTATTAACTTCTGGCAACTTGCTAGACTTTAATCTCAGTAATGGATATCAAATTTCTCTAATTACAAACGTCATTAACAGATTCCACTAAGTTTTATTAAATCCTTGATATTTCCCAACAACTCGATCGTGTTTCTGTTCCTTAGTAGCCCTATTTTCCTTAATGCCAATCCTATTACGTTTCGTAAGCCTTTAAACTATATGTAACATGCGTATGTTATTCATAATAATTAAAATTCTGTTGTCCCCTGACGAATCAGAGTTATCAGTTTCAAATAGCACATTTACTTGCTTTATCGAATATAGTTTCATAAACACTTCTAAACATTACCGTGTTTAAATTTTTATTTAGATTATACAATGTTCAAGTATTATAATTAAAAATTTACGTCTGTTTTGAAAATTAATAAGAAAAATAGCCAAATACAGAAAAAAGAAGTGATGTCAATACCATTCCACATTTCTGGAAACCTTGTTCCTTTCTTCAGATGCTAAGAAAAACTATAAACACAATTCAGTTGACAAAACTAAAAAGCAAAATAAAAAAGCATTTGATTATTGTCAACTGATTTGTGCAGTTGTGTCGCTCTGGTTTTACTTTTCCTTAGCATCTGAAGAAAGGGACCAGGCTTCCAGAAACGTTGTGTGTTATTTACATCATCACTTCTTTTGACTTATTTCGCTATTTTTCTTTTATTAATGTTCAAAGAGGATTTATGAATATTCCGTTTTAATCTTTCATTAACAAGGCTGTTGTATTATTTTTTTAAATGTTAACAGAACTTGTACTTTCCTAAGGTACTAGATATTATCATTTTGTATAAATAATTAATTAAATTCCGGCATTCTGGTAGAATGTCTTTCCAGTACGTTATAAATAATTAAATTTCCTCGACTCCGATTTCCGTGCAATTTCTTCCATTGCCGATGACTCATTCTTTTAAAATCACATGAAAGTTCAGTTAAGAATAATAAAGAACTACCAGGAATGACAAGTTGGATTTGAATTTCTTGTTATTACAGAATAATAATGTCGAAGAACGCTAAAAGTTTCTGTTACTGTTAATATAAAATAAAAAAATAATGAGAAGAACTACAATATTTTGACTTTAAATTAGTTATTTTGTATAAATAAAGCATTGATTTTAAAATACTTAAAATTTCACATCTGAAGAGTCAAGTAAATTAAAAAAAAACTCATCGACATTATTTTATGCAAACACTGTTCTTAGTTACACTTGCTGAGAATTTAAAGACGGCTTAATATTTATTTAGCCATTCCCTCTACTTATTCGTCATCTTAATGCTACTCTCCGTCCATCAGGCAAATTCTCTTTAAGGATTAAATGGAGTTCTGTCTATATATATTTGTATATTTTCAATCAACTCTTCTTAAAATACGACATTAAGGCTATAATAGTGGAAGTAAATAGATCATTGACTGTCAACAGAATAAACTTTTTAAATGAACTCTTGGAAGCAATGTGGATTTGAAGAAATCAAGATGGCTGATATTTGAGAGCGTAGGCAACCGAGTCGTGCTCATGACCGAATTCTGATCTGCAGAACCACAGCAGCAATAACGTCCATTGTTTCAGTTTGCAAAGCCAAACTATTCTCAACTCGGATTTATCAGCACGTTCCAGACAAGACAACGGCATCATTGTCTGTGGGAGAATCAGGCAGCCAATCCCTCTCTCTAACTCTGCGAGCGACCTCCAGGCCTGAGGATCCCAACTCCCTAAAACGCCACTGTGCACTTAGCTGCAGGGACCGCGGAATCCATTAGCTCAATCCTTCCTTCGTTCCACCCATCTGCCCTCCCAGTTGTCTGCGGAAACTATAGGGACCACTTTGCAGACCAGATTCGCCATTCTGTGGTGGCATCAGCAAGGCACGGAAGCAGTAACGAAGGTGCACGAAGTCTTCTACTAGACAACTATTTCCAAGGGAAATCTTTTACATTAGACCAATAACCTGCCCAAAACGTTGAACTGAAATGGGCGAGAAATAAAAACAAAAAATGAAGTTCAATTGATTTATAAAAATAATAAATTCATAATTAACCTGTAGATAAAAAATTAGCAATTGAATAATTTCATTATTGACCAATGCTTAAAAGAAGAATGTGATTAAACACAAAAATAATCTCTACCATTACACCGTAATCGTCGAAGCCTGATTTTCAACGACACGCAACACGATAAATTCCGGGAAATTTGTTTCTTACCCTTAGCAGGTTCCGTGTAGTGCTGTGGTGCTTACAAAACAGTTTTTGGTAGCCTAGTTTTGAAATTTCTGACAATGCATCAGTAGTAATATACGTATTTATCGAATACCATTGCCTGGGAAAATAAGGATGAAAAATTAAGGGAAAAAGTAGAGACAGTGCAGATGGAAAGCAAAAAAGTAGTAGGTTACATGAAACAATAGAGATAAATCAGGCGGATTAGGAACATAATAATAAATCGTCCGTAGAAATAACTGGAAAAAAAATTATAAAGTCAAAGTAAACTACTAAAAAATCCTACACTAAAGATGCTGAGAAATAGCTACAGTCAAAACATTTTGGATGACAAAAAATGTAACTTCAACACGAGAAATTTTTGCATGAAATTGTATTATTATTAAAATAATTATTTGGGACTGAGGGAATATTTGGTTTGTAGACTGACCAAACAGGACTAATTATAGAATAAAACCTTTAAGATTAGAAAATTAAACCATCCATGCGATAGCTGTTAAGTTTCCACACTAGATGTTAGATTTAAATAAGTAATAAAACATATAAAGAATCTACCAATAACAGTGTAATTTATTTTGAAATATAAAACGACTAGCAATAATCAATATGTATTTATTACCGATTAAAAAGGAATATTTTAAAAAATGACACGAGTCCAACACTGATGCCAACATGACAATTTCACAATTACGTAATAAACACAAGAGCAACAAGTTTTACCGACCATTTCTTTCACAGAGTTTTATGGCCGTGCTTAATATCCCTGTTTTACGGACGAGTACATTTGTGAACGTTGTTTGATGTCTTCCCCGAAATTGGTAAGAAAAAGCCTGTTCGCGTTGCGGACAATGAGGAAAATAAAGATTTTGGGCGACACGCGTTCCCCTTTCAGTGTGTTTGAAAGGCTACTCTTTCAAAGGGAGGGTGGAGAAGGCAGACCTACAAAGAGGACGGTTACAATGACACGATTGGGTAGAAAAAAAATTGCAAGCGTCAGGGTGTCTGGGATCCGAGTGTGCAGAACGAGCTATGAGTCGGAAAATTGGATTCTTTATCGATCACGTGTGAGTATGTCCCTTTGGTCTATGATGAAAATTCACACTACAGTCCGTCCAAAACTACAGAGAGATAGAAAAGTAGCGTACAACGAAATAAATGTAAACAGCAGTTTGTTTGAAAAAATTCTTTCTATCGACTAGCACAAGGAAGCTTCACTACAAGCGATGGACTTAAATCATCACATTTTAAAGTTTACGATCACATAAATAAAATGCAGAATTTTTCAATTTTTATCCTTGTATTTTAATACCTTCACCAAGTGCCCAGTCATAACCCTGAGATAACTATAGTTTACTTTATTTGTGTGGATGTTTGGAAATATCATTTAGTTTCAGTTACTGAGTAAGATTGTTTCAAGTGTACTCGAATTGATTCCTCTGTTCCACAAAATAACACTTTGCTTGTCTTCCATTACCTTCACTTTTGCGCTCTACGCTTCAATTTGAATATGTTACACACTAAGGAGGAAGCATTTATTTTGTTTTTTAATTTATAAGGATTAGATTTATATTTCCCTCTCGTAACGAAATATAAACTCATTTGAGCTGCGAGGAGAAATGAAGCCTCCTCAGAATTTCTCGCCTTTCTTCGTTTCCCTGTCTTTCTCTGAACCATAGCAGAAATAATAATTCCTCCTCCTGTGTGTCCCCGTAACGCCTTGTGAATAATTCATGCAATTTTGCGACGAACCTTCCCGTCTTCCTCCCGGTGTTTTGGTATATAACACGCGTGTCCTCCCCATTTCAGCCCTTAAGGTAATTCGCATCTAAATTACCGCTTCTTTTTCCTTGGGTCCCGTTCGTGAATGTCGCAGTCTCCGAAATGAAATTTTGTACGGAATAGTATTTAGTTAGCAACTGTATCCAAAGTCAGAAGAAAGTGCATCGACACGATATGGAATTTGATCCTCAGTAGTACCGATAATAAGTTCTTAAATCTACCGCTAGTGAAGCTACTTATAGTAATTTAAATGTCACATAACTGGCGTAGACCCCTCTCTATAAATAACGGAACAAGAAACTGTTAGACGTACTAATGCGCACAACTGAAAGTAACGCCCAGGTAAACAGAAATATTTTCTTACTTCTCATATTTCGCCTTCCAAGTAGGCTACAGGGATTTTTTTATTTTATTGAAAAACAAATCCATTTATATTATGAGAACTTTTTTCATTTTACTCGTTACCGACAATTCGCAAATTCTCCATGTATAACCCTTTGTTTTTAAAAAATTATAATCCTGCAAAAAAGTTTTTTTTATGAAAGGTCAAGATACAAGCTCCTCAACTTTGTGCGAAAGAAATTTTCAATGTAATTTTCCAGAACGTTGGAAACGTATATAATAAAGATGTTGCCACTGAATGGGAGATTGAAAATTAATTTGGTATTTAGTACTGGGCCAATTATGGAATTTTGTTAAAGTGATTGGTTGTTGATTAGAATATTTATCCATGGTATAATATTTTTATATACTCAAACATTTTCAGCAGTTCTGTTTATTAACTCAATTAACCAAGAAATGATTTTCCAGTCTTTATCTCCGGGAAGTGTAGAGGTGTTAATGACTGACCGGGCTGAGAGACTCGACGCTGTCGGTGCAGCTGTCGTTGTGCAGCTTGTGCAGGAAGGTCTCGTACTGCTCCAGGGTGGTGAGTCTGTGGAGCAGCGCCTGCAGCAGCGAGGAGACGTCTCTGCGGACGCCGGGCTCCGCCGCGACGCACTGTTGCGTGAGGTTACGCACGTGCGCCATCACGCGCTCGTCGCGGAAGTCGTAAGGAAACGTCTCCGTCCACTCGGCCAGCAGCTGCACCAGCCGGGGCACGAACCTCGCGTGCCGCTCCTGAAACGAAAAAAATCAACACGGATCTGGCCGCAACAATGCCGATAAATTAAACAAAATATACTCACAGACCTGAGTAGCACAAATAATTTCTGCCTCTCCAATACCACTAAATTTGCTGTTTTAATACTTGAACTAATAATATTTTTACAATTATTGAGCGGAAATATTTATACGTTATAAATTTTAATTTTTTCCGTTTGTCTCTCTCACCACATCACGAATCTTACAAGAGCGAGGTTTTCTTAGGCCTAAATAACAGTGAATTTATGGTTGTGCGTATGTAAATTTATAAGTAAAAAACGAGAATAATATATTAAATACGACTAGAATATTTTTTTAGTGTTAAAATTTTGAAACGAATTTTCCAGTTACACTTATTTATTTACTTAATTTTCTTTTCATTTTCAAATTATGTAACGTAAAATATATTTACTAGTCACTGAACATCTATATTACATTGCTTATAATCCAGTAAAAATAAGTTAATAAAAATTGATTCCATTATTGACTGTATAATATTAATAAAACATATTAAATTTAAAATATTAGTTATATAGACCAATCGATGTGTCCAATTAATCCATTAATTTGGTTGGATTCTTCCTACAAATTAAAGAAAAATATGGATTTTAAAATGGCGTTCATTTCTTTATTTATTGTTATACTAACACATTTCGTCGTTGTTTATTTAAGTAGGGTTTATTTCAGAGGCTAAGTTCAACTTGTGGAACGTTATATCGGGGAAGTAGGAATCCTGACGAACAATTGTGTGTTTGAGCGAGAAATGATGAATTAAATGTAATGCAATCGTGCAATCAGCGTTGACAAGCCTTTGGTTCTCGTGATTAGGTTTCGCCCAGCTTCGATGCAGACTTCTATTAATTCGTTCACACACTCCTTGCGTCGTAACCCACGCTGAGACGTGGAACGAAGGAACTTGATGGAAACTGACCTTTGCCGGAGGATGTTTCTCGCTGAGCTTCTGCTGCTGGTCGCAGATGGCGCACACTTCTCCCAGTAGTTCGTGTGGTTTGATGAAGAGACGCGAACTCAGGAGGAACGCGAACAGGTAGGCCCTGTCTGGGTAATAGTCGGCCGTCGGCACCATGTGCTGTACCAGCGCGTCCAGGGAACCCGACACCAGGTTACCTCCGTCACGGTACACCAGAGCCTGAAACACACACAGCAAACACGCTGTCGTCAGCTGCACAGAGTAACGTGAAAAATCTGATTTTTTTTTTAGGGCAACAGGCTACATGAGGGTAATCCACATTGGGCAACTCCCCTTTAATAGCATAGGAAGGGATTAGAAAGGGGGGATGCGGAAGGGTAGAGGAAGGTAGCCAAGGGTTAACTAGGGCCCCCGGGCTATGGTTTAAGGATCCTACCCGGCATTCGCCTAAAGAAATGCAGGGAAAACCCTAGAAAAACCTGCATCGAGTAGGTCGGGCATTGGAAACTTGTCCCACGCCCTTCCGATATATATATATATATATATATATATATATATATATATAGAGAGAGAGAGAGAGAGAGAGAGAGAGTTATTAAATATTCTCACCTGAACGACTGAAATTCTAAATTAACTGCCCGGAAGTCATCAAGTCGTTAATTCTAATTCGAGTCACCCCGATGACGTTGCAGGCGTTCAATTGTTATAAGTTACTCATTCCATTAATTAAGTGGTCGATATAGAAAATTAATTAATAATTATCGTGTGAATCAGGAGAGTAATATTTTTCAATTTTGCAGCTTTATGAAAACATTTTTAGGCCCACGTATTTCTCGTTCTAGTCCTCAAATTTTCCAACTTTTTTATTAATTAATGAATTTAATTTTTTTCAATAAGTTTCCAATCGTTTTCACCTTATACGCACCAATATGTAACATTCTTTTCTCTTTTCGTTCCGACTACAACTCCATTATTAAATCTTCAGCTTATTTCCCTTTGGTTGTAACACACTTAGCTGTAACATTGCCACGGATAAATTTAGTGGACGGATGTTTACGAGTGTTACAGAAGTGATTTATTTTTCTTAATAAATAAATATGGAATGGTTAAATTTTCTAGATACAGTTTTATTTAACTGATAATCACTTTCCTTCCTACCTTAACGAATACACACCAGAATTTGGTTTATTAAATCAGATGCCTTAATTATTTCACTTCCATTTCTTTTTATAATAAATATTAATTCATTAGAATTATTTTCACCGCCTTTATTTCCTTCTCTGCGATTAAAATAAATCAATATATTTGCCAAACATTTTAATGATACTCGAAAGGAAAAAAAATGATGTAATTGCATTGAGTCATTTTAGCTGATATAATTTCGAAATTTGTTCAGTTTTCGGTTGTTTCGTAGTTGGCTAGAAATCTCGAAATTAGGAAGGATCTCTCCGCGATATGACGTACGTTGTTTTATTAGTGGCTATTAAAATATTTATTTTCGAGCAAGTTGAGTGCGTATTTGCATAAATTAGTAAAGGAACATTTCTGTGGATCCGCACGTCAAAGAGCCGCTTCATTTCCATCTGAGCGTTTCCACAACAATTATTCCCCGTTCCACGACTACTCCTTCACTCCTGCTGCATTCCATCTCAGCCAATCTGGGGCGATTCTCAATCTAAATCGCAGAACTCGCGCCTTCGCTCTTTACTCCCTCGATCGCCTCGTTTCGACGTTTCCTTTCTTCTCCTCCTCCACGTCTCTCTTTCTTTCCGCTTTTGATGTAAGACGGAGCCGATTTGTCTTCAACCCCCGTCCCCTTTCTTCTCCCTCCATCGCCCCCGGACCCAAATTTCCGCGGTTCGTCACCATCCATCACTCGCCCTTCGCACTCCCCTTGCCACCATACAGACTCCTTCCTTCTCAATTGAAAGATTACTTTTCGGCGTCTCTTATGCTGACAGACTACAGTAGTCCGCTTCTGTCATCTGGTGGAGACAGCGGAAGATTTAAGACCCCTTGTCGCTTTCTTTAGGGCAATTCACTAATCTACCGCATTGTGGCAGGAGGATCGACCTCGAGGGGAGAAAAAATCAGGCAGAAAAAGTACAGAGCTGGTTGGAACGTGTAATGGACTCCACCAAGTTAATAGATTAATACGAAAATTTTACATAATTCTCCTTTACGAGCTATTAACGACAGAAAAAAGTAGCAGTGTTAGTACTAAATAACGAACCAATGAGACGTCATAAAATTAATGAAGCACTCAACGAAATGATTCAATGAGGTACAATTATAGTTATTCACATCCTAGGATGTTAATATTATTCAATATACACGAAGCAGAAGCACCATCTAAGTTGAAATACTTTACCGTACTTGACGAGAGCAACTTTATGTATCTAAAGCATCAAGAAAACGAACTGTCAATTTGGGAAAAGATTATTAGCAAATTTACTCGAATATGTAATTTCCAAAGAAATTTCTCATAATGGGAGAGAAGCGTTATAAAAACAAAAGCTCACTTGGCTTCAAGAAACACTTGATAAAAAGGAGAAAACTGCTGCAGTGAAAATGTGTAATTAACGTGCACCTGTTTGCATTCTGTGTAGATTATAAATTAATAATACATAAAATGTCAAACAAAATTGCGATTGGGATAAGGACGCATAACCATAAGAATAGTTAGAAAATGTATTGAATGTTATTTACAAGTAACCGTACCATCAGAGGAATAAAAAAAGGATTGCAAAGGATCCGAAATCTTTTTCTTTATACCTCAAAATTTTATCGAGAGTAGAAGTAATTTTTTCTGGAAAGGACAGTTTTTTTTCCTAGTCCTTCAGAACTGGACGATTCTCCCTACATAAGATTTTTTGACTTAATTCTAATTCATTCTCAAATTGTGTACGTAATAAAAAGGAATAATGAATATTAAAGATAGCCAATACAGACAAAAAAGTGTAATATAAATACTACACAACGTTTCTGGGATCCTTGTGCCTTTCGTCAGGTGCTAAGAAGATCTTAGAGAAACACAACTGCACTGGTCAGTTGACAATACTCATTTGTAATCAAAAGGATTTGTAATGATGTTTCAAAATGAAGTATACGTGTGTATGTAGGCACACCTTTATTTTAAAAAAATTATTCGTATGCTATGGACAAATTGAAACAGTCCTACTTTTTTATGTGAAACGAAAGTGATTAATTTGGGTTTTCACAAGTAATGGCTGGTTTAATATAGATATAAAAAACCTTCGTAGCTCAGCAGAACATTATGTCAACTTATTATATTATGTAGCAAAGCCCATATAATTTTTTCCCCATTTTCCCCGTCAATATTACATACTCTGGTTAGAAAATAATCCATCGCCCCAGGCATTATTCTCTGTTAATTCCCGTAAAAGCCTCGAAGTGACGCATTCATGTGACAGTGTAATAAAAGATATATTCTTCCACTGCTTCTAATATTTATATAACCCACCCCCTACACCGGTTTCAAACCCACCATTCTCCTACGCTTGTTAAATTCATGACATTTTATTAATGTCATTACTTAAAAAACCTACATGTGTGGGCGTGTTTGTGTGTGAACGCAAACGAATGAGTCGTAATCAACAAAAAAGGATTCGACTGTTGGCTTTGCGTATTTTATTTACGTGAAAGGTGCTGCAACCATGGTACAGGGTGGACAGAGGAAGAAAGGAGCTGCTACTGTCGTCGTTTTTAGTGTAACTAATGCAGGAAAAAAATATCTCTTTGGTGATGAAACATGGAGGACCCGAAGCGTGGTATTCACACCTTTTACGATTTTATTTGACGTTAATGGCATTTCCCAATTATTTTTGCGTGTTCCATGGAGGAAACTATGGCGTCATTTCGCATTGTTCTGTCGGGGTTCTTTGACCTCTTTTTTTCTGTCCCCTTGGCCTGTGTTTTGGTCGCGACACGCTAAGCTAGTAGATATAGGGAGGACTGAAGGGAAATCCAATTAGCAAGCGGCAGTCCCGAGGGCAGAAGTGGGGAGGAGCTCGTGTGTGTGTGTGTGTGTGTACCTCTGTTTTACTCCGAGGAAGCTGTTTTACATGAGACAGAAACGTCACGACTCGAAATACACTCACACATGGCAGAAGCATGCACGGATGAAAAACCTAGAATAGGAAGAGGTTTAATAATAAAACAAAACACGACTGCGGGCGGAGGAAAGGCGAGGAAACAAATTTCAGTTCTTCCCTGTACTTGCATATATATAACCTTCCGCCGTTCTTTTAATTATTATGGATTGAAAATAAATTAATTAGAATACCCAGAAGTAGTGAGCTTCAATAGGCATTGATATTCCTGGATTCGGTGAATTCAATTGAACTCTGTATTAAGCTTTCATATAGCGATGAACGTTGAGTTATAAAAAGTGTCACCAGAAGCTACGAAACCTGTCGATTATGTATTATTATATAATGCAAAAAATTTAGTAATCATAATGCATTAAACAGATAGTAAAGGACGTAACGTGTTATACTTGAAAGTCACAATTAAGTATTAACACAACTATTTGTAAAAATTCGTGAAAAACGAAGGAATTCGAGTAGCACTGAATGGAATTATATTCCTGTAAATTATCGTTAGATATACTGTGTTAGCGACATCTGAATAACATCCAGGTTAGTGATGGAAACTTTCCAGTTTATACACGCATTTAGTCACTTTACCAGTAAAAAAAATTATGCCCTGAATGTGAATATTTTCTCGATTACGAACCGCCACAATCACAATACAATTAAGGTCAAATTGATTTCGCTTAAAATTGTTTTTACTGTTTCTCGAAATAATTGGTTGCATATTTGTGATAGAGAACAGCGTAAAAGTGCTGTCGAGTTTAGTTAGAGAGTTACTGTGAAATTCCAATAGAAGGATTAATAATTAAATGCCGATGAAATAAATCAGGAAAGGGAAATTATTTGATTAGCTGTTCAAAGAATCAAGCACAAATGGATTTAACATCGTTTTCAGAAGAGCCTGAAACGTCAAAAATACTGATAATCTTCATTGAATGCTAAAATAAAAAGAAATCAGGAATCAATGGCGGGGACCAAACGTAGCAAATCTAGGAAGAAGATGAGGCTATTAACAATTTACTGAAATTCGATGTTTTTCTGTTTTCTAAGCTCATGGATCAAGGTTGTGTGAATGTTGGGACTTTCATTCAGTTTCTACTATATTTAGAAATTTTAATTTCCAAATATTTTGGTCCCCTTACATATCAGAATTTGTTAATTACAAGAAGAAACAAGCTTAATTACTTGAAACGCCAAAAAAACTAACACGACTCATTATATATCACGTTCCACTTATTATCTAAATATTCAAAAGTTTTAGATCAGTGTAAGTGCATATTCAGGACAAAAGAATATTTTTGGAAAAAGAAATTGTGTTCTGAAAACGTGCGCAATCTCAGGAAAAATATCAGTGTCCTCTTTCTTTATGAACAGCCAGAGGAGCCTTTCTTATTTAGAGACAGAGAAGTGTATTTGTTCTGCCAGGAGCATTAGCAGAATTGATTCATCTCACGTCTGGCTGGGCTTTCGAGAAAAGTAAGGACAGGCATCGGTAAACAAAAACAATAACGTAAATGATACTGAGGGGGGAAAGCGTAAGAAAGTAATGTGTATGGAAAAGTGGAGGTAATTACATCGAAAGCGAACCATGTCGGTTCTGGTGAAGAAGGTTAAAAGAATTGCACAACGTAACTGGAGAGGAAAAAAAACAACAAGAAAACCACTTACTGGGATTAAAAATCTGTTTCTTTTTAGATTTAACACTTGTCTAGAGAAGAAATTACGCTGAAACTATTAGTTTTTACTAAACATTAAAACTATATCTTCAGTTATCTAGAATAAGTGACCTACAATGGACAGAGAAAAGTTCATTTACGCATTGAATGTAAGACTCTCACTAAATATCAAATTGCAAATAGAACCTTTCTAAATAACAATTAAAGGAAACTGGACATGATGATTCATTAATTTTGTTTCTGCTTTCTGCAGATACAAAGTTGACTGTATAGTTTTCCGAATTTCAAACCAAGAGAAATGGTTTAGAGAAAACGTTGAATTCAAAGCAGACTTTCCTCAATCTTAAATTATATCCCATTTACCACGTCACTTGCCGAGGAAACACCAATCAAAAACCCACCACGACACGCGATTCTTTGATAAGCTATAAATTAACAGTGTTTAAAGAAAACAGTTTTGCAGCTGGCAGACTGTTCCAATAGAAATAGTGTGCCCAAAGTCTGCGACCCCGAGAACCTTAGTTCAAAACCAGAGAGTGAATAAATAGGCTAGTTTTTAAACTGTTATACATGCATCAATATTTCTCTCTTTCGCCCTTTTTATCGCCAATTTCCCTTTTTAACCTTTTCCTTCTTGCCTCGCCGAACATTTTAATATGTGCGTGGGAGTAGCTTTGACGGCAATGAAGTATTTCCCTTCTTTCAGCAGCCAAGCTTTATTTGAAACCTCACCGACACACAACCTTCTTCAAACACCACTTTTCTCCCAGAATTTCGACCGGACTCAGCTGCCTTTCACCCCTCTACACCTTCTACTTCTTACACGAGACATATCCGTTCAATCTCGGAGCATTTCTTATCGGCAAGCTTAAGGACTGAGGAAAAAATATTTTGAAGGCAAAGGCCGAACGCGGCTGACAAAATAAATATTTTCTTCTCGCCTTTGTAAGGATTTGAGGGTAATCAAAGTAGTGGCGGAGGAAAGGGTTGCTGACGGAAGCCAGTAGGGGATGTAAGGAAATATATATTTTCTCCCTTCGCATTTCCAAACGTAAAAAGGAGAAAATGATTTTATATTTAGAAGGAGCTTATTTGTATATTCCTTTGAGATGAGAAAATAATTTATACTGAAGCTGCCATGATTATATTCTCATCAAGGAAGAGGATGACGAAAAGAAAAAAATATATATGTATTCCAGTTAAAATTTTCCTCTGCTCAAGATATAATTTGGTTCCTTTGCTGTTGGGTGAAGTGGGTTACAAAGGTTTCTGTATCAAAGCCGATGCTATTTTATTGAAGCATTTCTCGTAAGGCCACTACAGTCAATCCACTGAAAAAACGAAATTTAATTAGGATACGAAGTGAATGTAAACAATTAATTTGGAATTACTGTATGGCTGAAAGAAAGAAAGAATTAGGTCCAGGAAATATTAATTAAATGGTGGACGCTGCTGACGAGTCTAACATATTTACAAGACAAAGTACTGTAAACATATTATAAAGTCATTTTCATGGCGTGCGAAAACGTATGTTATGTTTTAAGGCAAATATCAGCCAAGGAAGAATGTTAAAAATAAAGGAACAATTTAATAAGGCCTACTTCTGACTATAAGAAGGAAGCAAGTAATGCAGATGGTCTTGAATGGAGCAACATCGTCGGAGGAAGTATTAATGCTATAAGACTCCAGGACTGCAGACATCTCGCCAGGAAGTTAGCCTATTATTTAGGTTTGTAGACTTTAGAAACGTTCTGAAGAGTAGTCATGTCCTTTAGAAAGACGAATAATACTAAAAAGCAGACCAATAACGCACATACTAATTAAAAATTTAATTAAAACGGATTAAGTGAGATATTTTGCGTAAGTTTAACACAGGCACAGTTACGAAAAAGAAGCGCTCCTCATAATCTCTTTCATAATGGAAAATTAAATTGTGGAATGCGAAGAAATAATTGTTCGCTATTCGCTTTTAAGGTGGGATATCGGATTATTATATGCGATACTTAGTTACGTAAAATGGGAATTAAAAAAAATTAAGGCAAGGTATAAAAGCGCTTTTCAGAGTTCAGGGCAATTTTTAGAGCAGTAGCGAAATCTGCCATGACTCCCTGGAGGGAAGTGATACAGATAGAGAAGGAAAGCGGGGAGAGAAAGGAAGGAAGGTAGGGGGAGAGGGAACAGGTGATGCACATTAGCGCCCCCTGTGCCCTGGGGAACCATATCCCGGCGAAATTGCTTTGCGCCATTCTGGACACGACAGGACAACACACAGGTGCAGAGAAATAAGGAGCCCCTGATATGTCACAGAAGCACAAAAAAAAAGAGGAAAAATGGAGCAGACTCGTAGGCACAGAAGGAAATGACACGCCGGGTTCTGCATTCTCGAGATAAAAATGAAAAATCTACATGCAAAGAAGGAGAGCTCAATTCCGAACCTGAATCTAGTGTAGACTGAACCTGCAGGTATGGAATTTATGGAGTACAGGTAATGTATTAAACTGTGTAATGGATTCATTGTCGTTAATGAGGTTGCAAATATTTAGTCAACGCACTACGAAATAAAGACAGGGCTTTTAGAGATTGTGACCAGGAGGTAACTCACACTGAACCACATAAATTCGTTTTATGTCAGCAGTGAAACATGAGACATTGAATTCACCACCATGACAACGCTTTTAATATCGCACCCAAACCGAAATAATAAATATCAATACTGTTAAATCAACATTAAAAACAAATTGAAGGTGAGAAGACATTTTATAATTGCCAATACAGTGCTGAAGTAATTCAGTAAATTAATTTAAATAATTATATCACATTTTTTCTTATTTTTTGTATTTCATTACGATTTTCAATTAACGTTGTTTAATAGTGCGAGAATACTTATCAGGCATGATTATATTATATGTTGTTATAAAAATAGTTTCCAGAATTGAAAACAACTTCTTCCACATGTGAAAATTGAGAATTTTTTGCTCTATTCTACAATGTCTTTCACCAACTTGGATTCTATAGAGATTTTTCATGTGTGCAATTTTTAGGTTGTTACCTGGTCCCCAAAAAATATATTGCAATTCAAACTTTGCGAAAAATTCCAAACGGTTTCTTCTTGGAGAAATAAGCCCACGAAAACTGAATTTTTTCATTTTTTTTCGTTACTTTGTGTTGCACAGAGCAGACAAAAATAATATTAGGTAAATAAATAGAGGTTTGAATGTACTGAACTCGGTGCAGTTTATTTGAGAAGGTTAGGACAACCCAATGCATGAGTAATTTAGAAATTCGTAGATATCAGCAAACACAATAAACAGAATGTCCTCTACAACAAATAGGACGCCATTTTAAAACCGGACACAATAAAAATTAAATAAAATTAGTATTGAACTACAAAAACATTCACCAAAAAAATAAGAATTTTTTTCTAAGATGGTGTGGCGACATGATTAGATTTAATTCTTATACGAACAGCTAGAGATTAAGTAATCAGTTCCGTCGTTGCCTAAAATAATCAAACTGTCATAAATAATTTTAAAAATTAAATAACGTTTTTTTCCTGTTCTTGGAAGCTCCTCAGGCGCACCAGAAGGTGATCGAAACGTTATTTTATTTTATTTAACTGTTTCTGACACGTTGAATTGTTTATGCACTTATTGAATCAATTAAACAAATGTAACAATCATTGTTGTCTTCATTTCATCGTTGATTCCTATTTCTAATAATTATTTTCTTTATACACCTTTCGTCCAAAACGCTCCTTTCTTTCTCGTATATAATTTACATATTGTGCCATATAAGTTGTTATATTTCAGGGCCCGTCTGTATTTTCCTTGAGACTGCAAGTTATTGCCCGCTTTCCCTCATCTCCCAGGCACGAGGTCCGTGTCCGCGCGTTAATTAATGCCACATTGTTTCACAACCCCACCGCAGGATTTTCCCTGGTAAATGGCAGAACATTGTTATGATATTCGAGCAATTAGCGTGGTGTGGCGACGTGTGTTTGTTGTAATTGGTGGAGTTTGCGTGTCGGTTTTTTAAATTTTCCTTGTCCCCTCCTCTGCTCCCTTGACCCCACGTCTGTGCGTTTTCCCCTTCTCGTTACCGCAGATCGTGTCGTGGTCGTCGAAGGACTGCTAATGGTTTCAGAAGACGACGAATCCTGTGGTTTGTTTTACGCTCTGTGAATTCTGTTGCTGTGCCGCAGTCGTCGTCGTTGGAATTAATTACTAGAGTTTCGGCGGCGAAAAAAAAAAAAAGAATTGCACGTGACTGTTTTTAATGAGCGGAAGGTTGTTCAACAGCGGGCGAATAACTGACAAAAATAAATTTACGATCCAGAAGTCAGCTCGTCTCTAGGTATTAATGACATGCCTAGGTCTCAAAGTTGAGAGCTCAAAATGCAGTAAGTAATTCTTCCACAATGCAGGACCGCTCTGAAAGGAACACAAACAGTTCTCAACCACTTGGAGTTTCCTTATACAAAAATATATAATAAATAATCATGAAAATAGTGGCCTATGAATAGCATTAAATCTATCTTTACCCTCATCGACTGACCATACTGGGTTAAAATAGATGCAGAGGAAAGGGACCATATTAACATCCGGAGGTCTACTAAAAGGTGAAACTTCTACAAATACAAGTCGTGAAAGATTGGACAAGAGAAAGGCGTAAAAATATTAAAAATTATGTATGTTTCACAACCAGTATGCTTTAATAGTCTTTATATACATCTAAAACCGTGGATAGATTGCATAAAATCCTTGTACACATTCTTAAGAACACTGTGGGGGTGAGAAACCACTAACAAAAATGTAAGGAATTATAGTTAAAAAATGTGGTAATTTTGTGTGAAAATTACTGCGTGAGAGACGGAACGTAACTACAAATTAAAAAAGATTCGTGTAACGTAATGAAGTAAACCAGAAATATTTTTATTGAATTAAAAGTATAATTATACCCGGCAAAACTACAGGTTACACCCAATGACAATAAGAAACAATAAGAAGTGTTTTCCAACCCGTAAGAATATAGCAGTTGTGATATCAGATTTATGTTTAAAAGCACAAAGACGTAATTTGCCTTTTAATTTTTTTAAACATTACTATATATATATATATATATATATATATATATTATTTCGGAAGATGATGGTAAACGAAACAATATCACAATTAAATAGCATTTAATTAATAAAATTAATAAATCATGTCCGAAAAATTGCATGTTTAATACAATTTAAATCGTGAAATTCATCTTATAAACTTAGAAAAATGGGATGCAATTCTTGAATGTAACCGTATTAAATATTCAATTCTGACTTTATCGGCTAATTAAAATTATTAATAAAATGGCTCTGATTGGCGATATTCTTTCTTTCAGCAAACGTCTTCCCCAATAATAAAAACATATATTTAGTAATTGAAATAAAAATGATCCGGCTGGTAAGATTCAATATTTTCGATAATCATATTTAAAAGGTTTTTCGACAATTTAATTAATATGGTAATAATAATAGAATGAAAATGTTACAATTTTGATGTAGAGATATGGTTATAAGATTATGTGAAGGTTGTAAAGCTGTTTAAAATTATTAGCAATAGATAAGCGAAAAAATAAAATTGCAGTTAAATATTATAAAGTCTAAAAATTCAGAATTCTTTAATGAAATAGTACGGAAATCAATCGCGGTTTTTATTTAAAAAATTGTTATAGCACTCTAAGTATTATAAATTTATCAACTAAAGTTGACGTTGTAATTATTTTTCCAGGAACCGGTGATGTCTTGGTACGAGTTTCAGTTCGATGACCCTCGGTGTTAATAGTTTCACCATAGCATAACACGTCCGTCCATGGGGGGGTTTTTGGTTTTAATGAGGCGCCAAATTACCGCTCGGATGAGCACAGCTACACACGCAAATAAACCTCCCTGTGTTTACCACGGCTCTAAATTAATTAATTCCCTATTTATGCCCGGCCGTTGCGCTTTTACTAATAATTGCTAGTTGTTATTCCGCCAGAGGATCTACTAACTAGAAAATCCAATGAAATACGCAGAAATTCTGAGTTATAGTCTAGTATCGAAACTCAACAGTGATTTTGGTGAATTTAACTTACCAACAGAATCTATCAAATTTGAACTCAATGAATCATTTTGAAAGTGTTCTATGCACTGGTGTGAAACAGAGAAAAAGTATGTGTGTGTGAATAAATATATTACCATATTCGGAAGACACCAACTCCCTTCATGTGCGTAATAGCCAAGAAGCGCGCAGAGAAATCATAAAAAGCATTATTTGGCTTTCATACCACTAAAACAGAATCCAATTTATGAAAAACAATAATTGACACGTAGGGAGACGAACAGAATAAAACTTGATGAAAGTACCTCACCAGAACGTTTCTTTCAAGAACGCCAACATTTTTGGAACGGAGAATAAGTAAAACTGAGAGGCAATGAGCAGCATTACAGTTATCTTTGACGTCAGTATTATTAGACAGTTGTTAAGGGAAACTAATCATCTGTGAAACAGAAGACCTCACATAAACACTGAAGGCGACAAAGGCATCTGGAGACGACGCTAACGACCGCAGACGTTGTAACCCAAATATAATCTCTCTAGGTTAACGACTCGGTTTCATCAATTTTGCTTTCAAACAATATGAGGCCATTTCTTAATTTTATGTCCAACAACCCATTTTTTCCGACAAAGTAAAGTTACAACAGGTATATTTAATTCAGATTTAACAAGTCATTACACGAATCGAGGCAGAGAAAGAGAAAAGAACAAATATAGAGTACATAACGGTAAAAGCATTATCACTACATAATTGTCCAAAATTCACTTAAAAACAAATATTAATTTCATGCAAACCGTTCACTTATATTAATAAAATTGTGAAGTTTTGGAAAGGAAATTGGTAGTCCTACTATTCTTAAATTGATTAAATTTTGAAATTAGTTAAACATGGTAAGTGTAACCTTCTAGTATAAATAAATACACTACCTTGAATCAGAAAAATATAACGTTTATTAACTAACATTAATTTGAGGATGTTTCGTCCTCTTTAGGACCTCTTTTAATGTTTTTGTACATAATTTTTCGTTGCAACAAGAAACACAGCAGAACCTTGACTCTAAATTTATTTATGAGTTACATACAAAATTATTAAAAACTTTGCAGCCTGAGGAGGTCCTAAAAGAGGACGAAACGTCAAAAATTAATTTTTGTTAATAAATCCAAAGCCGTATATTTACTCATTTATTTAAATAAATATATAAATATATAAAAATTGAAATATTGTCGAGCTAATACGGTTTGGTATCATGTCGTTTGTTTTTATTCGGGTGACCGTGGAAAATAATTCCCTGTATATGCAATGCTATTATTCCAAGGGGTCAATCGAATTTTTGAAAACGTATTTCCTCATGGGAAGCGAAGGCTGTAGATAGACAGGCTTTAACTGTTAATGAAAACCGTTTCTGGGATAGATTAAGTCCTCGAAAGGACTACCCCATCCCCTTATTCAATTTCCTGTCCTCCCCAAGCCGCCATCATCACATGAGTTCCGTATAATGAAAACATTGATATTTAATTTTCTGACTGTCTCCAGTAATTGAAATGCTAGAAGAAACAACGGCGGACTGAAAGTGGGAAGGTGAGATTTTACGAGAGTAAATAAGGAGCTTTTATGGTCTCCGAACAGAATATCTGTTTTCTGTAAGATATAAATTTCCTTTAAAAATACATGGTGTATAACAAAGGATTTTACCAGCTTTAGAAATTTATGGGAACAATTTTATCGCTGCATGTCTTGATGATGACTTTATAAAGGTTTAGATCACAGAGAAAGGTGTTAAAATACAAAGTAAAAGTGCATAATTTAATCAGTAAAATTTCAGTCAATGAGGAACGTTTTCATTTGTATTATTTAATGTCCTGTTAAGCTGCGTGACATTCTTACACTACACGTAAACGACCGTATTACATTATTAGAAAGACAGAGACAAAGCGGTTTAGAAACATTTCAAGTTATTGGTAAACATTGTTTGACAAGTTTGGAAAGCTACAAATGTTGTGAAGGGAAAGCAGCACGGCGATGCAAATTACGAAAGGCCCAAGGGGTTTTCGGCAACTTGTAACGCCATCTGTGCGCCTCGGCCCTATGTAAATTGGGATGTAATGTAGAAAGGGGTTGCGAAAATAATTTTTCGTGTGCGTGTGTGGGCACAGAGGGTGGAAACTATAAGCAAATGGAGAGAAACACTTGTATATATATAAAGTTGTGTTTCTATATAATATGGATGCCTGAAGTGTTCCCCTCTCTATGTAAACTTAAACTCATCCACAATAAATTTGGAGAACGAAATTACTTTGAACCTACACATTGATTAATACAATAATATTCTTTAACAAATGTTCATGCGTCGGTAGTCGTAGAAATATTAAAGGAACCAGGATAGTTCAATTATGGAGATCACCTTCACTATGGAGTATTTTCGGGTAGAAAAAAAAGAGTAAATTTATAGAATAAATGGTGTTGAAGTACTTGAAGGAAACTTCAGACGACTTCTGTGAAGTGGGACGAGTTGCCCTATCAGTCGACAAGGATTAATGGTTTCAGGCCGCACGCCAGTCCTCAGCTGGGAGAGTGGAAATCTTGCGCGTCTTAAGCGAAAGACAATTTATTGCGTTTTCACCATCGGTATATGTTGACAGAAACAGTCCTGGAATAAGTTATTAATCCTGAGTTTTCGCACAGGCAGGCCTGCAGAAGTGACGCATTAATGGCCACGTGTAGAAAGGATCTCTTTGGTCCAAACCGAACAATGTCGGTTATCTATTGGAGTAAAGGGATTTACCCTTTTTGTCTGTATCGACTAGGCTATCTTTCTTATTCATTATTCTCAATCAGACGTAAAATTTTCATTTTAAAGGGAAGGATGTATAAATTAGTGGAGCTCACATTGTCGGGACCAGATCCTGCTTCTGGAACGGACTCCAGGCTGGAATTGTGCTGCTGACCTCCGCCATTGACAAGCAGGGCGCTGCCGTAGCCAGACTGTGGAGTCTGCGGGAGACTCTGAAATAAAGGAAATTAAAATATATTTTACATGTGCGTGGCCAACAATTAATAAAACATTAACAAAATTAATTCCATTCTCAATTATCTTTTAAATGTGTATATGGGGTTGGTTACATGGTAATACGGTGTTATGCAAAACGATCAATAATAAAACATTAAAATAAAATTACACATAATTTAGAGCAACACAAACAACAGAGATAAATAAAAACAACAATATTGTGTTGGAGGAACGTAATTAAAATATACTCATGCAAACACACATTTCAATTTCTGATAGGAAAATAAAGTTATTGTAAAAATTTAATTAACCATGAGAATCGATTAATAATTCTTTAATCTTAAAACATACCCAAAGATACTGGTGAGATGCGTACAGAGAATTTTTGGTATTATCTGTAGGAGCCATTATAAACGGAATGGAAAAAGTAAAACACAATTAGAGTGTTAGATTGTGTCTTTCTACGTGTAAAAATAGACAAATAAAAGCAACATAACACTCATAGATAATAAAACACACTGATAAAACTCTCACAAGTAGGAAAATATATCTATCAGAAAAAAGTAAAAAACACAAAATTAAGAACAAAATATTTACTCAACAATAAGGGTGGAGTTATTGATTATGAGGTTCTTACATATCGATATATACATATATTTATTAATCACATTGTCCTAGGTTGATAACTGCAAATAAGGCCTACTTGAAACTATGGTATGGTAATCTATGATTCCATCACATACATTCACTACTAAAAGAAAGCTTTCCAGGTGTAGAGAAATAATATAAGTTTCACTAGAAGCAAGGTAAGACAATTAATAAACTATTTTACGGTCATAGAGAAATAAATACATGTATTTTGTATTTATTCGTATCAAGTAAATATTTCCAACCTCACTCGGCTTATTATTAATAGATGGTCTTTCATAAATTACAAATCAGATAAATATCCCTTTTCTGACTTCTTGGCTGATAAATTTATTTTAAACAGACGTTTTCTATTAAACAATCTGTTATTGATACTAACTGAAATTTTTATATCATTAACAGCAGACATAAAATAATAAATTAGAAATGAAGTTCGTCAAGCTGTGTATTAATAATAAACACGTCTCTGATCCAAGAAAAGAATTTACGAGTAGCTTTTAGTAATTTAGAAGGGTAGGTTTTGTGCCATTCGATGTGAGGGAAGTATCTAAGGAAATTTGATTTTAGAATCGAAATAAGATTAATGATACTTAACATGTCGTAGAAATTTACCACCAAGTTTTTAATCTTTTGACGTTTACGGATGCGTAACGAAACGTAATCGTATAAAACTTTCCTGAGGAACGCGACTGTCCTTCCTTTACACGTTTCTTCAAAAGGAATTCTTGCCGCGGAAGCGATCTTCCGGAAGATATCGACAAGGCAATGTTATTGCAGCTAAGAAACTGGCGGACGCTTCCACAGCATCCGTTTATAAAGGAGCAGATGCGGACCGAAATTGTGCCCTCTTCACCCAACAGACACGGAAATGCAGACAGAAAGGAACGAATCGACACCAACTTGAAGCTTCTTCCCCCCTCCCCCTTTTTTTATTTTCTCCGTTTCACTTGGGAATGTTAGAGGGTGGGAGTTGGACGGAGTCTGAGTTGCGCACGCAAAACTCTACAAAGGGAAAAATTTACAGAGGGATAAGGCATCGCTTGTAAAGCGAAGACAGTAAAGACACGCAGGAGAGGAAACACTTCTCGTAGGGCCTGGAGGTGCGAGTAACTTGGAGAAGAAACTCGTACGCAAAGCAAGAGAAAATAATGACAAACTAGGATCGTACGCCAAAAGAATTTCACGCTGCAATTTCGTTTAATTCTCGTGAAATGTGGAACTGCTCGGAGTTCAACTGAAGCGTCAGCGTAGAATAGTGAAGGAGGACGCTCCAACTATCTTCTTCAGACAGACACGAACAGTTAAAAACTCTTATATTACACAAATGGCGAGTTAGAAAATAGAACATTTCCGGACAATACACATGACATAAATTTTATCAATTAACTCATCAAGTGTGTAATAATCATTTAGAAAAGTTTGACAATGTGTAATCCAAGTAAGTTATAAATTAATCCATTTACAGTAATGAATGATACAATGATTTTGATAAACAGATGACTATAGCAAAAGCTTGTCGAAGGCATGTGATAGATGTGAGTGGTTTAAAATAAATGACAAAATAATCGTGACACGACAATGGACGATGTCAGGAAATTTGCCAGCAAAATTCAATTTCGACGGAGCTCTGTTTCTTGTGCCCACAATTCTACTTGGAAGAGATTCTGTAAATTGCAAATGTTATTATATCACCATTTTAATTAACATGATTGTGTTTTTCTAATAAATTATGTAAAAATATAAATTAAGTTGCATAAGTAAAAAACGAAATTATGTGATTTTATTTTAACTATTACATTATTGCATCATTTCCTGCTGGCTTTGATTAATTCCCGCCCTTGTATGCAGGCTCCTTGGTCTCACAGGTATTTTAGGTCTCCTGACCTCTTGCACATGCCTACCGAATACCGCAATTAATTCATACTCCTACTCATCTGGAATATTCACCCTTACAATAGGTGACGTTCTGCGTCCCAGTAGTAATTTTCACGCTCGCAAAGCTGAGCCGAGCAACAATGTGTAACTTGAGTGAAGATTCTGTTCGGAGTTTGCAGAGATGAGACTCTCCCGCACACGCACACAGAGGCAGCTTCCAACAGTTTTGGTCTCTGTGCACTGGAATAATTTATTCACAACTAGTTCGTGTCGTGTCGCAGGGAACTTACTCCCGCTAGCTGGGAAGGAATTTAAATAGGGGAGAGAGAGAGAGAGAGAGAGAGAGAATGCAGTGTTGTAGTGCGTACCGCTACCATTAGCGTAATGAGGGATAAAGACGAACGAAGATGTAAGTGGATACGTCAAGCACGGGGGAGGAAAGTAATGCTATTAATTAGCCCTAGCTGAGTAAAGCGGAGCTCTCAAAGGCAACGAAATCGCGCACACACTCTTCCGGTTCCTCCTCTCGTATAGAGTAGCAGCAGACGCAGAAAGGGGGGTGATTAACTACGTGTTGAGAAAATAAAGGCGAGCAGAAGGTGGGGGGGGGGGGGGGAGACAGCAACATAGATAGAAAGGGGAGAGAGAGAGCAATCGATAGGAGATATCCGGAGAGGCGATACATTTCAGTAATTAGGAGAACAGCACAGCAAGGTGAGATGATTTAAGTAGATTTCAAAAATTAATTAAATTAATTACGTTGATACGCTTTTGTATATTTAATATTTTAAGCTGGACGTTTTAATTTTGTTTCGTTTGTTTTTCTTTCATGAGAAAAATGTCTAAAATGAAAATAGTATTTTTTAAATTGGAAAGTGGTAATTAATTCTTTGGTTTGAAGTATGTTAACGTATTTACGATTGAGTTTTTAAAAATTGCATGATATTTCTCAAGGCAGAATGCGTAGCCAATTTCTTTCTGAAGTCATTTTGTATCCTTGGTAAAGAGGAAATACTAATGTAAACTTTGCAGACAAAAAAGGAAAGTAACATCCGAAACGACACAGAACAACACGCAAGCAAAGCACTCTAGAGCATTTCCGCCAGAGATGGATGGGTTGTAGGACAAGAAGTAGGAGAAAAACCCTTGGCTGTGTCCTCTTAAGAAGCAGAACTACATTAGGGAGTTGAGAAAGGGATACAGAATGATGGAAAGAGAGAGAGAGAGGGGGGGGTAAGATTAACGCTGATGACATTTGACGTTTTTCAGAGACGAATCATGTTAAACCACGCTGGAAGCTAACTAAAAAAAGGACAATCTGTAAGTTGAGGTCTTAAGGATTTGCAATCTGTCACAACTAACCCTACGAGCGCTTTGCAATACAAAATCCAGTGAGTATTTATTTTTTTAGAAAAAGAAAACTGTGTTAGAGGGAGGGAGGATGAGTGAGAATTGGAAACGTCGCAGCAGCAGAGAAAAGCAATCCCCCTGCGAGACGTAATTGGGGAAGAGACGCACTTCGCCCGGAGGAATGCGCAGTGTCATTTATCTCCATCGCTTCGCAGCAGAAGCAGCTGATGCTGTAAACACGCCCTCAAAGCTGCACGACAGTCAATTAAAAAAACCGATCTCAAACACTGCACTGCAGCGTCGGAGGGGAAACGAAACCCAGGCATTATCGGGGACAAGCGTCCAAATATAATCTAGGAATGTATTGTGACGACTACTCTACATTTTCCTGATAAATACCGTTCATTTCTGAACAAGGAAATTTACAAGTAACTAACACGTGGTTGACTCAGCTGCATTGGATGAACAGTTTTATAAAACGCTACGCTGCAAATTTTCGGATACCAAATTTAAGCAAGGCGTCAGGGCCATGATCCTCGTGAATCTTAAACAGTCAATGACAGCTACTGGAAACTTATGGCTACAAATGTATCTCATATTTCCCTTAATTGAGAGAAGAACAAAAATTACTGCAACATGTTAGCGCCTGACGACAAACCTTGGTATCTGGCCTAAAATGCGAGGCTCCGAAAATAATGCGAAGAAGAAATTGTCTGCATTCAGTGAAACTTCATACAACACCGATTAGATACGTACATCTGATAACTCAGTAATTATGCATTTTCTGAGGCATGTTGTTCTATACTTTTCTTATTCTGTTAATATGAGGATTCCATTTTTGAAATTTTGCCATACACTTTTGTTATCCCCTGTATACATTTTTAGAAATTAATGACAATTTAGATCGACCAGATCTCGTCTTTATTGCGTTAAATTGTGAACTATCAGTCAGTGAAGAAATTGAAACGTTATTTTCTCTGGAATTTTACTGCAGCTGTGTGGACAAAAATATGCGACACATCGCACGAATTTCATTCGACGGCACAAGTCGGTTAAGAGAGGAATGTGAGGTACAGCGCTCACAATTTGTGCCGATTATAGAACGTATATTTGCAAATTATACTGTGAATTGAGCCCACTGCAATAAATACTGGAAGCGGGAAATAATTCCCAGCGTAATTTTGCGGTCGCTAAAAAAAATTTCACCAGCTAATAATCTGGTATTTCCTTTCAGCCCTCTCACTCCTTTTTGTAATGTATCTCGTGCAATGGCGTAATCCGACTGTGACGTAGCTGCTTGCGTAATGTGAAACGTCAGAATCGCGTGTTTGATTTACAGTTAATTTCGGAAACGCGGATCCCGACGATCCCAGTCTGGGAAGGGGGACGGATTGTGTTTCGTATATAAAACCACGCTGCACGTTCGTAAATCGTATTTTCCTGCGGCAGAGTCTGGTGATAAGTCGTCTCCGCTCGCTCAATCAAGTTATAACAAGTTTCGCCCGTGTACCAACTCCCCCCTACCCTTCGTCTTTTTTATCCATAGCCCGCTTCGAGGGATTCTTTATTAAATTTGAACTGTTCTCCAAAGCTTAAACTCGTCGTCCTACTCTTCTTTTTGTTTTCTTCCAAATGCCGCGCTATATTAACTAACTTTCTGAAGGAGAAACATGTTCTCTCTCTCTTTAAAAGAGAAAAGACTTTAGAGAGATTTACATCTTTATTAATTAAAATCTACTTTTATCGTTTTGCTGGAGAACGCCTCATAAACCAAATACAGCATAACTTTTATAACAATCAAATTGGTACGGAATGTTAAGAAAATGGGAAAAGAAAGTTCAAAACTGAAGGATTAATATTTTTAAATTCAAAATAGATACATTATTCGCTTTTTAGTGAACAACTACGAGGAATGTAATTGAAGTGAATCAAAATGTAACTTTTGTCCGTTAAACCTAGCTAGAAATGAAAGATATTGAAAAACGTGAAAAAAGACGTGTTTTTGGTAAGGAGATTTAACTTGGGGAAATTATCAGCGAGGGGTAAGAGATTTTGGAGCAGAAAAGGGGATAGTCGCCAGAGAGAACAGTGAGGGTTGGTATGAGCCTTCTGGTAGAATAAAGAAGTGAATGAAACAAAGCTCTATATAGTGTGTTTTAAATCAGAAGACCGATGGCGATTAGTTACCGTGAGGGGTGTGTCCTGGAATCAAACAATCACATCGATCGAAATAAAGCAGAATTTCCGTCAATAGCGATGTTTTCCTACCTTTTTCTGTGAGCTGCATAATAATTCTCACCTTCTATGATGCTTTCATCTAACATCTGAGACTGTTTAAGCACCTCACTTCACTTGATTCTTCTTCAAATAAGATTACACAATACAAATAAACTATTACCAGCGGTCATTAATTACATTCTTAATTTATTATTTTGATCTCTAATCAAATATAAAACGAGTAAATCGCGGATTTGGTAAAAGTTCCATCGGTGATTGACGTACTGGGCCTCCAGATCTTGACTCGTAGTCGTCATTATGCAGTTTCCCATCAATAAACGGAGAACAAGATGTGGGCTTCCTCAGAAAACAGAATCTTGGCTCAGTTTCCGAAATGTAGAAGATTAGATTTCAGCTTGAAGATGGGAAAGGGAACGTGGCTGCAGAAAGTCATTTGACTTCAAGTCGGAAAACAAATCCCAGCTTCCACCCACAGCATCCCTTATGGTATTTAATCTGGCAAGTTTTGCAGAGCCCGTGGCTAGAGAGGGGTGGAGATAACCTCCCCTTCTTCTTCTCCTCTTGCGAGAGGGAGACGAGACGCTATCATCCATCAGGACTGCTCACAATGGAGGGAGGTCACCATTGTCTGAGCTGGCAGCTCTAGACACTTGCAAATGTCGCCTCATCCTACTCACCTTGTCTCTCCCTCCCTGTAAGACCTCAGGAAGCCAGCAGAAGTCAAGAGGGACTCCACTTGATCCAAACACCTGTCCTTAACCCTTTTTCTTCTTGTCCTATGAGGACCTGCGTCGGCAAAAAGTAAACAATGGAGTAGCAAAGCTCTTTCTTAATGAGTGTTCTGCGGGAATCAGATTTCTGCAATACTGCCAGGGCTCTTTGAATTGTATTTTTTTCTCTCTTGTCAAAGGTGTATATCATAAAAACTACAAATCATACATTCTGTAATTGTAATTGTAATAAGTAGTGAAGAATACTACAAAACGCAAAAAACTTATTGTTAATAACAAAAATACCTTAGTCATAAAATTAGTAAATAAAAATTTGTAATATTTTTACAGTCTTGTTTCTTATCAAAATTTATTAATTAAATATTTATTTACAGTGGGAACATATAATTGTATACTATTTTAAATCACATTAGGTAAAATTTTACCTAAATTATATTAACAAAATTAAATACGTGTTAGTAACCCAATATTGAGCGAGAAGCTCCTCCTGCGTTTTTTTAAATCAGCGTTTAGAATTATAAACTCAGGAAAAGTTTAACTGCTAGTGTTTTTTCACTGATAAATATAAGAAAAAGAGTTTAATATACTGATTACAAGATCCAGAAAAAGACAAAAAAAATAATTGGTTTAAACTTTTAAAGATGAGCATAACTTAAAAATCGCGAAACTGACTTACGATAATTTATAACTATAATGGTTTTCAGAGTAAGTCTCTCTGGATGTTAGCGAATGAGTGCAGAGAGTCCGAAAAACGTCACCACATCGTCAGCAATGAACGACAACAAACCCTCACTTGACAAAAATATGTAACACTTCGCACGAATTTAATTCGACGGGACAAGGGACAGATTCAAGGACAAATCGGCATCCATTTGAAAAGAACTTGTAGTTTCCGCAGTCACTTTCCTGTAGAAATTAATCGTTATTAACGAAAAAGTGAGTGAATTTAGTTTTAGGTATTTCTTAATGAAGCCTCCAGGCCTTCGTTAGACTCTGTCTTTTATTATATTTTTTTATCCAAGTATTCTTTTTCGTAATGAGCTAAATTTCATTTGCTCTTGTTTGCACACCAAAAGTTTCCCCTTCCCTTCTGCTTCTCTTTAAACATTTCGTTAATGAATCGTTATTCCACCTTCGCAGCTCTCCTCGCCTCAGTTTCCATAATCTTCCAACTTTCCCTGTTTTCTGAGTCGGTCGATCTTTTTTCACCTCTCTCTACACGTCTTCCTCGACCTTGTCGCCAACGCCGCCGATTCGTCGTTGTTTGCCCCGGCACTTATTTTCATTTACCAGTTTCTTTCCAGGGGGCCCGGAGATATTTCGTGGCGTCACTTGCTAACTCACTTTCTCCTTGTAGACCCTTCGTCTTAGTCCCCTTCTTCTTAATTAGCGGACGTGAACTCCCAATAGGCTCAGTGCCAGGAAGGGAGAGGAAGAAAATAAACAGATGAGGGCAAGAAACTGAGCGATGGCCTCCTCGACAGGGAAAACAAAATTGAAAAGGCTCGTAGGAGAGAACACGAGGTTCACAATCGATGCTTTTAAAGATGGGCCACTTTTGCTTCCAAATAATCGCAGATTTCAATACGAAACGAAAAGTTATTTGGTAATATTTATAAAGATCAATTATAAAACTAATCTCCACATAAAAGGTAGCAAAATATTATCAACCCTAGAAAAATATAATCCTCGTAAGAAATACTACGCATCAGAATTACACAATCATATCGCACAAAACTAATTTGCAATTGTTGTAGTGATGCAAGGATGCTACAATTTTTTAAAATATTTTAATGCGGATGTGTTCAATATACACATTTTCTAGTGACAAAATATTTTTTTTATAATTGATGTTAATCTCACATACTTTGTTTTAAGTGTTAATTTAACCAAAAACTTGTGACATGTTGAAAGTTTACAAGGGAAACATCGATATCGTTTTATTATCTCTATCAAAGCCCCTAACTTCCGAAACTATAAACACGTAATTTTATAGAATATAAAACGTACCAAAACAGTCGATACTAAATAATCTTAATTGTATGTAGTTATTTGGTGATAATATTGTAATTAAGACCTGATCAAAATTATAATTTTTGTAAAAATAAATGGAATTCAAGTTGTTAATAAAATGTATTATTTTACTTCAACATTTATTATATCGTTGGGTCTTCATGTAGGGTGGTTAATATTGTAGGTTTTTTTAAATTATCCGCGTGTTGCTTACAGTATTTTCAGATGATTTGGTAAATTAGATTCCGGATTTTCTTTTGTTACGCAGTGATCAAAAAGGCTTATTTTATTTTGATTGAAATACCGTTTCATAAGCAAATATTTAATTGTATTGTGACAAAACCTAACATTTATTTGAAACGAACAGAAGAATATATTGGGGCCCAGTGACTCTGGACGCTATAACGGTGTTTGTAAAGAGTAAGACCCAAGGAAAATTTCGTTGTGACAATATTGAACCTGAGTGCTTGTCTTTTTCCTCCGCTATTTTATTAGATAACGTGTCCCCAGGACAGCCTGGAGCTTTGTTGTACTTCATCCGTTATCAGGCAGGGCGTATTTTTGGGGATGTGCAATTTTCATGGCTGTCACTGGAAGCCCTTGATGCCTGTTGCTGATACAAGCAAGCTCACACCCTGACAATGGCGCCGCTGACAGTGATGTATGCCTGCAAGTGGTGGGAAGGAGGAGCACGAGGGTGCTGCTGCTTATGGCGTTTTATAGCCATGAATATCTTAGCAGCTGCAACGAGAAAGGGGCCTTCAATTATTCGCGGTGGCCGACGTCCATAACTCAGGGCTCCGGCAAAGCGGACAGTGACGTCTTGCAGCGTCGTCCGGGGAATTATTCAGGCCATTTATAAAGGCCACAGGCATTACGCCTAACCCTCACCCCGGTTCACGGGGAAAGGAAATACGTGGTTCCATTCAAATCCGACGTGAATAAGCTCTGGACCAATTCCCGGAAATTGTCTACTAGGAGCAACTTTCATTTTTAATAGTTGGAGGAATGTAACAAGCACCGCGTAGACTTTTAAATGTTACCTTAAATTTGTATGCGTACCAAACAGTTTAATCTTGAAGATAAATTAATAATTTACATAAGGGTGGTTTTGCGGTGTGGTAACCTGTTTCTCGACACTCAATGAAAGCTTGAAAATGGAACAAGATTGATATGCACAGAGTCACATTCTCACGACATACATGATTGTCTAAAATAATGATGGTATATTGCTTCCATTCGGACATTTGGAATTTATTTGCACGTATTAAATTAATTAAACCGTTTAAGTACAATTATCGTGTTTGGTCTTATTTCATTCTTCAGTACCTACGGAGTGCTGTAATCCTGGCGAAATTTTCGTCAGCAGCTTGCAGTTCCTCCATACGGTTGCTCATAGATTACATAACTTCCGCTTAAGGGTGTCGCGTGTAAACCACTGTTAACCTCCTTTGGAAGACTTAAGAGTTTAAAGCGAGGTAGGGCGAGGGAAAATGAGATAAATACAAATAAGAGGATGAGAAGCCTCTCGGAAACTTCGCCTCTTCTCACCATCGCGCACGTTATCTAAGATGTTTTGCCTGGCCGACGAGGACAAGACAATCTGTTGTGTAGTGCTGATGTCATTATAGTCTTGAAGTGTTACTAAAAGGATTTTACTTTCCAGAAGAAATGGATGAATGAGAAAACGAGAGAGAGATAGCTGTTTAGTAAAAGGTTTTTGGTCTCTCTCTCGACGCGGAAAGCAGCAGCCAAGTTCTCCAGAAATTAATATTTACCTAAGCGGCTTAGGTCTTCCCTGTTATAATTAACGTCTCTGCAGATTACGTCGCAAGACGCCGACGAAGCGTTTTCCCTGCAAAGTGGGTGCGGGAAGGAAGGACACGGAGGGCACAAGGTAATAATGCCGACGACATCGAATTGCCAACCATCTACGAGGGCTTTTTTCCCTTCCTTATTCGTGGGAAATCTTTTAAACAAACTGGAGATCTAAACATGTGTACGAGATTTACTTTCCTGTTGGCCAATAGACCTCTAATAAGTATGTCTCATGTGAAAATAGAAGAAAGATGTAGAATAAGTTCCGGATGGAGAATTTAATTGCAATAAACGGGGTCTGAAGAGACAATTACGCATGTAAGTTCGTCATCCGGAATTTAGATAGAGTCTGCATGCTGCATAGTCCACTTACACTAGGAGGAAACTTTCGTTTTTAAGGGTAGTTTGTATCTGGCCAAGTAGTGGACGACAAACAACAAATAAAGAGGGGTGTAAAAAGTACTCGTTTATTCCTATGGGAAAATTTGATGAATATTACCAGACAGATTGCTTTTTTATTGGGGAATTGGCGAAATAAGTATAAAAATTCAGAAGTGGACGTTGCGGAAATTATCTCGCCAGGTTCGTGTCACGGGAACTTGATACCCTTTTTATATTAACATTGTTCACTTAACCGTCTCAAAACAGTTCATTTTCATTCGACACAACATCGACCCCGAAAAGTATTTGTTCACTCGGCCGGTTTTGCAAGTAAAATTTCTATCCCACGGCCCTTGGGGTGGTAGTCGTGTCTTACTCCCACAGTGTTTGTTGCCGTTGGAAAGGAACATCAGTACAAAATTTGATCAAAATTATTCCACGCTTTTAAATTTGTATGTGGCACGTAAACCCAACTTTGCTTATTAGATAATATGAATATTGTTTACAGAGCTCACAAACTTTTAACGACACAAGAAGATTGAAGAATTGTCTAGGATAATATTGATTCTCCTCGAGTTCTATGTTCATAAAAAAGTACGGAAGTGCAGCGCAAAAGTAAACTCTACATGTAATTTGAACTGAAACTCCAAAAGTGGAGTTACGCTCGTAAGTCTTCTCACCTTGTAGTGAACTACTATCGTTGAAAATAAAAAAAATCCCCACCTTTCCTCCTAACCACAGCATAGTTGGTAAATATGCACTTGCATATTTCTCTTTACATTATTACTCTTCACAATTTACAACTAATTGGAACTGTAAAGTGGAGATAATTAACAAAAGAACTAAAGTATGGCACTATGTAGGTATTGGAATGATAATGAATGAAATTATAAACGAGAACTTTAGGGAAATAGAAACAAAGGGGAGGGAACAACGAGATATACCTGTAATTGGATAGAACGTAACATAATTCGTTTTGCGTCGATAAAGTGTACCAGAGGACTAAGAAATTGGAAGTAAAAAATCATTTAATAAATTAACAATTCCTCTTACATACAATTCAACTTACTCAATATAATAAGCAAAAAGGTGTATGGCAAAATGAAACAAATTGTTTTAATGTAAATAAAATAGTTCCATGGTTTCATCCGCGTACCGAGGACGGACAATCAACCAGATCATACTTTACTCAATTAATCGTAACTGTCTTGAATAAATTACTACGCCTTGTGCAGTTATAATTTCACTGTCAGAATTTTCTATAATTTTGTGTAGTTTCCACGCTTCACTCAACTGTACGGACAATGGATTGGGAGTGTTCGCAGAAATTCAGCTCCGCAATCCACGCACCACCGTCGACATTCCTCCCACAAACCATAATTTTTTGCGGTTGAATAAAGCATTTTTTAATTAGAGTTTTAGATCAATCCCTATACACGAAAATTCGGTCCAATGGATTTAATCTACCCAATGGGCAACTTACCAAAAGGACAATTGCATTCGGGCAAAATGAGCAAGCTGTAACTGCTACCGTTGTTACCATGGCAACCGACATCGTTGTATTCGAGACAGGGGAAAGAGGAGGAAGACGTTTGGATGCATTCACAGTCCATGGAAGCAGCTGTGTAACTCCATACAAAATAAAGTGGAACGATTTCTACGAAATGGCTAGTCTCGATAATCACTCTACATATGGTCTTGCTCACACAGTCAGAAATCCTCAAACGTCTGCTTAAACGCAAGCTAAGCTTAGTGTAGATGTAGTCAATAGAACAAAACAATTATCATTTTCGAATCTATAATAAATTTAACATCTTGCACGCGAAGCAGACCCAAAAAATTAACCACCTTGGGAATTGGCCGTCTCCATTCTTGTTCGCCGTTTCTCTGTCGTAAAGAGAATTCTGTCTACAGCCTAAAATAGGAGTTTAAACTATAAAAGAAGAAGGTAAAATATTTTAAATTGAATAACTAAAGAACAAATAGGTTCCCATTTACAACCATTGTAAATAATAAACATTCGTCTCAAATCACAAGTCGTCGTTGTTTATGTTCAAGAAAGTGAGACTTCAATATCTCATGGGGTAGAAAACTTGCAGAGGATGAATATTTTTCACCTTTCACGGATGAGTAAGAAATATATTGTCTAGAAGGTTGAGAATGCCTTTCGTCAAAGTTTATTTACTACATCATTTACACAATTGCAGAATTATATTATTAGTTCAAAAACATTGAATTTATCTAGTTTCTTCCTGAATAAAGTAATACGGAGTCAATATTTCAATCGTGTTTTCAGTTTTCCTTAAAACTCCAGTCACATGAATTGAAATTTAGAAGAATATATAACTTGAGAATATAGTTAAAGAAATATTAAAATTTCTCTGAAATCTTATATCCGTTTTTGTGTTTATTTATTTCAACCGGTTCAACAAACTGACACGTTTAAGTTTTCCTTGTATAGACTGTCCCGCTGTACGCCGCACACGATCGTATATCAGTAGTTTCAAAGGGGTTGAATTGAGATTTATCGTAACTGTAACCTACAAACTACAGCGACCAGAGGTGCAGTTTTTCATCCTTCCCACAGAAGAAAAGAAAAATTCTCATAGTTTTAGCGTCGCACAGCCTCTTTTTTGGATTTCTATCGTTGTGGCGAATCACTTTGCAGGCGCCATAACACCCTCGAAACTGTTTATCTTTCCCCGTTGTTGTAACTTTCTCTCTAAATTGCCCTGCTCCTTCAGGAAGTGCCTTTTGGAAGGGTGTGTGTGTGTGTGTGTCTGGAAGAGAGCAGTAACCTTTCCTGATAGGCCGTATTACTTCCCCAAACCATTGACGCGCCCTCCTCCTTTCTTCTTCCCTCGTCGCTGAGAAACGGTTCAATATATTTCCCTTTAGTTTCCCGCCCATTTCCGAGCTCGTGTGAGTGTGTGTGTGTCTTCTCTCTCCCTTGGGAGTTGAAATATGGCCGCTGCCTTTCGGCGAGGACACAGAATTTTTATAGGGCCCTGTCTGAATCTGGACGATACCGCCGAGGCCTGGTATTTGTTTTCCAGAAGAAAAGGGTGAGGGTGGCGTGTGGCGGCATGGGCTTATCTTGTCCGTGTCCTGGATTTTTCACGTCAGCACGAAACACGAAAAGGGGATCAAGACAACCTCAGCAGTGTTACCTCGGAAGGACGCGATTGCTACTTTGGAACGGAGTGAAAAAAATCTCTGTCATCTGGAAATTGATTTCGAAAAATATAACACGCCGTTAATTGTCACGGATTTTCATATAAATTTAAGTTTGGGAAATATGAAAAAAAGGCTAATTTAAAACCTGGAGTGTTGCAAGTAAGAAGAATCGATCTCCAATATTTTAGTGAAACTAATTTATGAATAATGTAACTCATAATATATATTCATATACACGTATCATAATAATATTTAAATTTTTCAGACGGGATGCGATAGTCAAAAGGACGCGAGAAAAATATTCTGTAGTTGGAGACGAAGAATTTATAAAATCACAAATAGGGAGAAATGGCTTAAATGCGAGCAGCTCAAGTATATTTTAGAATTTATTCACTCTATGAGATATTACTGTTCGCGTTTGTTATTCTTCGGACGAGGAAGCAACGGAATTAGTAAGTGACCATACAATTCCGTGTGATGGTCACTGAATTAATCAGCAGCACTCTGGTCAGTTCTAGGAAGCTACTGTGTGTCCACTCCACTTTGGAGGACTAATCACAGCGGGACCCTCGATTAACGGTAATGTCCACGTGAAGACGTACTAATTCGCCTCACACAATAATACCAACCCCCTACCCCACAACCAGCTAACCCCGGCTAAACATTTCTCTCCCTCAATTGATTCCGCAGCTGTAATTACTGTCACTAGGACCAGGAAACCAGGTACACGACCGAGTAATCAACTACAAATTCAACAAGGCAGCGGCAGTGCTACCGTCGCTGCAGGTCGTTTGTTAGCAAACACAGCGAACTCGTGCTCGTAAAATTACACGTTCAATAACAAAAAAAGAGTGAGAGGTCAGGACACAACTGCCAATGTAGTTCTCCCTCGGATAAAACGCATTGCTACATGAAGAAATCGCATTGGCGGTATCGGAAATTGAAAGAATGGGAAAGGTTTTCCCCGTGTTCAGTTTTATGATTGTGATTTTTAAGGCACGAATGAATTGCTGAAGAGTTTAGGTTATAGATATTTATTATAATATAAACATTTCTAATTGTTGTGGCTGATTTATTAGTGAATTTTATCATAATATTATATTACTTGTATATATTTTATGTTATTAGAACTACTGATCATAAAAGGAATGTAAAAATTTACTAATTATGTAATGTATTTACGTTTTTCTGAATAATTTGTTTATAATTATAACATATTATTACAGACTTTGTTGCATTACATTTCCTTCTGGAGATTTCGACGAAATCAACAATCTACATCTTTACAAAAATATATTTAAAACATATTTCTACTTAATAGAACGTATTTATACAAACAAGTAAATATTAAGAGCTTAAAGTAATTTATTAATTACGCAAAATATGTTTAATATAATCGCCTATAGGGACTATGGATTGAAATTATTACAGAATGATTACATTGAAAATAAATCATACATGACAAAAAAATTGATCGATTTCTTTGAATCATCCCGGAGAAACCGTAAAGCAATAAAAACACACAAATAAAACCAATTTCTAAATACTAACGAAATTATACAATTAAAAGTGAAGTCACCTTGCGCACCTTTTACATGTTAGGAATAATAATATCCTTATCATTTTTATAATTATTGTTAGTGTTATTAAAGAACATGATTACGTTCCACATGCAGTTTACTCAAACGTTGAAGTTTCGTAAACAGACATCAAATAACACTTTTAAAAAACGCCCGTCAAAAAAACATACATTGAAATCTTCGTGAGGAAATTGGATATGGATATTTCATTAAAATAGGTCACAGGTAAAATCCCAGTTGATATGCGATAACTCTTCTTTTCTGTCCACAAGTTGGGATATCAATCACAAAGACCGGGTCAGTGATGGTTTCCATACGCCACAAAGCACGATCCAATAATTCCTTTATTAACATGCAGATTGCATACGAAGATACGTCGGTAATTTGGGACACGCGGAACCATGAATTTTAAATATTTTCGGTCCTCTACTTTGTTAACTCTGTCCCCGTTAATCCTCCACCCGTCCTTTGTTTCACTCAAAAAAAATTCTGCGATGCCTAGAACCATGATTTTTTCTCATTAATAACAAAGGTCTGTTATTACATACTATCTGGTTTTGAGCTTCACGTCGTTGATGGCGCACAGGAAGATCTCTAGGATTGTCCGCATTCTTTATATTGGAAATTAAATTGTCGATTTTTAGTGCTGGGCTTAAAAAATGCGGGCCGAACTCACCACGCACACACACAAGGAGAGTAAAACACGTCCCTCACCCTCGCGGCTTATCCAACCACCCCACATATCCCCGTTCAATCCACCCCTTCACTCACTCATGGGAACTCAAGTTAAAAGCCCGAACCAAACTAGGTTACGTGAGTTCGGCACGTAACGTTTCCAGGCAAGGGGGAAGCTTTCAACAGGAGAGGGTTGGGATGAGTTGGGGTGGTCATAGGCATTCAGCGATGTGGATGCATTACGACCAGAAACACTCCCGAAGCCTCGCTTCGCTGCCAGCACTCGAAATTAGATAAAATCGTCAGTCATGAGAAGCGAAATATTCGTTATCCTACAGGTATTGTATTTCCGAGTTGGAAAGGAATATTAAATCGTAAAGGACCAAAACGTAAAATGCCTGGGGAAATTACATACTCAGTCAGCACGGATTATAATTACTGCGCCATATTTAAACTGTTAGTATGTCATAAGAAGACGATAGAAAATGATGGGAAATGTTCTGCGACATACGTGAATAGTGTATATTGTGGTAGGAGGAACAATGGAGGAAAAGAATAAACGGATAAATGAATTTATGCTTAATTAGGGGTGTTTCATAAGAAAATATAAGTCCAGGACAGGAGACGGACAACCCAAGTATTACAGATAAAGAGTAATTAGATACAGAGTATACAAGAGACCAAGAAGGCAAACTGGTAAATCTGCTTGCAGACAATAATGGTTAAATTGTAATTTGAAAAAGAATTATCAATCGCCATTCAAATTATAAGAAATTTCTAATACTATATAAAAAATCATCTATTCATCCCCAGTTATGTTCGCTGCTCGCAGGACTCTAATTTGAGTGCGTTGATAAAACTATTTACTGTAAAGTAAGCTCTACATTTATTTTAATTCTGCGAAATATTTGCAAGGAGTCATTGAGGCTTCCAGAATAAGCACGACATATTACTCAATGGAGGAAATAAACGCTTCAACAAATAAGGAGCCCCACTTCAGTCTTTATTGTACCCTTCGTGAATGTAACGCATTAATTAGACATACATGGTAGAAGTAAGCGTCTGCAACTCGACCGCGTTAGATCTTTGTGGTGTGTCATCCTCCATTGTTCGCGATTACTGCTGTAGTCTCATGGCAGCGAGTTGGAGATTGGAACCCATGATCTCATAAACAATCGCGTAGAAGGTATACTGGACAAGGGCATCAAGTAGACAAAAGAAAGGGATTGATTGGACGAACTATTATAATCGGGTAATTCAAAAACGCAAGAGCCGCAAAAACGACACAAACCAGCTTTCTTTGCTTTTGAGTTCGTCAACCTTATTTGATATTTTATAATTTCAAAATATATACATAAATAAATGCTTATTTTATTTGAGACAAATCCGTTCGTTTGTATTTCAGAAAAATTTCATTATCTGTCATTTAAAAGTTACTGGTTGCGATTATATTTTAAATATATACCAGTATTGAATGTTTCAAGCACCTATGGTATAGTTTGGAACGTTTATACGTTAATAAACGCTGCAGTTGATCCAGTGGATTTTACGAAACACAATAAAGCGGTAGAATAGTCTCGTAAGAGCTCACTTTTAATTTTAATATTTTGGATGAGAACTTAATAATTTTTTTAAGAGCAGTTCGCGAACGTTTACGCGTTATGCTTCCGAATAATCGCATTAAGTAGAAAAATAAATTACTCAGGACAGGAGAAGAAGATATGGCATACTAGCGCGACTAAAAATTATTATGGAGCTATTAAGGGTGTCAAGGGTGGCACATTAACGAGTCGCTGTCACTTTAAATTATGGATCAGTCGTTAAAATCGCTATTACCAGGGAAAACTCATTACAACGTGTGTTGTACGTCTAGGGTTAATGCTCACTTAGTTTTGAATTACGTGGTATAATTTAGCGAATCAAACTGGACATTTCCACAAATTAAGGCTGAGCTCTTTGAAGAGACAAAAAAATGAATAAACGCTGCATGGATTAAAATGGGAAAATGTTTTGCGTCTTCAGGTTACCCGCAAAAAAATATTATCCTGCCTCTGTCGAAATTGTATATTAAAGTTTAAGTGTTTTAGTACTTTACGTGAAATGCGTGAACATGTCGGTTGGGTGGGTGGGTGGGTGGGGAGGGGCATGAGTCAATTTAAATTCGCCGGAATTTCGCATAGATGTGGGGTGTTGTAATATATGTTGGAGCAGAAAAGGCATAGCGGTGGTTTGGAATTTGAACAATAATTGAATCTCACCGAAATAAAAACAAACCCAGAGTTGTGATTATAAAAGAACAGAACACATATAAAATAAAACTTCTTGCCACCAACATTTATCTAAACTGAAGGGTTTATTATTAGTCAAGGGATCGGGACGGAGAAAAATATTACTTCCGCAGAAAAGGCTGAGTGAGAAAAAAAATGAAACTTTTGGCGCAAAGGATACTGACGTCAGCAGCGAAAGCGAGTGATTTATTCGAATCGAATATTACGTTAAAAAAAAGGGCAATAAAATACTGGGGCCTCCCTGTATAAAGACAAAGTACAAAAAAGAAGCAAAGGAAGTATTTCTGAAAACATTTTATGCAAAATAGGCTGGCCTGGTCCTGGGTTCCATGGTATTACATTCATGCACCTTATTACACCCAGAATCAAATAATTGACGAGAAGACTTTCCTTTATTAAACAGGTAAATTAATAATGAAGTTCTTCAGATTATCTTTTACGGAATTTCATCTCCACGGAGACCAAATTCCACGAAAACCTCATAAAAATTAGGTTTCAAAAATTAGCTCCGAAGAGAATTTTCGTGGAAAATTATAATAAGTAAAACTTTTAAAAGTAAATATAAAAATTTTATATCGTTTTTCACTAATATCTTCCGTCAAATATTCATTAATCATAATTTAGCGTGTTAATTCCTTATAAAACTAATTAACTGGAAGTTATTCGGAGGCTGTATTAAAATGAAAGGCACAGTACAGTTTTAATAATACCTCCATTGGCTATTCTCAGAAATATTCCTTTACATTTATCTGTATTGAGTATTAAACGACCATTGTGCAGTATTTTATCATATTTGTTTCTGAGAACTGACAGGAAGAATTTCTCCGGTTTGTTTATCGAGAAGGTCGAAACAACATAGTTAATTAATTATAATTTTAAAAATACGAATGAAGTTAAAATTGTGTCATGTTCTTAAATATTAATGAAGGACTTTATCAATACTTTATCTGAATTAGTTTATCATTTTAGTTTCTATCGAATATAATTTGTCGAAAAAAAACTGATCAGAATTCTCTCCCTCCAGATACCTGGCCACAACCCTCTTCTGGGAACAGCGGTAATGATTAATTTACTTGGAACAAGGAAAACTTTCTCCATAGCCAAACATTTTCGATATTCATGTGTGATTTGATTAAATGTGAAAACCGGATGGATGGAAGAAGTATGGACGTTATTCTACTGGTATCTCAACCAAGTTTATTAAAAAATTTATATATTTCAGTAGAAACAAAGATTAGTGGAAATTATTTTGTATACGAAGTGATACACTTAAATTTACTACTGACTGAGTAGGAAATGAACTGGGCTACATAACTTAAAAAAAACGGCTATGCTTAAAAGCTATAAAAATTTTCAACTATAATATAAATAAATACGTACACGATCTTAAGTTAAAATATTATGTTTATTAACAAAAACATAATTATATAGGTTTCGTCCTCTTTTTCTGTCACAAAAGGTGAGGCAGGTGAACTTTGACTTATTTTATGCTTGATTTATATGCAAAATTATTAGAACTATTCAACCTAAAGAGATTCTTTAAAAAAAGGACAAAACGTCGTATAATTAATTTTTGTTAATATACATAATTCTGTGACTCAAGGCGTATATTTATGTATTTATAAATAATTCTTATAAATGTAAGATATTTTAAATTATTCTTATAAAACTACAACTTCAAATTGTTTCATATCTCAGAGGAACAGAAGTGTTGTCCTTGTACCACTTGTAAATCGCATCTTTTACCCCTGGGGGTTGGAGATGGGGATGGGCGGATTGTTTTTTTCGCTTTCCACGAAGAGTAACAATTCAACTCTAAGCCATCTTCTTCCTTTTCTGCTGCTTGTCGTGGTAGTGTGCCCTTTTTTCCCCTTCTTTTTTTACGCAATGTCCTCGACGGAGCATTTAAAACTTCTCCCCAAAGTAGAGGGCGGGGAATGGAGAATTGCCCGTTGAGAGGAACAACCTCTCTTTTTCCCCTTCATTCTACTGCAATCTGCGGAGCAGACGACGCAGATAAAGGGAGGGGTGAATTATCGATGTGGAGTAATTGTTCTCCGTCTTGGTGAAGTCATTAAACACGCCAATGTGTCATCTCTGAGAGGAATAGTAATGTAATGCAGTGGAGCAGAGTGAAGACTATATAAAAAGACATTAAAAGTTAAATTGGCAAACGAAAGTACTAAACAATTCGGCCAAAAAAAGGGTTCGGTAATACGAGGAACATTAACCATAAAATTAGTCACATTAAAGAGTTAAGACCCACTTATTAAATTATAACTACAGTTTCTTATATAAAACATAGAAATAATCTTTAGGAATAGTTTATAGTTTTATCGCAATTAACTAACACCTTTATTAGTTATGGTCAGTTGGTCACGTAGAATTTAAATTGATATTGAAACTAATAACAATGGTTACTAAAATAAATTACGGGAACGTGGATACGAATTAATTGATAATTTTCACAGAGGATATGCGAAACCAAATTGATGTTGCGTAGAGAATCAAAATTAATTGAAATGTTGAGGGTATTCATTTGATATAATATTTACGAGTAAATTAATTGTTTACAAAAAACTGAAATATGTTAAAATCTGAGAGCATTTGGTAATTGAAACATTTATAGACCGTAACATTTCTTAATAATGTTTATCGCCGTAGAACAACACATTTCAACAATTAAAGTAAAAATTATTTCAGGTAAAAAATTTAATTATCATTCCTCCAATAGAAACAATATTACGGAATAAATCGTATAATTAGAAAAAATTAAAATAATATATTTCTGAAATTAATTAAATTCCATAAACCTCCGAACAAACAAAATTTAATGCCGGTAAAATTAAAATAACATATTTTGTATTTAATTCTTTTAATTTTTAAAGCTCTATTTAACTGTTTAAAGTTGAACTAAACAATATCCGACTCTTTACAATATCTAAAACTAATAAAATATTACAACAAATATAATAAATTTGGTCACTGAAGCAATTAAAAGTTAGATTAAAAATTTATTGTTTAAAAATTACAGTAAAGCACGACCTTTAACTCTATGTTTAGGATCACTAGAGGTGTTATATATTGTAAAGAAAAACGTTTAAATTTGTTCAAAATTACTTAAATACTAAAAGACTGATTAATTAAGACATTCTTAAACAACTTTAATGTATGTTTTTTTTCTGTTATGCCGTGGAAGTTGTTTAATAATGTTCAAATTTTACATTAGACGTAAAATTAGACGTATTTAAGATATTTTGAATAAACGTGTTCCGTTTCAATATGTAACCTCTGAAGAGGTTCTAAATATTGGGGAGAGACGTTGTGTTTTACTTTAATTTGTATTTTAATGTTTAATTCAGTGACAAAATTTTACCTGACTGTTTTTGATTAAATTTAATTATTTTAAACATTTAAAGTCATTAAAAACGAAGGTAAAATATATCCTAAGCTTTAAAGTAAACTAAGTGAACCTACTTTTAAAAGAAGTAATTTTTCTGCTCCTGCTACAGACAGAAAAATACGACAAATTTCTTTTATAAGAAGGATTATATATAGAGACGGATTGAACATTTTGCAATTAGAAAGCATGTGTAAAGTAGGAACGTTACCTTGTAGCATGACCATATATTAAAACGTTGGAAGAAATGTGGATATCGTAAAAGTGAGAGACGTCGAAGATGAATAGCGTTGAGGTCGGACGATAAAACAGCTGAACACATTTAGGAGACAATAAATCCCGGAATGTGTGAGCGATTGGCTGAGGGATAATGGAGTGGATCGAAGCCTGCATTGTCCGACGAAATAGGCCGCATTCCTCAGGTCGCATTTGCCATCGATCCAGCTGAATAGACAGACATGCTTTTACTTGCGGATTCTATTTCCCATGTTAAATGAGATGCCTACGCGCGGAAACGTGCCCAGAATTTTATAATTGATACCCTGATAGGAATTGAATGTATCACCTCGTACTTTTATTTTCGAGTCTCAATGTATTTTAGTGATTCAACCGTGACGATCCAATCTGCGACGTGGACAGGTTACAAATACTGGGATTAAATCGGGAATCCCATATTTGCAACAGTTTTGTGGTTGTACTGGGGTAAAATATACAGTGCATATTCTACATTTAATAACCTATTTAGACCACCGAAAACTTAACACTTAAAGAAAATTAAAGTATTTAATTTGAGACTGATTGAAAACCTGGAGCTTTATTGGATTAATAGAAATTATACACAACACTCTAAAACGGTACACATAAAATTTTTTATGCTTTATTGCAACATCACACAATTCTACATTTTTCTCGACTCAATTTAGATGTAACATACATGATATTTAAGTGGATTCGGACATTTTTTCGACAAAACACTTCCCGATGCACGTTTACCCGACGCCATTATCCCGACTGACTTCGACCCAATAGGACATTATCTCGATTGACGTTTCTCATGTAGGTATTTTTCCCGAAAGGTGTTTTTTTACGAAATAAAACATAATATTAATAGAATATTTAATATGTCAGCTACCTTATTATACTAGAATTATTATAACGGTCGTTATCGCATTATTTTAGATAACCCCCTTCCACCCGCCTCCTAGAAATGTTCCCCATGCCTGTAGGTGTTGAAAGTAGACACTAGAAAAATATCGAGAGGAAATCGCGGAATCTGGGCGACTTGAAAAACTATTTTTCAACGCCAATTTAGGTCGTCTTCGCATAATTTAAAAATCCCCAACCCCTTTCAAGTGTTCTAGAGTTGTTTTACATCCGCAATGTTTATCCTGGATCGTAAGGGACGTACATACCACGTGTACTTGAAGTTGTTCATGTCATCAATTAATAACGTAATTTACAATAATAATCATGTATAATAAGATAACTAACATTTATAAAATACATGATATATATTTTGATCTATTTTGTAAAAACGTACTTTTCTAGAATACCCCGATTGAAACAGGCATAATTCAATCGGGATAATTATCTATATGTAAAACGTCAATCTGGATATGTTGTCGGGAAAACGTGTAACGGGAAAGTTTATTTTGGTCTTTTTTCTAACTGTTTACGTTATTTGTAACTTATTTCGTATACCATACAGTGAAAACGGACCAATACCCGCGTGAAAATAATTTAATACACTACGAAAATTACTGAAAGAAGCTTAGATGGCAATTTCAATCTATTTGTGTTTTCCCTTTATAAATATACCCACTTGGTTATTACATACGCCCTATATTGAAAACGTAGATGTATTGTACTGAACGGGGAAACTTTCCCTAATAAATTTTCAAAGTTAAATCTGCAAAACTGTAACCACGTTCAACTCATTTGCTTCTGTGCAATAATCATTGCGAATTGATGCAAAATTAAGTAAAGGGATAACATTTTCCGTTCCATGGGGATCCGTCAGAAGATTTTGATATGAATATTATAAAAAAAGCCCCCCAACAGCTTGTTCTATTATCAGTGTTATTTTAATTTCCGTACTGGAACACGAGACTCCACCGGGCCTCGTAACACAATCTTTCAGGAAGGGTGAAAATCAAGTTTCAGCAGCGATATTAATCGTCCACGTTAATTTGGAGGATACACAAATTTCACGGGATCCGTGTTTCGTACTATTAAATTCACACGGTAATAAATTGGGCCGGTCTATTACATTCTGACAAGACATACGACCACTTCATTTATCTGGAGAGGAAAGAATTACGGACACACAATTTATCTCACTGAAAACTTTCGTCTGCTACATTTTACTCAGTATGAAGTAAACTCGTGTCTTTTTTTACGCTAATATAACTTGCAAACCTATTCGTAACTGTTTTAAAACATTCCTTCCACGGGAGATCATTTACCATCCTGCTGACTCCAGGATAAGTAATTGTGCTACATTTCTCGAGACTCTAATTTCAAATAACAAATTTATGCAGCGAACTGCAACAACGTGACCTAAGTGTCAATGAACTTTCAAATATACGCAATTCTTTTTTCATGGATTTTAACGATATATTTCTTAAGTTGTTTGATTGTAGATACTGATCGTAAATAAAGTTCCAGATTAGTTTCTGTAAAATTCAAACCAATTTTTTTAAAAGTCCTATTAATGTCCAATTCAATGGCTTGAAGTTAATATATGATATAACACTATTTTCTTAAAATCTTTACCATGTAATTTCCGTTTACGTCGTACGATTTAGTCTTTGGTTGAGGGTCAGCTGATGAGGTCCACCACACATGGAGGAAACGTGGTGAAGTATAAATTCAAAGTATGATTCTCAATTGTCTGTATTCGGCCATCTTCTCAACTTCTAACTTTCAACACAAAAATTACATCATATGATTATTTTTCGTGTTAATTTGCTCGGAGAGAAACTTAAAAGGTAAAAACAATCTTATGAATTTTCGTGAGAACATGATAAGTCAACCTCTGTGTTGTTAAACCATCAGAATATTTTAGCAGCTGCTGAGGGGTGACGCTGGGCACGGTCTCACTTCCCCACGTATTCCACCCACGTAACCAGTAAAACAACAGCATTCCGAGGTGCGCGCATGCCGAATGCGGCGTGAGTCGAATCGCAGTCGAAGCCTCCAGTGATTCCGAACCAGAAGAACACAAGAGAAAGTAGAACAGTTTCATAAGACTGCTCGAGCCAAAATTAACAAGGTGAGAAGGAGGATCAAAAAAAATTTGTGAACAATCAGTTATTTATTTATTAGAATATGAGCGAAAATTTCTTGAAACCTGTGAACTCTTCATCGACAATTTTGAAACGTAATCGCATGAAACGGGAGACTGTTCCTCTGACATCAACATCTTTTATTTTATCTCCGGAGTGGTTTTTCTGCAAGAGGGTGAGCGTGTGTGAAGGAAGGGGGTGGTTGAGTGAGCCTGGAATTGGCTTTTTGAACGGTAATGCGTCTGACGTGACGGTCGAATTAGCCAGAGTGAAGGAAGGGTGCCGAGGAGCAGAAACGACCACGGAATACGAAACAGGCAAGACCAACGCACAAAAGGTTTCAACCCAAGTGGCGCAACATATAATACAAAAAAAAAGAAAGAAGAGAAGAAAAGACGGAGTGAGAATGTGACTTGCATTTATCTCCTGGTGATGCGGAGTGAATCATCTGATTCTTCGACATCAATTCCAATAGACTACACGTATAAAATTATAATAAAAAATTGAAGAAGTAAACCTGCCAAGAATTAACACCGAATAGAACCAAATATATATATATAAAGAATTGACTAGTAAATTTCCTGTCGCAGTATTTTGTTAATTAGTATTAGAAACGCGAAAAAGGTTTCTCTCTTTCCAGACAGACCAATTAGCAGAATATGGAGGCAGAAAGAAAAAATGGCAACTCTACATTAAATATTTGATGTAAAAATATCAAGTCCTAACCTAAAAGAGGTAGTTGTAATTTAGGTGACTTTAGAAAAACTCACACAAAGCTAGAAAGAAAACAAATTTTCATCCATGTTTCTTTGTTTAGTATTGGTTTTAATCCAAGGTGGCTATGATTTTTCATATAGAATTGAAACGTCATAATCGATTCCGCTTTTCACTGTTAGCCCCCTTTCTTTACCTCGGCGTTGAATTTCATCTCGTAAACGTCCTCCTCGACTCTAAAACCTCGTCGGGAAACGAAGTCTTCTGTTTCGTAAATACGATTATGTGGAAATTTACGGAGCCTACCAAAGTTCTCGGTGTAGCAAAACCGCAGGATCCGTCCCCCACTTATTTTTCCTCTTAAACGGCCATCTCTCGTTTGCTCTGCGTTTCCAAGCCTCTTCCTGTGTTTGTCCATCGTTAATCGCATTTAGAACTTTATCGTTTTCGAGCGCAGCAAAACTCCGACGACAGAAACGGGGTGTATTTAATTTCTATTTTCTCCCCCTCTCCCACCCAAACTCAGCTTTTATCTCTCTCGCCTTCTATATACCGATTTCACAAAGCTAGTTGGAATATTACGATTATTTACAACAAATCCCGCCAGGACTGGAATCGTTAAAAACCAGAAATGATTATATGGGATTATTACATTTATTAGGGAGGATCAAACAAAGAAATGGCAGCGTATCTCCCTCACATGCCGGAAAATAAAAACCGCAATCGGATTTAGAAAAGTCCGTATACACATACTACTTTTTTATCTTTTGTTTTAAATCCTGGGAACTCTAAATACAATCACATTGGCCGCACACTTTTTTTTTACGGCAACGGAAAGGAATTAAGTTAATGCGACGAATCCTGAGCGTCAACCGTTCATTACTTGGAAACCAAAAAAAATAATCACATAGTCGCTATTTCAATACGTAAAAATCATCACAAAAATTTCCTTCTATGTCTTAAAAGATTAGATAACAAGTGTTTCCTGTCATTGAATAGAGCTGGTCACTTCCTGTTCCGGCGGAAAATTCTGCGATTGTGTCACTCCGTAGTGATAACAACGCGTATATTCTTTATTTTCGGATATTCAGTCATTAATGTGGAATATATTTTTTCATTACACCAATCGAAATTGTTTTTTAAATAAATATATTTCCAGACTACTGAATAATTTTCCACGATAAATTTTAAATTGTATTTATGTTGATTGATACGAGTTTTTAAACTCGTTTTGTTTGACCGATATAACAAGTACTGCAATCTAAACAATTAATTCTGAAAATAACGCTTATATTATACATTTTCAAAACAACGCAGTACGATGAAAAACAACATTTATTTTAAGCTTTTATTCTTTTCCGACTCTGTAAAATAGTCAGTCATCCTATCCAACTTTCCGAACCTCACGAGATTTTCAAGTGTAATACTGTTGATCATAAAGGATGACGACTTGTGGTTTAAGCGGAGGGTTTTATAATATGCAATACATGTGAACCATTTGCTTCTAATTTAATTATATTGGGATATTATGTCTTCGACTAGAATATGAGAAACGTAATTGACTAACTTTTTGCTTTAATGAATTTTTACTTAACAGCGTTTTTCAGGCTGTGGTCCGACAGTTACACTACAGCCTGACGACGACACTAATACGTATCGAAACGTTGCGCTCGTAACTATTTTTTTTTATTAATAAAGGTTTTTAAACTGAATAATAATAATACATATCGTCCTAATATTATCAGATAAATAAAGAAAATATATTAAGAAATCATACTATTAATTACGCTTCGGCTATAAACCTTTATCAAACAATTCAACAAATTACAACATATTAGTTCAAATGAGAAATTTCAATTCTACATATGAGCATTCGTGCAGTATTGATTAATGCCCATTACTGTTGCTCTTACAAGTCTGATTGATATATGATTAAGCTGCGAATAATTACGTCAAAGACCAAAACTCGTAGCTATGCTATATGAAGCATCTTCTGAAACAAAAGCTATTTTCTCTCAATGCGTCGGGTAGGACTTACCTTCTGGAGCAACGAGGTCCTATAACGCCCAGACAGAGTAGAGTACCCCCAGAAGGACCACAACGTTAGCCGCGTTTCACTGAACTAGGTTCCTATTAAGCGGTCGGACGCCGTCGGCCATTTTGCGTCTGTGTGTGACGTAATTAACGCTGGAGCGGCGCTTTGACGACACATCCGATAATGCAGAGGCGAGTTTTTAGCGTGGGAGCGAGAGACGAGGCGCTGTGGCAATCACCAGCACGTTGCTGACAGAGCCGAGCAGAGTTAATGGGGTGGGTCGGGTCGAGATTAGTCCCTTAACCCCGTAAACGACTACGGACTGCGTCAGATACGGACGGATGGACAAGCAGACAACCCCTAATAGTCCGCATCTCTCTCCCCGGGTGTGTGTGCGTGCGCAATTAACTCTGCGTCCTCTTCCTCCTCGGACATCCGGAATTATTAAGTGCTGACCACCCTTAAAGCTCATGAGAGCTGCGGATTGCGGGGAGAACGTGAAATCTGTCAGATTGCTAACTACATCTGGGAAGCAGTTTACTCCTTTTCTCTGTCGACCAAATGAAGCAAACGACTGAACATTTAAGATCACTTTTACTCTACAATAAAAGAGAAGAAAACCGAGGCTGTCACACAAACATGCAATCTCAACTGCAGAAAAATATACCTTCTGTTCACCTGGACAAAACAATTCCTTAGCTGGATACAGGATCAGAAGAGCTCCGTGATCGACACCGTATAAATTTTAATTCCATATCAAGAACCAGTTTATTCGGAGAAGGTGGACAGTATCTTCAAAAACTACTTCTGAAGAAACGTACGAGCGTCTTGCGGGAACTCCTCGGCCAACTGAGAGATGGTGCATGCGTAGTTCAAGTATTGTGTGCTATATTTTAACGATAAAATTTGAATCATTGATTGAATTTTGTTCGCAAGAGAAGTAAAAGCGTTCAGGTGGTTCCTGAAAAATGCATGAAAACCATATCACAGCAGATATAAATTACTATGTTATAATAGTTTTGACCCTATACAAGAGAATTTATATCCGACATAAAGCTAACCTTCATCTTAATTGTTTTCGACAGTAAAGAATTGGTCTGCTGAATGCAAGCACGTTCAGAATATCCAGAAAATGAGAAAACTCCAATAATAAACCGTTGAAATCCACAAAGAACGACGATACGGGAGCTTGTTGTGATCGTAAATAAATATATGGATCACAACATTTAGTTATGATAAAGATTTCTAAATTGACTTTAAATATTTACATTCACCTTACTTAAAATAAATCAAATTTAAAAAATCATAATTATTTAAAATTATTAATTGAATTTCTCCATATTTTTATATCAGTCGCAGGACATAAAAAGATCTAATTTTTCAATCTATTTTCCTTCAGAAAAACAATAAACTTAGTTTACAAAACTATTTTTGGAAAATTATTATAATGAAAACATACAATTTAACAATATTTTAGTATAAAATTATTCACTAAAGTCCAATATTATATACCACTTACTATACACACATTAATTTGGCTGCTTTCAATCTTTTTTCGGACAATGGCCAATACATTCAGGATATTAAAATGAAATATTTTTTGTGTGAATTGGCTATATTTTTAATTAATCATTCAGGAAATTGTTTGAATAATTACAACTTTTTACTTCTCGCGACTGATATCAAATGTACGTTTCAGTTGAATTAATATTATTATTAATATTGGTGTCAGTAAATTGGCAGTAGTTGTTGAAATTAAAAATTATTTAAAATATCAAAAATTTAGTATTGATTTTTAAATATTTGTGTTGAAACAAAGCTATAATTATTGAGATAATACAGAATACATTAAAGAGACACTGATGTATTTCTCAAGACCTGAAAAGTTTTTGGAAATATTTAACAGGAAAAAGTTTATTTAATATTGTTTAGTTTTGATGTAAGGCTTTGTAGAAACTTTATTTTTTCGGAATTTGTTTGTAGGGAGAGATTTTTCCAGGAAGAAGAATCATGTCTGGCTTCTGTAATTGAAGCTTAAAGACACGAAAACGGAGAAGGGGAAAATAAAGGAAAGAGAGAGTTGTTTGTTTCCTAGGTTGAACTCTACAAACTCACCAGACAACGAAATTGACGGTAGAGTCTACATTTCCGATTCCTAATCAATACTTTTAAACAACAGGTTAAGAGTTACTTTACCAAACTGGTGGAAGAGCAGCAAATGATTTGTTGGAAACTCACCTGTAAAGAAAAGAGAAAAATAAGTTTTAAATTATTGAATAAAAAGATACATAATTCGTAGGAAACAATAAGAAGTCATAATATTGTGAAAATATAAACAGGTGAAGAAAATTAATTTCCTTAACGTCACGGCTATTGTCTTACACATCTTCATAAGTAAAACACGTTCAGGACCTAAACATTATCTTCATTTCCATTATATTGGTCCCCGAAAGCAATACGGGGTTGTTGCATCGCCGTGTGTATTGCAACGAAAGCTTCTGTTGAAAATACAATCATAACATTGTGTATTATTCTCATTTATTAAATTTTTTGTCTCTTCTAAGTTATAATATACTTCATTTACCGATTTTCTTAATTTTTTAAATTTATAAGTAGTGTAATATTTTGGCGTACTTCGTACTGTCAGTCTGCTTATTTTTCTCCACTCCGTTGATATTCTCTTTCGATCAAACCTACTTTGGTTTATTTCTGTTGTTATTGTCCTTCCTGTGTATTTTTCTGCTGTTACACTAGTCTCCATTTTGGGTTTTCTGTTATTGATATCTCCCTACGTTGATCATCTTACTCAGACAATACCCGATTGACACTCCAAATTACGGGCTTACATCATTGTTCAATAAGTTTAAAAACTATATTTTTTCGTATTTGTATTTTTAATAATTAATGTATGTATGTATTTGTGTTTATGATTGTTGGCGCACAGGTATGTAGGTCATCATAAGTCTTCCAAAGGTCATATAGATTTGCTTGTGAAAAATATAGACTATATTTAGTTTAATTCTACAAAGAGCTAAACATAAACGCCTATAATATTTGTTTTTTGTTAATTTATTTATTTAAAACTTTACTTTTGTTTTCTTTTTATAAGCACAAAAATTCGTTGATAGGCATTACGAAGAAACCCATTGAACGTTTTATTTTACACTAAAAACTCCAAACAGCCCTTCGATTTTAATAATTGAGAACAGAACTAGCATAATTATTTTTGTCTAACACGAAATAAATCTATTTTTTCAATATGGATGACGAGTCTTGTAAAACATATTCGACTGAGTGTACAGAAAATTTTTGCAGTACTGAGATGAATTTTGAACTTACGTCATCCGTCAATTTCATTGGAAAATAATTTGTTCCCTCCCCCAATTGTTATTAACAGATTTTATTCAGTGAACGATGACACACTGCTTGGTTGTCGTGTTCGCGCCCAACACGATTTGGTTGACAGACCGATCCAATTTTCGAAAACAGGCCGTTTACGGTGGTTAGAGTACGTTGTGTTTCTCACATATACAATGGGTGAGTGCTATTACCACGAGCACCCTTGTCCTGTTTCACACACCCGCGCTTCCACCCAAATCTGTCCTCAGTCTGAAAGGAGAACACGACACCGTTGAATTGTCAGCAAATTCTGGTTGGACACACACGAGTGGGAGGGAGGGAAGATTAACGCGAAAACGACGATGTAATTCCGACAACACACGCGCATACAGACTGGTGTAAATAAACCCCGTGAACACCACAATCCACACCCTGATCGAGCCTCGTATCTTAACATTCACTCGATGATTGATGTGACGTTTCGAACAGCCCACGCAATTCCACCCACTTTCCCAAATCCATCCTCATGTCAACAACGTCTGTTATTTCAAATTAACCGTTGTTTCGTGTTTTTGTGAGGGCGTTAGGGGAAGGGGGGTTTGGACGGACACACAATTTTTCACATTAATGGCCGATTTGTCACCATCGCTTCATACGAAACTACGCTCTCCGAAACACCCAATTTTTCGTATTTTGATTGATGCGCAAATTCCTCATTCAACCGCCCCGTAACTAAAACATCCACGGACACTAGCACTACCATAGCTCAAAAACTTGTATTCAAAACGACGACACAAATATTCTACATTCCGACAAATTAATTCCCTGTATCGTTTAGTATGTTATTAACTATTTATTAACGAAAAGAATATATAATAGAATGATGCACTCGATTGAGGCCATAAAATTGAGAACCGCGTCATCCTCTTTAGTTAATGATTCCGTGTCATTTAAATGTTTAATATGTCGTAAAAACCTCATAAAAAATAGAAAAAGCAGAGGCATGACATAAGTAGAAGAGTAATAAATATTTTCTTCCCTAAAAAAATATTAACCATTCCAAGTCATTTTGTTTTTTGTTGGTAAAGAATGAATCAGTAATATTAAAACACTCTTAAAACAAGGGTCAGGACAACTAATAGTAGCAGTGCACAAAAGCAACAGTTCATGAATGCAACACGCAACACACATAGATTCAGTGAATCTATTAGACTCTGTCTCAGTTCATTATCTTACTACATATTATCGTTCCAAAATTCATATTCCTGTCCTTATGAAAATCAATTACCAATACAAATTAAGTTCTTGATTTCGTAACTCAATAAATTAATTTAATTATTTATTTTCCATAGCCCAATATCTATCGTTACGTAATTAAAAAATAAACTGTTCAAAGTATCGCGATTAACATTATATTTTTCTGTCTAAGCCCAACACGAGCTTTCACCATATTTCTGCCATAATCATCTTCTGTGGCACTGTGGAATACTATGGAAGCCAGAAAGCATGAATTCAAATTTTAAACGAATGAGAATTTCTGATAATGTAACTTTTAATTTTATTGGAAGACAATTCATGATATGAAGTGATTCACTACCTCAGCAGATAATTATGGTCGAAATCTCGTCTTCGACATATAAATATAAGTTTTATAACGAGACACTGAATAAAGACTTTATAAGTATTAAAAAATTCAATTAATAGAGTAAAAATCACATAATTGATGTGAGATATATAAAGAGAAGCTGTTTGAAAGAAGGGAATTACTTGTAACAGAATACAATAACAATAGAACACGAATATGCTAATAGCCTCTTTCTATATCCGCAGATGAGGTATTAGTTTCTACTTACTCACGCTCAGAAACTTCTTACAGAAATCTGCGAGGAAAATTCGTAAAAGGCAAATAAGGGTCAGGACTGCTAATAGTTTGAAGCCAGAGGGAGACAAAACAAGTTTTTCTGTCGAATACGTCTGTTTTGAGTCGTATGTAAATGTTATCTACGATATTTATAATAAAATGTTATATAGTTCCGTTCCGTTTCGTTCTTCCTTGGAAAATAAACATTTAATTTCGAGACAATGTGGTAATAATTTTTATTTACCTGTATTTTCGACTACAGTTTCAGTGTTTTTTGAGATATTGTGTATCGTAATATGCATTGGGCAATAAAGGAAGCTACGCCTGCGCATTACACCGATTTTCAATACACGTAATTATCGCGACTACTCGTCTGGTGTCCTTAACAACAGGTGGACTGCTTTGATTGTTCTTTACGCCTGAGGCTCTGCTCGCCTTTCCGTTGCCTAGCAACCAGGCCGACGGCTGTTTGAGCTTTCAACTTCCCTTGACAACGACTTGAGAATCGCGCCCTCGCCTTACCTCAGCTGCCTACCTGTGCACGACGCCGTTAGCGGTTACATATTTATGTGGCAGACAGGGAGTCTGGAAGTGGAGCAGGGAAAAACTTTACTCTTATCCAACCGCCTCTCCTCCCTCACCACCACCACCCTCCCTTTTGCTTTTTTATTTTTCCTGCCTCGTGGCCGGGCAGATCGGTGAGAGAAGTGACAGATGGTGTACAATACTGCTGCAAGGGAAACAGAATCAAAGTTACCCACAGAGCTGGCACGAAGCGAAAGAATATCTCCCATGAAAGGAATTATCAAACTAAATTTTTTTAAAAAAGAGAATAAATTTTAAATATCAAGTTTTGCGAAAACCTGCGTGTGTAACAAGGACAATCTTATAAAAACATGCTTTTACCTGTCATAAATTTTTAGAGGCAAGCAAACATATCAATATTGGTAGTGTGTCTCCCGACGTTTTTTTTGTTATGATAGGGAAGCACCCTTACAGGTGTGTGCGGAAGGGTGGGGTCGTAGAGGATTTACATACAAGTAACGTGAATACAACCGAGATGCTGTCGCTGAGATTAAATCTGACATTCAAAATAACTCTTTTGATACAGTTCATCCCCTAGGATTGGGGGAAGAACGGATTAAAAAATGTTCCAAGTACAATTTTAAACGCGGGGAGCAAACGTTGTACATATGTTACTTCCGATCCAGGAACAATGACTGTTCTTGTAAAAAATAACACAGCACCAATAGGGATGGGAGTAGACTGGGTGGTATTTTTTAATAATTCTTAATCGACAGTGATTAGCGTCGAATGAAAAGTTTTCTTGGTCGCATACATTGCTAGCGCCATAGCGAAGGGGTGGGAGTGGCAGGACGTATCGTGAACGGCCTCTCTCCCTCTCAAGAACTATGAGTTATTTACAGTCCAATCTGCACAGGCAAGCAAGTCTCATCAGAGCCTTATTTTGCTTACTTCATAATTATCTTGAGTAGATCAGTTTTATTTTCAGGTTTGATTTGATAATGAGGTACGTTCAAAGCAACCCACGTCAAACTTTTGCTTCCGTTGAACATTTTCCCTTGAAGGTTGAGTACAAAGTGGTTTCACTCGTCACCGAATCACAATTAATTACCGCACCCGTAGCTCGCTCGCTAGCTTCGCCACACAATACATACTAACTGCTTGGCTCCTGCAAGCGCTGCGTTTCGGGTTTCCGACGCGTACACAGCATTGTGCAAATCGCTCAAAGCACTTCGCTCTCGTCGCTGTAATGATAGGCCTTTTCTATGTTTACATCCTCCCCCACGTGAGTGTTTGAACTCTTCCATTTAATGTTTGACTGGTGTTGGTAGTGTGGCTTAGTTTCCCGCCAGGGGACTCTACAAATGCCGTGTGATCTCTCTCTTTTCATAGAATACACCAGCATAATATGGCGCTCGACACACAGGTCGGTCAACGTGTCGACGTTTATGCCCGCGGCAGGGTCAGAGAAGCAATGTACTGCTCGAAAGCAACGGTGTCTAATAAAATTGGAATTACGTTCAATTATAGTCACTTTAGCGGGGCAGCCTATTTGGAACTTTGAAGTAATTAACAAGTTTAGATAATACATACAATTTCTAAAGAGTCACAACGCCGATAAAAAATACATTTAGATATATTATTAATTCCATTAATACACAGTTGATGAAGTATGGTACATCTGCACAAGAAAAAATGCTATTCCAACCAATAATTACTCGTATAAATAAATATACAATTAATTAACTCAAATTAAAGGGAAAATATCGGCCGGACCAGGAATGGAACCCGACACCTCCGCTTACCGGGCTGGGGCTATACAAAATCCGGCGTGGAGCACAGTAAAGTAAGATACATTAAATTAAAAACGTTTTTAAACGTTGAAATAAATTCGAAACGCTATGGATTGAATGAGACATGATATGATATAGAATTTTAATAAATATTACAATTTTTACGAGATTAACATTCAGTTCTTCCAGTCAATAAATTCAAGCGGGTTTTGTATCCGCCGTTATGCACCGGATGAGCAGATTCTGGCAAATTCTGAGTAAAATCAATCTTCTATTTAAGTTTTTTCCTCTAAGTGAATAACTGCGCTGGCTTTCAGTGAGTTCATAATCTGTTGCTTCCGCCGCCTTCATCTTTTTTACCCCCTTCCTTTTCCTTTCAAGTCCCTTCTTTCTCTGGCGCTTCCGTAAGTGGTTCCGCATAATGTATTTCATCTGCCTCCCTTTCCCCTCCATAACTCCAACCTGGCGGCCCTCTCTTCTCCTCTACCACATCCTGCACTTATATTATGTCCCACCCTATCCCTTCCCTTATTCCCTTGGCCTCTCTGAACCTTTGCCCCCTCTCGCTCACCGGATGTAATTGCATTTCCTAGCCACCTTGTCTGTCCTTCTCTCTCCATACCACAACTCTCATTCTCCCTCTCTATCACCCTCACGACCCACCGCGAGAGATCAATAACTCTGTTCTGATTGGGTTCTCCGTACCGAAGGACCAAGACGGCGTCGAAGGATGAAGGGAAGACTTGAATACCAATCACAAACAACACGATGCACACACTCCAACAACAATTTTAAGCTAAAGGACGACAGCAGCACAGTTTGAGCGGGTGTCACGTCAATCTTTCACATACCAGTAGTAAAAATAAATTAATAAAAATAAATTAATTTTTCTTCGGAGACAGAATATAGACAAGGAATAAATCATGCACGTTGTTCTGTCATCCGCAAAGGGAAACGCTATTCAAATGTAAATGGTTGTTTCGCATCAAATAATTTGAACTGAAACAAAAACTTTATGTAAATATTACTGTATTTTTTTAAAAAGTAACTCATAAAAATTTGATATTTTTATTTGTAACATACCGCGACTTTGCATTCTGGGACTTATTCTAACAATTATGAAACCGTACAGAATATCAAACAAACCTCTGACACATGGGAAAATTCCCAAAGAGTGGAGATGAGACGTTATTAAATGAATTTAGTCGATTAAATGAAGTAATAATTACGGAAACACGAGGATATTTGGAGTAGAAGATGCAAATAAAATAGGATTTCGTGGAAAGAAAAATGTGGGTGTGTTAGTAGTGAAACTGTAATGCATATTCTTCCTCCATTATGTTAGTATCGGTGTCTTCATCCTAATATAAAACTCAAATAATAATAGGTTTGTGATAGATTTAAGGTTCGAGATTTGACTTAAATACCGGCAAAATACATCGTTAATAGGTATTCCCGAACTTTTACTTTATAAAAAAGTTCGTAATAGAGAAAAGAAAAACGCTGTAGCATTGCTTCACTAACGCTCGTCAACTTATCGGTTTGACAATACGTGCTGTGACGTCATTTTATTTCCATTACGTTACGCTTTCATTTCCCAACATGGCAATTTAGGATACCACGACATTTCACTGCAACAACTACATAATAAGTATTGAGAGAATTACGTTGAAACTTCTATAATCGAAAAAAAAATGAAACTAAAAATACGTGTCAAGGCTTTAGACGTAAGACAATAGAATGTTAATTATGGGCCTTAAAATGAAAGCTTCCGAAACAGTTTTTTTAAAATATTTTTTTAGACAGCTGAATATTAATCGTAAATTACCAGAAGACGTTTAAGGAAAAATTAACGGCCCAAGTTAAAAGACAATTTCAAAAGCAGTTAATGTGGTTCATCGATAAAAACGAATCCACTTACACGATAAATAAAAGTAATTCACATTTTAGTTAAAGAAAGTACTAAATTACAAATAGTGAGATATATAAACGTGTCACTTTTACAGTTTTCGTTGTAAACCAATCAATTGCAATCCTTTCGCTTACTGACAATGTTGAGTGCGATACAGATGTGCAGCACAGAGTCATGGAGGTAACATATTGGACTATCCGTGTTTCGGTGGGTTCCGCAAGAAGAGACAAATTGCGGGAGCTCTGCTACATTGGCAAACGAGAAGGAAGAGGATCTGAGATAGAGAGAGATAGAGAGAGAGAGACGGGCAAACAAGAAACTACAAGTACAGCACAGAGAGGGAGACTGGAAGAGAAGATGCGTGGTTTCAGGAGAAATACGGCTTCATCTAGAAAGGGGTCAGCCAACGGTAAACAATTGTAGAAACACAATACGGGACCTCAGGGAAGGGGAAGTCAAAGGTAAACATGAATTAACCCCGCCGACCTATTCAAAAAGGGATACCTTTGACCTTTAAGGTTCTGGCAATAATCTACACATAGTGTTAAATAATATATAATGTGTGTCGAGCGGAAAGCGAATACATCAAGAATATAATAATGTTGGACAAAAACTCGTAATGAGGTGCTCCATATTAAAAGAGAATGGTGAAAGATTATAAAAGTGTATTCAATAATTAAAAATGTTTTCTGATAAATTACACGAATAAAGATTACATTTAGTCGAACGTAATTAGTTCAAAAATATATAAATAATTTTAGGGGACTATATTATTCCATACTAAGTGCAATTATTAAAGGAATACCGTCATTTAGTTGCTTCTTTATAATCGACGTTAGTTCAGAATTATAATATTTAACATAATTCGAAAAATGATGGGTTTATATAAAGACATAAAAAAAAGTTATTCAACTCTCATAAACAATATGAAACTGCTGTAGTTATGAAAAAGGGAAAAAAAGCATACAAAACATTATTATGAATAAAAAGGTTGTACTGTAACAGTTTTGAGATTCTATAATTTATTGGTAATTGACGACGATCATGAATTAAGTAAAAGGAATGGTTTTTTTTTCACCTTCCGAGGTACCTGAAGTTAAACACTGTTCTCGTATGAGTTATGAATATGTGTAGGAAGACGAAAAGTAGTAAGAAAAGTATGCGAGGAAACACTGGAATGAAATATTACTTAATGCACTCTAACATTCCGGTATTACAATTGAGAGATAAAAGGGAACGAGCAGGTGACCAGAAGAGAAATATTTCACGCTATTTCCGATTAAGCGGGGATCCCTAATTGCGGCAGACATTTTTTAAAATGGAATGAACCACGGTGGGTCTGTAATTGTAACGACTGGTGAATTTTACGTTTTAAGAGTTGGGACAGGTGTAACAATCCCATGGGTGATGGTAGTCATTAATGATGCAGCGCATAACTAACCAATTAGACCGACACTCTCGGACAGGTGCATTAAATTACCATAGCAACCACACCGCCAGATGGAGGCGACCAATGACCATCCACTTTCCGAGGGACTTTGTAAAAGGGGAGCCTCATGTATTACTTAAGCGATACTTGGACAGTTCCACCCTTTACCGCGTGCAAGTGCGTTGTCTGATTAAATTGGAATCGTCATCACTTTTCTTCCAAACTCAAAGATGTAATTTGTTTTAGAACTTCTTCCGCGCTGGTGCACTCAACAAAATAAACCGTGTTTATATTAACAGGACAACATATATATATTGTTTTCAATAGTTGTGGAATAATCGATCAATTCGGACGAGATTATTAGGTCGCAGTGGAACCAATTACGAACACAATACTGAGTAAATTAACGTCTGTTACTATAATTAATTGCGCATTACGGACCGACAATATCAGACAAAACGTACATAAAAATAAGTACAGGGTCTGAAAATACATAAACAATAAGGATAAAAAAAATTCTCGAAACTTTTCTATAAAATAGTTCTACTGAAACAGTTTTTAAGTTTGTATAATTTATTGATAATTGACAACGGTTACAAATTAAATAAAAGGATAATTTTTTACCTTCTGAGGTACCTCCAGTTTTAATGCATGTGTCTGTAATATCCCGTTCGAAAGAATATAATTAATGTTTTTATGACTTCCAGAATCTCGGCTAGTGGAATCCTTCTCCCTACTATTGCGCACCAGACAGGACTTGCTACATCTCACGACCTATATTGTCAGTTTTAAACCTACGTTTAACCTCGCTACGTCAATTTTAACAAAATTTCAGAATATTTATTGAATTGTGTCGAGTCAAACTTGTTTATTCGTTGAATGCTCTTGGTAGTTTCTTAACTTTAGCGAAATTCTCTAACTTCCTTAAACAAGTAAAGAAGAAACAAACCTGGTCGGTTCGAACTAACGACGAACAACGTCGCAAGACTTGAGATGGAAGAGGGGTAAAGCGGGATGAGGATGAGGCGAAGAACAGTAGGCACAACTTTTAATTTATTACCACCCGCCGTCTGCAAGTTTTGGTTATGTGAAGCCAATTGGAATCATTTGGAGAGAAAAAAGGGGGGAAGCGAACAACTAGTCAGGGTTTGGAAGAAAGGTTGCGGGGTAGGGTTGTAAAAAAAATAGAAAGAACGGAGAGGATAGAATTGAGGTTGATTCTAATTACAAGTGAGGCGACGCGACTCGCCGCTGGATTGATGGAGGTTTTCCTGAAGAGACTTAAACCTCAGGGAGAAAGAAAGAGAGCACATGATGAAAGAGGATGGGGCAAAAGAGTAGTCGAGATAAAAGGAAAAATGCAGCCAGTGTGCACTGAAAATGACAAAAGATTCTGTATTTCTCTGTTGCAACAGTAACAGGAAGAATACGTGGTTGTGGTAGAGGAATGGAACATTCTCTGACAATCATTTCAACATTCGCGTTCTATGTGAAAAACCATTGCCACAAATGTAAGGTGAATTTTAAGTTAGAAATATTCCTCTTAAATTGCCAATTAAGTAATTACCATGCAACACCATAAAGAGAAGTTTCATCTGTGATTTTTTTTACATGTAATTAATATTCAGGACGTTCAAGGTATTTATGCTGCATATCTTTAAAATAAGGCACGCAAGCGAATATTCTAATTAGGAAGCAGAAGCTGACTCATAGAGGCCATGAAATTGAATACTTTAAGTTAGACACCTTGTAATGGAAGGGGCTATTTTTTTATATTCAATAAAATTCGAATATACCCGACAGAATCAAAGGGGTATTGTTCACACACGCAGAAAGGAGCGCTCATTTCCTCATACGGGCAGTGTAATATTTAATATAAATTTTAGTGGTCAAATAAGACAGAATAAAAAAACTCTTAATACAAATTTGTTAAATATACAGTTTAAGCAATCTATCTTATGTTTATTGTTTATTAAACATTATTTTCAGTTATCTGGACCTTAACATTTATATAATACATTTAATGAATGTTAGATAATTATAATGTAGCATTTATTATTACAATGCAATTAACTTTTGTAATATACTACTATAGCCAGATAATTATTTCGTAAGATTCCTGTAGTACAGTGAGAGAAACTTCCCTTACTGTTATGTGAGAATAATTAAATATTCAAAGTGGTTAATAAGAAACGACGAAGTCAGAACAATTATTTGATTTTAATTCAGACTAGGAATGGAATAATCATCTTAGTAAAGATTTAAAATATTTTGGGTAAGATAAATTTAATTTAAATAAATTATTACAAATAAATGAATATCATTTAAGGGTAGTAATTGGAATTTTCGTAATCGTAATTCATTACAGATTTGTATGGCTGTTTTAAAGCTGCCGTTTTGAAATAGTGTTAAAATTTGACTAATTTATACTTACCGGTTAAAATTTATTATACGAAAATATTGATATGAAGGGGAAGAAAATTGCAATCACCTTTTTCGGCGTTGAGCTATTAATTATAGTGTTTTGGCCAAGGTTACAGTTTCTGATAAAATATCCGGAGATTTAATGTAGAGCTTGAAAAAGTGTGTTGCGACGGTCGGAATTGGACTTCCTATCCTCCTTTCCAGGTTTTAATTGCAGCCCAACATCACTTCTCACTCTCTCTCGCACACACAACAAGCACCGCGGCTCAGGAAATTAAATTTCAATTACTGCTCATACAACCCTTTTCCCTCTCTCCTCCATTTGTTTGAACCAGGACTTTTGCACCCTATTTGCTGTTGCCTCTAGGCTGAAAAAGGCCCCTTATTTTCACCCTCGTTTTCTATAAAAAATTCTCACGTCCAATGTGTGTGTGGAGAATCGTCGGGAAAATGTACTTTGTTCGGTATTTATCGGTATTACCACTATAGTATGGTTTAAATTAGAAGACCGATGACGGTTGGTTACCTCCTGCGAGGGATGTAACCTTTAATCAACCCATCACAACGCTTGGAATAAAGCATAGTTGTTAGTTTACTGTTTTCAGTGAGCTGTATAAGTCGTGTGTCGTCAAATGATAGATGAGTAACGTTTGATCTTCTACGTAGAACTGTATATAAGGAAAAGCAGTTCAAATTATTTAAGAATCTGTGGACACCAGTACTTCAAGAATTTTGAGGAAAATAAATCAATATAGTTTTTATAACGTATCACACACGTTAATCAGATTCGTGATCCAGACGAGGTGAATTCCGGCGTCGTCTCCTTTAGCCGTTGTTGCATTGGGGATGTGAAGTCTTTTCATTTACACTTGTATACCGCATGCACGACAACTGATGTCGTAGCTGCTGCAATTTTATATCCAATTTCCTATGTCAAACTGTTGACGTCAACAAACGCTCTTCTCCGGCCGATATATTTAAAGCAAAACTACAAGTTTTTAATGACTATATTTTCACCTATTTATTAAGGCTGCTAAGCAACTAATTAGATAAAAAAAGATGGTAAACAGTCCTAAAATATGCCTCGTAAGGCTGCAATACATTTTAAGCCTGTTGACGTACAGGAACATTTCTACTGAAATCCCAATAGTCTGCCAGTTTGAAAGTTATTTTATTTCCATTTACTGACTAAATTCTACCTTCAATCTCACGACTTTGGCTTCGTTCTCGATTTATCGATCTATCCATATAAAAATTACAATAATGACCGTGGGAAGATCTCTACGAAAATACAATCAACAGTTGCACTTTTCGCGGTCCCGAAGTTTGATTACGATATTTCTGTGTAAGCCCGAAATTTTCTGAAGAGGTAGTTAACACGATGAGGTCACGTAACTTCCTATTATCGCCCAGGCGTCTATATTTAGATGGAGCTCGTGAGAAGGGTAATCTCGGGTCGGTCAACTACAACCAGAAACGTGAGGAATAAATCACTCAAGGACTTTCGAGAAGTGAGGTTTACACTTCCCTGATTACCGGAAATAGATTCGCCAATATTAGGAGACACACAAAGACGTATCTATAAGAATATACTAAAATAGAAAATAGTTATGGTATAATAGTAGACTTTGAGTTTTACGTAACAGTTATTTATATAAAGGACCGATTACAAGACAATCGGAAATTTTTTGGTAAACCATTTCAATAAATAGACGTCCTTAGGTCAGTAATGATGAATCTCTCTGGTAAATTTATAATAGCATATTGATACAGATGTTATGAATAAGAATATTGGGAATACCCTCACAAAAATCCAAGCAATGTCTAAAATGAATTATAGTGTGTTAGGTCAAAATCGGCATTCTGTCGACAGAGGCAGTAATAGAAAAGTGATTAACATTGATGTGCAAAATAAAGCAGAAGAATAATAAAGAGAATGAATATGAATCCAATTCAGATATTTTCATCATATTGATAAATATGTTAGTAAATTACGAAGACAGATGATGAAGGCAAGCAATTGAAAAATTATAAAGGCTAGTACAAAGAAGAGCAAGCAATAGTCATGATTAATAGACATTATCATTATTAAATTGTATTGCTTCGGATACAATACAATACGTTCAAAAAGATTTTCTGAATTGTTAGGAACGCTCTCTCAAGTTTTATATCCCAGGTAGCAATACTCCTAATTAATAATCCAACTCAGAAAATTCCGAAACTCCTTCAATCACCAGGCTCCTTAGAAAAACGAATTAACGTATACATTTTAATAATTATCATTCATTAGCCTTTCCGTTTTTGTAGGAAAAATTAATCCCTTTCCCCTCGACACCTGAATGACTTTCCTTCCTGTAAATACTTGCACACTAATTAACTCAACAACATTATACAAAGAAGGAAAGAATAATATTGAGATTTTCCTTCTCTCCGCTTTTCTTCAAAAAGCTCTCATCTTGTGTATAGATTATGTTAAACACGGCACGAGAGGAGGAGACCTTTTAATTCAGACTTATACCAACCTCACCCCTACAAATGCTACTTGCTGTATATAAATGCATCTTCTGTATTCCCACTTTCCTTTAAAACCTCAAGAAAAAGGACCTACAGATGAAAGAATTTTTTTTGTGAATATTGATTAGATAAGAATCTTTTAAGCAAAACAAGAAATGAGATGTAATGAATTTTACATTACTTGAACGAAGACATTTTTTAAAATTTTCTTCCAGTCCATGGCCACATTTCCCCATGCTAGTAATCTTCATTTTCCTTATTCTTTAAGAAATAACAACCTTTAGTTCATCTAATTGGTTCCACATTAACAGTATTTTTAACCCCTTCCATTTTTAATGCGATAAATACAAGCGTTTTGCTTTGTAGCTTATCGCCGTAAAATGTTGGCCGCTAAATTCCTTTAACAAGTATAATGAAGCGGAAGAGATATTAACGCATGAAACGAAGTGGTTAAATTTTATAGCAAGGCAGGATATAAGCGAGAGAGTTAATGAAGCGGACGGATTTATTAACACGTGTAATGAAGTGGTTAAATTTTAGGGATACGAACAATATGGTGGCGGGAGAATTTCTGGTAGGGTCAGACGTTTCCAAGATGCGAATTTCAGCTTATTAATTCCTTACTCAGGAAAATAAGTAGGACCTCTTCCTTCTGAAAGCGGGAACGGTAATTAGGATTCCTCCGCATACCACGAGAAATTAAAATAGCGAACTAATATCATAGAATTTTTTAGATATATTTCCAATCTTAAGAATGTACTTTTCCACCGATAAAATATGAAATTCCGAATTATATGACGATAAGGAAAAAAAGTTTGAGTTAAATGAGACATAGACTAAACCGAAACGAATTGCAAAATAAGGATTTATTCTTCTTGTACATAACAGTAAAACGTAAAATAATGCAATATGACATAATACTGTGGAATTAAAATTATTTATTCAAATAATATAAAAATTAATAAATTGCAGGTAACAATTGAAATTAAAGATATACAACATTTCTTCCCCGTATTTCGGACATCTTTAATATTATAACATTTTTATATGTACTCAAAATATGTAAAATATCTAAAGATGGATTATTTTACATATAATGTATTATTTAAACAATCCTGTCCACAGTAAGGAGAAAATTAAACAATTAGGTTGGACAACTTAACAAAAACGTCGGAAAAATCTGAGGATTGTTTTGAAAAGGTTCGTAGGACAATAATCCTGACAGGATATTGCATTAAGGTTTGGAGATGCTAATAATTAAAGTAGGGGGAACATAATTGTAAAACAGGGCTCTGAAACTTTGAAACAGACGTCGGAAATTATTCGTTATTAAATTAATTTTTCATATCATCATTAATAATGTTTTTATGTATTATTTGCTTTTAAAACAACCACATACAATGGTTTTGTAATAGAGTCGTTCTGGCTGTCGGTGATTGAGAGCAGAGAACTAGATAAACGTTGCCTCATGGTCAATAGTGAACGAGAACAAACTCTTTCTATAGCTGCGTGTATAATAACGTGGCAACGTCGCACGAATTTCATTCGTCGACGCAAGGAACGGTTTCAAGGTTAAATCGGCTCACAATTCAAAAGAACTATAGTGTATTTCGATTGCAGAAACAATATATATTCATTCATCTTTACCAAATATCTCGACATAATTGCAGACAATCTTCGTAAACAATAAGGAAATTTTGCCGATAAATTGGACTCGATTGTGGAGGTGACGATATTCAAGCAAAGTTTACGGAATGGAGTGAAAATTGATCCATTGTCTTGCGGTGATTAGACTAATTAAGACTTCTTTTAAAATAAATAATAAAAGCACCACCTATTAGTTTGAAAAATCTATTATCAAGTAAACATAATATTTAAATAACAGATCGTTTCATCCTACAATTGGACCTCTTCAAGTGTAAAATTTTTTAAAAAATTTGATTATTGAATTATGAACAAATATAAAATTGCTGAAGTACATAAATGTTGTGTTATATGCAAAAATTATCAGTCCTAGGATCCATTTTAACAACTTAAGTTAATTGTAATTGTACAGCTTAACACCCCCAATCAGGCATCAAACTTTGTGTTTTTTAAATATTTTGCTTTAAATTTTATAATAAAGTTGACCAATAGGCAGGTGGTTTAACGCCTACGTTTGTTGTGCCTAACCATGGTAACTACACAATGTTCAGTAGCTGACCTTATGCTTCGCCCTGTGGTGACGGGGGCGATGCGTGCTCGGGGGCGGCGGCTGCTGGGAGTGGAACTGCAAGCAGTGGCTCGTGCACGCGGACGACGGCCCTGGTATTGCCGCCCCTGCCGAGTCTCCGCCCCCGGGTGCGTTGTGGTGCAGCGTCGGCGGTGTCGGTGGCGGGGACGGGGGCGGCGAGCGGCTGGCGGCGGCACACAACTTGCTGGCGTAGTAGTACATGGCCATATTCCCGGGGGCGGGCATGGCGTCAGCGCGGCGGTGCGGGTAGCGACGACGGAGACGAGGCCCCCGGGGGCGACGGTGCCATGACTGCGGCGCAGGGGCGGCTAGCGCGAGGTCCGCCCCCCGGGGAGGCATGACATTTCCTCGGGTCTTCCTTGCCTTCTACCGACACGCGTCACGGTCGAACATCAAACCAAGGACAACGCTCTGACTGACAATCAGATGCGATTCACCAGTTCATAAACTGTATTTCGCACATGTGAAAATCCATCGTCACGCACAATTCCATTCGTTCGTTTTTCTTCTGAATCCCTTCAACGTTCAGCGTCAAAAATTATTTAATCCGACATAACGAAGATTTATATAGTGATATTTTATCCGGCGTTGGAGCACTGTTGACCGCGGACGGGGCGATGGAATAAAGTTATCATCTTCGGTGCCTCGATTTCACGGGCAGAAATAAAAATCACCTGCAATACACACGCAACAATGAGACTGTAAAAAATGAGAGCGTAAATAAATCACACGATATATAATGGGTCCGTCTCCCCGTTCCACCTCCAGATTTATCACTCTCTCCTCCTCTACAAATATGCCGTTACTCACAGCTGATACTACAAAAACGAAAAACTGAATTTACAGTTTACGTCGAAGTACGTCGAGTCTGAGAGCGAAGCAACGTGGAGCACACACCGCACAAGGAATTTGAAGTTTATAACAGGGCAGTTATTTATCCAGTGTTCTGTTTTCATGTGTTGGTGAGGAAGGGGAATTGGTCGAAATGATACCATAATATGGCGGAGACGAAAGTGTACGAATGAGATTATATTCGTGTTAAGAAGTGAATTTGAAGACGCATCGCAAAAAAAAAATACAGACCAGAAACACAGAGAAATTGTCATAAAGCCAAATACGGCCTCCATCTGTAAAATTTAAGAATGGCTACTAAAATATTAGTGAGTGACATCCAGTCCGTCCCAGATTAATTTATTCAATTGACTTTGTTCAAGTATTAAAGATCAGACTAGCTGGAATATTTTGAATAAAGTAATAGTCTAAGAAATACACGTGTATCACAATAGATGCATTGACAGAATTTATCGACACAAAATACCCATTTATTGCTAATATATTTTAGACGCACAATCCACCTTTTCTCTTTAAATTTTATTTTTATTAACCCGTAAAAACTTCATCCAAACTACATTAAAAAGCTTTATTTTAAATTATGAGTTTCAGTAACACGGGGTTTTATTTAGTCTTCCGTTCTACACTTCACGAAAGACGTCTATAAATATTTACTTATTTTCCTGAGTAAATCAACAAAGTGGGCTGATAAAAACTACAGAGACGCAATGTCATTTACTTTCCCCTGAGCAACGCCGTGTAAAAACATAAATATTAATTTTAATTGATCCACGTGAAAGAATAGTTTTGATGAAAAAAAGATTAAGGCTGTAAATAAGTCTGAGACCGTCTCTTTGAAAATATTAAATGCAATATTATGTCAAATATGTTTTAAAAGTATATTTCTTATATCTTAATCAATTTCTGATTTTTATTCCCTATTTAACATATTTGGCAGCAAAAGGGAAAAGAAAAATGAACTGGCAAAGTGAAATAAAGATTAAATTCCCTCACGATGGCGAATACATTTTATTTTTTGTTCTATGGTACCAAACAATTTTGTTTAAATATAGATAATTCGGTACTTTGCCGAGATTTCCGTTAAGGGCGACGTGTTTAGCTTCGCAGACAGGAAGAAAGGGGGATAGAGATGTAGAGGAGAAACTTGCGGGACATGTCTGCACAGAAGAAAAGAGCAGTCACGCCGTCATCTTAATGAGCGCAGAGTTGAAGTAGTCCGGAGCTTCGAGGAGTGGTTCAAAATGTCACCAGGTCACGTTCAACAAAACCACGACGATCGAATACGTCACAAGAACAACAAGTTTTACACACCGAAAATAGATTTGATAAAATTTGTCTGTCGTCTCGACTTCAAACTGTAGATTATTACATTGCAAAAAGTAAAATAAAATGTGGCGCATTTGTAACAGTATCAAACAATTTACTCGAATAAGGCTTTTACAATTGTAATATTAGAATTTTGCTAATTATATTTACGTGTAATATTTTAAATTTACAATAATTAAATAATACGTCAGAAAAAATAAGTACTTGGTAAATCAATTGAAAAAATATAATTTCTCAACGTTTTGTCCTTAATTGATGACTTCATCAGGGGTGCATTTCAGAAAGAAAAAATTCGGCAGCCAGAGCACCCCTTTTAAAAATTACTCAAAATATATTTATATGACAATAACTACGCATTGTATATAATTTATTTATAACATTCCAAGTCCTAAATTAATCAAACGTACACCTAAATTAAGGACGAAAAGTTATGAATATGTAGTTTTTGAATCCCTTTTTCGACCATTTTTTTCTTACTTAAGGCCAGTTCATTTAGAGAATTGCATTTAGTTATTCGCCGATAATTAATAAAATATATACAAGAAACTGTTTCAGGTGATAAGAGCAATGACTTTTTTTATTTTTAATTAAAATAAAAACAAAAAATAATATTACAATTGTTACGATGTGGTAGAACGTATGGAAGAGTTTTGAAGTTTACGTAATCTAACCTCTGTGGCAATACTTCACGACTTGCATTCGAGTTGGTTGTCGGGTTTGTACGGATTGTTTAGGTCACTCGAATTCTTGTGGCTTGCTACAAGATTAGTAGTTCCATATTAAGACACCACGTGATAGAGGCTCAAGCACTTTGTGGACATAAAAGATAGTGTATAACTAAGTGCCAGAAGATTTCCGATCCTTTTGAGACGTAGACAATAATAAACAAATCACATTTACAAAAGATTATATCTATGTGGAGAATTTTTAAATCATTTCATTGAGTCTTTAGTATTGTACAAATCAATGTACAGTAATTTAGGAGAAGGTAAGTATATAATATATTATTATAGATGGAGCCGAGGCTACGGAGAGGTAAGACTTTACAGAGTTCGAAGTCAACTCAGTGACGTTGGATGGCGACGTCTGACTGTTAAACGGGTGATTAATTGCAAATATTGATTATTTCTAATGCATAGTAACCGATATTCGATTTTTTGTATGTGTGTTTTCCTTCGGTACTGATTTTTCTATATCAACAGCTAATTGGGCCATTTTAGGCTAGTTAATTAGTTATAACAGTTAATTAATTATAACAGCAGAATGAGAACATGAATATAGTGAACCAGACGTGAAATACAACGAAGCCAGTAAAACATGTAGATGTAGAGGTCTGTATGAATAAATTGTATGCTGGGAGAATTTTAATTTGGAATTTATTGCCCGAGAGTGCTACAACGACTCAATTTAGTGAGTTCAAGATTACGGGAAATATAATAGGTAAAAGGATACTAAGTAAAGATGACTATTAAGGTATAAAAATAGTTTTAAGGTCTCAAATAGGTAATTTGAATTAGATTTGTTTAAAAATTCAATAACAATGTAACTCTTTGATCTAAAATCATTTTATTAATAAAATAGAAATATCATATCCTTATACTAATTGGATAACGTGACTGTAGTGCATACATTATATTGTTATTTGCAATCGCTGTCGAGGAATAAATTTCATAGCAAACGTGAAAAAGTAGCCTTCATGAATTAAATTAAATCCATAAATAACATCCGTGGTACTGTCCAATTGTTTTTTACAAAAAAAAATCCCCCTTCATTTACGTGAATATCAGTTTCATTCTCAGAATAAAATGAAATTACGTTTTTCACCCCTTGCAACTGTGCCAAAATCTATTTGTTTCGAGTTCCGATATTTAATTATTCGTAACACTGAACGAAAATTAAAAAACACATCAATATAAATTTTTCATGAAAGCAACATAAAATTTTATTCTCTTCGTCTTCGTAAGTGCCCGTATCATTTTCAAGTCTCGCTCAAAATTATTAAAATTGTATTCGTCTGTCGCTTACAACATTGCAAAAAATAATTTCCAAGCCAAAAAATTAAAGATTCCCATCACCCCTAAAATTTTTACCTAGAGAAATAGTTTCTTTGAGTATTACAAAAGATTAATAAACTGTTAACGTCAAATTTAATATTAACATTCTAACTACTTTCGTCTGAGCAAGGAAAACGATTAATTTTTATATGAAATTACGTATGAGGCTGCTTTTGTAAGTCGGAAATTCCTCTTTTTTTCCAAAAAAAACTTACCTCTATTTGTGTTTATAACTCTCAAAACGAGCTAAACAATTTTTTTTATTATACGGAAGCCAAAATAAATCTAACCAAGAGAAAGATCAATAGGCGAAGCGTATTAATAGAAGTTATAAAACTGATCTATATAATAAATGATACCCTGAGAATTAAAACATTTGAAATTTTGGAACCATCAAAAGTGTAGCGAAACCAGAAAAAATAATTATTATAAAAGGAAAGGGACGAACCAACGAATATTATAAATATTGTTACAACGCTGTGCCTATTATCAATAATACATTAAAATCTCTACGATTACTGGAGGGCTATTTCAATTTTTTTCAATCACTCTAACTAACCGCCTGCATTCTTTTTAACTTCCAATTGTTACGAAACATAAACTGGCAGCGTGGTTACAAACAAGAAAAACATCTTATTGGATTCTAAAACACATATTTCTAAATTATTTTTCAAAACAGTGCGAGAATTATCTATGTTGATTTCAAAACTGTGAAAACAAATTAAAAGGCTCAGTTCATTGTGAAATATTCATTTTTAATAAAGGTTTAAGCATTGTCGGACAGGTATTTGAAATAAATCGTCAAAGTTTAAGTAATTGAAAACGTTGAAAATAAAAAAAAATATTATGTTGAACTGCAGAAAATTTTGCGACTTGACATTTTTGTTTCCTCTAATATTGTAAGGGACGTAATTTCTACTATCAGATAAGTTGAAGTGGTTTAATATTTAGACTGCTTGGTTTTTGTTGCCTGAGATCATCTTTGGTTCGTGAAGAGGGAACGAGTTTTGAAGCGTGGAATAGAGGAGACGTCCCTGGAATCTGTTTCCCCTACTTTCACATGTATATACGAAAATTGTTTGCACACGCACACACTGCCACGACGTAGAGGACACCACCATAACACTGCAGCACACCGTAGAGGACGAGGTCTTAGGGCGACGCCTAGCGCCCGACTGCGCCAGGGAAACCCGAACACGACGACTAAACCCGACGCCCGAAGCCAGCGCACACTAGCGGCGCCCAAAACAACTACACAAATACGCGGGGATGAGGGAGATTAAGACACAGACACCCCTGCCATATCCACGTTCACTGGATAAAATACCCACAGGGAACACGTCGCGTACAGGAACGAATTATTAGAGAAATTACACGTATACAACAAATTCCTTTACGAAATTCAATCAGCAGCCGAGTACACGAATAAATAAAATATTGATCACTTGTACTCAAGTACTGGTCATAACCTAACCATAAAAACATTTCCAAGCCGACATAAACGTTTTGAATAGCCAATAACATATCGGAAAAGTTTCATATTAGACTATAAACTGTACATTCATAATAAAAATATCTTGACCATCAATAAATATTATCACCGGCTTTAAGCGACGTCCAACTTTTATTACAAATTAAACATTAAAATTCTTAATACACTCAATAACGTTTCATATATGGTCACGCATGCGAGGGCGCACAAAGACACGGCAAGTCTTTCAAACGTGAAATACTGGTAAACTCAGCAAGACACAGCAAAGAGTAAAATTAATAAATATTACAAAAAGTAAAAATAATTATGCAAAGCTCAGAAAGAAAAATAATTTATATGAATAAGTGATCCATATCAGTTTATGAATACTGGAATAAAATTTACAAGGATGACTACAAATCTTAGTGACGCTTTAGTATAGTACACTATATTTAATTCATTTTCACGCAAGTTTTCCGAGTATGGAAAATAACAACATTGCTCTATTTGAGTTATAAAAATATAAACTATTAATAAATCGTTCTATTTTTTATTCTAAACTCTGTAGCTGAATTACCTCTCATGACGTGAGGTGAAATGTACGCCTCCTTTATCAACCTTTAATATGACTTATTAGTCAATAATAGTCCTTCGGCTAATTGCAAAATGCCGGACACGAAGGAAATGTTTTAGTGTCGATCTCCAACATATTTCAAAACACATTTGTACATAAAGTTCAAACAAACGTCTCTTCAAAGCCATTCGAATTCCGGGGACCATTACGTCGATTAGAAACTTGCATTTGAGAAATATTTATCCACCATCAAAGGCACGCAGTCGCGTAAATGACAAAATTTAATTGCTGAACTGTTCACATATTACACACTTCACACAACTTCGCCTAAACATTAATCACGCATTGAAGGGGCCTTAAAAACAATATTCTCTAATCAACAAGTGTAATTTCGTGGGGAGGGAAGAGAAGGAATTCTATAAACATGACCAAACCAATTTAACCAAAACTCATGGAAGTCGATGACGGTTTAGAGCATTGATGTTGAACATGCAGTTACGAAATTGTTAATGACGCATCTAAAATATTATTAGTGGAAAATTTAGTAGTTATAACAAGTAAAACACCCACACACACCCACACACAACGACGTATTATTTTCGGGACCTGTACATTCTTTTGGAGGGGGCAGGATTCGTCTATGTTGCATTACCGAGCGGCTTCGTTGGGTTCTGGGTTAAAGATGACCTACCAATGGAGGACACGGTAATATCGCAAGACCAAATATCAGAAACTTTGATCTACACAAGTCTGCATGTAAATTAACATAATTATATAAGTTGATAATTAGCTTACCAGACAGGTTGAATCAGGCGAAAGTAACTGAATAAAACTCACCTGTAACAAAAATACAAGAATAATTAAATCTCTTTATAATGAAGGGATAAATAATGTAATGAAATGATAACAATTAAACAGAGGTTGAAGCTGTCTTAAAAAGATAGATTCTAATTGGTCCATTTTGTTAGAAATTTGAAAACATTTATATTAAATCCATCACATACAAATATTTAGTATATAATCACTTAATATATACTCATCAACACCATCAGAAACAATTTTTAATATATAATATATTTTAGAATAAGTACAAGTTCTAATAAAAATCGAAATGCGTGACGTATTTTCGGATACAGCGTTTCTTTGAGTCAAGTCAAAAAATTACTTATTTCGCCGTAATATAGATGTATATATTTTATTAATTTCCAGCCGATAAGTAAAGAAACTTTTCACGTTTTTATATTTAAATAAATTCCATAACTATTTGTGCATTCCTTCAAATTTCGATTTATGAGCGGAAAATCCATACTTCAGGTACACTTTACAAAGCTTTTTAATAAAAAAATCGTAAGGATATTTTATGTTGTCGAATCATTACTAGCATTTTAATATAAAATATTAAGTCAGACCCAAAATCGTCGTTATGAATTCGTTGGAAGAATCAATGTTTGTGGTAGTTTCATATTATTGAAGAGGAAAGTGACATATAGACCGTAACCATACTTCATGCTGCGTAGAAACGAGGTTTCCGGTTGGATAACCTCAGCACAGTCGTACATCCCTCTGACCAAATCAACCAAGGCATGAACGGCTCGGGGGAAATCATGCGACCCAACAACCCTCCAAATTAACCGAGGAAGTCACGTCACGAGAATTAGGTCGTGAAATCCCTGGCAATGCTGCTGCAACATTCCCCCTTATCCCTGAACGTCTCTGAAGGCTGAGAGGTTGTGTTGCAGTTAATTACACACAGGAAGCTAGATACACCCTGGCAACGACGTGGAAACTGCTCTCAGCAAATAACTACGAGCCTTCCATCAAGAATACACCGCACACCTAAAACGCTGGCGCCCTGGGAATCTGGAGTGTAGATGACAAGCAACACAGTACTGCGGAGTTGCAGACGGGACAATCTGCAGGCGCCTCGATTGAAAAATAAACCGGTATACATTATATTCATCAAATACACTCTTTCCCGAATACATACCGAAGAGTTAAAATGATTAACACACATCGTCAAAAGTGCAAAAGAGGATTATTAAGCGGAATAATCCAACAATTAATATTAATAACGAAAATGAAAGGTGGCAATGGCACTCGGTATTTTTCTTAAAATATGTAAATATTTAGATGCTTACTTGGATCTACTTAATTTACAACTTCATATGTGTGCAACGGATACATCATGAATTATGGCAGATATTAATTAATTGAAGTTCTTTGTAATGTATACAAATTATTAGTTATGTAAGTGTTAAATAATATGCTATTTTCACATATTTTTTAAAAATAAGATGTTGACAGACAATTAACAACGTCGTTGCTGTGTCCTGACTTAAAGAATGTTTTGTTTTTCTGTCATAAACAATCTTTCTAGTTAAACATGTACAAACGTAAAAATTTGATCAGGTGAAGGGTACATTAATATTTCAAATTATTTTTATAATTATCAATATTTTTATATTAAAATATTGAAAAATTTACAAAAAAGAGAAATAACTGCATAGAATTAAAAATAACAATAATTTTTAATGAAGCAATTATTTTTCAACATACAATATTTAAAATCCTTTGAATATAGAAAATTTATGATTAATTTTCATTTAATTATAATACATAGAAATGGTCGTCAAGTGAAGTTGATTAAATACGGTTGATCTAATTTCACAAAACTAATCTTCTTAACACGTGTTAAAATATATTTTCTTTACATTTTATAATTACAATCCTCTCATTCCTATATACACGCGATAAAAACCTGAATTAGGTCCTGGATTATACATTTTTATCAAAATAATTAACTTTTCATGTTTAATGGCCAATTAATTTTTATACACACCATGTCAGATAATTATAATTAATATATTTTGTCTTTTGCATATCATCAGCAAAGGCACTCTGGAGCTTGGCTTCTGTCTTCATTAACACACAGTCGTCATCTAAGTTAATTTTTTCTGCCGAGTACGCGACCTCTCCGGTTAATTTTTTTAAGAAGAACGGAGGATCGCTCACGTGAGAAAGAAATGCAGCATTTATTTGTGAAGAGAGCGAGTTAGTTGGGAACAAGTGTCGCTATTCCAGTTCCGGCTGCACGTCGCTCACCGGCGCCCGTAGAAAGGGAGACGCATCTCATACATATATATTGTATTTGCAGAGGCGGGGGGTGTATGTGTGTGTATATATATTGCTTGGTGACTGGTGATACACAGACTGCTGGATAGGAGAAGTCCTATCGCTCCTAGAACTGTCCATGTACACTCGGGAACAGGCAGAGGAGGTTGCCGTAATTCTACTCAAACCACTGAAATGTGGTAGAAATGCGTAATAAACAACTCAAAATACTGAATAACTTAACATTAGAATACTATAGTTCAAGTATCGAGGAAATTTGATAGGTTTATTACAATAACAACAGACCAGAATTTGAAAGTAAGATAAAAGACAAGGAAGAAGACGATAATAAAAAAATTTCATCCGTAAATTAAATCAAGATTACGGGGATTGGAAAATAAAACTGTATGTACTGGCCTCAAAATAAAGTGTAGCAAGAAAACGGATGTGCTACAGAATAACTTTGAAGATCAAATGCACGTATAAAACTTAAGTATATAATGAAACTATTTGTACGGAACGAGGATTTTTGTTACATAAAAACGAGCCAAATTAGTATTAAACGAAAGAAATAAAGTGAGGAGTGAAATAAGAGGTGCAAAAACATTCTGATGTGGCGATACAAATTTTAGGATAAAATTAAATGAAAACAAAAATACAACTTAGCCAACGAGAAAGATGAAGTTAAAAGAGAATGCAGGAATCATATTTTCCCAAAAATCGTTAAAATTAATAAAACAGACAGTATAAAATAATTAACACATTTTTAAAGAATTTAAACAGGAATAAAGCGAATATTTTCTAAAATTCTATATTCTGAGCTCAGAACATTCGTAAGGACATTACGGGGAAAAACAAAAAAATGTTGAATATAATATGAACTGAGAAAATAGTATCAAAAATGAGTTTATAAATCTTCGTATGGAATTTTCCCGCAAGGAGTAAAGTAATTGGTGAAATCCTCTACTGACTTGTAGACTACGATTTTAAAACGTAACGAGAGGGAAAAAAATACGGAAGCAGCAAGGAGAAGATTAAAGGCGAATATGACTAAATAATTCAATCATATTGTTTACCTCCGTAAAATTCTATAATTCGTTAAAAATAGAAAAATAAACCACTGGTCAGAGATAATAAGTTATTAGTTATAGGCTAGCACATTTTTATTTAATTTTACCAAAATAATGCGGTATATTACTAGAGCACGCGACATCATCGATGAGGTGTGACGCAGATTGAGGGAGTAGAGGCAACGCGGAATAAACACATACACGACAACTGTCTTACGCGGAAACAAAATTATCCACAAAGTTTATATGTGAGGTATTAATAATCCTAAGTTAACAACGTCCCATTTTTTTCGATTTAACGACTTATCTCTTGTGCTCACACCGTGGAAGTATATTTGAACGATGGATAGTTTGCACTACGTCACAGCCACACGTTGTTATAGTTTGAAAATGAAGAATATGCCGCCGTATTAAAGCAAAGTATATCACCTATTTTTGGCCGACCATTGCTTTTTTTTTATAGGATCGAAATACAGAATCTCTATCCCCTTTCTATGGAGAACCGCAATACCTCACAATGAATTACTACAGGTAAGAGAAGGGGGCGTATTATTAATTGGAATATTGGGAACTGAGTTGTATTTGAAATTATAAAAATCCTGTTGGGGAATGATACGGGTGAGCGAGGGAGGGAAGCCCATTGTGCAATACAAAAAAATAAAAATGAAGAGATTACTTCAGTGCCGTCACATATCCTCTTCCCTCGTCCCCATGTGTGTTTATACGCAATGAGATCAATGTATTTTACTAACTCATATGTGAAAATAACGAAAAAAGGAAAAGGGTGGTACATACATTTGAATAGTAAGAGAGAGAGAGCGAGAAAGGTAGACATAGATAGAAAAGGATACCAGAACACTCGCAGCATATCGACTGTACAATCGCCGAAATTATTCTCTATATGGCTCCCTGTGATTGTTTTTTTTTTTAAAAAAAATGAATTAACACATGAGGTGTATGTGTAAAGTATAAAAAAACAGGCGAAGTGTAAAATTTGTTACAGTGGTTCCACCAAATGAGTGGTCACAGATGTGTGACACAATTAGCACATATGTGGAGCACAGGAAAGGGGCAAAATTACCTGAAAACGGCCGCGAAACATCAATTATTTCACAGGCGATAATATTATCTTCCGGTGCGAGCGTGTTTAGCATCACTACAGAATCGTAAATAAAATTATATGTGACTTGCACCCACATTACGAAATTTCCATCCAAGCCATTATTCGCTGATGTCAATAGAAGTTTCAATATGCGTGGGAGCCAATTCTATACATTATCCACAAAGAACATCGATATATATTTAATTTAGGAGTAAAGATGAATTTAATTCAAAACTTAAGTTTAAACCGGTCTTTTAGAATAATTTATTTGAAACGAGAACAGCATCACTATAAGCATTTATACCACAATAAGACTTTTCAGTTTGGGAGAAACCTGACAATTCAAAAATTCTGATCCCTTTTCCAATGTAAGTTGGTTTTTCAAGCTTATCCTTTCCACGCTTTGATTCCCGTCTACAAATTAAATATAGCTCAAAGGCTTTCTATGCTACTTTCTTGTTACGCTTCAACCTGAATGTAGGTCGTTGTTTAAATAAACTCAGGTTAGAGATCAATGTTATAAAAACAAAAATGGAACATTCTCTAGCACGTATCACCCTTTTTTTCTATATTTGTATTTAAAAATTCCTCTACGACGTCAGTTTATGTGCAATCTGTTTGACAATTATTTTTTTAATAAAAAAATCAATATTCCTAGTCTGTAATGAAAGATAAAGTTCGTAAAAATTAAGATCAGACGTTCATTTATAAACAATTTTCTCTGCATAGAAGAGCATCTCCACAGGTGTGATAGTATAATGGAATCTTAGGAACGACGATCTTCGTGTTGAAATTTGAACTTAATTTATTATTTCTCCCTAATGTCACACAATCGAATTAAAAATTCTTTTGGCTCACAAATTGTTTTCCTCATCCTCTGGCTGCTGAAGTGAAATGAAATACACGAAGGGAATCTTCGTTCTTAAGCCACAAAAACGCGTTCCGTGTAAAGTGAAACGCAGTTTAAGGGGACGCGGAGAGAGCAGCAGCTGTGGCAAGAGGATTTTAGGAAGGACTTTTCCCCCCTTCTTTGCCTTTGAGTAAAGGGGTAGAGTACACAGGCATCGCTGGGTAATTGATTAGGGCTGATTCCAGAGGAAAGAGGAACAGAAGAGAGCTGGAGGTTGTTTTAATGAAAAACTCCGCACAGAATACGCAGGGAGAGAGAATAATAGAGATAGGACAAGGAAGTAAGAAAAAAGGACGCTTCCTACGATGATTGAGGCTGGGTAAAAGCAAGACCAGGGATAATGAACTCTTAATTTTCCTTGGGAAGGGCTTAGACACAGACCCGGAGATAAATGTGCGACATTATTGCATCAATTCGTCCGGCCTAAGCAAATGTAGGACCAACTTTATAAACGAGAGTTTACATTAGCTCACTACGCCTACTTTTACTTCTGTTACTACGGAAGAGGATTTAAGTGAAATCACTTTTTTAAGAGAGTCTCGTCTGAATATAATGCAATTAAATATATTAGACGTTTCTGAAGGAAACACAATTTTAGTCTTATCAACGGTCTTATTAAGAGAATTTTATATGATTGAATTTAACCAATAATTAGTATTTTAAGTAATAATTAACAATAGATGGGGACTTAAAAATTTTAAGAAATAGTGCAAATTCTCTTTTCCATTGTTGATAATTCTAAATGAGAAATTGGATTTATTACTGAATACATTCAAAGTTATCGTGACTGTGGCCGGCGATGCATCCCAATAATAAATTTTCCGTTGTCACAAACGATGCATCATGATAGTTTTTGGTGGCTGGTCTGTCAACTTGAAATTCCTGAATATTTAGGTGCAACTATATATTATTTAAAACTATGAATGCACCTAATTTTATCTAGTAATTATTTAATATCAACTGTATAAAAATTTATTAATTTGAATTGCATTTGCGATGTCCGAGACGGGACCCGGATCGTTCAAGGCAGCAAAGCAGCAAGTACGGAACCCGGCGCCGTCATGTCGCGGATGGGGACCCAAGGACGCGACTGCTACAAAAGATGAAATGATTAAAACATGGAGAGACGTCTGAGAGGTGTAATAGTTCGTGCGTGACTTTATCGTAAACAAAGTTTGATCCCCGGAAGAAAAGTCTAGAATCTTTTACAATTTTCCACTCAGACGACGATTTCTCCACCAATGTGGTGGTGGTGCATTAATTAAAGTGATTGTAAGTTACAAACCAAGTGACCAGAGGAAGACGCTCCAGAAATGGAGAACCGTGAAACAGAATTTGAGGACAAAAGGATGGAGAATCCCTTGAGCTAGAGCCCCAACCAAACGTCTCGACGCCTTGGAACAGCAACCTGGACGACCAATAGAAAACAAATGTCCACCATGTTCCCGAACTCAGCACTCCACAGACTCATGAATAGTGATGAAATAATTAAAGAAAATACTATTTCGTATGAATAATCAGCCCAACGAGAAATGCAGAGTTTCGCTTCCCTTCCTTGTTCTTATTTCAAAGTTATACATCATAAATTACAAGACAATGCTAAATTTCACTTCCAGAAGAATGCAAATTCATGCTCGTCACATAACATTAATTACATACTTTCTTAGCAGATGCTACATAATCGAGATTTAGAATAAAATTATATTTCTTCTGGATCATAACTACCTTTTTGTAACCATAAATTTGTTGTTCCTCTCTGTATCTGTTCATATTTCACACGAACTGAATATAGGGTTATGAAGGTATGTGTTGGAGAGGGATGTAATAATAACAGAAACAATTACACGGCTAGCGGAACGAAGCAATTGAGTTCAAATTGGGCGAGTTCAGATTGTAACACAATTCCAACGAAAATGGCAGCCCGCTCTGTTTTATTCGAAATAATCGAATCAGGAGTAAATAGCACTCTAAAAATTACAGACAGTGTTATTATTTTACCTTTGTTAGCTGTTTAAATTGCGTTACACATTCCAGATATTTTTGACTTTTACTCCCTGCGCCTGTTTAAAGTGCATTAACTTGCATCGACGGAAGGGGGAATAAAATACTCGTAAAATGATAATTGAATTATAATTGGCATCCGCGTATTTTTTACGTGTTATTTTTATCTACTCACTAAAATAATTCTAACTTTGTAGAATCTCTTCTGGCCTTATTTCGTTATAAGTTTGACATTTGTTGTGATGTGTTCGTTGTTCACTTGTTATAAGTTCAGTAAAATACCCCAATTTTGTTTTGGAAAGAAAAACTTCCGAACAGTCGAAAACTTTTTTCTTTATTTGGTTACGATAACAAGCCATTCAGCAAACAACAGAACTTTTTCGGAACGCGTTTCACAAATAATGACGATGCAAATCTACTTTATTGAGGAATAAAAATTAATCGTTAACAATTCAGTGGCATTAAATGTCATTGATCGTTGTGTAAGACTATTCAAATTATATTCATTATACTTAAATTAATAATTTTGTTGTTAATTATGAACTTTGAGAGGATTATTGACCGTGTTTCATTTTAACATAGGCCTACATCTTCAAGTTAAAGAAATTTCACAACACAGTTTATGCTTAATATTGTAACTCCTGAGAAGTTCCTAATAGTCTGTGTGTTGATCTATAATTAAATCTTTCGTTGTATTTTATTAAAATAAAATGTAACTTTTATTAAACAACGTATTAAAATTTTCAGATTAATTGACAATAAGTCATTATAATAATTTATTAGTAATTGTCAATGTTTAATTATATTGGGGAAACTTTGTAAATTGAGTTCGAACCGTGAATATAATTTTAAACGTATTTAAAGGCAATTAAAATGCAGTTATTTGAGAAAGAAAATAAATGCTAGGTGAGAATAAAACTGGTTTGGCCACAGAGAGTTAGAGAAATAGACATTGATACATGTGTGAAAGCATCCCTTATCGTGAACGACGATGCTAAGAGAAGAGATAAAAGCTAAAACCTCTTAAATGAACAAAATTAAACGTAAAATGCAAGTATAATAATTTATAAGAAATTTGTGCAAAATTGGGGGTAAAGAATAAAAATTTATGGTACCGGAGTAAGACTTCTTTACTATTGCGGTATAAAACTAACGATGTTAAAAATATTCCAATATGTATACGTATGGAAAAATTTAAACCCCTATTCGCGGAAAGGATCCTCTTTGGAGAAGAGTTAATAAAAGAGAATTACAGCAGCCACACGGTAGCGTAGTCATTCATATCAGAGAGACGAGACGTTCTGTGCAGATATTAAGGACGAGGTGCTTGGGGTAATCCGGATATTCAGAGTTGGGCCTGGAAAATCAATTTCCTCCACTTTCTTAGTCCTCTGCAGAGGGCGACTGTAGTTATTGAGGGGCGAATTCTTGTGAATGGCGTTCACGAAGTCCTGTGTGACCGTGAAAGGCGACTTCCCCTTCCCCGACCCTTCAATTCGAAAAGCGTCTTTTTAACAACCCATAAAGCAGCCTGCTCGTCCATCTCGAACTAAAAGACAATTAACCTTTGGAGAACATCTATCAATGGCAGAGTTTCACACGTTTGTGTCGTCCGTGGGGAAGAATTTTGTCATTCACGATGGAAATATGATATAAATATTATTCATAGAAATTTTAGTACCGAATAAAATTATTTTGGCATACGAAGGTCGTTTAGGAAGTCACTATAAAGCAGTTATAAAATACTTCGTTACGAAAGAGCTAAACCCCGACATTAAAAATCAGCTAAATTCCTTATTAAACGAATCTTTCGAATCGTTTTAAGCGACGAACAAGCGGAATTCATTTTTAGTGTGAAAGTTTAGGAGCCACAAAAACAGCTACGACCAAGGATAAATCCACAACGCAACATTGAAATTTCACAGTTTGAAGATATTTAAGCTTGATGATGTTTCAAAGATATTGGTAGAAATTTATGTCTGGAAAATCACATTTCTGAAACGTTGTATTGTAAGTCGTTTGTCCCTTAATTTTGTCAGTTAATTGACTATTTCTTTATCTATTTTCTTTTCACCACGACATACTGTCTCACACGTTCTAAATTGTTACATGTGAAGCATTCATTTTGGTTTAACAAGTACCAAGCGATTATTTTGTGCTTGGAATTAATAAATCAAATTTTCCGGAGTTTGAGGTCTTTCAGGTACAAAGGATCTGGAAAAACAGATTGGCTAAGTCTATTGATATAATATAAGACTCCTTCAACTGTATGTAGTTCTTCCATTTATTTTTCAGAAATAATTTAATAGAATAGCGCACAAATAATAATCTCGTACATCCTCTTATTTAGTAGTACGTGTCGAGTGTTGCGGGGGTGAGCATCGAATATCTGCATCATAATTAGCTAAGCCGAAAGACATAATAAATGGTAAAGGTGGTTGTGATCAATTTTGGAATACCGTGAACAATGAAGCGTTATGTGCCTGTGAGAAATTAATCCCTAGTTTCGAGAGTCACCTGCCATTTTAGAATTAAGCTGAAAACAGCATATTTGTTAGATGATGGTGGTTGCTAGATTATAGATGCAACGGCCATAATCTCCGCTAATCTGTCGAACTAGGGCTTCACAATACTGACTGGGCCCGGTTTCCTGTAAAACAGAATTTTTCCCCCCATACATGTCTGCGTTTCGTAGCACGGACCAGTGGCTTCATAATCCTACTGAACACAATAGAAAGGATTCTGTAATACGAAAGAGTTTCAACCCTCCATTAACGGGGTGAATCGATACCATCAACCCGCTCGAGTTAACCGATTTGTCTAGGACGAAGATTTGCTGACCCGGCAAAGCTCGAGGTATCTTCATGCTGGAAGCGATCTGATGAGAGATCAATCCTCTTAAAAACCGGAACCTTCAATTTAACATTAACCACAATCAAGTTGAGCCATAAATTCATTACCACGAATATATATTTAATAAAAAAGCAACATGAAAAATACTTTTCACCAATCATTACTTTATGAAACTGAAGTGGTCGCATAAGAATGAGGATAAACTTAAATAATTTTATTTCATGCGTAAAAACTTTTTTCTGATAAACCACAATTTGTTACGTAAATAATAAAATACCTAGTGGAAGTTGAATTTATATTGAGATAATTATGCCGTCACACATCATTCCTGCTCCAGCTCTGAAAACAAATTCCTGAGCTTCAGATACGATAGCCAGTAAATTTTCATATTTAACGACATCAGTTTCAAAAATACATTAAATTAAGTATAATTCGTGTAATTTCTAATTTGATACTTGTTTAAGGATTTTTCAGTTGAAGTTTACGAATTTATTCTCATGTATATTTAAAATAGTAAAAATATATATTAAAATACAACGTAAAATTTTAATGTATTTTACAATTACTTTTCTAAAATATAATCGATTCAAACATTGTTACATAGTTACGCTCTGATACATTTCTGTATTAATGAACTATGTATTTTACCCAATGAGTCTATCTGTTTTTCATTAAATGAATATTTTTCACTTTCTGTAAAATAAAATAGAAAATCAACCAGGTTTTACATTTGTTTTCTTTGTAAATAAATTTAAAATTGAATTAAAAAGTTTTACTTACAAAAATTAAACAATCTGTAATTTAATTTTTTTTAATTATTCAATTTTCGTACTGTGAGAAAATTGCATTATTCGTTATACAGGAATGATAAAGTTTAAAATATATCATAATTACGGAATTTATTCCCATTTACAACCTACGGAAATATTAGCATATCATAAATCTAACAGTAAGGAATTTTGTGAATATTTAGATAAAACGAGTACATGAAAATCGACTATTATTAACCCATACCGCAACATTTGCACCCCGTTTACAAACGTATATTTCGTATATTTTAAGCCGACCTCCTCTCACTCATAATCCAGTTAGTTTAAAACTGGAAATATGACCGGATCCACCCTCGTATTTACGCGTCCGCCCGAATTATTCGCCGACACATTTAGTATGAATTAATTTATTAAATTATAGTAAAATGTATGCTAATTATATGCGAATATCCAGCACGAAACCCATATACGTTATAAGCGTATTTGGATTTGCATAAATAACGTGGTAATATTTTAAAACAATACCGTTTCATGCCATTCTAATAACAGCTGCGTTAAGATCGTGTGGTATGGTAAAAAAAATTCAAAATCTCGAAAATTAATCGAGTATTAATTAATTCGGGACCAAATTCGGATTTTGTTGACATCTGTTGAGTCTTTATGGAATAATAGCCTCTAGTGACGTCTTAGAAGTGAAAGTCATTTGAAAACAATTACATTAAGCAATACGATAATAGACTGGAAGACTCACGAGTAACAACGCAAATCATGATGCACGAGACTGAAGAATACTGAATATGATACTTGTCTATTTTACAGAAAAATGCTTGTTATTTTTTTATTCACAGAACAAATAGAAGAGATTAGTAAGACCGGGAAGGAAAATGCGTGTAATTTGGTGATAACGATGATACTCTCGCTATAGCACAGAAACGATACAAAACTAATTATAATAAAATAACAAACATTACATTACTAAATAACAAAATAAATTTCTTCCTGGTGATATCCAGAACGTAACTATTCTCGTACTTTGTATTCTAACCCCCGTTCTAGACATTTATCCAGGTCACAACCACAGCAAGAGTGCCTTAATTCCTCATAAATTCAGCGGCTCAAATGCGAACCAGCTGTAATTCCTTAGCCTTTCTCTCGATCCGTAATTTGTTTGTGCGACCTTTGCGTAATTGAGTTCGCCACTGCGATATCACCTTTATCCTTCCTATCTGCGGCGGCTCTCTCCCTCCCTTTCCTTTCCACACACACACACACACACGCTGTTCCAGCAATCCCTCTTTTCCCATATCCATCCTCTTCTATCTCTCCATCTTCCTACAGAGCTTCCCTCTGCTATCCCTCGCACTTCACGTGCTTGCAATCACTGGGAGTCGAGTCTGCAAAGGAGGAGCGAGTTGCCAAATCTCTCGCACTGCTTAATTTTCTTGCGAACAATCTCGTTTGTAATTCGCTCTGCAGAAGATTAGTTCCTAGATGAGAGGACGCCCTAAATACGGAATTGTGGTAAAAGCGGTGCTGGAGTGTGAGGCCAGACAGGCCAAATGTTCCACGCTGCGGAACGAAACAAATTACTCGTAAATTATCTCTGCTCTGTTCAGCCATAAACAACAACGCCTCTAAAAATAACATATTATTATATGTATTTATCTATGTAATGGTTGTTTAGATAGAAAAATGGTTTATAATGATGGTTTGAGGTTTTTGTTTTATCTGACCTTAACAGGGAAGAAACGTTACGTTGTATTTTAAATAATGAAATATATGTCACTTTTGACGTTTCTAAATAATAAATCTGATTGTTGGCCATTTTCTACCAATTGAAATTGCCATGAGGTTTTTCTTCAAAGATCCTCATTACACCGGGGCACGATGAAATGCCTACACTTAAGGGGTACACAGAATGTTTTGCTAAGTTACAGAAACTTAATAACTGATCAAATTTCATTGGCTATTAGAAAGGAAAAAGTGCGACTGTGTGAACGTGTGCTTAATTTTGTCTAACATAAGTTACTTTACCGTTTTACCGTTGAATTCTCTATTGCTAATATCGTATAAAAAAGGAAACCATAAATTTTCACCATTGCGATGAAAATATAGAACTGAAGACGCTGATGAAAAGAGATCCGGATAAATACTACATCTGAAAAAACTGCAACGAACAGAAGCTTCCAGGTCCACAAATTGTTCTCAACTCGTACGTGTTTCCACGCAGAACAAAACGACTACGTTTTAGTTCTCTGACCCAATTTCAGCATTCATTGTTTCCGTGAGGAGGGATGAAACTTATTTAATAGGTTTCCCAACCCCCAACCACCCAAACTAACAACATTGAGTAGAGGGGTGTAATGGTCGTCTATTATGTTCAGGAACATTGTGAGAGTTAAATGGAGCGTTTTATTTCGTTAGGAGACGAGTACTCCAAACTTTGCATCACTTAATGTCATTAGCAAATTTTTTACAGCTTGTACGTGATGAACATGTGGAAATAAAATACTATGATAATACGGAAATTATAAATAAAAATGATACTTTATTCTGTAGTACGTATTTTAATATACTGGTTATGACTCTTAAAAATACGTTTCTCAATATCTACAATTCCTAAGTGAATTCAGGTATTAATGGTTTTTAGCTTCCATCTATGAACGAAACGAAACTTCTTAATTCATTGTAAATTGAAAATCGAAGATCTGAATTCTCCGTTAATTTTCTCTTCTTGAAACTTTAGCTTAACACATATTCTTTGTTTCATTCTAAACGGTTTTCATCCAGCATACTTCTCGTAAAATATTGGGGCCGCTCCCCATCCCCACTTATTGGTTTGGTCGTTGCTTTTCCACATCTTTTCTCCACTTGCAGCCAACCTACATTTTCCCCCACAGCAATTTCCCTGCCTTACCCTACGCTCTTCACAAATCTCTAATATTGCAAATGATCGTTCGCTGGAGCGGCAGCAGATTCTGTCAGGGAAACCTCAAGTCTCTGACTGTTTCAGGCGCTGGTGTGCAAATCGAATTTTGCTCGCCCCATTTCTGACGGATATTGTTTTATTGTGTCGACTTTCTCTGTCTCTGTCTCTCCAGACCTCCATCTTACTCTATGGTCCCTTTCCTCTTTCACTTACACCGTTTCCACGCAAGTGTAGATTTTTCCTGATAAAACGATTTGCTTCCCACTCACTTTGTTCGTCTCAGAATACTTTTTCTTTGAACTCAAACTTTGGGGATGAGTAACAACATTCAATCTCACCTGGATACATAAACGAACTTATCCTCACTACGACATGTTCCTCAAAAGATTTTACAGTAATACAAAATAATACTACAATATCATGAATCAAAAATTATTGTCAGACAAAATTTATAAGTTAAGTAAATCAGACTTCTGTTATTCAGTGATGACTTCATTAATAAATATACGAAAAAATTATTTTAAAAATAAATTGCATAAGGGATATCTTTAAATGTGATTGTAAATATGAAACTATGGTGCTTTGGTAAAACTACATGTCTGATTAATGATAAATAAAATACATCCTAAAAACGAAGAGTCACGTTACGTGAGCAATAAAGGGAAAAGGGAAAGTCAAGATATTAAAAATAGAACATGAATGAACCTTAAAGAAAGAAGTACTGAAAAGGCTGCTAAAACATGAAGGATAAACTATCTTGATAAACGTTCTCTGTACATGTGAAACACATGACTACAAGAGTTTGTGGATTAACATACTCACAAAAGTTGATAGAGTAAATAAAATTAATGAAAATGAATCGCAGTTCAAAAGAAACGAAATATCACGACAGGAATAGTTGTGAATAACAAGGAAACACTGCCTGTTCAAGCTCCTAATTAGTCTTACTAGACTTCAATCAATACGCTTTTACAATTATTCCGGTTTTATTAAATTTATGCATCTTTGAAATCCAAATTACTCATTCTATCTGGACCGAGATTGAGAAAATTTACAAAAATATTAGTAGTAAATATATATAAAATATATGTAGTACATAAGTAACAATATTAACAACTATTCAAAGCCATAACACACGGAAACAGACGCGTGTCTCGCTGCAATTATGAAAAATAGAGTGAAAAATATTTCTGCTTTAATAAGGGGGTTACATTTGGACAGACGACCGACTTTTGCAAACGTTGCCAAGATTGCTACATTTTATCGTCTCCGCAGTCCATTTATCTTGTACACACTTAATTTCGACCCTCCCCCTTCTCCCCCTCCGTCTGCAAAATCCCACATGAAGACTTCCCGTCTACCTTGTTTTTCAGTGTCTTGTCGACTGTTATTTAGCTATTGCGACCTGGATTCTCTAAGTTTTATTATCTAATACAGTAACAACGAAAAATAACGTTTTTATTTCAGAGCTATATTATCCGGACTTTTAAGCTTACTAACACGAAACATTTAATAGCGACAAGTTTTTACGTTGTAAGTAAATTCTCTTGGCTGAAAAACAGCTTTAATTTACTTCAGAAATAAAAAAGTAAGTTATATAATTTCGTAAAATTTTGTTATTATTATTATTATTAATAGAATTATTTTCAAAAAACTATTTCTTACATTCAAATTGTTTGTTGCATGACTGGTTTCTGTTATGTGCTATTCAACGTATATTTCTCGTTTAAAAAATAATAGAGGCCAAAAAATTAAACATTACTTAAAATGACTTATTTCATTTTCTGTTGAATTTACTTTAAACAGAATTAAATACCAACTATTAGTCAATATTGGAGAATACTATTCACATGGACTTGTTCTATGGTAAGGGAAATTTGTATAAAATGTGACCATTATATAATATTAAAATACATTTGATCCGCCAACTCAGAAAACCAACATTGGTTGACACATGATGGACATTTATTTATATGACTTGACTAGTAAGCGCGTAACACGAAGACGTCACATAGGCGAGTAGTTAATCCGATTAGGACATAGTACGTACCAGACCTGGAAATATGGTTAAAAAATCTACTTACCGTTTCAATGGGAAATATGTGGTTGCGTGACCCGAAGTATAGGAATTTTGTAAGGCACATTATTGGGAAATGTAGTGGTCCAGAAAGATCAAGTCTATCAAATAGGAATTTGTGGCAGAACCAAGATGAAGTTCAAACATTCTCTGAATAGTAACAGGAGAGAAAGGAATGCAAGATTATACCGTAAAGCAAAGTCGATGTAATCAGACAGAGATTGATCAATAACTGTAACTGTCCTTAATCATAGATATTTAGGGGTGGAATTATTGAAAACTTATTTTAAAAGTAAAGTTGAAATTCAGTAAAACTAATCCGATCTTTTTGTCTTCCAAACAAACAAATTCTTTAAATAAAAATTCATATTTGAAAATATTCCGAAACCGCGATCACAAAGCGGTAATTTATCTAAATTTTCTCGTATGAGTTTCTGAACTACATTCTATTCGTAAATATGAACTTCTGCTACTAGACCTGTATCTGCATCAGCAAAGTTAGCTGAGGTTGAAAATTTAACACCCATTGGCCTTTGATCTGAAGGGAGGAAAATCGAATGCAAATTACTGACAGGAATTCCCTCCGATGTTTATTGATGTATAATTCAGCACTCACAGGAAATCGTCTGGTTCTGTTTCACTTGCTGGTGGAATTGCAGTGGAAACACACAGGTTCTAGATTACCAGCAAGCATTCTCGTTCTGGTATATTTTCGGTATTAAGAATAATATTTTGAATCTTACAGTTCTCTTAGTTTTATTTTTACGTTACTGCGATTACAGCAACGGGACTGTGAGAGTCTGAATCTCGAAAAATAGTATCACTGCTCGATAATTGTGATTCTGTTACAATAAAAAACCATTCGATTTTTTGATTCGTTCGGTGTTACCGCGTGTGACTAAAAAGTTATCACTAAGTAATACAAAATAATAGAAATCCAAATCATTGAATTATCCTATATTTCGTCAATTTGTTTTTGGCATTTAGCAATAGCTTTCGGCAGACGCCATAGTCAACTGCTTACTCAACGTCCATCAACAACTTTTACAAATTTTGATGTTTTGAATATTTCAAACGTAGTTGATGGACGACGCGTAAGCAGATGACAATGGCGGCTGCCGACAGCTATTGCTAAAAATAATTGAAGAATTAATAAAGAATTATTGGGTGACTTATTGGTTTTTAAATATTTGATAAACTGGCTTGAAAAAGTCTCAGTTAAGTTAATTATACACTAACTAATAATATCAACAGATGTTCACAAAAAAAGTTGATCACATTGCAAATGCACTAGCGAAATTTTACCTGTCACATACTACAAAAATTAAGTGTCACGGCATGGCAGAATTTATGAATATCATGGATTTTCAAGTTCCACTGAGGAACCCCTAAGTACATTAGCTCGTATCCACGTGTCCCATATTCCTGCAAACATGTTTCCCCTGGTCGGGTTAATTATTAGCGTCGACTTTTCTCGTCTATAGTCACGACAGGTCGATATTGATCCTGGATCTTTTGATACGGTCTTGCCGGTCAGTCGCCACTAACGATCACCACCACAATTTGTCGCTGTACATTCCTCCTTTCACCACGGGAAATGACGGGTTTAAAGTTTGACCTTTGCGTAGCTCATTAAGGTCACACGATCCCGTATTATTAGCAAGGGTTGGGTCCCTCTAATAGCCGTGAACTGCGAGGGGCATATATAGTATTCCATAATGGCTCCATTAGTCGGCCGACGCAGGGCCAGTAATTATATTAACGGCATACGTTCATACAGAGCGAGGGCAGGAGAGGGAATTTTTTTTAAAAAAAATCCTTCATAGCTGGGAAACCAACAAATCCAGAAATTTCCCCCGAGCCTTGCCTTGGTGACAGTCGCGTAGCTCTTGGGTACTCGTATCACTTTGCCATTAAAAATAACTTGATGGCCGTAATTAAATCCCCAAAACGACAAGCGAGGTAGGAGTTTGGGAAAGAATGTGAAACGGCACTAGACTTACGGGAACGTTGGATAACAACACTGAGTGTATCAGGATCCAACAACGTAAGTTGGACTCCCTACAAAGACATGATGGATCGACTAACTCAACCAATAAGGACGTCCGAGTGATACGTAAAAATAGAAATAGGCCAAAAACCATAACGGAAACGCATCAATTATTAGTACACGACTATATTAAATAATTTACGTCACTCCACAATTTTGTCTCACATGTTGTGCATTTTCTGAAAGGCAACATTCATCAACAACCATTTGATTCTCAAATCACACGACAACGCCAATTATTTTTTCCCAGTATTGTTACACCCTGTAGAATAAAACAACATTCGCATAGTAACAGAGAAAGAGAAGTGGACAATAAGAATAAATCGATGCTCCTTACGACGTGATTCGAGGTATTGTTCCTTTTTGAAATCACTAAATGTGAAAATCTAAAAATTTGTTGAGTATGAATAGATATTCACATCTAGGGAGAACAAGATTTTATACACACTATAATTATAATACAATTATATAAAACCTTACTGAACATTACTTAAATTTTTAGATATTCATACTTGTGGAAAGTTTATATTTTCATCTGTAGAGGTTCCAGAAACGAACGATACGCTGTGCCAAATTTTATTTTATTGATATGTTTTTCCAGTAATTAATTTTATTAAAATATATTTCTGAGAAGTTGGGCTGGTTTACTCATTTAGAATTCAATTAAATAATTTTTAATTTTATGTTTCATCGGATTTCTTCCAACGCAAAATATAAGCATCAATTGGATGAAGTCTTCGCGGAATCCCATCCGGATAAACTAATCGCTTCGATGACTGTTCACATCACGATATTCTGGCTGAATCTCCGAGAAGACTTTATCCCTGGACCTTGCATTTGAGTGAGGGGTCACATCAACTTTTTTTTCAGGGGTATAAAAAGCATAAGAGAAAAATAATCAAGGATTATCTCCGCAGAAAATGTGAAGAAGTCCTCTTCGTGTTCCTGTGTCTCATTTATAATCAACACTTCACTCCAAAAAATCTAAAGTGCGAAGGTTGCCGCTTTTCTTATTCAAACGACTTTTTTGCGAAAAACGTCATAGTTTCTCCCAGTAAACAACAAGGTGTTTCGCCGAACCGCGACCATTTCATATATGAGGGTACTAGGTTCTGAGACTCTGGTGACCAGGTAGAGCTATAGCTCTCACCCCCCATCAACTGACTTTGACACACATGGGACCCGCCCCCTGTCCACATGATACCATTACTCATGTCACACACTGCACACTGTGCGGTCAACGTGACGGGGTGTGCCGCTGACAGATCCAAAACTATAACACTGACCCTCACCCTTCGATGCCTGCCACTGTAGTTACCATTGTTGGCATTGTAGTCCTCTCTCTTTTCTTTGTCGTTTTGTGGGTCGATTTCCCAGAAAACCGCAGTGAACAGTGAACGTGGCGTCAGCGATACCTCAATTCCGCTGACGTCTGCCAATCACAGTTCTCTCTCCCTCCCTCTCCATCTCTGCACGTCTCTCTTTGATGATATTCGCTTGATCTGGTTCAGATCAGGCAAATGTCATCAAAGAGAGACGTGCGTTCGACGCCAATTGTAAAGCTAGGCGAAGCCTCTCATGCACACAAATGTTGACCGCCGATAAAATCACAAGTTTGTTTAACTCAACTGAACCCAGGAAAACCAAAGGTATACGGAAAAAATGTAGTTCAAACGATATGCCAACATTTTTGTGAGAAATTTGGGCAAGCAAGATAGGCCCGAAAATGATTCGAAAATAGGTGTCAACCTAATTTGTATAGTTTTATACAAGTTTCTTGTGCGATAAATCCAGATATCGCAAGGCTATAGTGTGAGTCACGTTTTTTGGTGGCTCAGTTTAGTGTTTTTCTTCACTCTCCCCTCGCGCTGCCAATCAGCTTCAGTAAGCGCCTTGGCATTGACTAGGTTAGGCAGATCTCTCAATCTCCCCACACTCCAGCACTGCTGACGGTTTCTATACATATCAATATATATCATTATAGTATTATGTCAGAATACTACCTATACAGGGATATTCAATACTAAGACAGTCACAACGTCCCAAAATAAACTGAAAAAAGGTATCGATTGTGAAATTTCGATCAACGGAATAACATTCCATCTAAAATTGGCTCGCTAAATAATCGATAAATACAGAAAGTACGACCAAGGAACGAACATTTGGAAAAAGATTAACCCCTAATCAACAATGTGATGATTGGCGACACTGACGATTATATGTTATTAACCAAATTATTTCGCTTGTTGGCTATAGTATGTCATATAATATTAATGAATGAAGTACTTACTAAATTTTTGCAGATTAAGCATTGAGTGTTAGTCATACATAACTAGAACTTACCTGAAAGAAAAAGAACAGAGAACTTTATAACTGATCAGAGCTTTCACCTAATGAATTTAAATGATAATTCGTTAATTTTTACCTACTGACGTTCATTCAATATTCGGACACCTATAATACGATAAATAAATTGTCCATTAGTCAGAAATAAACTAATTAAGCAGTACATCAAAAACATATAATTACACGACGCTTGAAATTTTACTCTAATTTTTTCTATATAACATAAATTACTGGCAGATCCCTTGAATAACTTTGAAATGTATGCAAATTATTTATAATACTCTAACTCCAATGAAAGCAAGATGAATTCATTGAAGAACGACGCTTTGAGTAATTATATTTTTAATCAATAACTATACCAAAGTTTTCTTGTGACGAATTTCTTTATTTGTTGTAAAGTTAAAGTGTCAGATAATTTGTTAACTCACTATTATGCTCATATAAAATACAATGCTATTAAAGTGCAGTATTAAAACAATTTCTTAACCTAAACAATAATTTGATTCAAAAGATAGGGTATGATCTTTTTTTCCTGGGATATTTAAATGTAAGAACGTGACAAACTACTTTAAATTGAAATAAATACTCTTTTTACTTCATGGATACATTCGGAGATTTCGGACGCTTTAAGAATTCATGTTACTATTTTCACTTTGCTGAATTACTGTTTGAAGTGAATTTATATAAAATCAGATTCTTCTTGTAGCGTGAACCATTAAAATAAATATGAGATAATTCTCACCTAATCTTATAAAGTTATTGCCAAAATATTTCAGGCTGTAACAAACGGGAATCTAGTCAAAGAGACAAAATATTTTATAATTAAGGTCTGTATATAATTTCGTTTGAAATATGGTTAAAAATGTTTTAAGTATTTAAATTGATAACAAAACAATTATATGAAGCTTTCGTAAAGAAAAGTGTAGGACAAATGATTTACAGTTGAAATAGCGATCTGTTAACAATTACAAATGTCCTCTGACCAATAGGAAACACACAGTTCTGACGTGGACCAATCACAACAGTTGGTCCCTCCCTTTACAAATCCCCTTCACCGCCGCCGCACTTTTTTACCCCCTCGCCAACCAGCGACACTCAATAGCTGTCGTAAAGTTGTTTTACGTGTTACGTTAATAGTATAATGAAGTTAAGAGGAGGGTTGTAACCCCCACCAGCCTCGGCCCATAACGACCAGGTGTGACAAGAGGCAGGTAGGCTGTGAACAAAACAGGTAGGGAGCAAGGTGAAGCCGTATAAACCCCCCCGTGTAACAAATATCTCACAACGCCCAGCAATTACCATCGTAGGCCATTATAACCAGAAAGCGCTTGCTGCAATCCAAAGGGGATGCAAACTGTCATAGCATATGTGAAAATTTTAACCACGCTTCTTTGTCCTTACACGGGCCTTACTTAAAAACGAATGTATATGCTAACTAATTTATTAAAAACTGTCTGAGGTACAAATTATGGAAATTAGGTGTTATGTATATTAAAATGAAAAATTTACGACTAATTGAAAATTAGTAATTAGAAATATAGTTAAATACAGACGAAAGAAGTGATGATATAAATACCACACAACGTTTCTGGCAGATTCATTCTTCAGGTGCTGAAAAGATGCAAGAGCCTAGAATGACACAACTGTACAAGTCAGTTGACAAAGCTCAAAAGCTTTTAAATTTATAATTTCGTTTCAAGTTCTCCTGCAACGGTCCGAATCTAACAGAATATAATAAACAGAATTATATATTTACGATGTAATTTTAATTATAATTTTTTAATCATATTCTATAGTTTGTTTAATTATTTGACTATATGTATATTATATTTAGGAAATGTCGTACAATTATTCATTTAAATAATGTACAATATTATTTATTACTTCGCACTATTTTCCTTAGGCTAATGGAGTCAGTAAAACGGTTTTAAACCTACTAACCGATAATTACAGCGACCACATCTCGAAAAATAGGAAACAGATTTGCGGAAGAAGAATATGAAAATATAGATTATTTAAAATGTTTCACCCAGTAGAGATTGAATTTACAGTAGCCTCAACCAGTGGAAGGGTTAAGAAAATTTCAGAGTAATTTTGGTTGAGAAGAGCAAATGATCAATTTACAGGAAAAAAATATAGATGCGAAAAAAACTGATATAAATGAAAAGTTATAGAATTCCATAATACCCTAACCTTTCTTTGTCATTACGGAACGAAATCTGACAGTGACGTAACCCACCAAAAATGGTGCAGAAACATTTTATAATTTCAGCAAAGTCAACCATCTTTTTTGAAAACTATGGCTAACGTGCCAGCGTTATTAATTGAAAAATACTGAACGCCGGTTAATGAACTGACTGAAATGAGAGAGAGACAGATGAGTGGGTGGATTGAAAGAGAAAGAAAATGAAAGTAGAGGTCGATATAAAAAAAGGAGTATCTACCACAGCCATCTACCAAACCGTTGCCATGTTAATTAAACCGCCGTCGACGTACCAATTAAACTTTGTGAGATCGAAAGACAGGAAATTATAAATTCCTTTTCGAACCGAACGCTGTGCCCACTCACCCCTTCCCCACTTCCAGCCAACCTCCTATGTAATTAGCAAAATGCGAATTTGTGGATATTGCCGTATCAGTACCTATTTGCCTACAACAAGTTTAATTAATAAAGTTCGGCTTAATCGCGACAGTATCATATAATTTCAAAATAGATAATATTGGAGAAAGTATTCAGGGTTGTATCTAAAAATAATTTTTGCCTAAGACTGCTACAGTCAGTAAGAAAAAATTTGTCTTGATAACTAAGAATCGCAAAAAAATAGTTAATAACACGATAATACCGTGGAAACGAACAGGTGTATGTGTGTCATCATCGAATTTATTTTGGAACTATAATATGGAACCAAAATTCTTCCAGTATTCCGGGAAATGAAATTTTAATCTCTATTACTTCATTATATCACAATTTTCTAATACTTCAAAGTCCAGCCTCTTTTACTATTGTGAGTTTCTCGTGGCGATACAAATCGTGTGTTACATGAGCCTGTTCTGCAGTAGTTTAACAATATGGCGGCCAACCTCTCGTGGTGACACGTTTCGGGCCTTCCCTGTCCCAGACAACAGTCGTGCCAACTTGGTAATTACTGAAGTTACTGGCTCCGGATTTGCCGTACGAATGACAAAGTGGTATTTACGACTGGCGTAATTAGTGGCGCTGCCACGTGGAACGAAAGGGAGCGACTGAGACGGCTGTTTACATGTGCGTGGAGCTCTTGAAGGAAAGGTGGAAAGAGGACGGAGAGAGAAGGATCCGCGGGCAACTAACTACGAAATTATAATGAAGGGGTGGAAATCCCTTCACACGCAACTTCCTCGCACAACAACTGTCTCTCACACAAGAGTGAAACTCAACAAGTCGTAGCACACACGCTGACACCACTACACATGCACGGCAATAATTGAGTCACAGAAAGGGTGCAGGAACTGGCGAGTAATTGAACCCCGAATTAGGTAGAGACAAGGAAATGCCGCAGTAGTGAGAACAGTTCAAATATCACAAAATGGACTGTATAATTCAGAAAAACAGCAACATTTAACGCTTAAATTAAACATTTTTTCATTTACAATATAATTGAAGTTGAAATTGGAAAGTACTTTGGCTATTAACAAACAGTAAAGCTTTACGAAATTACAATAATATTCTGGTTTTGAAAAATACCATCATTAAGACCTCAAATTACTAGAACACGTCTCTCAAATTTTATAAAACTTGTTGTCCTGGCGACATGACGTCTGTGGCGTGTTTAGTCTATCATTTCTCTTCTTCACTTAACCCAAATGTCCTCGTCTTTATTATTGATTATTTCTCTCCTGCTGTCACCAGCATCAACCTTAAAGATTGTGCGCTCGGAAAACAGATTACCCGAAGAACATTCCCTTAATGTTTGTGTTGAAAAGTTTCAAAACTGGATATGGGAAGCGTCTAGAAGTCGAGTTTTCATAGCGACGTTTCGGTTGGAAAAGTGTTGTCTTCAACGGACGTGTCTTTCGTGACCGAAGGAAAATCATATTCCGAACCAAATGAGACGCGTGATGAATATTAAGGTTAATTTGCCTAATTATGATAATCTTATTATTCAGAAATATTTAAAATTTCGGGGAATGATGGAACTATGCGGAAAAATAAGAAAACAGTATTACACGCACGTATTACATATTTTTCCATGCTCCCCCTACATCTTCAGTTCCACAGTTTTTAATTGGCCCATGAGAAAGCCTCGTTTCTTCTTCACGTCGGAGTGTTTTCTTATTAACATGAAGAAAAGTTTCGAGTTTCTCTACGTATTTGCAAAGCTTCTCTTCGTCCCCCATCCCCATCGCTGTATCCCTTTTCCAAGGAACTCAAGAACTTACAGCTGTCGCCGAAACCTTGTTAAAGCTTTTTTCAACCAGCTTAAACTTTTTTTTCTCAATTTCTTTATTTTCTTCCTTAACTTGTTGTTTGTTAAAGTTGTTACTTTTTGTTACCCTTGTTGTTGTTATTCTTCGATGATGCAGCTGAAACTGACGCGTTTTTTATTTCTCCTAAGCGACGATCCCTTTACTTGTGAAAGAAGAGGAGAAATGTAGTTTTTTCTTGCCTTTGTTTACGAAGAAGTCACCAGTGCCAAGGGCGAGTGGTCTTTAAAAGTTGGAGACTGAAATTAGCGATAGGTTGGGGGGGGGGAAATACGGAGGGAAGTAAACTGTGAGAATTATTTTTTCTTTTCAAAAACTTAAATTAATATTTGACTATTCATTGGTTTAGATAACGAAAAATATATTTTTTATCCCTAATAAATCCTTTTATAGTTTAACAAATGGTTTATAAACATAAAAAATGTATTCATTTACTTCAAAAATATTTAAATGAAAATTTGACTAGCACTTTTTTGAAGTCATTTTCACTCATTTTGTAAGAGTATGGATTGAAATTACTGCCCATTTTCTCGCAATTCTAAGTGATAAACAAATTTCCACAGAAAATGGAATGGAGGGAAAACAATGTTTGGTTGGGGTGACGTTGACTTGATATTTACCTGGTCGGTGCGATGTTTACTTTCGGCCTACACGCAGGTCACATGGATGGTAAACACGGTAGGACGACTGTCGCTATGCAGATAAGCCACGTCACCCAAAGTTAGTGAGGTTTGTGAGTGTGTTTACGCTGGCTAAGGCCTTCACTCACGCGAACCCGAACAAGACGCATCAAAGGCGACAAGGAAAAGCGATAAATTACTAATTCCGACGGACGCCTCGTCTGTAAGCAAGAACGGTTCACTTACAACACGGACAACTGGAAACTCAAGTTCTCAGACCACGAAGAGTCTGCTAACATCTCTAAGAGAAGGGCCAGGAGGAGGGATTGTTGAATTGATTTTACGTACCTTTACTAGATAATTCAGAATTTCAGAGAGAATTCGGCTTGACTTTTGAAATTGAAAGTAATTAGTTCTTCTTATCTTCTACTAAGTATATAGGCTAACTCAATCCACTATACACACAAAAAGAAATTATAAATTATCCAGTTCTGAATTCGAAAATGACAAATACGCAATTTATATATAGGCTACAAATCCAAATATCGCACATTAATATGAAAATATAGCTCCTAAATTTAGAAAAAAAATTAGGAAGTTCTTTATTATGAAGCGTACATTAATAATTGAGATTATCTAGTACTAAAATTAAGGTTTTACTTTTTTTAAAAAATATTTTTTTTAAAAAATGCACTGAATTAGTATATATATATATATATATATATATATATATATATATATATGGGTATTATTTCAATTTTATTGCGTGAAAAATTAGGAAGTCGGTCATCAGTTCGTAGGATGGAAAATGAGACGGTATGTTGGTGTGTGTTTTGATCTGAGCTGCTATTGGTGAAGAGTTCTCGTGTTTCCAGTCGGGTGACGTAATATTTTTAACACGTTTCCATGGCTGATGCTGCCATGTTCTTCAGGTGAAGTCGACTGGAAACCCGACAACTCTTCATCCAGCGTCTACGTCGGGAAAACCTACGATCTCTAAGCTGCTATTGTTGAAAGTCATTTTGTGGGCAATTAGGGTCAATTCCCTCATCTGAGCCCAAGGGCAATAACGGCAATAAGATAACGATGTGGACCGTTTCACAGCCCTGACTGTAACGGCCATATTTTATATATTTTTTCTAGAAACATCCGTGGCGAGGATTCGTTTTCAAGGCGGGAAAAACGCAGGCTTTTATAAGTGAATATCAGAGTGGAGAAGGAGCGGAGTCGGACACGTCTCTGGGTTTAATATTGACATGGAAGCTGGATTGGACGTGTGAAACGATTACAACGCAAGCCGAGTTGGATGCGTTTCGGTGTTGCCAGCCTGCAAGGGTCCAGAAACCATCCTCCGCCAGACAGGTAGGCAACCTGAACTCGTGATCAGACGATTGCACCGAAACCTTCCAAGTGTAAGACCCTCATTGTCAAAATATTTTACCGTGTGACAAGTTCGTGGCGTGTCTGTGAAGCTTCTACTTTGCATACCAATGACCGACATTCCTCCTCAAAGACGTGCTCAACTAAATAATGTTTTACTAAAGTTGTCGATAAAATTCCATAACGGTTATAATTATTGTTCTTTTAGAATAATGTATATTAGAATGTATGAGTATGAATATAGTAGCAACAAGCAACGACTGAAGGTTACTGTGAATGAGCTAAAGACCTTTTGTGAATTAAATTGTATTTAAAAGCCAAAGTGTTTACATAGTATCACATAATTTTCGATTCATGAAGTACACATAAGATTTAGTGTTTTATAGAATCATACATTTTATCGTGAAAACTTCTACGTTTCAAATGCTAAAAATTCTACCGTACTCGTATTTCTTTTTCTTTTACTTGGATTTCCATTCGTTCACTCTATTTATTCGCTACTTTGTACGGGTTTCTGCTATAGAATCTGACGGTGTTACAAAGACCCCGCCGATAAGTCCATTAATTGAAAGTTACCCTATACGTGAGCTCCAAGTTAATTCTTTCACCTGTTTCTCTTTCTGGCCTTTGAGATTGGTTTTATTCCTTCCCTCTGGCTTCACGGAGAAGTGGCGGCGTTAATTCTCCCGGCGGCCATCTTGTCATCGCAGACTGCGTCGCATTGATTACGTGCAACAGCTGGAGGGATTCTGTGCAGGGTGAATGGAAGTCTTTCAAAGCACCTTTCCCAGACACACAAACACACTAAAAGAGCATGAAATTCCGACCGATAAATGCATGGTAAAACATTTTACCGTTTGCAGGTGTCTCAGTTCACGTATAATTTACATTCTTCAAGATAACCAACTGTTTAATTATCGCGTTATAAAATAATACTGAAGTCGAACTTTGCTACGCTGTAGTGAGACTCGTGTGGATCAAAATCAGAAATAATTCTAATTCAAATGAGACCACATCTTGCTTCAATTTTTCGTTTGTCAGCTTAACCAAAACGAAAGAATGAAAGTAGTGATGTGTTTCTAGTACGAACGCAAAGAATAGCTTATGGTAACTAAACCGTCAGTTGAAAGAAGAAAACGGAAAGTCATAACAGAATTTGTGGCAGAACTTACAGCTCCGTACCGAGATTTACTTCGTGTTTCATAGTCAGAAAAAAATTCTCCTAACCCGTCAAAAGAAAGATTCCTATTTGTCTTTAATTATCCGAGAGCATCTAAGATGCAGGTTGAAATCCCTGAATAAAACAATCCTCATGTCCATTCACCGGAAAACGTTTTTAAACAGGTTGTCGGCTGAACGTAGTTCAGGGATTCAGCAGCCATGGTATAGATATGGTTGGACATCCGGAGTGATTAGTTGCGATTCCCGAAAATTGAGAAGTTGTAGACAGAGACTATTTAAAAAAGGACAATGAAAGCAGTTACCATTTATATTTCACATAGACAGATCCAGATAGATATTCTTCCAGATATAGACCGAGGCAGCCAGCGAGGTTAAGCCAACCATCAGTGACAACCAGAACACGGATTCATACGTCATGAGTAAGATGACTGAATTTTGGATTCTTTATCAAGAACCACAAGGTAATGATGGCACCGCCCACTTAATTTAATCATTTAAATTTACGTCAATTATTAAGTCCATATTGTGATAGATTCTGCCATTTTTTCGCTGAAGGTCTGTTTCTAATCAGTTTATTTATGTATCATACGGTTCCAAAACGATATACATTTCTGACCGGGACAGAAATTGAACTAAATTTATTTATATTTTAAATTTTAAAATCAAATTTCACATATTTTAAGAAACCCTGGTATTGTTTCATCTCACATTAGTCATACCTAGAGTTATGTGTAATACGAAAGTGCAGATGGTATGTTTAACATTTCATTCATATTTTGAAAAGAATAACCCAGGAGTTGCGTGTGATTCATTTTTCCCTATCCTCGGCGCCTTTATAAAGTAAAACACCATTCTTCCAGTCTTCCAGTCTCCCTCTCTCCACTCCAGGAAAGTGAACCGTGATTCATGTGAGGTCAGGGTATTGTTTATCATTGTCACAATTTTATTTGCATGCTCTGTCGTCTTTCATGTCCTCCCTCTCTGTCCTCTCCCAGTCATCTGTTTCCTCCATACACATAGCAACGAACAGAAAGCAGCTAAAAATCTTCCGTTCCACAAGCACTGAATTAGTAAAAAAAATGTCCCCATTCCACAGCAGCACTCTAGCGGCAGGGCAAATTTATAGCGGCGAGCAGAGGTAATATTTGTAGTTGTTGCCAGGGGGGTTGCGAGGGGAGTCGTAAATTCTGTTACGAAGCTTGTAACAGCAGCAGACGGATATGCGATATTTGCTGTGTTTGCTTGTGTGTTATACTCGGAAACAAGTGTCACACGTTCTCTCAGGTCAACACAGGAAAAAAGGGAGTGGGTAAATAATAGCCCGAGGCCAAAGTTATTAGAAGGCGCCAGGAAGAAGTGAGAAGTAGCGGGCATTTTAACTGTGGGGCAGCAGAAGACGCTCACGACAAGTCTCCCGGATAATAGCGTTACAAAAAAAAAAAAAAATATATGTTTTTGGACGAGAAGATTCGAGTTGTTTGGAAACTAATATTGGCAATACTTTGACAATATTAATAGTATTCACATAAACAAAGCATTACAAAAATTTAACACATCAAATTCAGAGAGAAAGAAAGTTTGTCCGGGTGTTTATGGGCAGACTAATTAGTCTTGGAAATACTTTCGTCGACGTTCGCCGATTTCGTATTTCGTCCAGTTGTCATTTTGCAGACACAGGCAGTTGGGCTGCTCCGTTTGCGGTCTGGTCACGGTGTTTGTAGCCTTCAATCACTTCACTAACACATCACATTATCGGTGTCAAATTTTTTATTTGTATCCCAAGAGACACTCGAATTTTCTGTCAAACATTATAAATGCAATTCTCGAGTTTCCGTTTTATATATTTGAATTATTTGAATTACTTACGAAAACGCAAGTTCAAACTTAAGATCAAAATGCAAAGAAAACGAAAATTTCTGGAGTACTAAAATTAAATTCAACGAAATTTTCAAATACATAATTTCGCACAGGCTTCTAAGAAACAAATTTACGGTATCGAGCAAATTTATAAATACGTGGGTATTTGATCGACAGTTTTTTGGGACAGTCTTAGCCTTGAGTTCTATTATGCACTCTGATTCTTTGTTAGGGCGGAGATAAAAGGCACCATAACTAATTTTATGAGGGTAAAATGCTATTACTATTTCGGAATGGCTGATAAATGGGAAACACTATGAAAAAGCTCCTTTACAAGAAAAGGCTTGATGGAGATAAATAACGCCAGATACCTGTAAGAGAAAAACAGATGCGCTCCGGGAAAGGCAAAGCAAAAAAAAGTATTTTTGCAGTTTTTGGGTTTATTGTGGTGACGGAGAAAATTTGAAAACTAGTAATGACCAATGGCGATCATTTCTGGGGCCACTGTTGAGGCTCTCGTGGTGAGTCGTTTAGTCGTGAAAGTGAGAGCGAGTCAAGGAAGATCAAATCGCTTTAAAAAATATTTTTTTATATACTTTCAAAATATATAGTTTTATTATTTTATGTAATTGTCTTCAACCCGCCCAACAACATTTATAAGCGTAACAATGAATAACACCTCAATTTCAGTCATTGCAATTTATGGCGCTGCTTCACAAATTCATCCCCCAAAACCATTCAGCCGTTTTATTACCCAAGTTTATAGTCTCGTTTTCCGAAGATAACGAATAAAGCCGTAAACCACTCAACAGTATTAAAAATATCAATAAATTTACAGCAATGTCCCGTCCATAATTACATCTAAAAATTGAAATCGTTGAAAGAAAAGTTTTACGAAAAATCGTGTAGCGGAGGAAAAAATATTGTGGTCACGTAGGGTGGGAACGAGAAGGATTGGGGTAATGGAAAGAATGATGACACGATTGGGAAATCTCTCGTTAGCGTAAACGAGCTCTCAAGAGAGTTATTTCTGGATACCTCAGCTGGATGAAGACGGATGGTCGGATGAAAACAAGATTCGAGGTTAGACGTCACCAAAGTGTAAAGAATGCAGGTGGTACAGGTGCGATTGGGAATCAGTCTATGGATAAGTGATATAGAATTAGAGTACCTGTGATAAAACCCCCAGCTTGATGGTTTTCCTACGAACGTTGAAGTGAATCGCAAGTAATACTGTATGGAAGGGCCCCGTAAAAAGTGAGCGAAAAACGACAAAACAGAACCCCCAACCTTGTTCCAAGCCGTTAAAGGGGGACCAAAGTATCTCTTCTATGTCCTAACGAGTCGCAGCTTCATGACCAGTTAACGGCTGCTGAGAGATTGTTTTTTACGAGGGGCTTTAGAGGGCGGTAAAAAATATACGGTCGCTTCTTCTACAATGGACGTGAGCTACAGACAGATCGGTCGATCAACTTTACCAAGATCAGAAAAAGAATCCCACAGTTTGTTCAATAAACGTAAAGGATCTCTATCATATAAAATGTTTTTAATTTGCCACCGGAACGTGGAGTAGCACAAAATTTACATATGGATATTTAGTGACTGTATTTAATTAATTACATTCATTTGGACATTTGAATGTATCTTCACATATTTATTTTATTTTATTATGAAATAAAGGAACAATTCGCGTAATTTTTTTTTAAAAAAAAATAGAATTATTGTAGATGTACCAAATTGGTCTCCCACGGTGCTGTTAAAATCTTGCAAGGAAATAGAAATGGTTTTCATGAAAGAACTCTTGTGACGCGCTCCTACACTACTTCTTGCACAACGACCTGGCGGGCATTTACAACTGCAAGTTTTAATTTCAATTATGGAATTGGTGTAATTATGTCGTAGTGTAAAGTCACTTAGTTCTACGTATTGTAAAAGTTGAATATCAGACTTTTACGAGGCGCACAAGACGACCAGGAGATTTACAGAAAATTTGTATTATATGAAACTATTAAATAAAATTATAATATAATATGTCATAGAAAAACAACAATATAAACAACATATGAAAATGTACAGTAATAATATAAATTTAAGCATTTAAGCTCAGTGCTATTATTATACTATTGTACCTGAAAGTTATTGATAAAGCAAAATATTTATTGTATTCACTCTCGGGGGTTAATTTTAATTTTATTTATTTATCCACGGATATTAATAATATATCTCACGATGAATATTAGATACATCCATGGAATATTAAAACACTTGACCTTCTTTATATTTCGGTAAACAAGTAGAACCTGTATTGGTTAGTTTGTGCGTTCAGGTTTGAATATAGTTGTGTATCTTTGATGATATCTGTAAAACAACAAGCAAGTATGAATGACTTCCGGCAGTATATTTTACTCTTATATTGCGGCTCGCCGTGAAATCGATCACCCATATATCTCTTTTCGAACATCCACGGCACTAGCAATCTCCTCCAGATGTGTTGCTTTTTGAACTCCCCTCTCCAACCTTCTCTTTCATCACACACTTCCTCCTCGATATTTCCACCGCTGAATGTGACACCTGTATCGCATGGCTCCACCTCAATAAACGAATATAAAAGTGCAGACAAGTTCACCGCTGACGAATCACTAAAATGCATCGTGTCTTAAAATTAAGATTATTACAACACAATTTTATGTAGGTACGATAGAAAATATTTTTTTAGAATCTGATATTACCTCTTGTATTTATATACATAAAAAATTTATTTATTTTTGTTTTAAAACACGTGAACGGACGATATTTGCGTCGAATAATTATTTTTCTGGGTCCATGAGATTAATAGTGTGTTTCTCAATGTTGGTCGCGTATGATTTCAACCCCTTTCGGCATGGGAGGGGAGCAACCTTATTGGTGGGCGAAGAGGGGTTGCATAAAATTAACACGAAAACAACCGTTGTTGGCGCCCACGTCGCTCAGTTTAATTCTGAAAATTCAAAATGACGGCTGTAATTCAGCCCCTAGGAGTGGAGGCGGAAGGGCTAGAAAAAAGTTCCCAGTACAATCTTAAACGCTTGGAGAAATTTCTAACAAAACTCTTTACTTACGATCGGGGAACAAACATTATTAAACGCGTAGATCACATATAGGGTGGAGTCCAGGTATTTAAGGTACTGGGACTATTTTTGAGTATTAAGTTGAGATTAGTGTCGAATTAAATACTTTTCCGGGCAACTCCAGGCACCCAGCTAGTACTTGATAAAATTTTATGAAAATATAAAGTATGCATCACCTTATCAAGCGTTTATTTTGATTTTCTCGTTATTTTAAGGAATCCCGCTATTTAAAGGAAATGAAACAAAAAGGATAAGCAAAAGATGTAGTTGTGATTTTATGAATAAATAAATGGACATAAAAAGATAAGTCGCTTCAGAAAATATTGTAGACTTTCAAGCACACGTTACGATTTCAAATACTGTCTTATCTTTCTATTACATTATTTCTTTACTACGATCCATAGTCTATAATTGACTATCGTTTCCTTCCAGGTTCTAATAGGTAATGTAGCTTGACTGCAGGAACGGTATGGATCGTCAACCTCCACTTATGCAAGACCACGCCTTACTCTACTGGGATTAATTTTCATTAAGTTGAACCATCGCTTAATAAAACATACCGCTAATACTTTTTTTAAAGAAGGATAATTTCTACTTTGGGTGACAGTGTAGGCAGTTAGTGATTCCGTATTCCCCTGAGCCCAACCGGAATATGACAGGAATGAAGGTATTTGCCCTGAGGAGGCTTGCATCCACGTTCCTCTTTTAGTTACCTGAAGTACATTTAATTAAGGCAGCCCAGGTTAACTGAATAGAAGTAACAATGCTTGCGTATGATTGGGCGGACTACTCTTCTCCTCGAACTGTAGGCATCCAGTTTCGGGGCCGAAGCTACAATTAATTCCGTAATTAAGGTGGTATTATTATTGTTGGTGAATGCGTGTGTGCATGAAGCGAGCAAACAACACGCCACAGATTGCCGTGGTTAGAGAGAGGGATTAATTAGCTTTACAAATTAATGTTTCGGCGCTTTCCGGGGCTCTCAGCTGCCAAATGCCATGTTCTGCACATGCTTTATCTCAGCCTTGCCCTTAAACGTCCTGAATTTCAACTACCCACCCACAAAACATCGTACTTGTGATTAATTTCTTCTTTTTTCTAAACGCAACTGATTAATACTTTACCAACTCATATAATCTTAATAATCTACTATCCTTTCATCGTCTTTCGATTTAAAACTATTTAACCTTATACGCAAGAAAACACAAACTATTGCAGGAAACTATAAGAAAATTTACGAAGATTTAATTAGTCGACGTGTGTTTTTGAGGGCAAATACATAGTGATTAAATCGATACGACGGATAAATTATTTTTATCAATTCCCGATAAATTTGACTTTGAGCTACTTGATCGAAAATCCGGTCCAAACACCTGCTGCTGTGAAATAAATTATGGGGACTAGCACTACTTTGCCTAATGCTGCCTAGTGCGTGGGTGTGCAGCTTTAAGGTCCCCAGCTGCTTGAATATCCAAATTCGAACCGTAGAGCGTTCAGAAGGAGAAATGTAAGTTATGTAAGAGATTTCATCGACAGTGGAAAGGTCAGTAATAGTGGCGAGAGAAGGTTTTTCATACTGACAATGTAGAGAGTTCTAATTGGAAAAGTAATTACGATTTTTAGAATCGAAACTAGATTGTAGAGCATGTAAAATATAATGTAGTTTGTGTTGAAGATTCTCAGAAAACTCTTTAGTTTAAGAGGCGCTGATAACGATTATGGCCTCAATCTGTAAATAGCCGCAATCAGCAAGCACTGAACAAAAACACTTGCTCCTCACAACCAGGATACAATTTGAAAGGTATAACGAAAAAATTAAATATGTACATATGCACATGTGTGTGTTTGTTTGTTGGGTTTCAAATGAAATTTCTACGAAAATTACACAGACACCCACACCCACAGATAAATGACCGAAAATAGTTCTCAATATATAATATAACCCTGCGATATTTCAAATCATTAACTAATTTCAAGGATTTAAATAATGCTTGTTCACATTTCACTGTAGTTTTTAATTGACTGCTCAAAAATTAAGTATATCTTGGTTTCAATAAAATCTTAAAATATCAAATTAAGCAGTAGATTTTATTTTAAATAAAATAAACCATCAACCATATCTTATATTTCAAACATAACTTGCTGAAGAATGAACAAGTGTTTATTAAATTTTGTGAAATTGAAGAGAAAGTAATTGTAAGTAAGCTTACAGCATATTTATTCATTGCGTGAGCTTACAAAGGAAAAATATTTTTATTTTCTAGAATATTTTAAATATGTTAATCAGAAAACAAAGGAAACGGCAAATGTCAACTGACGCAAGGCCATTTTCTTTTGGCTATTTTGAGGGAGAGAGACAGAGAATGAGGCAGATAACCAGTTAATATGGACCTTGAAACACAACTCGTTGTCTTGTGGTGAGATAAGCCGAAACTGACGCTCCCTAGCGTAGATATTGACCCCCACCCCCCGAAATGTAGTTTAGTTGTGTATTAGCTTAATGTTGTCTGTCTTGAGTCTAGGTCCATTGTCTGCTTTTCCAGCAGCCGTGCTAGAGACCGCAGACCACTAAGAGTTTATCTCCCACAGACTCCGCTGTTCAAAGTCATAGAGGGTCAGGATGTGTACCAGAACCAACTGCATATTCCTCTGCTGCGCACATCAACAAAATTATTCTACTTCCCGACATTTACAATTTGAGAGTGGTAATGAAAACTCGACTCGAATAAATAGTTCTCTAAAAGTTAAAACTAAATCATTGCATATTCATCATCCGTCAATAAAAATGTTTTCATCTCCAGAATTCATACGTTTATTACAAATATTATCAGTCTTCAAGGATTATCTTATCAACAAAAAGACAAGTTGGCCGTAGACAGTAATTCAAATGTTTATTTAGTTTTCTCTAACACTACACATAATTTCAAATCCTACTGAATACATAATTTGAATTATGAGGTTTTAATATTAATTTGATTTGTTGAGGAAAACTCTTTGCTTCCTACTTTTTAAATTTAACATAAATTTACTTTCTTGAAGTATATTATTACAGTTATTTAGGAATAAAAAATTTACGTATATATTTTTTGAATTGATGGTGTCATAAATGGACTTTTGAACATGGCTCCTCCTTCCTTTACGATAATAACTATGATATGGCCCGATTCTTACAAATTTATCTGCCCTTTTCTAAAAATTTCTCCAACGATTATATTCGTTATTATTTTGGATGAGAATCCCAACAAGTCAGGTAAGTATGCCACTCCCTGAATTTTTCAGCTCTTCTTTTTATATTCCTGTTTATTAAATGCACGGAATTCTACATATCACGATTTCCGACACTTCAGCAAAACCTGGAGCCGACAGCAAACTGGCAGGCAATGGGGAGGAATTTGGGGATTTTGAGAAACAAGTTGTAGATAATCCATAATTGAAAATTCTCTCTTTTCACAACCACTGTAAAAGTTAAAAACAGAGGTTTCCGACAATTACAAAGCCCACCAGATGACCCTGGTGTTTAAAGAAAATTCGTATTATAAGTAATAATCAAATAAAATTGTAATTGTAAGTATTAAACTATAAACCACCGTAAAAGTCTTAAATTACGTATTTAATTATTTGTTTCCTAATAATTTAAATTTACTAACCTAATACAAAATTACAGTACATTACAGTTAATAATAAAATAAGGTATAGATAAAAAGTAAATATACGTTTATATTTTCCCCTTATTTTTTTTTGTATCGCTAAGGACAAAACATCTATCAGTTATTTTTAGAGATGTGTGTGATTAATTACACTTTAGAGAACTGTTCTTACATAATAATTGGTCTAGAGTGTCTTAATGTTTGGATCCCCACAAATGATCGGAAATGTTTGCATAATATATATTAATATATGAAAATTGAATTAAATATGTTTCCTTAACTTCTGTTAAAATATTTAGGTATTACAAATGTAAATCGAGGGGTGGTTGTAATTACGTAAATTTAATGACAATCATTATTTTTTTCCTGATACTATGCAGCAAGAAACGACGGGCTCCTTCAAGACTCACCCAGTACTTTTAAGTTCCCTCGAGAGAAAACGGCATCGGGAGGCAATTGTCTCTGTCGCAAAACCCTCCTGTCCGCAGACAACAACAGCGGCCAAAGAGAAATGACGGAGTGAGCCCTTTGTGTCTGCCAAGTTGGCCAAACTGCGCTTTATGCCTCGCTCAAGTTGGCCGCACTGAACCCTCCTCCCTCTCCTTTTGGGTGCTAATTACCTCCTTTGAAAGCTGCTTAATCACCCGCCCCGACCTGTCCTCCCTCCGCGTCGGTGAAAGACCTGACAATCTCTGCACACCAATTCCTCCCTCCTCCTTGTACCTCGTTCACTCCCATTCACCTTTCAGAAGTGTTTGCAATAAAGCGCCGTGGCGTAACAAGTAGCTGTCGGATTACACCCCCAACCCGTCATCTTCAAGGTGCGGGTGGGTGGGTTAAGTATTGGGACCAATATTCCCTTCAACTGCAGCTGTCAAACACAGCAACAAGTTGGGGAATTTCATGCGATGATAAGAAAAGAAGCTCGTTCTTCTAGACCAGTCAATTCGTGAATGTAAGCTTACGTCCAAAACCGGACAAGCATGAACTTGCACGTCTTCGTTATATAAAAAACGAAACTATGACAGACCAAACATTTTCCTATTATTACTCGGGTGAGTAAGTATAAAAACAATCTTACTGGAGTTATTCTTTGGCTTCAGAACAGTATTATATTTATTTATTGGAGAGAATTCATATTAATTTTATTGCTACAAACATTTAAAAGGATGTAAAATAATAAACTTCAATAAGCGATACGAAATAGAAAGTGAACGGATGTTCGGAATAAAGGAAAATTTTTAAAAAGTACATTACAATGAGTAAACTGTAAATAATAATACTAGTAAAATAAATTCAATTTCAAGATTATGACCTTAATTTAAAAATTAGAGTGTGTATTTTGTATCATTATAGCACGCATCAGCCGCGAAGGCGTGTGGCGTAGATTCAGGGACGGGAGATGACGGAAATAAACACATAGACGACACTAACTGACCCGGTCAAGATTTAGGCGATTACTAAAAATGGTTTCGGAAAATCACTAAACTGGCCCGCCAAGGACTTTAGCGCGCACAATAGTAGTAGTAATTCCGGAGCACTGTTACGGTGTTTCGTAACAGAAAATGTTACTTAGGCGGTGCGTATATATGTATATTCACCAGAGGTAGAGTTTTATCGGCATCCGTCCTTCTTCATTTGCCATTGATGCATGTCAAATGCAAATTAAATTCGGTAAATTATGTTTATAGAAAGAAAAAAATTGACAAATAAAAATTCATTTAAATCTGTTCAGTTGTTTTTTTAGATTAAACTGATCGACAAACGCACACGTTAACGCTTTATTTAAAAAATTTAGAATTAAAATAAAAATATAATCGCTAGTAAAGGGAAATTTCAACTGCGTATTAACGTAAGAGTAAAATAAACACAGGAGATTCATTTATTTGATTTATGCACTTAATTTCATTGTGATACTCTGATGATCTCTTGATATCACAATTATATCCGAAAACATTAATAATTTGGTGTATAAAATTATAAACGCTTCTGATTAATAGATACTAGGATAATGAAAATTAACTAACGTACACGTAATGCGTTGTAGGTTTTGGTGAAAGTTGGAGAGAGGAAGAGTAAGATAAATATGGTTTTCGGTGAACCAAACGAAAAATGTTAAAATTGGGATTAGAGCCGACAGCAAGTGCGAGGAAGAGGACGTCAATGAAGGCGAGTGTGGGCTGGGAGGCAGGTGGAGAAGTTATTGCCATATCGACCACCGACGCCTCGCCACGGTTCTAATTATCCCGCTGTCACACCAAAGTAGGCGACGAGGACAAACAGACAGGCAGAGAAACAGGGGACAGGTGCGAAATCGAGACGAGATGCGCACTGACCGGAATCACACACAACTTCCAACGCAGAGAATCGTGGTTTGTGCGCCTGGCGACGGAATCCACATCGAAGAAACATTAGGATGCAACTAGTGGTAAAAAGGAGAGACGCAATATTCAATCTAAGATACTTTTATTTTGTCGGACCAAAAATAATATCTTGTAACTATATTTAAAATAAATTACTACAAAATTCCAGCCTGGACTAGGCTAAACAAAAACTAAATATATAAAACAGAAATAGTTACGATGTGGAGCAAAGAGTGAAAAGGTTCCACATTTCCCAATGTTACTCATGTAATGACTAATAGTCATGAATATCCATCGCATATAATCAGCACATGGAAATTCCATATAATAATTTTAAAAAGCACTCAAAAACATAAAAGCTATCTTTTCGTATTTCCAGGTAGTTGGTGGAATCCTACAGGTAAGCAATACTCCCGTGTACAGAAGAAACAACAACAAAAATTAGTAAAGGACAGACAGGGTCAATAACTGGCAAAGGCAATACGCAAGTGTGGCTAACCGTAGATAGGGGAAACCGGCCGGTCCGTGAGAATCTGAATTAAGGAACGTACGATGACGGCAATTTAATTTGTCTGCCGTTGCTAAAGTTATTTAAAGGGCTACATAATTTTAACGAAGATTTGTTACATGCTCTGCGAACCTTGTGTTAATCAGGAGCAAACAGAAAAATTCCTATTATGTTAGTGGAGCCTTAAAAATGCTTGGAGTTCTCGAACGAAACGTTGGCAAACGCCAAATATGTTCTTACAGTCCTAAAACCAATAATTACTGATAATATATATTTTCGCCTCATATCTAAAATATAAAATTTCCAAGACAGGCGAATGAAGTGCGTGAATAATTTAAACAAAACACTACTTTACGTTTGTTGTTTTCCTCAGGTTTGAAATTTAAGTACAGTTAGTAAGCTATTCTATTTTTTCATCAAGTTATTTATTAACTTTTCATTTTTTTAGAAGGGTTTCAGCAATAGCAACATTTTTGGTACTATATTGTAGCCTATTCGATCCACAGAGAAAGAGGAAAGTAGACGCTCCGTATGTGTGCAAAGTGCTTTTGTTGTGAACGATGTAATTACTGGTGTGGTTACACATTACTTTTATTCCCCCGCGGCTCAGCCAAAACAATTTTGCACTGGGGTAAAATTGCGAAATTCATTAGTGGCCACACAACGTTTCAGAACTGATTATAACCCTGGCATTAGAATTTCATTGGAGCAGAGAGAGGCGAGGTCTCAAAAGTTTATTTTAAATGGATTGTCGCCAAACACGCGTGTGAAAGTGCCGAGGGAAAAACACGCAAAATACACACAAAGGCTTCCGGAAAATTGCTAAGAGACAAAGAAGCAAAGTCCGGACAGAGGGGGCGGGGGTGTTAATGAGAGGGAAAACAAAGAGAAAACTTTATACTCAGTTTGTGGACTTCAGATATTGTCGTAAAATGTTTCTCACCTTATCCTGAAAACATCTCTTAAAACGTTAACTCTGAACACTGCAATTTACTAATCCAAGAATTTCTATTCCTTAATCCGCAATTTTCTTAACCGTTTCTCAAATGCACATCATTAAGATCTTTTTGGAACCAGTCATTTCGTAGATTTTCTTTATACTATGGACCAAATATGTGTTGTAATTATTTTAAGTTCAAGAAAAGTAAATGAATCAAAATTTTATTTCTCTCTTATATATAAATAGTTTGAGATAAGTTATTTTTACTTTCCTGGTGTATGAGAATTACATCAATAGAATTCCGGAATAGTATGGTAAAGTTTTATTGAGGCATATTTTGTAAAATATACGAATCAAGTTAATCGTCGGTTTTATTAGCATTGAATTACAGCGTTCTTAATTCATTTCATGATCTTCCTCCGACATCCACACTGCAAAGGAGCTAATAAATAAAATGGTCCTTCCAGTAAACTTTCCCAATCAGGCTTCCTTTGAGTGGAAGTGGCTGCCTCATATCTGCTAACATGCTGACGACTACCAACTTTCTCCGCCCCAAGTTCTTCTCTTCACTTTGCGGGGGAGGAAATCCGAGAGGAGATGGCACCAAATTAAAGTCCTTAATATCTCCAGAGAGGTGAGGTGTGGGAAGGACTTTAATATCGGACGGCGGAGGAGAGACGCAAACAAATCCCTCCGCTAGGGGTTCCTCCATCATTATTCACATGGTTTAGTTAGTTCCATTACTTTCTGGTCAATGCAAGTGTGACGTAGTGGTCAGATGAGATCCCAAACTTTATTAATTAAAATGTTGGATACCTTCAACCCACAAAGATTTCATATAATATTGTTTATATACACTTATTCGTTATTCAAAAACCAAAATCAAATAATTAGAAAACAATTATTCCCATAAAACTGAAAGTAGATATGCCTTATTTCAGGAATGTATTTTCATCATTTCATTTCATGAAATTAAAAATAGTCGTATGTACTCGAAGAAAAAGCACTGGCACTTGTATAGCTATGAGTCGCAGAGGAATCCTTTGACGTGATGATTACAATTCCTCCAAGTCGATACTGGCATACACAAGTAGCAATAGATCGGAAAGAATGGCTAAAAATTAAACTCTTGCTAGTTCATATTTGTGAAATACATGTGGTCTGACTTCCAAACAAAAAACACGTCGAAGCAGGAAATTGACCTCTGGAAATTTCAGGATGAATTTGCCGGCTGACGCAGAAAACTGTGCATTCACTGAAAAAAATCCACACAAAAGAGCCGTTAATTAGTGGAGATCAAATAATAAACTAACAAACGGTAAAGGACATTATCTGAAATAATGTTGAAAATAATCAGAATATGGTCTCTAGAACGGCGCGGTAGCTGCGCTCAGCATTTCAAAGTGAAAATGAAGAGAACCGACGTCGACGGACATTGCAGGAATCACACTCGAGGACCACTAAACTGGTCAACTAGAAATCGGAACGTTTGCAGTTTAGGGATTTATCTCGTATTTCTATCTAACACACCTATGTGGCGACATTAAAATTATTTTCTCCTTTTGAATTTTCAATTACAATTAGGCAGCGTGTGAAATTTGCTTTGTGGCAGAGCGATTTTCCGCAGTTGGAGGCAGGCAAACTAAGTGGTTAATTTCGTGATCGCGGGAGAGATAATAGAATTATGCTCTGGTAAGGCAGACGCCAAATGATAAATTGGAACCTCGGACAAAGTAACACCGAGCCGGGAATATTAGTAAGGACGATTGGTCCTACATTTGGAAAAGTACAGCCAAAAGAGAAAATTTAGATTAAAGGAGTATAGAAGTATGAGAAAATTGATGCCACGGAATATTTACATTTTTTCACGATCGCCTTTATCAATCACTTGGTCATAATCGTTATAAATATACTGACCAAAAACTAAGTAATAACAAAAGCGATAGAGTACATGTAATGATTATCATTATAATTCTCTTTTTATCATGGTATTCATCATATTCATCATAAAGAAATTGTTGATCTTGACGATCAACCTTGAAGCGACTGTACCTAAGTGATAGTCTGAAAAAATTTAAGACAGCTTGGTAGAAATGACGTTATTGGTATATTTCTCGTCTCAGCCGCTAGAGATCCGCCAGTGTAATGGAGGAGACTGCTGCAACAGACAGCCAGCTCAATGAATTACCCCATCTTCTCACTTAACTCTCACAACGGAGAATGAGCAAACCATCTGCGCCGAGGGATAATCATCTGTGTATAATTGAAACCACAACCGACAGACGATTCTCTCTGTTCTCACACCCTCTCAGATAAACTGCTCCAGCCACTGCAGAACACGACGTGTAGATGTAATCCTGTTTAGTCTAGAGGAAAAGCATCAACCTTCTTCATCAATAAAACGAATATTCGAAAGCATTATTATGGGATATTATTTTATTACAAATATCATAAGATATCATTCAAGGAGAAATTAATTGCGTCTTGACCTCGCTTAGGTTCCTACTGTGCATTTTTTCAAAAATACCAGACGTCCAAAATTTCGCCCCATCACAATACTTTGCCAATTAATTAAATATTCAAATTTATTCTAGAAAACAAATAATTCTAAATGTCTAGTTTGTGATTTCATACTATACTTATATTACTACATTTTTAATAGGATCCCGTTTTAATAGGATCTTCTAAAATCATCTAAACTTCATGATCTACAAGAAAAAATGTTTGCTTTCTTAGTCTCTTCTTTCAGGTTTTCCTTTGTCCCGTCAATAGAAATTACTTTCATTACTTTGCACAATTTCCAATAATAAATAATGTGATTGGTTTTCAGGGGAGATTAATAATTGTTCAACGAACTCTTTTACAAAAAGCAAGAGAACAGTTCAAGTATAGTTTATCGACGGTACTTGCCTATTTCGATTCACGAAAAGACTGGGTTTCTCGTTTTAGCATTTGAAAAGGAGCAGATAATTTTCAATTATAGCAGAACAATAGTATGTAGACGAAAACGTTCCTCTGTTGCTTTCTAGATACGGGGGAGGGGAAGGGGGGGGCTGGAAAATTTCATCCTCTCGTCTCCCTCTAGGTTGCCAAACAATACGAAGCCACCCGACATTATAAGGGGCAATGAAATTTCTCTTCTCCACAGCTAAATGGGGAGGAGAGGCAGAGTTCCTAGCATCATCATTCCGACCCCTAGAAACAAAGCAAGGAGACGATATTTAATAATTAAGTTCCATGCATTGTCTCCGTCACTACGGAAAGGGCGGTGTCGTCGGGGATGGGGTAATTTTCATTATAACGACAATACTGGATCGTACTGTGGAATGGCAGAGTAAATAGGTTGGCATCTCCCCTTCCCCCTTTTGTAGACAATGGAAGGGGGCATGAGTGGTGAAAGAGAGAGAGAAAGGGCTCCACTGTAGGAGCAGAATGCGAATTTTTTCTTAATTAACAGGAGTTTACTTTGACGACAATGAACTGATTACGTGGCTCCTCCCAAGTCCCCCGCTTTCGTGCTAATATTGACATTTCATTAACACCGACTTCTTTTTTGATACGATGGAAAGGGGTGAAACATAAATATAAGAAACTGTTAAAAGAGGTTGCAACAAACACGAAAATATACTTAACACAGAAGCAATAACAGTGCAAATATGGACGGGCTTATGAGAGCAATTTTGACACATTAATCTGTTTTCAAGCTGAAAGCTTTAATTCCATACTTTTTTTACGTAAAATAAACACAGTCCCCATTTTTTATCGTTAACTGCATCGCAAACATCCACATTACTCATTCAGGAATTGACGTAAGTTAAACAACCTTCAGCTCTAGACAGACACGCAAAAGATAAAGTGGTAGAGTTGTTATAAATTCATTATGGAAACGTTTAATATAACAAAGGAAGGCTGTTCACCCACACGAGTGTCTAATTAGGCCCTGCTTTCGTCGTCCGCCTTCTTTCTCGCAGAGGAAAAATAATATTTTCTTCACTGGTGAACTAATAACAATACGTTTAAAGAAGTCGTAATAAAAGCGATGAAGCCTAATGGAATTTTTATGCTAATGCTCGAAACTTCTCTCTTTTTTTAATAAAGAGAACGGGACCGTCGTCTGTTCCACCCGTCTCCGAGATATCGATTTCGTCTATCAGGTTTCTGGTTGCGGACAGGGGGAGAAAAGAAGAACAAATGCCACACCACGTACGAAGCTTGAAAATAATATTACACACTTAATTAAAAATTTAAATTCTCTTTAGGTCGAAAGCTTCTTCTTACAGACTACGGATATAAAACATAACTGTCGTCGACGTCGTGGGACACAACACATATGTGACTTTCAGATGCTCACATTACAGCCACAGATATAGATCAATACAGGACACAAAAGAAACATAAAAATATTACTCACGTTTCCACATAATTATTGTAGAAAACAGTCTCGACTTACCTAGAAAGGAAAAATAAATAAAGTTAATATTGATTCTGCCTTGAAACACAACTTATTCTCTAACTACCCATCGCTCTAAGTTTTGACCTATCGTGTAGTTCGTAAGTTTATATAAACACACCATGGCCCTGCAGTATTACACGCGGGTCTGAGGAATTCAGAAGCGAAATTAAAAGAACTCTAAAGAGTTTAAGGATAAACATATAAAAGGAATAGACAGAATACCTACATTTTAAGCAGCTGAAAAATACATAATATATATGGAACAATAGTGAAGGATTGCAGGGTTTTTCAAATGGAACTTGCTTGTTGAGAACAACAAAGAAATTGTTTCCTCTTAATCTGTATTCTAAACCAACGTCCGTATTAAAAATACAGCACAATCTTAGTTGACATAAATTTATACAAAAAAAGATATTTAAAAAATTTTAAAATGTATAAACTGAGGATGTAATTTTTTCTTTTAAAATACTATTGACTAGAAATTGCTAGTAGCTACTTCTAAATGTCAAATTAATAAATGGTTGGAACAAATTTATTAAAAAGTTCTTAATATTAATTGTTGACTTATTAAAGTTATATGATATTGTACAAATATTTAATTTAATTTTAATAGTAGAATATTAGGACAGGGAGATTAGTTGACGTCAGTTCCCGTTATCGGTGGAAAATGAACACAACCATACAAAGAAAAGTGTGCGATTTCATACACATGAATCAAATGTTTTAACAAGACTCATTAATATAATTTTAATTTAGACAGCGCAAAATGCAAAGAAAAAAATTAAAATTACTTCCAAAAACTACTTGATTGAGTAGTTAATTTATTGTCGAAATAAATTATAATAGAGCTGAAGAAAGTGAGATTAAATGCAGAGCTATGTTTTAATTTGAGTGCTTTCAATACGTTCGAAGCATTTGATTTTATATTGGTCCGAAAGTAATGTGAAAAAAAATACAGCTCCAGCAATAAATCTTATTGAGTTGAGTAAACAAGGAGAATAAGTGTGTGCTGTTTCTTTTTTCTTGGGGGATGAGGGAGGCGTGGTAGTAAGCTTAGTCGAGGGCAACGTTAGTGGAAAAGAGAGGAAGAAGGAAAGGCCGTCCGATATCCCGATGCGACGGACACGATATTTCCATTACATGAAACAGCGAAGGGAGTCGGCGACTTTGGTTTGATTTATCGCCGCTGAAGTCACCTCAGGAAAAAGGAGAGAGAGGGAGAAAAGAGAAGAGAGGGCAGTAGGGCGGCTGACTAAGGAATAAACTCCTCGCTTCAGTGATTCCTCCCTCATTTCTCGCAAACTCTACTCATAGGGATTCCATCGGGGAACAAAATGGAAATAATGTCCGCTAGAGGCACATAGGAAAGGATAAATTAAAATTAGACGGATGATCATTAGACAAGGAACCACAATCAACTTCAAACAATATTCTCAAAGGTCTGTAAATAATTATTATCGGTTGAGAACAATGAAAATGGAATGGAAAAATACATCTACTCCAGGTCCAAATAACATTCATCTTGTTTCGCGCTATAGAAGAATCCAGCTCTTGATGTCAAATTTAGATTCTAAATAAGAGGACTGCTATTTACAAAATAAACCGTTAGGACTGCAATGTCTGTTATATTGGACAAAGAAAATGAGGATTCAACGGTCGTATTCCATTTAAAAATCGTGTACATTTTTTTTTGTTTTGTATCCAAACATGTTTACCTTAACAACTATGATTTATATTGGATTCGATGAAGAAGGAAAACGTATCCGCCAGAATAATGACAAATGTAGTAGATTAGACACACTTTTATTAATATTAAAAATGATAATAATTTAACAATATTTCCAATATATAACTTCATAATAATACATTTTAAAAGTGACAGACGAAATTTTTGATGAGGAAAAGATTAAATATAATTACTTTTAAATATAATTTATTGTCGCTTAGTTTTCTTAATTAGTAATTGATATCATTCACGAGAATTGGTGATCGAAATAATTTACGTTACCAGATTTCCTACCTTTATTTTGCATGTAATTTAACAGAAGAAACTGTATCCATATTTGAATTTTTGTAACAGGTTCTCAATTGTCTCAGATTTGAGAAACAGTTTCTGAATATAAAACGACTCATATACGAGTATATCTTAATTTTCTGCTGTAGGTTCGCCGGTTCCATTTTAGTTCACGATATTATCCGAAACACAGAGGCCTATATAAGTTCCGAGCCACGCTTTGCCGATACTTTAACCTCCCTCTACGACCCCTTAACTACGCCCTAAACTACAACCCGTTGCTGTATAATACAGTTTATCCCACAAGGGTCAGAAACCCATGACCGTAAAATCTACACGTCTCGACCATAAAAATATGAATTCAAAAAGTGTTGCGTCAGCTGGTAAGCGGTACTTAAAAACGCTTTCTATTTTGTCTGAAGGTTGAATTATTTATTTCATAAAGGAAGCCCTTATATCTATTCTATTAGAACCACGGTTACCATACATATCAAAATATAAAAGTATCAAAGCATAAAATAAATAATTTAAATTTTTTACATATAATTGTCCGTTACAATATTAACAAGTCAGCTTTTAATAGGGAAAAAGAATTTTTTAAATATACAGTTATATTTACAATATTTTTCAGAACGATACTGGCAAATATACTCCGTTAATAAATAAGAAGAAGAAAAAATCTATCTTATAACAAATTGTTATGCTTAAACCTCGTTTCGGTTACAACAGGCTGTGCAGCCTAAGCATGATCTTGAAATTAACCCTAATTATTTTTTTCTATTATTTTTGTTACAAATTAATAGCTGAAATGGGAAATGTATACTATTATAAGTGAAATCCGTTTTATATAATTTTAAACAACAAATTGCGTCAACAGATGTATAAATATATTTTCTTAAAGTTTTAAACTTATAATAAGTGCTTAATCACTGCAATTTCACGCCATATGATGTCCTGAATTAAGGACAAAACGTTATTAAATTATATTTTTATGAATTAATTTCTTAATTATATATTAATTTATAAATTTTAAAATTTACAAAATTAATTTTTCCCTTCCCAAATATATGTAATGGGTTTTTGTGGATTTCTACTTGTTTTATTTTTAGTCGTGAAAGAATAATCTTCGGGTGAATGTAAAACGAAGCAATCCTGAATTGTAGGCAACCCGACTTACTGATGTGGATGGTGTATTGCTTGCTCCTCGGGAGTTTGTATTTACAGGGGTATATTCGAGAATTTAATACGGTGGGTTCACTTGTCCCCATTCCACTCTGACCCGACAAAGCTTTATGGATCATTCCATACTATAACAGACGGTGGGGAGAGAGGGAACCAGTTGTAGCTAGCAAGCGAAGCAGCCGAGTTAGAAATTTTTTTACGAGATATTTAAATATCCGCACGCAAGCAGGCGGAGTGGATGTTTAATGGAGCGAACTAGCAGATTTCAGAGCTGTTTTATTAGGTTTCATAGCGAGCGGCGAAGTACTTGGTAGACTGTACGCAGTGAGCCGTCTTGTGCTCTTCTAATATTCCTTCCACCTCGATAGGAACTGAACGGAGGATTTTATAGGGATCATATATCATACGGACGCGGGTGTGAAATGTATCGTGGCAGCGAGCATACTGAAGACGTCATTACATTATACGTTGCAATTCGACTGCGTCCGGGGGAGGGGGGGGGATTTACTGTCGGAAAGACCGAGAAATACCAGTTTGATCGAGCAGCCATTCAAGTAGCAAGGTTTCCAGTTGATCAAACATGATGGACTTTCATTATCAATTAATAATATACTTTGGTTTCCCGTAATTACAACATTAATTTCATTAGGATAAATTGAATATCAAGAATATTAAAACTCTCGTTTATAATAATCAGTTGCAAAAGTTTGCAAATCATCCAAAACATGCAATGAGAACATGTTGAGACACACTTCAGAGGGAAAATAGATATTTTAATGCGTAAAAAATGTGACAGAACACAAATAATAATAAAATTAACAAGAGTAGAGAGAGAAAGCTTTCACATACTGAAGCCATAGAAGCCATAGAATAAAAATAATAATGAATAACCTTTTTCCAGACGGGTAAACTTAACATCACAGAACTTCATGAATATTATTCCACGTAGTGAATCATTACTGTAAAGGCAAAACACGTCTCTTTTGAAGCGATGCCAACAGATTACGAGTAAGTCTCTAGATCCAGTACAGAAGGCAAGATCATTTGCGGTCCAACTTGTGGGAATATTTCCCCAAGGTCCAGAATCACGATTCGCCCTTGTGGAGCAGCGTACGCAAAGGAAAGGACCCAGCTCTTTCATAATTCAGGGAAAGCAGGAACAACGTCTGCGAAATACACCTCCTTTTGTACCGCGGACAAACAGCGAAGATTTGGTAGGCGTCGGGAAGGGAACAAGGGGGATGTGCCTTTGAATACCAAATCTCCCATATCCCCCAAGAAGCAAGCAGTAGCGCCAACACAAACAAACGCTTACTTCAAACAAGCTGAGATGAGAAGCATTACTTAACTCCCCTGCTTTCTGTGTATTTATGCCGACCGCAAATAAGGTAACACCTTTATCAAAATGCAAAGTGAAACAATAACGGTAATTTCACTAATAAGGAACATTGAACCAAAAGACATAAGACTGAGATCAAGACGGTTTAAAGAATCCGATTTACTTTCTTAAAAATAAATATATAATACTTTTCATTCTATTATTATATTAGTACAAGTGATTGGACGGTTTTTATGTATTTTTAAGATTACTTAACAGCAGCGGTCGGGATTTGGAAGGGAGGATACGGAAGAGAGAGCAATATAAATAAGAGTTAATTAGGACCGTACTCGACAATTCGTCTAAAAGTGTGGCAGGGAAATTCCTAGAGGAATTTTTTTCAGAAATGTACAGATGAAAGCAAACGTATAATACCTGGTTGAAATCGATTGACATTTTATACAAATATTTAGAATTTTAAAACTCAAAAACAATATTGACATTCCGAATTTTCTTTAAAACTGACGATCGGTAATGAATTACAATTTTAGTTTTTTGCTCTATTCAGACTTATCCGTCATATTCTAATATGTTAAGGATTTCATATTTTGTATATTTTTCATTCTAAAATAGCCTGAAAATCGTCAGTGTTTCATCTTTTTAACTGCGAAAGGGCAAAAGTACCAAATCTTTGTTAAGTTTTTTAATACTAAGTTATATCGCGAGACTAACAATTACTTTTCTCTAATACGCCATTATAATTCGTAAGTAATTATTTTTTAATCATTAATTTGATTAAACGTATCTTTCTTCTGTAAATATTAAGTTTTTTAAGGCACTGGCTCGTATATTTTCGTATTGTTCTATCACGGCTACAAAATTTAATTTTTCCATTACTGCCGCAGGTCAGGCAAGCATAGTTATCTAGGTTTTTCTACCTTCCTTCTTCTGTAATAACGGAGACTAAGATCCAGAGAAAATTCATAAAAATGAGGGGATGACGGAATATCAGGGTCACACAGCAAAATCCTTCCTCTCAAGAGCAGCTCATTGCTATTCTGACAATGCGGGTTCATTTCTCGAGGATTTGTGTCAAACGCAGCGACGCAGGGAAGATGACGTGATATGTGGGGGAGGGTGACATGTCATCCCCCTTGCCGCCTTGGAGAATCCTAACCAAGTCGAGTCGACGGAGAGTCAGATTCAGATTGCACGGTTCAGCGAGAGATAATTTTCTGTCCATCCACATAGAATTTGAAATACCGAGTTTTGAAGAAAATAGACCGAAATAGAGAAATTATAGTGTGTTAATAACCGTGCACAAAGTTTCACGCCCGTGCGCGCAGGTAACCAGCAAGATAGTTAAAAAAGAAACACGCAAGGTCATCGTCTCTAAACTACTGAACTTGAACTCATTATTGTCGAATGTAATGCCAACATCTCCCTTCCGGGCTCGAACAAACTTAATTGTAATTATAATTTCTGATCTGAATTTTAACAGTTGGAGTTGAGGCTTTCCGCTATGTGAGAAGAGCTGCGGAATGAAGCTGTCCCTGAAACGACACAGCACGACCTCCTTTTTCTGGAGCTCCTCACGCTACGTGGGCCCATTGTGAAGGAGATGTGGAGCAGTGTGACTGGAGAACAAGTCAAGGGCGTGGAATCAACTAAGAATAGCCGACTACGAGACGTAAACATCACACTTTCCTCGACGTGATTCACGTTCAAATTTGTCGAGTGGTGTCATGTGTACGTTTATGCTCTTTGACCTATTTTTGCGTTTACCAGAATTCTCTTCCTCGGAAAAGTGCTTAAAATAAATATCATCGTTGGAAATTTTCGCGATGCATTCTGATTCCAGCCTGTGAATTATAATACAATTTGGTACACCCCCTGTGCTCATTTTGTCAGTCCGCTCAGCAAATTTGTGTAATGTTCTTCCCTGTCACGGCCAACTACAATGTAGGCCAAGAAAATATAATAATACATCCATGCGATGTTATTAGTAGTCCTGACCCTATTGCAGAATGTGGAACGATTTGGCAATCTGGCAGTCGTCTCCTAGAGAACTCCATAACTAAAGACAAAAAGAATTGAGTCGACAATTAACACGGTTCTCCCCAGGATACTTCAAGAAAAATAATGTAGCGTGGTCCGTAGTACTGCACGGTTTTCTTATTTATTATTTACCACACAAATATTACAACAACCAAACTAAAATAAAGAACTATCTTCATATATTGCTGATAGAAACGATACAGTGTCAGTAAATTCATAATAAAATAGGTAGTGGAATTAACATTAATTTGTTCATTTTGTCACCAAAGTCTGACTGCTCAAAATAGCCGAGTAAAAGCAAGCCAGATCGTAATACACTGTACAAAATTTACAAAGTTATCCTAGACATTTATGTAGTGAGCCATATTCAAAGGCAATAAACAAAGAAATTTTGGTACCGTGATTGAGAATACTAAAAAAGGAAAACTGTCCAGGTATAGCAATAGCAGATAGCGTGTAAACTAGAAGCGACGCGACGTGTCCTAAATTAACCCGTTCGATCCCAATCGAAACGTGACCACGCATGAATATTCATAAAATAATTTACAGAAAATGAGAATTACACACACATGCAAACAGAGATAATACATTCAGCGGAGGGTATTCAAACAATTCCCCCTGATAGACTGATACAAAGCAGAACTGATAGAATAAAGACAAAATAATCAGATAATCTCTACACACACACAAACAAAATAACTATTTTTAATTACGTCAATCGTAATATACCCGTTTTACCAAGAAATATTATAAAATAATTCCCCTCGGTACGAACCATGATAAAACAACACGAAGAGACAACGCGTTGATGTAAGTTGCAAGCCATTGCGCGCATTCCCCAGATAAAGCAATTCTCTCGCTAACAGGGGTTAAAAATGTAGGGCACTGCTATACAATAAGCAGTAGTGAAAACTGATGTCTATCTCTGCATTTTAGAAAACGTTTATGCCATTAATTGCTCCCTGGCGACTCGGCTGAACGAAAGCGTACACCCCGCAGACATATTTTTCGATGTGATTCAGATTTCAATAGAGCAAGTGGTAAAACGGGTGGTGGAGTTTCTCTAGCAGTACAGAACACCTTCATAACAGAACGAATCTCTACAGACGAAGCTTGAATGCGTTTCACGAGGGTCACTCCAGAAGTAATGCATAACGTTACTCGTATTTTAAAGTTATATTTTCTTCCTCCAGCTTCCCTATTTTTACATTGAATAGATACATCCCTTCAGAACAAATACCTGTATGTTTGTCTCTGCGAGGAGTATCCCGAGTATTGGCAATTGATAACGATGGCAGAGACTTTCAGATACATCGGACATCCCCTCCCTCGCATTAGTCCGTTATATCGTGGTTTTACTGTACTGAATAACCCTTTAGTGAGGTGTTACTACGTTTTATCAGCCGTGAAATTATTAATAACAAACCAACATTAGTTAAAACAAAATTAAAGGAGGTGCAATAAGTATTAATCATATAATGCCTTGTTATTGGTTATTCACAAATACTCAATTCCGATTGGTCTAAATATTAAGATGGATTTATAATGGCGTCTTCCCGCCTATTCGTGGCCAGTGCGGGGTGGAGTGACGACGTAATACGCAACTCTGATTGGTCAAAAACATACTGGTGACAAAAACAGTCAATGGTTGTTTGAAGTTATTTATATGTATTATTAGCCTACGGGTGGTAGAATATTCTTAATACGCAACTCTTAATAGGTTAAAATAAATTATATGGAGTAAATTAATCTATATCAGTCCAATGCCGTGTTAATACGTGATGGCAACAGGGTTAGGGGAGGAGTAAATATTTGACACCAAATTCTTATTGGTCAAAAAATTGTTGGTTATCAAATTAATAAATAACCGTCAATGATATGTTATTACGTTTCCTAAGACTGGGAGTAATAGAATGGGTTATTAATATCAATAAAATATCTGATAAAACGAAATAAATAAGGATAATTATTACCGTCTTTATCTGTGATTTAAATAGGAACAATTGGAAGAAAATCAAGAGAAACAAGATTCAAAAAGATTTATTTGGAATAAAATCTAGAAGTAAAATAAAACAGAATTCTTTAGAAAAGAAAAGTGAGGATTTTGAGATATTTCAATAGACTGGATACAGAAACTGCATATCGTTTAAACAGTGACCCTCGATGGATAATCTGCTCATTGCCTTCAATAAAGCGGATGAATATGACACCACGTCAATGAAATCGGATGAAATTGGCACTGCTTCAGACAAAAAAGGATCAACGTCACGGAGCTTACCGAGACGGCAATGAGTTTAATGCTGTTTTAGTTTAACGAGATTTATTCCTTGTGGTTGTAACTAAAGCAACTTCTTTTAAACTTTGTTCTGTTGATTTTTTTGCTCATTTATTTAATTGAATGTCCTGGAGAGACATGAAGCTGTTCTTCTAAGACTAATAATTGTTGAAAGATTTGTCATACACGTGGGTGAACTTGACAAGGAAGTTGGCATTTGTGGATAATCCAGCCTCTTCGTTGATGCACGTAATTTCACGTAAAACTCTACTAAAAGGTTTTAAAACATTATTAGATAAGAAGTGCATGACAAAATTTTAAAGGAGGTGAGGCTCAATTTAGAGGGAGTATTTTCTGACCTTGCCACTTTTGAGTGAGACAATGTGAAATTAAAGGGAAAGAGTACGAGAAGTTAATTCATCAGAAAATTAAACAGGGGAGTCATGCTAGACTTATTATGAAAATAATACACTACTGTACAGCTGATATCTCATCATTGCCGACACCGAATTAGTAGACGCCTCATCCACATGTATCATCTTATCAGATCACAAATTTGGACATCGAGAATGACTCGTTCTGATAACAAGAGGTCCGAAACATTACCATTTGTCCGTTTTATCTTCCATTTTTACTTAGTTAATTTAACCGTATGAATAAAACTGTTCGGATCCACCCTGATGAAAGATGAGATGAACAAAACTTCCTATGCCGTTTAAGTTCAAGTGTCCAAACGGTCCATGTCCGAATTTGGAGTTTTTGTGTTGGCTGAGTTGAATAGCGACATCGTCATGAATGGGAGTTGCAAAGGGAAAAGTTGTCGAAAATGGCTCATATTAGTGTCGAATCCAAACTTTTCGTTTTCGTTTACATGAACAGTGACTCTCCCGATGGCGGTTAAGACACAGGATCACGGGCGGTTAATTATAAAATATTATACATGATCAAAACATTAGTATCGAATTATTTCCTTTAACGGTCTAATATAAACTCATGCCAGGGCAACGACAGGCACTCGGGTAGTTATAAAGAAAAGCGTTTGTGCTTTGATTGCAGACAGCTTATAAATATACAAAGATTAAATCGGGTAATCGTTGTTCAATTAGTTCACAGTGCAAACAAATTTATAAATATCTGATGCCATGTACGCACCTTCCTGTAGATAGAGAAGCGGTGGCAGATTATGCAACGAGGGTCTTCGTGGAAGAGGGGAAGAGGCACCATCTTTACTTATCTTCACATCATCCCTGTGATGGGAACCATCTGGTACGAGGTGTGTTTGCTCTGTGTTGCTGGAAGGGAAGGAAGTGTGTACAATGAACCAGCAAAGGGCGTTCCTCGGCAGCACGAAACGCTCTTCCGTTTCCTGTCTACAAGGACTTTGACAACCACGGATACGGCAATTACATCTCAGGTGACGATTCTATACATACAGCACTCCACAGTTTTCTGATCACAGAACACGCCTGACTTTATCTTCAAAAACTGTTTCAGAGTTTTCTGTCCTAACTTGCCGACTTATTAACCAGAAAAATGAAATTTCCACACAAGCTGTAGTTTAAAATTATATTAAATTAATATGTTTCATCAGTAACCGTTGTGTTTTAGTTAAATTATTATTTTCCAGCTATCGCTCTTGTTTTGGACAATTTTAAATGAAAATTCTATAATTTAAACCATGAGAACTTTCAGAGCACATGTAAATGAATATTTAACTTAATCTCAATCTGAAAAATTTTGCGCACAAAAGTTCAATTTTTCTGTAGCAGAATACTTCATGAAGGTTCAGTTCGTTGTAAATGAAATTACGCTAAATCAGGTGAAGATAGAAGTGAGTGAACTCTCGTCTCAGGGGGGAAAATTCCGTAATTCAACGAAGCAATTCATTTACTAATTGACATTAAATTTCTCCGTTTAAGAAAAAAATCCACTGAAGTCGATTAATTTCAGCTTTAAATACTTGATATTGCAAGTTATTCGTTTAAGAGTTCATGAAGGACGATTAGTCATTTCTCGTCTTAATTACAAATACATGGGAGATTATCCCATCAGGGTTTTATATAAGAATTAAAAATATCTTGTTTTCATCAAAATAAACTATTAATTCTAATAGACAATGTAATAATCTTTGTGCAAAGTTTTTATTAACATTTATAATTATTTGACAAATTATCTGAGTCACCAAATGCATAAATCCTGTACCATTGTAAAATAGATTAAACAATACCAGTCGAGACAACTTTTCCCCCGCAACCACTGCATCCAAATGGTACAGATATTTTCTGACCAACATACACCATTTTAACGACTCTAAGTGAATAACTTTGGGGGTTGGGAAATTCCAGTCTAACAAATTAGCGGATTGCGTTTTAATTTCTTGCTTGTTCCGGCTGTCATTTGCTTTTATTTGTTTATAATTATTATTTCACTCTTTGCAATGTCGATGTGACGAATAAATTATTTAATTAATTAGTATTCGGATGTCAGCGACATAAATGAGACTCGTGCAGTGTGAGTGATAGAAAACATGGCGTGTGACAACACATTTCACACGCACACGTTGCAGCGATTAATAACAGTTGGTTTTTTTTTCTCGCAATTTGTTACAGTCGGGATTATGGGACGGAAAGGGGGACAAATATCGACACGCAGGACATCTTCTGTGAATGACAGGCATTATTGACACTGATAATGGCACGCGAGAGTGATTTAAATTCTGGAACGAATGAAAAAAAAAATGTTTAACTTGGTAAATTAACGACGATACACACTTGAAGCACGCATATGAACTCACGCACGTGTGTTCTTCGGGCAGTGCTAATTAAACACACACTAACTGGAAATAAAATATATAGCGTGTAGTGTTGTTTGAATGGTCACCTGACGTTAATTATGACCGTTACAGATTTTTTTCGTACCCATGTCGTCAATGTAACCGTGCAATTCCTGTGAATCGGCGGTTTTTTTCACTTTCGGAGTCACTCAAGGCACCTTGACCTCTATCGTTAACGCTCAACAATGAACACGGACAGAAGTGTAGGCTCAGGATCGGCACACTACTGGCGGAACAAAGTAGGATATAGGTAGGTGTGTGCCTGTAAGGAGAAGGCGTGGGAGGGATAATGTAGGACAGAGAGAGTGGGGAAGAGTGTGTTTGTCTTGGCAGCGGTTAGCTCTCTCTCTCTCTCTCTCTCTCTCTCTCTCTCTCATACACATCTCCTAGTAGCCGACTCACAAAGGTATTTCCGTCCAAACGTTGCATCGTGGCTGACGATTGTTAGTTAAACTGACTGTCAATCTCTGCAACAGGGCTATCCAAAGCGTTATGCAGCCAACGCAGGGTTCTTGACAAGCTCATCAATTATCCGAAATTTTTAAAACTATTTCATTCCGCAAGATTTTCAACCACCGCCACTTTAATCTTAAATATCTTAAATGTTAATTCATTATATACTTATAATCAGCTCTTTATATAAAGATCATTATCACAAATATAATCGCTGTAACAAAAAATAAGTTGTTCATATTAAGATATATTAAAAGACCAATCAACAGTCTTATTAAAAAATAATTAATAAAAAAGCGTTTCAAAAGATTTGCTATGAAGATTGCTTTCTGCGGTTTACTAATGGCATTACTCATAAAACGGTTTTATTTGGCTTAATAAATCAGATAAGTAAAATGTGTTAAATTTCTATGATGAGATATTAGTAAAATAATTATATTATTCATAAAAAAATTAATTTAAAACAAATCCCAATTTATAAATATTTTCATCACTTAAATATAATTATTTAATATATTTTATTAATGATATATTATTAATATAATTTTTACACTTTTTTGGTTTGGTAGATATTTTTTACTAAAATGACGGTAAACTGGTGAAAATTCTTGACGGCTCAGTAAGCGCTTAAACCTCGACCACCTTAGACCGTGTCGTATATTATGTTTATTCCCCTTTCACTGTCAATCGGCGTCACCTGCCTTCGTTCGTTACTACTGCTCTAACTAAATACTGTTGTACAAATATCAAGTTATAAATATTAAAACTATAAAAAGAAGGAAAATGTTGAAAAAATATTATTCTAAACTCAATAACGAAGGAATAAAGAAGCTTTAGAAATACATTTTCTACTTCAGCAAATAAGTGTTAGTATTCTTGTAAAATAATAGTGTTCCAAATAAATATGTCAGTGTTATTTTTAATAGTGGTTTTATTCTCATATTATTATCTATTGCAATCGTCCGTTGAACACAATATCCGCAAGGAACATTATTCGTATTTTTAAATAAAGTAAGTAGCCTTTACTTTGATTAATTTCCTTCTGCGGAATTTCCGTCCCAAGATTTTCCAGTCTCTGATGAATACTCGACCTAGTTTCCCTCGACACTGAATGTCAAGTGGAAGTCTTCTCTCCAGAAGACGCGTTCCCCACCGTCTAGACCTAAATTCTCACAAATAACCTCCGCGGAGGATAGTGGGATGACTGGGCACACTAAGAACGATAAAAATAAAGGAAACACAGGATTGCGACTGTAAACTCACAGCCTTTACATTTACACAGTCACAAAACGCAGCAATTTCCCACCACCGCAAAAACCCACCCCACACTTGAAGCGGCAGCAGAAGGGGAAAACAATTATCGCCGCGGGGGTTGGTACCCCTGCATTCCGCCGCTGATTGCTGTGGAGATTGAAGATTCGTCGTTGGTTGGTGGAGCTGTTTTAATCGGAACATAAACATCACGTTCCGGTATGAGGGTACAAAGTACTGCGGCTCAGAAAACGCTTATTTATCGAACTGCGGGCGGACCAGAAAAAATGACACCATATTGAAGACATGAAGACATGATTTGGTTGAGATGAAAATTTGGATGTCCTTGTGATGAATATGCATTTAAAATCATATACTTACACGTGCAGCATCGATCGTGAAAATCAAAGTAAACAGATTAACTGAATGAAAAAGGACTGCTGGAGGAAAGTGTGACAGCTGTTCAGGAAAAGAATTTTGACACAGGAGGAAACTTAAAAGCTTTAAATTACAAATTAGGTACCTCGTAAATTTAGACCAAGAAGCAGAATCTTAAATGCCAATGGAACGACACCATCATAGATAGAAAAAAAGAAACACTGAAGAATGTGAAGGATGGATGAACATCCATAGATATATAAATTTTTAAAAACAAAGAACAATTGACGAAAAACTGAAAAATAAAATAGGGCAAGCAGGTAGAGATTTTGATAATGCAGAAGAATACGGAGACAAAAAGACCGTAAAATAAGAAGAAATTACAGATGATAAATTGAAGGATCAGAGGGTAGAAGACAGTAACAGAGCAATAAGAAGTTTTTTAAAATAAAATATTTATTTCCCCTGCTTATGACTTCCAGACTTATTTCAACCACGACCGATGTTAAATCGTAAAAAGTGTTCTAGGTGCTTACCATAGAGATATATTAAGGTGTAAATGTTAAAAAGAGGCGGATTAATATATTAGGCGCTTTAATGGAGATGTGGAGAACGGTTGTTAATGAAATTTATTTTCGACTTGAGGTAACGAGAATAGCTAGAGAAAGAAGAGATTTAAACAGTACTTGCAACACGTGATAACGATGATGAAATGTAATCAGGGGCTTTAAAGCGACGTACAACTCAGAGGAAAAGATAAACAGGAGTCACATCTGATTACACATGTCGGGGATGAAAATGATGCCAAACAACAAATGTAAATAGGTCACAGATGAAATAGAGAAGTTTCAACTAGGACAATAATCCACATTTCCAGATGTACTGTTTACTCTGAAAACATAAACTCAATGATTTTTTTTCTTTACATTAAAAAATGTGAATTTTATTTTCTGTGAGTGAGATTATTTTCTCAGGACTGAACAGATTTAATAAATCTCTTAGAGTCTTAAAGAAAATAAATCGAAAATATATCGAGCACTTGTAAGATGCAAGATCAATTTAGAGAAATACTTCCCAAAAATTAAGTATTATCCTAATAATGTATTCTTCGAGAAAATTAATGAGATCAATTTAAAACATTTGGTTATTACAAATAATAGACTATAAATACACAAAATAAACAACAGTATCATAACGAATATTAATTAATTATTTTAATGATTCGTGAAAAATTTTAAGGACTTTAAATTAAATTTCAATTATTTTATCACGTTAAATAACGTTCATAATTATGTTTTACGAGTAAAACGAATACATAATATTGTAGTCTGCATTCTTTTCATTTCAAAATAAATTAAGTAATTATAATTAACAGTCATCTGTTAATATTACAACAAATAACTTGGCCACAGATAAGAAAATTATTAGTACAGAAAAAATATATTATCCAGAAATTCGTCCCTAATTTAGGACGATAGGTGTACATAAATAGTTAAACAGGAGATATATGAAACCTAAGAAATGAATTTAAGAACGATTTTTTCATTCAGTGGAATGTCATGAATAATTTGTGAACAGTGACAAGAAGTTCCATTAGTATATTCTAACAATTAAGTTTGATATTGAGATTTTACGGACCTAGTGTTCATTTTGACAAAAATGTAAAATAAAACTTATACTGAAAGGATCAATTGTTCACATAATTACAAGATTATATAACTAATTTAGAAGATTTAGAATTCAAATTCCCGTATATCATTTACACAAAAGTATATTGTTATGAATAAATTTCATTACGTTATTACTAAATTAAATAAATCTATGTTAATTTAATATACAACCTTGGAAATTCTGTTGATTGGATTATTTGACGTTTAATTCCATAAATACTTATTTATATTGGATGCATCTCTGATTCTTGTTTCTACCAGGGACTCTGAATTTTAATTCATTCAGTGAATCATTAAAATTTTATACTTAATTGATTTGTAAATAAAACATTCGAGTTATTCAAATAAAGGAATTGAACCTCGTAAACTAGAGTCGGCGTCCGTCTAGAACAACACATCGTAGACAGCGATTCCCTGATATGTAGGTGACACGCACGACTGAGCAGTTAATTGCGTGGCCGAGCTCGCAGTCACAGGGAGATCAATAATATATGCTATTCGGCTCGACATACATCCACGCCCAGTAAATTAACAGATTGTCTTCACCAGTATAAGCATTAGCCATTACTGTACCGCAAACATTGTAAGAGAAAAATATGAGTTTCTCAACGGATCTTGTATGATCGGCAAGATTCGTTTTGATGGAGAGTTTAGGATGTCGCTGCAATAATCCGAAACGGTATCAATCAGTCGTGATAAGACGGTGTCCAATTATTTCCAGACATATTTCTGAAAGACCAGGAAGATTAAACAGATTTCCCATTCTTGTCATTCAGATCCGTCACGGAGTTATTTTATATAAATAGTTATTTTTTAAGCAGACTTATATGTCTGATTAACAAATTTTTTGGAGGCACGGAATTTTTAAGTGCGAGTGTACAGTAGCCCTATGGCTCTCTGATGTTAATATAAAATTTTAAGTATAGTATGGAATACATATATTTAAAAATTAAGTAAAAAGTTTAGTTTTTCAAAATAAACTCACAAGGACTAGAAGCGACCGATCAGGAGAAAAAAGAATACCAATACTTGCAACATAAAAATTTTTCAACTTCAGAATCGATTATTTCAAAGTATATATTTAGCCAAACTTGTTGATTTATTCTCATGGAATAATGATAAACTAAAAAATTCCTTTAGATTTTTTTCACGAAACGCGTGTTGAAATTTCTGTTGTTTTCTTCGTATTACAAAATGGTACTTAAATTTTAGTAAAATGTCCCCTATTACGTCGTTACGAAGTATTTCGTATCGTGCTATCGGTGCCGAGGGTTCAAGCACTAAGCTTTGGAGGTCTACCAAACTACCTGTAAGTGGATCACAGTAGCTCATTCCCTTATTACGCTGATCGTACTGCGGCTACTATGAGATCAAAGGGAGTCATGGCTCTATTAGAAACTTCCCAGTTAGCAGACAAACCATTTCTTCATTGATTTTAGGTGTTTAATATTAAATAGGGAAAATAAACATAGAATACCACTGTTTTTTTAATTTATTATAGGCTGTAATAAATTAAAATATCTGCAAAGAAAAATAGCTTGCGTGACTACGCTATCTTATTCATCCATACGCAATTAAAGAAAACTATCTGCATATATTTCTGAAGGACGTCGGTAAACACGGTCGAGTAATGAAATTCCACAGCTATACGTTGAATTAATAGATGAAATATTCTAGATCGGAAAAGTAGTAATTACAGGAAAAATTTAAGTTTTAAACGAAAATCTTACACACCAAAATCGATTTCATAATGGATATATTTAAAAATATAGTTTACGAAAAAAATTGTATGTATAACGTTTTAAAGCAAAAAAATACATTTTTATATTTGAAGGTAAGAAGTAAATCAAATCTTTTTTGAAGGATAAAGCTGAGGTTATTGAAAAGCAGGAAGAAAAACTATAAAGACTATTCGAGGCCACTCTTTAAAAAAACAAGACGACCAGAGTTGTGGCAAGGTACAAAAATTCAAGAAACTGGGAAAGCACGTCGATTGATTCCGCTCGTCAATCAACCGTTTTCCTATTTCAGCTAACTTGCACGTCTGCGACCGTTTCCCTCCCGTTCCCTCGCTTTCTCTTCATTCCAGCCCTCAGCCATTACCGCAACCACCGCAACCACGGCTTCCTTATTCCCTCAGAGAAATTCTCTCGGAGTCGTCGTTCGTCTCCTCCTCCTCCTATTCCTCCTCTATAGGGGGTAATTACCCCCGCAAAGATGCCTGACGCACTTCTGACAACTTCCGAGACTGAAAACTTCCCTCCACTATACTTCGCCTCCAAGTTAATATGCCGTTAGTACATCTAAAACTTTTGCGGTTCCGAAAATACCAACCCTCCCCCACCCCGCACGTCCCTTAACCCGAACGCAGTCTGTCTGATTTCTTTCTTTCCAACCCCCGAGGATAGAATGGTTAGGGAGGTTTTTCCGAGCGTATAATGAGTTATAATGTTGGCAATTTAAATATAATGAGTAAAAGGTTACAGCAACCTCGTAAAATAAATCCAAGTTCGTTGCGGTTCGATTAAAACTTAGTGATCTTAAATATGTTTTTTAAAAACGACTAATATAATTACAATAATTACAGTGAGAAAGTAATATTTTCAAATTTTTATTAAAGTGGCGATATGCTGGTAATATCAAATATATATATAATCAGCATGGAATGCGTACGGAGTTTCGTTGCGTATTCTTGTGGTCTGTTTTCGACTGTTACTGTTGTGAAAATCCCAATCTCTTAACTAAGCTCTTTCATATTACTCCTGATAAAGGTGCCAAGAGAAATGAGCTGGAAATTTATGATTTTCTTGGGAAGAAAAAATGTGGTGAATTGGTGAGGTCAGGAGGCGACACGCCAACTCGTGTCAGAAGCAGGCTGGCCATCCTGGCAGAGATGGGAACTGAGAGAGAGACGGAAAAAAAGAGGGCTAAAATCCCATTATTCGCAGAAGAGAGAGTTCGTGAGTGTTGGCAAGAGTCCATTGCATGCTGTCGGATCCCTCTTATAGCTGGGCAGGTGGACTCGCACATAAACTTTGCTAGAAATATTGGTGACTCGACACTAAGTGTGTCGGCCGTGTTGCATGTTATTAGTAACCTTGAATGGAGTTGATAATGTGAATATTGTATAATAAGATGAGAATTTAATATAAGTTATTCTTCACTTCAGACCAATAAATTCCAAAACTAAAACAACAACAAATTTTTACTTATGTATTTATTAATTAATATTGGCAGCATTGACGTGTCACTCCAAAGTGTGTCATGTTTGATGATAGTTGGAAGCGATAAAGGGTAAATGATGCAATATACTAGGAGAAACAACATAGGTCCATTTATGTGAAATGATAATTAAAGAAACTCCAGTTCAAGAGATGTTGATGCGAATTTAAAACGAATTCAAATATGTTGAAATTAAATAAGATATTTGATAGAATCTATACAGTATGACAGGACACATTGATAATATACGGAACATGAGATACGATATTGTATTTAGTACACACTTAGTATTTCAAGATATTGGTTCTTACGTGTATTTGTAAATTATTCCAAAGCATTGATTCCATTTAAGCGGTTTTCATAATATTCCTAAGCTACAACTTATGTCGGGCTTCGTGATTACATTTTTTTATGCAGACGGCTACCCAAGTGTTCTTTTAGATCAGAATCATACTTTCTCTCTCCTGGGTGGTCGGTAAGATTTACGCTGTCACGTAGTTGGTTGAGGCCGTTGTTTGGCTTGACGTATTTATGGCGGACGTTGACGGCAAGAAGGTGAAGCAAAACTTCTCCCCGCAAAGTTCGTGTCCAATTTATTTAGATTTATTGGAGGTTGTTGTCGTGTGAGTTAGGTGCTCCGGAGGTTAATGCAGATAAATTGTGCCACCCCATCCCGTTCCGCTCAGAAAGTTTTATAATGCCGGGCCTTGTTAACTGAAATCTTTGCTGCGAGTAATGGATTTCGTTGGACGAGCACGTTAAAAACGTACTAGGTCCTCGAAATATTCTTCTCCTCTTAAATAAATGGCATGTTGGGAGAATGAAGTCGTTTTTGTGAGGCCTTGTTCAGTTCCTGATTACCGGAATCATAACCCAGTGAGATCTTAGATTCGATGGACAAAGCACAGAAATACTTTTTCGTAGGAATCTATATATTAATACCTTCAAATGAAATTTAAAATATCGATCTCAAACAAGATAACTTGGGGAATAATTTGGTTAAAAATGCTTTAAAATGACGAGTCAAAATTCGCAGGTGCCTCAGATTACGTCAAACCATATAAGGGGAGAAAAATTAATTATTATATGAATAAGGAATAGAATAAAAATAATTGAGAGAAAACCAAAGTATAGTTCAATTCTAACCGACCGATATTCGTAAACATTTCTTCGTAGGTTTGATTTAAGGAACAATCAAGTGCTGTTGTAGCAAAATTCTCAATTAATAATAAGTAGCATTGATTTAATAGTAATTTTTTTTATGACGAACAAACTAATGTAGACTTTGAATCTCAAATAAAATTTTTGAATTCATTCGTAATAAATAAATAGATAGTAAATATATTTCTTAATTTTGAGACGTTACATGAGTTATGCTTATAAATTATTTTTTGATGTTATATTGCTGAGAGTTTCCATAAGGACCAAAAAATGTAAATCAACGTTTTACCAAGTTACATTTTTTTGTTATTTAAGGTCATAGATGGAAACAATATATAATTACGCAGGTTTATATTTAAATTATATATATACATATATATATAATAGCGTTTTTATATACTCATTTATTCCTAATAAATTTAATGCAGTAGTTATCATTGAAAATAAAGCACAGATCAATGAAAAAGATTTTACTTTACGACATACTTTTTAATGAGCAAGTACCTTTATATATATACATTGTTTAACGCTAATTAAAAATTAATTTGAAGTCATTAAATTTTGTTTGATTTTAATTAATATGTATTCCATAGTATTTTTCTGTTGTGTGCCGTTTTATTAGTATCTGACGTTAATTATCTAACACTGTATATGTGCTAACACATTTCTTTCTAAAACATTAGGATACTAATTGTAGTCAAGAAACTTTTCAAGCCTGTATTATAAATGAAATATTTATAAATCAGTTCCATGTGCCGTGTACTTCTTTAATTTAATTAAAGGCCGATCCAAGCTATGGCCAAAATAAACGACAAAAATTCATATTATTTCTCAAAGCAAAGATTTCTAAAAGAAACAGAAATATCAAACACACTGTTTCTCAGGTTTTTTTGTTTCTCCTTTGGAACTCCACTTCGTTTATCGCAATAACCAATTTTAATTGGTTTAATAATCTTTTTAATTGGCCATTAACAATATGCTTAGGCGACAATTTTGTTCGCGAGACTACGTTTACTGTAGTCGCTAAATATAGAATTTACAGTACGGCCAGTAGATCGGAAGCAGTAATTGCCTACCAACCAACAGAAACAGTTGCCAAATTATCCCATACGGGGAAAATATAGCTCTGTTTTCATCCAGTTTTATTGGCTGAAAAATTATCCCCCCTCCCTTCTTTTGAACGAATATTTGGCAAGGCACACGTGGTTTTGTGAACAACGTTGGCTGTTTTTTTATTGTCGACAACATCCATTTGGCAAAACTGCCACTGTGCAGTCAATACTACGTAATTTTATGCGTTAGTATCGTACATAAGTTTATTGTATAATACCATAAATTTATTAAGTATAGAACCTCCTGTAAACAAACATTATTTTATTTAGTTATTTTAGTTTTTTGGCCTAAAACATTTTGTTGAAGTGTTTTAATTTAAAATTGATTCTAACTAGAAGTATCTAAATGTCATGGACTATGTAGTCGATTTGAGCTGTGGTAAAAGACAATTTTTTAAGGACCGCATAAACAGTTATTCTGTAATTAATGAGGGGTATTTTAACAAACATATTTTGATGTATTTGATGCCGCAGGTGGTTCAAAACTCGACGTCGTTCTTCCTAACGGCCAACTATTCTACAACTTCTAACCCCATAACAATACTTTTAACTTTGGAAAACTGCCAATTATCAATAACAGCTTGCAGTCTCTCAATTTATCTTAAAACCTAGTAGACTTTCAAATCGCTCTAGATACACCTCACTATCTCTCTAGCTTTTTTCACCAGAGTTTTGCCCTTCCCCCCTAACTTGACCATTTGCACAACGAGGTTAATTTTACTTGCTAAGAACCTCACGTCGTAGTTTTCGCCACCTTGACCTTGACGATGGCAAACATCTACTGTCAAGTCACGTATAGTCCGCGACTGATTGGAGCCAACCCTGCAGGTGTCAGCTCAGAATCTTTCATCCTCGGAACAAACAAGTAATAATAATATAAATTATTACAGTACATCTGCACACGGTATGACAAAATTTAAATCAGAATATGTAAGAAAGTCCCTTTTAATATTTTATATTTGCAAAACAATTTATACTTCGGTCAATTTGTTTCATTCGGTTGTAATCGTTTCTGACGATAATTATAACGATAGATTGTTGTCAAAGAAACCTTTGTAACTCAGCGTTTATCACCAAGTTCCTTGAATCTTCTCTTGCATGTTAATTATCAATTTGTAAAGCAAGAATGCACAATACACAAATAGCTCCCGCCGTTTTGCATAACCCACTTAGCGTTTCATAGTGTTGGAGACAACGACAAAGCAAAACTTGGCCTCACAGTTCACGTCACCAAAGTCAGAGATTCTAGACTCGCATAAACTATGCCATTAGCATAGCATTCCTGCCGTGACGTCATCGTCAAGCGTATAGTAGAAAATTTAAAGTGGGAGTGAGAGAGGGGGAGAAGCACTTTGCGGTTTCCTTGCTGCTTTCTGGTAATTGTGATTTCACGTTCTGAATTCGTTAGAGATTTGCCCTCGCCTATGCATTACTACTTCACACGTCCATTATCTCTCTTCTGTGGTCAACCACACCACAATCAGATATACTCAATCTATTCCTTTTCTGTCCTCCATAATCCTTTTATACGAACTCATCTTTTACTACATTCATGCCATACATCATTCTAGCAAAGTCATTATATACAAAAATAATTAAGAGTAAAGAATAACGTTTAATATGAAGATGAATTAAAATAAAAGAAGACGTAGTTTGTCCGTTATTGGTTCCTGTCAAAGATTTTCAAGTTTAGGTTTTCGTTGTTTTTAGATGATATATGATCGGTTTTTAATAAACGAAAGCTTCTGTTTTTATATTTTGGCGTAACAGAATAACTTTTGTTATAAATTATTTGTCTTTTGACGGGATATAAAGTTTTTTTGTAAATGTATGTATCTATAAATATTATGTATTAATAGGAAATTATCTGCTGATATTTCAACCATGAAGAAGAATGGAAAATATTAGATGGGACGGGGAATCGAAAGGTTTACAAGAAATAGTGAAAGGAAAATGACTCGTGATCCTAATAACATGCGTAGCACATATTAAAAATTATGAGAGATGTAAAAATACGAGCCTATTTAAAGATAGATAAGAATATGAAGGTGTTAAATTAAGTGAACTTTACGTTTTAAAGGAGATATTTTGTGGCTCCATTCACGGTTCATCCTCAACTAACGAGTTCGGCTCGAGAAAAATAACGGCGGTGATCAATCACCCACTCAGCAGAACGGACGGACGGACGTCAATGAACTTTAAAAGCAGGTAGACCCTAACCACAAACGCGAGCGTCAATCTGCAAAGCGGCTGGAAGTTTTGTTCTGCCCTCCCGGTGTTAAGTATTATAAATTGTTATGGAAGAAGCAAACGTTGAATAATAATTTTATATTTTATTTTTGGAGGCGGCAGATGCACCCCGTTTCCACACACCCACACACGAGTTGAGGTTTGGGGCCAATAAATCACCGCCATTACTCTTAACTGTGGCATGAAAAAGAAGGGCAGCGTAAAAAATTGCAAAGCACAAGGTGGGGGTTAAAAAACAGCACAACGCGTAATGATTTCAGCCTCTCTAAAAGCAGGGATAAAATTCTAAATAATTGAATAATCGCGAGGGGACTGGGAGAGATAAAACGCCTGGTGAGTTCAGATAAGCGTGGAGGAGTAAAAAATTATGCATTCCTCATTAGTCTTTCTCTGGAGGTGAGGGGAGAAGCGGAGGAAGAGACATGCCTAAATGGACTTTTAGGAGGATCAAAAGATTAATTGGAAAAGGGACGGGCGACCATATTAGCCTTGAGTACGATTTTTAACCTAAATAATTAAACATTATGGAAGCCGAGTACGTCTACAGAGACTTCAGCTCAATACAGTAAAAAATTGTTTTACTACTAATTTAGTTAAAAATGCTTACAAGATCAATTTATGAGTGATGCCAAAAATTACCAATTATAATAATCTGACCTCTTTTAAGATATGTTAGAAACATCAACCTATTAGTCACAAAAATTTATTATATAATTTAAAACGTAATATTTAAGAAACACAACGTTTCATCCCTGATTGGTGTCCAGTTACAACGTGTGTACAATCCACACGTTAGAAAATTGTTAATCAAAATTTTCAAATCATAAATTGTAACAATTTAATTGTGATTATGCACGTTAAGTGTTCCTAATCAGGGATGAAACGTTGTGTTTGTTAAATATTTTGTTTTAATTTTCACAAGATATTTTTCTGACTAATAATCTAGTGTTTTAATAATTAAAAAAAATATTGTGTGTGTAGGGATTAAAAGGAATGAAATTTGAAATTTCTGTTAAATTTAGATTATTATTCAAGTTAAAATTCTTGATCTTTCCTAGCCACCATAATTAATATGATAACCATAAATTTCAATCGCTGTTAACGTGTGGGAAAAAACTCGTTTAGGTAGGTTAGGATACAGCATGAAACATGTAATAATTATAATATTATATAAACCTTCCACTACTTCCCGTGAATGTAATTTTCGATCGTGGATTGAAACAATCCAGGATCCATCCTTTCCTACTATACAGAAGGCGTCACAAATATAACATCTGCAGGTAACCTGATTCTTAATCATTTATAAAAATCGTAAGCCATTTTCGAGATATGTTGAAATTTAGCTAATTTCTTCACTATCCTGTACCACACAATAAGCATTTTCACCTCAAATATTTACAAACGTAATAAATCATTTATCACACTCACCCTTCTGCTCGATCCATCCTTTGGTGTCTGTTCGGAAGCCACGGTCCCAAAAATCGTCGGCTAGAACAAACGAAGAAAAACGTGAAATTTTATAACATTGATAATCACAATCAATAAATTATAAAGCACAACGTTTTTTAATACTTTATTGACAGTAAAGTCTTCATCGCTAACTATTTTATTCGTAGTTTCGCTAAAATTAATGAGCCCCTGAACAAATAAATTGGCAATTAAATATTAAAATTAATAAATGCCAACTGCAGAAAATACAATGCATGTAACATGCATTAAATATCGAAAACAAGTAATTAAAAAATGCTGCATAATTAATAAATTTTAACAAAAAGTAAATAGTTTGAATATTTCATTTTTAATAATTTTTTTAATTTGTGGATGTTTTATATTATACTTGTTTATAAGTTTTCATAATTATTTAATTGTAGTTTCCTACAGAGATCCAAATGATTAGGAATAAAAGTCGTGTATACAATAAATTTGTGTACGAAAAAATTGTAATATATCAATAAACTTTATTTTTCTTAATTATGTGAATTATTCATATTTAACTTTAATAATGCAAATAATTCCCAATTTAAATATTTATTCTGATAAATGAATATTAAATTATGAAGTAACAAATTTGGTTCAAAAATAATAATAAAAAGTACTCTGCCCATACTTGGAAATGTAGCGATTATGTAAACTAAAATCTTATTTCCTGTAGTCATTGTTGGTACTAATCCAACTAAATCCAAGTTATCTGTTGAAAGTGCGTATATATTATTAGACGGGATAATGATATTTTGTTCGCCGTGACGGAACGCGTTGATTACTTCGCAATCAGCGACCTTCTTGGTTGCCCAGCAACCACCAGAGTGGCCCAATTACCGGAAAGCTCGATGTGTGCGTGTGGATGGCCTGGGAGAATTGGTGGCTAATTCCGAAGGTCGGGGGTAGGCTCGTATTTGTAGAGCAGAGCAGACCTACGCTGTGTGTTGTCGCTTTGTTGCCCACAACGAGCAAACAAACAAACAGACAAGCAGTGGGTGTGTCTGCAGCAGTTTCCTTATTGCCGCTTTGTGGGTTCCTCTGACAATTGCTGTTGTCACAAGAGCCTTACCCCCCTGCCCATCCCTTCGAGCTCTGTGACGTAATGAGCTGGGTGGATGGGCGGGGAGGGTTGATGAGCTCCGTTGGTGCGCCTGCTTTGCCACTCTCGTTTGCTGGTCTTGTTGATGGCGGCGCTCTCCTTGTCCAGCTACTTCTTTATCTTCTACAACTTGTATACAAATTGAGCGTTTTCAAAAATATTGTTGCCAGGAAATAGAAGCAAAACTAAAGAGTAAAGTTCGAAAATATATAGAAAGAAACCAGAAAAAAAGGAAAAACTACGACTTGGTTCGTCTTAACCCTTCCACAATTAAATAATCAGAAGATAGCTTTACAAATAAATCTTTTTTCTACAATTTTGCACTTTTCCGATGACAAAACCGAACAGAACTTGCTAAATATTAAGAAACTTATCATTAATAACATTATTTTAGGCCATTCAAGTCAGAAACAATTTTATTGTATCAAATATTGAAGTCTTTCCCGGTGAAATTGTTCGATAAACAGTTCTCGGTTCTTCGCCTATTATATAATTAATATTCTATAATCTTCGCCTAGAAGATGACGATAGAGCTTTTAGTCGTCGAAACGTCGCGTTTAAATATGTTATACCCGTGTGAAAACCGAGAACTGTTTATCGAATTTTATTGAATGCTTGGTTTCAATATTACATTAAAAATATAAAATTAATGATCAATATTTTAGTAAATAACAAAATACAATACGTTTATCCCAATTTATTAGGAGCTCTTCAGGTGTTGTGTAAATCAATAATGGACATATAATGCAATATTGTATAAAGTTAAGAATAAATTTCAAAACAAAGTTCAAATTTTAGAATCAACGGAATAACTTACATTTACATTTCAAAATGACTTCTAAATTTCATAATTAGATAAATTTAAGACTGAAAGGAATAATTAGACAATCTTACATGTAATAAAAATAAAAGCAGACAATGTGATCTGAAACCTGGCCTTTTGATCGCAGTAACCTTCCTCGCCCTTTTTATCCGTTGTTTGACACCACGGAGAGAAGAGTCTTGAATACGCATTTAACGAACCGAGTTCCTCCCACTTCATTCATAGCTACGAGTGTAATTAGCCACATATTTTGTCCCCTATCACGCTGTGAGCGTATAATTTATAAACACGAGTATAATACATACAGAACTCCCAATTAGTGCTTGAAAATCAAGGTTACAGTAAATTCATAGTAATGAGTCAGCGACGTTAGTTGACATAGCTTAATTCACATATGAAAGGAGCACGTTAAATTGACATCGATATCTTTATTTCCACAGTGAGTCATTTCTTTAAAAAAAATTAGCTGCTGTCAAACGTAAAACTCACGTAATGATTAATTGCTACAAATATATAAATCGCGAGTAATTACAAAAATTGTTTACAACTTTTAAGGTGGAAACAGAAGTTAATTTTCCAGAGTTCCAAAACTATTAATGAAGAAAGCAAACTTTTTCCTTTCCCACAAAAATGGAGGACACACAACCAGTTAATATTTCTTTACCATCAACAGAAACTATTTACTCACAAGAAATAACAAATAATAACAACTGGACGCTAGTTCGTGATGAACTACTGTTTTAAAAAATACCAAAATTTGGTTAACATTTATATCAACAGTCAGAACGACGTTTTCTAAATTTACTGACTTACAAGTTTATATTATATCCAATGAGAAGAGTTTTCGCGGACATATATTTTAAATTTACAGTACAACATATGTTCAAATTAATATGTTTATATTACGAATGGATTGTTAGGCACTGTTAAACTCAGATATTTCACACGAATTTTTTTACTAATGCTGATGAACGTCTAGCAAAATAATATTCAATAATGAGAATTTGCTGTTCTTTAGAAAACGTGTTTACAAAGCAATAAACTCCGCAATATTACAGACGACAATGAGATTTGGCTTACATAAATATAAAAATGAACACGTATTTAGCAGCTGTTTTTAGGAAACTAAGTGGTGGTCGAGGTAAATCTGGGTATTTATAATCATATTACTCGTCCATTACCTTCCGCTATCAACTTCTTGGTTCAAATTAAAAGTTACAATTGTCGTTCTGTAAGGCCCAAATAATCAAGGCTTACTTTGTTCTTATGTAATTTGTTGAAGTATTTAATTTTCATAGATTTATTTTCATCGTTATGTATGTATTTTATTACGCATGTGATGCTGATTTTCGCTTGTCCTATTTCCTTAGTAGAGGACTAATGGAACCAATCAATCTAATTTACTAACCACCAAAAATATTTACTTTGGCTCCGGACCTGTTGTCCTAAACTTTCTTTTCCTCTAAACTGCAGACGAGTAAATTTTTCTTTGAGCGCACCTTCTGCTTTTAAAGTGGCTTCGCCAAGAAAGCTGTTGCTTCGGTTGCCTTAATTAAAATATTCTCCAGCAATTATCATATTACAAGGAGAAATTTTATCCCTCTTTTTTCTTTCGCATTTTAAGGGATTTTTCCTCCGCTGTCCCCTTTATTCTGATTTGTGAACACTTTTCCATCTCCCTAGTTTGGAAATTGCTTTAACCGCGAATAGGAAATTCTTCCCTTCCTCCCCGCCTGGTGGCAGCACTGTGAAGTAGAGGGAGTCGGAAGTTGCTAAGTTCGGAGCACTTAATATTCGAAGGCGCGACAGTAACTAACTTTGGCAAGTCCTGACACACGTGTAAGATGTCGCGGATGTGTGTGTCAATGTGGAAAGGTGCCACTTACTGGAGTTGACAGGTCACGTCTCTTATTGGAGTGCTGAAGATGTCACATGCAAAAGGCGAGATCCTGTTTCCATCGCAACCTCAGCTATTAAGCACGAAGATTCGAACACGCGGAAACGACTTACATACAAAGCCATAAACCCTAAAGCATATCACCCTGTTCTTACGTTCATAAAGACAAACTGATCACCTCTGAAAACGATAAAAAAAATTGGAGATATATTTTTCACAACTGTCTAGGCTTAAAACCCTAATTGGTTACAATTTTAATCCATTTATTTTATAATTCAGTATAACTTAATTTAGTAGGCAGATAGAAAATATTTAATTATAAAGAAAAAAGAAAAAAAATATAGGAAATATATAGGAAATATATAAATTGTTTTAATTACGAGTTTTTTAATAATATAAATGAAATAATTTAACGACCTTTGTACACAAATTTTCAAATATTTTATTTCGGCCTAATACAACGACGTTTCAGTACTTTTCTGTACTTTCATCAGGTTGTTCTGTTTTTACGGTATAAATTATTTTCTCATTAAACTGCGAGAATGTTGACAATTTATTATTTGACTTTAAATATTATATTGCTTTACATTTTAAGATAGAAGGATAAGAAAAAGTAAATGTTGTAAAATTGTGAAATGAAATAATAAGAAGAAAGGAAGATAACTACACACAAGAGAAGTGATAATATAAGTACGACACAATGTTTCTGGAAACCTTGTTCCTTCCTTCAGGTGCAAGAGCCTGGAAAGACAAGTCGTAATTTTTTCATTTTGAATTTTAATATTGATTGCTCGTTTCACCATATGTGACAAAAAATTTGTTACCATATAAAAATAACAACATGATTAAAAGTTCAGAACGGTACTGAAACGTAGTTGTGTTAAATAAAATAATTTAAACTGTCTGTAGAAAGGTCGTTAATTGACTAAATTTATATTGTATATAAATTATCAATAAAACATGAATATTTAAATAATAATAAATTATAATTATTACCCAAACATATAGGTAAACCATTAGAAAATATAAATTGCAAAGACGATATTTTATTAAGAATAAATAAGGGGCAAAAACTGCTGGTCAGGAAAATGAATACAAATAATACAAAACTATATGAATGAATGACAAAATAATAGGACTATATTATCTAGGTAAACGTTAAATAAAATTTAATAATATGGGCAATTTGATTTATTATTTACATTATTATAACTTACATGTCCACAAATTTAATTACATACACAAGAAAAAAGTTAAATATTATACGCGACATAATTAAAACATCATGGAGCCCTTGTAAAGAAAATATTTTTTTTTGTAACGTAAGCGAGAAAATTTCGGACTTTCATCAACGTTTATAATTCATAAAATAGTATTGGATGGCTCATGCAATGAGTTTGTTACTTTTTCTTTCACGTACAGAAATAGTAGAAACATGAAACCAAGCGGTAATTTTAATAATTGTTAAATTTGAATATTAATAACTATCAGTCAGTCTACGTGTTATAGCATGAAATAAAGATTGCTTATCTTCAAATAATATTATTTATAATATAATAATACAACAAGTTTAACTTAAAAACATCTGGTTTAAAACATCGATTTACAATTAAATGGTTATTATTTCAGTTAACAGCGGAGGTTCTAAATGTACGAGTTGTTCATTTACAAATTGAGAACTCAAAATTCATTTTCCAATTCCATCCACTACTAGGTTAGCCTGGAAATATATTTTTAAAACGAGAGTTTTTACTTGGAAAATTACAAACGCTACATTTTGTCATTTAATGACTGTAAGTAAATATTTTGTTTTGTCCTTTAAGGCATCTGCCAAGTTTGAATACAATTTGTATGATAATATTAATGGGATGCTGTTTTCTTCTTTGTTTTGAGTCTGGAAGAGGGGTTGAGCTGCCATCTGTTAGCAAGAACGGGCACTCAGTCTTCAGTGCGATCTTTGGCGGAAAGATGGCAGTAGCGAACCTAGTTGCAGGTTCTTTATGATATTGTATCGTTTACCCAACTTTGCTTTCATTTCATCTCTAAAAGTTCTCTCTCTCCTTTAGTAACCTTCACTCTCTTAGTCCCGACTATAAATAAGCGAAGCACACGGAACGAGCAACTTGTCACAATCAATACTGCCTATAAAGTAAAAAAAAAACGTCACAATTTAGTAGAAGTTCCTTTAATTTTATCTTCCTCCCTCTCTCTTTCTCTGAGAATTCCCCGCCCCTTGTTTATAAATAGCACTCGTCAAGACGAATTCAGTTGACCTTGCATGCCTGTCTTCTAAAACCTGGCTTTCATTGCAAAAATCGAGTTCTCGTTTCTTACTGCACAATTGTTTTGGCCGAACACTAGCAGTGATAAATTTCAATCTAAACCCCGGGAAACTAATGTCTAATCGGATAACAGCAATTACTCAGGCGAGAAGGGGTGTAAGATAGCATCTGCAATTAACCTCGCTGGAGACATTTTCGACGATCCTGCGTAGGATGGCTGTAAGAAAACTCGGAGGACGGGGATTAAATCTTTGCGGTAACTACTATAAGTACCATTATTACAAGACTGAAACAAAATCATTCATTAGTCACAGTATGGAGAGATAGGGGACCGGGAAAGATCGTAACACAAAAACAGCAGCGGTAAAACAGAGATCGTATTTAATAGAAATTAACTGTCACGTATAGGTCTCGAGAAATAGCAAGTCGTGTCAAGATAAGATGCGTGGTAGGGTTAGGCCGGAACTCTGTTTAACACGAATCTTTGGCAGTATAAAAACTATACTGAAAACATTGACGAAGGGAAATATATTGTGTTCAGTTCAGGACATGTTGTGCACAATGAAACTCAACCGTACAGTTAAGAGAACAATACTGGTTGTGATAAAAAGACCTTACTAGAAATATTCGTAGCAAATTTCCCCGCATAAGGTTATTTTTTTTGTAGCATTCCTCTCACTACCACACTAGTGGTTAGTCACTACAGCCTGTGGTGAAATATAAAATAAACTAATAAAAAAATTGTGGCAACATTACTACTGGAGAGATAAATGCTGAATAATTTTGATTAAGATTCGTGTGATAACCAATCAAATTCCATTAATCGAACGATAAGTTTATATTCGCAATGCAGAAATTCCTGTGGACTTCAAAAATTTAGCGCAATTAACACCGCGGCTCGAGCGAAATACCTAACTGATTTCACAAAGAAATGCTGTTACTCCCAACGTATCCATAATAAAACCTACATGGATTATTGTTAACATTACTGGCAGAATAAACACAAATGCTGGTATATTTTAGAGTACAATTAAATTTTCCATAAAACCACAAGTCCTCAACTTCAAATAAGTTGTTTATATCGAGTTAAAATCTTTCATGCCTTATCATATTATGAAGGCCCGGACTAGAATTGCCTAGCTCCGATCTACGAAACTTCCCGATTGAGCATAGTTGTAAATAACGTCTCTATTGTCGGTCCGTTTAAACGCTTTAAACAATTAAAAGGATTTATGAAATTTCATATTTTTATTTCTAATTTCTCAAGACCAGAACTAAAGTATATAGTTTTCAGAATTTCACGTCAAGAGTGGAAATCACAAAGAAAGTAGAAATATATTTTATTGTTGGCTATGAACTACTACATTTTCTGTGTAACACTTTCTTTACTGTATAGTCTATGGATTAATGAGTCTTTAATATAGATATTATACGTGTGACACGTAAGAATTGCAAGCGAAGGAGGATCACAGTATTAACTGCAGTGGATTTCACAAGATATACTTATAAATTCAGGGTTCAATAGTATTTTCCTTACCAATCGTTTTTCCTTAACGGTATTAAGTGATATATTTACATCAATTTGTAATGAGACACCACATAAAATAATTCTAAATTGCAAGGAAATAAATTTCGCGAGAACGGTCAAGTGAAATTAGATTTTTAAAAAATCTATGATAAATCTAGTGATAGTCACACTGGTCAACCGTCACCTCCGATTTTTGCTACCCTGTCTGATTTCTCCTATGCCTAGCAAGAGCCCATGGAAAATCTATGAACACTAATAAAATCACATCGATCTGCCCAGAAAGAATTAATACTTGTTTTTTATTTAATTTAATCTAGTTTTCCCTCATATTTCCCTTAATAAAAATGAAACAAGTATATTAACGTCCAATATTATACATACCAAACTAACTAATATTGCTTGCGAAAATCCTTAGAGTAATTGCTAACATTTATATTCGCGGGACTTATTAGGAGACTGGCCAGCGCGCTCCATCTGGTGGCTAAGCAGAGAACTGCATACGAACAGCAGTTCCAACCTTCGCCGGTAAGCAGCAGCACTAGTGAAGAAGATTATCGATGCTTATTTACCAAATAAACTTCAATTACATCTGTTATCAGGAGATACATACGTATATATAATGGGAGAGGGTTGTTACTGAAAATAATACAATGAATATACGTTTCAATTATTATTTACAGTGTTGTCAACTTAAAAACGCAGTAGACTAAGTTATACGATTGTGGTATTAAAAATATTTATATAATTTAATAAATTTAAGGATTATTATTTCTTTCCAAGTACATGTACTTGCGAAGAAATAATAATGTATTGATTAAAATAGATTTTATTGTCACAAGAATAAGTCAAGAGGCCAGAATAAAATAATTGTAGCCTGCAACGTGAACAGACAACTTTACATATAAAATATTACCATACATATTGTCGAATCTGTATTCACTATATGAAAATTTTGAAATTTCATTGATAAAGAATAGATACGGCTCAGCCTGGAATATAATTATAAATAATTTAATAATAGTAATCGAACGTAGATGATACAGGTGATTAATGATATGTATTTTTAATTAAATTGAAGCACATTTATTAATTAACATCGAGTGTGCCAAGAAAACAAGATTAGGTTTTAGATATTTCCAAGTGTTTTAATGTTAGTTAATATTCTTTGGGTAAATTAAAAGAAAAGGAAAAAAAGGATGCACAGTAAAATGTAAAACTACACTTATTGTTCAAATATTAAATTGCGTTCGATGTTAATGGAAAAAAAAATATTTTATAAATTTCCTTATTAATGTGATAATACATAACAGAGTGACATGAACATGCAGATTCGCTTAGAGGGAACGTAATTACTGTTCACTTATGATTTGCCCTAATTCCCATTACCAATTTCACCTCGTTAGTGCACTCCATTCCTGTCTGAATTATTCATTAAACTACCTATGTATAGTATCCACTACCGCTGAAATGACTAGTGCGCAATCTGCTAGGGGCTGTTGGTCACCATAACAACAGCTACTAAAAATATGCTTACCAATTTTGTATTGTCTTAAAATAATTAAAATGCGTATGTTTCACAACACGTCGCCACAAAATTTGCAAAAATTTCGAAGAAAAAAATTGTCCAAATGATGGTGTAAAAAATCATGGCATCAATAAATATAGAGAGCAGTGACGCGACATGTCAAAATTCAATTGTAGTGTTGCTATTTGTGACTAGTCAGAATAATAAAATCCATGCAGAGTTACCTACCATCTGGCGGCGGAATCTTGAACCCAGTCGACTTTGGCGGGAAAATGTAGTTGAAGGCATCCGCCGCTAGGTGGCATTGAAAAGCACTAAATTTTACAGTGTTTATGTACCGTCAGTACGAAATTAAAACTTAGCGGGATTTTTTTTGTAATTTAATAAGTTACATAGAAAAAACATAATTTATGGACAATTCTATTTTTATTATGGATCTTTATTTGCTGTCGATTCATGGATTTATAAAAATGGAAACGTTTTGTCTAACTAACGAAGGCGCTAATTTGCATCCAAGATTTTGAGTCAGGTAGCTGCCACAAAGATGTGCAATTCAAAGGCGAAATATAAGTTACACAGAAAGGTATAATGTATTACTTTCTAAAATATGCAAAATGTTAGCCGCAGAACTTATTATACCAGTTAACAATGAAGAAACTGGAACGTATGGACGCATCAGCTTGATCGATGTCAAAAGATTTGTTTTTTTCTCTTGTTAAATACCTAGACAGGGTAGCGTGATGTTTCTATGGCCTATTAGCTTGCGATATATAGCCCTACTATTATGTTCTATAAGTTGACCATTAATTCCAGTCCGATAGTGGATAAAAGAAATTTAGTTTCCAGATTAGAATGGCCGTAAAAGGAATGCTGCACGACGTGGCTGTGACAAACGGGAGAATATTAAACGACTTATCTTCGACCTTGGCCTTACCATCTCCTCAGAGACATACTAGGTCTAACAGGATGCTTCTTTCGTCTTTGAATACTCGTTATCTGCTCTGTGGTCTTTACTGCCTGCGCATTAAACCGTTTCCTGCTTCATCTGTATGCAGCCACACACACACCAGCACAATGCAGGCAGTATTGACCGCATTTGTACATGCTTCCCGCTGATGTGACGATTTTTTTCCTTTCAATTTAAATTCACCAGATACCGACTAAAATCAAAACTTAGTCGTGTTCTTCTTTGCTAAAAAAAAATAAAGCCACAAAACTGAAGATCACCCAGTATGAAACAGCATAATAAATTGGTTTGCAAAAAAATCATTTTAGGGACAGCAGTTTTTTTTCACCCGAGTAAATACTCTATTTTACGGTATACTAAGAAACCCCCAGCTTAATAACTCAGAAACTATCCAAATCCTCGCAGAGCTTAGAGGCTTTGGAAACTTTTGGACCAACTTATTAAGTGTGAACACGTGTCTGGACACTCGTCAGAAATAAATTCAGCAGTCTTTGCCGATTGTAGCAAAGATACGTAACTTGGATTCGATATAAAATAAAATAGCATCACCCATTACAAGATAATAAATTAGTTTTTCTCTTGCGGCTTTTGTGATTTTGAACCACCTAACGAAAGCAACAAGGATTGCAGAAATGTTGTGTAGTATTAATAATATTTTATCGGTAAGAAGTGGCTAGTTATACAATACAAGATATATACTCGTCCTATTTTATATTTAGATGCGAATTGATAAGATAGGCTGATCCCCGTTCTGTGATACGTATTGTCAGTAATCGATGAATACATTAGATACTGTATTCACTAAGAATATCATTATGTAATGTTTATAAGGTAATGGTGTTAACGTTGCTGATACCAGATTACGGCAAGATCTGAGGTCGTAGTAAAAACTTAAATCCGTTTCTGACTACCGAGACCGTGGTCTTGATGACGACGCTACTCACAGCTGAGGTGGTGGCCTGGACGCCCTGGACGCGGGGCGGCGCCCTGTCGACGACGTCCTCCAGGCTGCAGTCGCGCATACCGTTCCTGAGTGGTGACCCTCCGACGCCCTCGTCTACAGAGGACGAACTAGAGGCCGTGGCGCCTCCTCTTAGCGCCGTGGGAGGGTAGTAGCGCGGGGGCGGCGGGGAGGCGTCGCCCGTGGACGTGGACGCGTCGCTGCGGCTCCGACTTGGCCTCACCACGCCCACTGGCTCCCACACCTCACTGCTGCTGGATGTGTAGAAGCTGTCCTCTTTGGTCTCTCTGGAGCGTTCATCCACCACGTGACCGGCGCGGGCTACCGTCACCTCCTCACGAGTCACCACCGAAGACTTAACACTGAGTTCCGCTTCCAGCCGTACTGGAGCCCTCAAGATTCCAGCGCGTAGTAGTAACTTGTTGAGGAGATCGCAATGTGGTACTGAGTTCCTGAGCAAAGCCTCCCTGATTGCAGCGCCCTCGGCACAGTCCAGAGGCACAGGGACGCCGTTCACCAGCAGAACTTCCTCTTCACGCACACATGAGCGCTTCTCACAGTCCAGAACAGTGACACCTTTCCCCAGGATAGCTTCCACCGTCTCCTGCAGCTCGTCGTCCATCTGCAAAGTTAAGGACATGTTGTGGTTACGAGATGGAGCCAATTCCCTCAAGACTTACCTGTTTAAGTTGATCCAAAGGTGCGTCTACAGAAATAAAACATTGAATCAAGCTCAAACAAACCTTATGTGAACTCCGTTGTTCAAAGTCGGTACTACAGCTCTGTACATGCTTCGGCTTCATCATATTGCCTTCCTTTAATCTCAATTCTCCAAATCCATAATATATATTCTCTATACCTTAATTTATACTAACTGGATCCATTGCTTCTGAGGTCTATCACGTGTCTTATTTTTTACTAAGAAAACGTTCGAACGTCCTATCCTCTCCTATACTTGGAACCAAATAAATCGCGCACATCTATACTACTACATATTACAAGATGAAGTCAACTGCCAAAAACACTTGTTCAATAATGAATTGAAAAGCTCAGAATAAATATGGATACAGTGACGGATTCTTTCTTGATGGAATTACAGTAATTTCGTGAAGCAAATTAAGTATCACTGAATTTATTGAACCATTCTCCCCCCGCTCCCCCAAAAAACTACAACATGAAACTGAACTAATATTCGATGACGAAAAATGACAAAGACGTAAAGTGGAAAAATTACCATTGGCCATTTACAATTCTCGAAGGAAAATGAAAATCTTCGTAGCTGGAGACTATCTGGCTGCGGAGAATTGAGTCGGTGCCATAATTAAAGCCCAGTTCTACAACTCTGCGAGATATTTAATGGGGGACAATTTGCTTCCCTCTTTGCAAGCAGAAAATGTAATTGGATCCATTTGGTTCTCTTCCTCCTCTTCTTCGTTTCTTAACTCGGGTCGTTTCGAATTCTGCTGTTTTCGTTTGGCGAACATGGCATACAAAATTGCTGCCATTATATCGGCGTTACAAAGGAATATTTCGCCATGTCCAATTTGTCTGTGGGATCTCGACGCTTTACAACACACAGAAAATAAATTTATTTTAAATATAAATTGATCCTTCACGGAACATTACATGTGGTAATACTGGACACTGACTTACCTTTCTTTAAGCTCCAGAGCCCTTATTGTAGATCTCTAAAGTGCATAAAAAATTAAATTTCTTACCTGAAGAAAATAAACGCAAAATTCTCTCTTGATAAGTGAATCCATTTTAATGAATTATGATGTCGAACGATTGGATACAGCCATCAAATATTTATTACGTTGCTAGAATCCTGGTTTTGTCGAAATTTTTAATTAAAACAAATGATTTTCCACATTAAAAGTGAGTTGAAAAATATTAATTTACACTTCGATTCAAATGGGTAAAGGATCTACAAATATCCTTCGAAATTCGACGCACAACGAAGACAGGTTTCTGGATGTGAAGCTTCAGTTCTGTTGCTTTTCATGAAACAACCTCTGTTTCATGAGGTTTGGAATTAGTTGCGATGTTCATTTAAGAATGGAACGCGAAAGTGGCTAATTTAATTTAATTCAAAATGAAATTGAAAAAGGAACTAAGAGAAGTTTATAAATAGTAAATAAGGAGTTAATCAGAATTCAGGTGTTTCGTTAGATTCATAGAAATACAAAAAGAATTAAATAATGTAAATTACTATTTCGTACCAGGAAATCTCTCGGAATTAATTTTTACAAGGGTAAAGTAATATTGCTCTGTTACACAAAGGTTTGTAATTCCGGAGTCGACTCCCTACTGTTGTAGGACGAGTGGGAACTGGGAAAGTAAAATGACTAATAAATTTGTCAATTTTTTTATTAAAAATTTCAAGTTAATTAAAAACGTTTTGTGGGATAACTGTTTCAAGAATGGGAATAGTTTGGTATGAAAACTGCATAAACTATTATTTTTTCCTCGTGGGAGTTGATACTCAAAAATTAGTAAATGCGACGAAACTATATGAAACACATCTGAAAGTCGGCAACTTATATATTTTTATAAATAAATAATCTGTGATTCTATTCAAAGACGTTTCGGATAAAACTAAGCGTTAACAGTTTTTCACGTAAATGGATGATAAATAATAAAGTTGACAGGCCTTGGTGATATTAATAGAAATCCTCCATTACATTTTACTTTGAAAGAGACCGTCAATTTGCTTGATACAATGCGTCTGACATTTCCAGACCCCTCCCATCGAGCTTACTGTATGCGTAGAATAGGAAGAAGGAGGAGGGACAATCTACTAAAGGTCAAAACTACTGACGCATATCGGGAACAACACACGGGTCTTCTCCGAGCATTATATTAAAATTCATTCACGGCAGAATAATACATAATTTACTTGCTATTAATAGCATTTTAATTTTTAAATGGCAACTTGTGTGTTTATAACGACTCAATAAATAATCTATTCTAAAAACAGACCGTCGCGAAATGTAAAATATTTACGTATATCAATCGCACATGTTGCCAGCATGTTAATTTGTTATTTAATATAAATATATTTTTTATTGGGAAATTAAATAAGTAATCTTGTATCCTCACACTGAGAGACTGAAACAGCTCATACGACACCGTGCCAAAATTTGATTCGTATAATTTTCATGTACATTTAGGCAATTTTTTAAAAAATATTGAACGATGGGAAATGTTCAGTAAAAATTAATTAATGTTTGTGAAAAAACCAATACTATATATAAGGCTAAAACATACTTTCTGAGCTAAGGGAGCAAAAATAAGATTTTTTAATGTCATATTATTAATTACCATTGGACAAAAAATATAATAACAGCCAATTTGTCAAAAATATATATCAATCAACTAAAACAAAAAAATCATGACAAAATGACTACGTTTCGTTCACAATTTTGGCACTTCATCACGTAATATTCAGTTTTGAATGTTAAAATTATATTTTTAGGTTGTATTTTACTTCAAAAAATAAAAAACGAGATACATTAGCTCAAACTCTTATGCAACGTCTTCTGTCGTTTAAACCTTTGTAGGTGTTACTGTAACTTTCTTGCTCGCTTTCTGTATTTATCTGGATGAAATTCAAATTCTAAATTTTCTATTCGATGTAGAGAGCATAATGAAACTAACATGGATGATTTAATTACAGAGCTGTTAAACTGGTTAGAATTTCAACGATATCCAAAATATAATTAAATTACAACCATCTCATAAATTTAGCAGCATCAATCCAAAAATTAGAACTTTTTTTTTTGTCAATGTTGTTGTTAGTGTTTTCTGTGTGTATATCGGTTTACCGACGTATTGGTGAAAGATGTTGTTGAACCTGTCTCAGGAGTTTTGAGGGACGGACGTTCTATTTACATTGACTGTCAGCGAGCAGCTCATCACTACATCCTATTTCTCAACCTCCAGTCCTCCTCATTAAACACAGCACAACCATATTCGCCCTTCATCAAACAAATGCTTAAACACCCCCCCCCCCCCCCCGTAACAGTGATAACAATGAATAATTTCACTTTTGGCTACATTCATAGGGTATGGCATTTCATACATTAAAGGGAAAATGCTAAAATGTAACCTATCTAAAGTCAAACTAAACTATTACGTGACTTAGTACGACGTTCAAAAACCGAGAGATCGAATTTCTTGCAGCGTTTAGCGGTCAAATTTCTTCACGTCTCAAGCGATCAAATTTCAGTCTGCGGCAAATAAAGGCGAAATTTTCTTTTTAACCACTGACTCAACATGTCACTTTCAAACAGTAAGGACCAGATAAAATTAGAGATCAATTTCATGATTTTAACATGAATAAATGTTTAGAACTGTATGAAATTGTTGTCCTTTAGTATTAAAATTTATTAATGTATTTCTTAACAACCTTTTATTTTTTATTACTGTTAGAAAACTCATTGTTGATTAACAATCCAATACTATACATTTCAAACTTTTTTTTCAATAATAAATCTGAAGAAAGTGATTGATTTTATTTGTATTGAGTTTGACAAAAATAAAATTTTCGAGCCGAGACATTGTTATCCTTGGTTACCTTCGTTAGCTGGTACAAAGAATAAAATCAATTGGCGGTTGTAGAAAAACGAAACAACATGATTTGACCGTGGCTGTCATTTATATTTTAATAATGTATTGTCGTTTAGAGAAAAAAGAAACGTGTTTATGCCACAGGGTGTATGTACATAGATATACACTGATAAATTGGACAGTCTTAGGAATTAGCTGAGAAACATTGAATTAACAAGAGCGATTTCAGTGTTGGGCAATGTAATTTTCAAACGGTCACTCTGGTCAGCCTGATTTTTGTGGTTCTCTACCATTTCTGGACTCGGCCGATGAGCGCTTTTTTTATCGAAACCCCAAAATACGATTATATAAAGTTTTATAAATACAAAACTGTTTTATAATTTGTCCCCATAGGTAATTATTTCTTTATTTAAGTAAAATCGCAGTGTTCATTACAAGTAATGTATAGAAATGTGGACGCAGGTTTGTGCCGAAAATGAACATCAGTTCTTCGAGACATGTCAGAAAGAAAACGAGTCGAAGACAGTGCAGGCGAGAGGAATTATAATGATGATGATGATGAATTGTGAGGACCTTCGCTTTACTGTTAACAGGGTTGTCCATGTCTTCTGAAAGGTCGTTGAACTCATTGAATTCTGCTTTTAACGACGTAGATATTTGTAGCATGAAAGTAAACATTAGAAATGATTTGACGCACATCACATGTGAATTTTCAGAAATCCGATCAGGTGAAGCTGAACCAAAAACTGACTTAATATCAATATCACGAAGTTCCTAGGAACAGAAAGGAGCGTTCGAAGAAGCAAGGAAATCATGAGTGACTCATGAACGGAAATAGCTTGACGAGACGGAGAAATTATTAAAACTGTTAATAATAGCTCAGAACTAAAAATTTTGCTCGTTTAATACAAGAACCGTAACATCGGAAGGCAGTATTTAATTTATTGTCCTAGATTTTTTCAGTCGATTTAAGGCACAACAAGGCGATTGTCTGCTGATATGAAAATAATACAACAGCAATTTCTATGAAAGATCATTACATGTTGCGGGAAAAAAAGATTAAAATAGTCTAATGCAATTCGAGAATCGTTGTTTGATGGTTGTGAGGCGATAGGAAAGTACAACTATGACATAATAGTATAAAAAAATAGACTTAGGGAAAGTGACGACTACTTTGGGGATCCCTGCGCAGTGAGAACACAAGGAGTCGTGACGCATACGCGACGAACAACACGTGCGTTTGTGCGTGGATTGTTTTGGGAATTGCGGATATGGAGAAAAAAATAACCTTCGGACCACGTCACAGCATTTGGAAGGAAAATAAAATCTTCCTTGAAGTCGCTTGAAAAAAAAATTAGCTGAAGGAATAATGTGTTAAATATACAAAAACACGACTCCTACCAATTGGCATTTTCTGAGAAAGACAAGAATGTATTTAAAACTAGGAAGTGATTAGGAACTCCTCAACACAGTTTCCAGAACATCAAAAATATCTTATCTGGTACTGGGAAGAGCAATATAACCTCGTTCTCTGAAGGCGATAGCCGAGAAACGAGAAAGCTGCTATCCAAAAGCGAGTTAATTTAAAGGCAATCTTGAAAAAGTGATTCGTGAGTTTCGAGAGTTCGTTTACAATTCTAAACTTGAACCCAAAAAAATCGGACCCTACCGTTTGATCACCACTGGTGTTAAAATCCATTGTCGACTCGCTAGGAATACGTTTCCAGAGATCCGTGACTCGGAATAATTTTTGCAAATCCTATTGTCACCACGGGACGATGGAAAGCGGATGACAAAGGAACTGAAATATCTTGGAGATGATATGAGGACAGCGAGGGCTGCAGAAAAGGTGAAATGTCGAGTCTTAAGCTCAGCTTATTTTATGCCGGAACACGTTCCTTGAGCTACGACCTCATTCCTCTTCCTTTCTTTAAGCAGCTGTAGCTAAGCATTTTTACTCGAAAGCTGGAACGACCACTTCGTTTTTTTTTGACACGGCACTAATTTTCGCGAAGCACGCGAATCTGTACTTACATGCAACAGAGAAAACAAAATTGGTGGAAAAAGCACAAGATAAAGACGAAATTCTCAATAAGTCACATTATCCAGCATCCCTGAATGAGGAATTCACGTTTACTCACCGCGAACACTATAAGCGCTTTAGTACAATGATTCAACATTTAAGTATGATAGTGGAGGTGTTTATAAATAGACCACGGATTTGCACAATAATATTTAATTCTTTTAATAAAAGTGACCTGATTCACAGAAGTGTGGAACCGTAACCTGAAATACAATACCAATTATATTAAAATAAAAAACTGAGACATCTACAATATAATTGTTACTGATAATAATCGGCTTCCATTTTTACATTACAAATACAGTTTTCATCTTAATAATTTCATAAGACGTGCTTTAACCATTATGGTTTGTTTTAATTCTATTGTTGCAATAATGTTTGGGGCATTTGCATTGTATTAAGAATTCTGATTGCTAATGTTCAGTATATTATCAGTTTGGTCGTTGACACAGTCCAAAAAAAAACTGGTGTCTCTTGAACAAAATGAAAATAGACACAGATAAACCCGTGTGATGAAATCCAATAGCCGACGAAATCCGATGCGACAGATTGCACATAATAGCCGATAAAAACAGTGGCGTAGGCAATTGAGTAACACTCGATAAAACAGTCAAGTGGATATCGATATTCCGATATGCGAAGATAAAAAAAAAGACCTGCGAAAGTATCGAGCAAAACCTTGCAACACAAATAACAACAAAGATCAATGTCAGCGTGTTTTTATAAAGGGGAACAAGTGAACCGAAAAAATGAAAAACTTTATATTGGCGAGGTAGGAAGTCAGGAGAGTGAAAGTAAATAAAAATAGACAACGAAACTAATAGATTGGAGAAAATACGAGGATTAAGAGAATGTTTGGAAACAAATATATTGGCGAGTAGAGGAATCCGTATAAGAGATAAAAGTGAATCTTTATTTTCAGTCAGATACAAAAAGTGTCGCATATGAACCAAACGATAACAGAGGTTCAGTGATAGATAAGAAGAATATTTAAGCTTTGAAATTAATACTGCACAACTTATTAGTACAGTGTCTATATGAAGAGATTACTGAATAGATTTTGTTACAAATTTAAATATGAATTAGCCCACGATATACACAATGATAAATTCTGATCTACTTACATGCATCTCCATTATTATACTTCAATGATGAATATTTTCAAAACAGAACTTATAGTGTGAATACTTTGTACGTCAATAAAAATAAAATAAACAAAGATCCTTTTGCTAACGCCAAAATTATTGCCAGGGTTTTATATCATCTAGGAATTGTTGGTGTCCTGTGGTGCTTCATATATCGTTACGTTCCCTATTTATATATAAATTTGCACAGACGCTTACTATCACACTATAACCTGCAGACGAGTCAAATTTCCAAAAGTAGCAAAATATCATACGATTATAAACCGAACATTTGGAGTCTCAGTATAAAATAAAATGCCAACCCTATTCAAACCAAATTCTTACAGAACAATGGAACAGATTTCAGTGGAATCTATAAATATGGCAGTATAGTTAGTAAAAAGGAATTAAATTATTAAATAAGAGAATTACATCTCATTAAATTGCGATGAAAAAGAGAAATACAACGATTTGACCCCAATTTAGGAGCCATTCAAGATAGACAATTTTCACCTACATTAATGAATTAAAAAAGAAAACAGTTTCAGGATTTTGTTGAATTTCGATTCAAAGAAGTGTAAATGAAGAAATTATACAAATCATGTAATTATCCTCATGAAAATTTCAACTTCTGAAAAATGATGAAAATCTTTCGTACATTAATTGAAGAAATTTTTGTATATTAATTTACGTAAAAAATTATACTAGGTGATGTGATCCAGAAGTTGAGATGTTTTTGTAACTTTATGAGATATAATTCTAGATTTTTTAATTGTATTACATAATCAATTTTTTGTTCGTTTATTGTATAATTTATTTACATTTACATTCAAGTAATGAAAATTCTAGGTTTCAATTAATTTTTGTCTTTTCTCAATGTAAATATTAGTTTGTCAAATTTCAAGTTGTGGTAGAGATGAAAGAAAAAAAAGGAAAATCATAGCAGTGTGACCAGCCAGAGGCCAGAAACGCCTATATTAATTATGGCACTTGATAATGAAAAATATGAGCGTGTCACATATGAATTGCAATAAAAATGTGGTGTTAAGTGAAAAGAATTTCATTTACTTATGTTCATAATTTTCCACCTTCTTTACAGAACGTTTGCTTTACTTTAATTTTCAGCTAGGAAACAATATGGTTCGCAGATAAAAACTGTTACATGAATGTTACAAATTAATCATACATGTTTAACAACTTTCGCGGTAAAGATTGTGTTACTAGTTACAATTTGCGATGGATGTAAATTTCGCTGAACACAATTCGAAGGGCAAAGTTTTGTTTCCTGAGGAAGCTTTTACAGCCGAAAGGGTAGCGAGACCATCGATGCGTGAGACGGCTCCAGGTGCAACAAAAAAGAAGAGAAATACAGAGGCAAACGACGCGTGCGGAGGAAGTCGGACACCACCACGCCCAGAGCCACTTCCGGTTAAAGAACCAGGCCTGAACACATACACACGTGGACCAGAATAAACCATCGTCCAAGCAGAGCAATCAATGGACTCACACACACACACACACACAGGCTGAAGGAGAAAGCGTTTCGCCTTAGCTCCCTCCTACTTATAATGTAAACGCAGTCGCAAAAATATACAATAAGTAGAAAGAACTACTCCCGAGAAGACACTGACAGGTATAAAGGAAATTAAAACAAACAGAAATCTTTTGGCATTCAAAGAGAGAAGACATACCTGTTGTTAGTAAAATAACTCTAGGGAGTCGTGGAAATCTTGAAAGATTTAAAAGGTGAGGTAAGAAAACATAAAACAGTATTCATTTTCCATTTCAACATATCCCTTTTCTTTTCTTTCTACTTTCATAGTTATTCCTCACATTTTCTACTAGCATTTTGTAATTTAGACTCTTAATATAGGTAAACTTTCCCCTCCCTATATTGTTTAATACAATCCTCTGTTTGTCTTCTCGTAAGATGCTTATACATTAATTTTATCTTTAATTATATTCTATAATTTTCGTCTAACACATCGGCCAACTAAGCCACGACACCGATGTGCTGACATCAAACTCAGATAAAAGCATATGATCAGAATCCGTTTAGTTATAATCTCTAATTTTATCCCAGCAACTTCATTCGGTCCATCCATCACATTTTCCTTAAAATTCTTCACTTAACCGAAATTTTCTTATCTCTGTGCCTGTCCCTCAAGGATACCATACGACAAGTTCAAGTTCATAACACAAACTACAACTTTGCCTTAAAACTGGATTTCCTCTTCATTATGATTTATTTTCAATGTAGAACTATAAAAATTCAAAACGTAATCAGTGGAAACATATTCCCATTCACAGTCTCATATTTGATAAAACTAATGACTTAAACTTGTCTAATAAAGCAAACAGCGGTTTCGACATTTTAGGACGATTTTAAAGTCCATTACAAAAATTATTTCGCTGAGTGAGAGTTTCATCAGAATCTTATTTTAGATGTGCATTTCATAGGAAAATATTTAAATATGAATTCACATTGATGGAATCAAATATAAATATAATATTTAGACAAGAATTAAATAAAAATACATTCAAAAAAAGCACGCATACGCTGATCTGTTCTCTGTCCATTTCCTTCATATTATCTAATCTCCAACCATTCTGTTCATTCTTTGTTGATGTTAAAGTTGCAGGCCGTTCCGAGAAACTTATGTTCCGCAGACAAGCGCGTTTATCTTTCCCTTATCTCTTTTATAAATATCACCTAACTAATTCGTTTCACAGTCACCCGGAGTCATTCCCTTACAACGGACAGACGCGAGGAGTCATTGAATCTTTACAAGGTCAACAACGCACACACGCATCATTCCGACGACGTATTTGAATGACAGAAATGATTATCCCACAATTAGTTCTAATACTTCAGAAACGTATTTAATTATATGTATTTGAGAAACTGTTAATTTAAACTTTAATGAATTAACGAAGGACTATCTCTCATTATATAGTTTTATAAGTTGTAAAATGGAAACAATAAAATAGTTATACAGGCTCACTATATATTAATTTTCTAAGAATCTGTAATTCAAAACATACTGTATAAAGCTAATAATAAACCTTTCGTACAACTTTGTTTTCAACTGTAACACCATTAGAGCTCTTTCACTTCTTGACGACAAAGCATGATTAACAAAATATCCATAATTATAGGAACCCGTTACGTTAATTAAAGTTTATTTTAAAAATATGACGGAATAATCTTAACTCAAATGGAATTATTTGTAATTCCGTGGTTCGTTTGAGTTCCAGGTTCCTTCACACTACAAGTCATATTACGGAGTCTGTTTTCTTAGTAATTTCAATAACTTTTATTTTATAATATTCATTGCGACGCACTGACCATAACGTGTGACTGTGGAAGAAATAAGGTCGCATGAACGCAGCTTAGTGTTACGCGTCGATTAATCAATACGAGTAGAATGTAGGACAAACGTAATGGACTAATTTGGCTGATCTTAAAATACAGACAGAAAGTTCCATAGTCTAAGGAATCATAAGTCCATCTCTGAGAGGGAAGATGGTTTGAAAATGTCAAGCTGTTGGTTTTGGGAAAACACCTGCAACATTTCAGCAAAATCGACGGTCTTCTATGATAGTTTAAATAAAAGCTATTGAAAATATAAAACGCGCGTGTTTCTCCGTCAACGTTTCTTAATTTTATACCTGTACCTTAATGACGATGACGGGATTGATTCACCAACGCTATCCAAATCGCTTCAATCCAAATTTATTATTTTTGTTGTTATAATTGTCACATCTATTATAATTTACGGTTAGTAATATACAAATTGTGACATAAATTACCTTATAAATTTTTAGTTTACAATCACTTACAAACTGTACTTAAATTCTCTATTGTTTTTTTTTCGTAGAAGTACATCCTGTAAGTCTCTATTATCATTCTAAAGGTTTCCCTATGCACATCACAAACCAATTGTAGGATGGATTAGTGTGTATCAAGTGTGGAATATGTTCTGTCGCAGAGAGTTCCACCTGAAAATTCCCCCTTCGGTGCAAAAACAAACACGGAGGGTTTGATGCGAAATATTCCACCCTCAGCAGAGCCAACATCTCATACCCCCAGTTTCCGCGGCCAATCAGAAGCTTCACTACAGATTTAATTTCCCACAGAGTTTCCCCTCTCTAATGCGTACCAAAATATCGATACCTCTCAGAGAATGGAAAAATCAAGCGGAAATTTCAATTGCAAAAGGAGATAAAAAATAACAATTGCTTTTATTTAAAAAGAACCAGCAACTTAATTTGTCAGGTCAAAAAAGGCTCACCCAAAGTTTCAAACAGATTACTTTCGCAAGAAAACGCAAAGTCCGCGATAAATAATTAATAGATAATACCAACATTAAATAAACCTTTTAATTTTTTCAAACTAAAACATTAAATGAAGGCAATAAAGAGGAAAATTACTTGATGTTAAGTTAATTAAGATTAGGATTGTGAATTTTAAATCAAATTTCAACGATAGTACATATAAATGAAAATGGGAATAATGATTTGGATATTTTATAGCAATATATATATATATATATATATATATTAAATAAAACATTGCCACGCGATTTATTCTCTATAGCTTTAAATTGCCCATTTTTATTCATGATACTTGGTTTACGAGGCTTCACTACAAGAAACAGAGCATATATTGACAGATATAAATATATGTACTTACCGACCTATTCTAGATTTGTTTATAATTGAAAAATTTATTAACATGAAAAAAGTTATTTATCAGTGTTACGTTTTAGTACTTATTTGTCTTCAGGCTGTGGCCAGACTGAACGGTATAAAAAGAGAAACGTTTCTTTGATTAATAAATTTAATATTCAATTATGAAAAATATAATGTTGTAATTAAAATAAAATATTTTGTAGACGCTAAATATTCTTCCCAAAATATTCCTATACAGACGAGAATTTTCTGAGCTACATTACAACTTTCCCAGAAAATAAATATTTTATTTAATCTGAACTTTACAGATATGAGATTTAATTATTTCAATTATCAATTTTTATGTTCTACAGCGATAAAAATAATTAATACATTTTGTTGTGCATCTGATGCAATTCGTATGATTAAATAATGCTCGTAGAAGAAAAATAAATATTTATTTCATTACCCTGCAGTGACAATTTTCCTTCAGACATACTTTATATATATATATATATATATATATATATATATATACCTGAACGACCAATACAGTTCGCCTGCTCACATGGTCGCGCAACTTCAACAATGGGAGAACGACATCATCAACGTTAATCTTAGACGATCTGTGGTAGCAACCTTCTAGAAGAAATTATAATTCATTTAAGCAATATGAATGTAGTATTACGTCCAAGATTGATTGTAGAATTTTAGGGCGCTTATTATAGCAAAATTATCTATTCCAGGCCCGCGCGTTTCCGCGAAACCAAAGTTTTACCCTTCCAACCAATGCTTATGTTATTGAGAGGATGGAGTGTTCCAGGAAGACTAGATTTTGAAACACTCCCACACACTTGTGGTGGCCTATTCATCGAGTCTGACCTTTAACAGTGGCCAAGGAAGAAGACGTTCCGCCTCGCCATTTCGGCTTCTTCCTCCCCGGCAACAGCTGTCTCAATATCATCGTCACTGGAGGAAAAAAGGCAGCGGTGAAACAAAAAGCTAGTTCGCAGTAGCCTTGATTTCCTTTGAAGCAATGAAATGTCAGAGTATTATTGAGAACCACTTCTAGTAATCGAAAACGACAGATGTTCTTGCATTCGACATATTGGAGCATTGGGTTAATTTCATTACATTTTTTGAAGTATCATATTTTTGAAGCAAACAACTAACTGTTGACAAAATATTTTTTAAACCTTACCATTAAGTGGTTAATTAATTTCTTTCGGCACGTATATTTGAAGAATAATCTACGATGATTTAACTTTACGGGACCGATATTATTATTTCTGCCTAACAAAATGACAATTTATTTTTGATACGTAATGATATGTAAGAGTTTTGGCAAATTATCTTCAAAGTGCTGCATAAAAACGGAAGAAGTCAATCTCAATGATTTCCCAATAAAACAAATTTTCCCTCTCATCATCAGAAAATCTTCCATGGCACCAAAAGACTTCCCTAACTATCCTTAACCCCCCCCCCCCAATATGGTCGTACTCGTGTGCCATATGAGGATCCATATTCCTATTCCCACTCCAACAAATTACAAATTAAACTAAACAAAATCCTCCGATTAATTTTATATTACCCCTGGTATGTTCGCAACTGAGTTATACACAAATACCTTGACAGTCCCCTAACTTTTACCATAAATCATAAATCCACCAAATCCCTAATCACCCAAATCACACCATTGAGCTCTTCTACAGAAACCCGCCAACACATCCATAAAATCGCAGACCCAATAGGCATCATCCTACCCCAAAAGCACCCCGGACTTACCCAAATGTAACCCCCACCTACCAACTGACACTACATACTCCCTAAATATCCCCATAATCTCCTTATTGCCCCCACGTTTACATGTTAAATATTGAGAAATTGTAAGTGCTATGTCCATGTTTAAATTATCGTAACTGTAAAGTCTCCAGACTAAAGAAGTTAATTTAAATATTTTTTTAAAAAAAATTGTGTTTCTGATAAGCTTCCGAGTGAATCAGTATCTTGTAAGTATTTCTCATAAATAATCCCTAAAAGTTCATTATCCAACTTCCCACTTCTTTTCACGAATAAATTTGTATTTTCCCCAAACCATCCCATCTTCGAGTCTTTTGGAAAGGTTCTCCCCTGCCCCTCACAGTCACTTCCTTTCTTCCCCTTTCCCTCTCCCATCGCAGGCGTTTTCTTCGGCAAACACGACGACCATTAGCTGTGTTGACAACTTTGACTTCCGTTCTCCTTTTTTATTCCGCACAAAGCTTCCTTAAATTGCTTCGCTTGTGCCGATCCTCATCTTTTCTTCATCACCCTCCTCTTCGGCCCCACCGTGGAACAAGTTCCCTGCTCATGCGAAAGTGTGATCGTTACAGTAGCATCCTTCTTTCAAGTCTCACTTTCTATTCACTTCTTGCGGGTATGACTACTGAACACAGTCGAAATTAGTTTTCAAGGAGTATTCAACCAAAATATGTATTCGTGGAATAAATTTAATTGAAAGTTTTGTTACGGGCTGGTAAGGATTACTATTTATTTCATGAAGGGAAATGTGGCCTAAATGTAATAAGCAGTGAACCAGCGGATAAAATTTTACCATAGCATTTTTAAAAATTCAGGAGGATGAGAAACCGGATTGTTACATACACGATATGAAGAACTCAACGTAAATTTCTCCAAAAGATAACCTCTAGCGATTGGCGGCTATCAGTCAATCACGAAGCACAAACACAACAGCCGCAGGGTCAGTCACACTTTCCCCCCACCGGAGATGACGCGGTGGAAGATGTTGGCAGCACTGTTGGAGTGTCGCCGTGAACTTGGCCTCTTGGCGAAGAACATGACGTCATAGAGACGCAAAGTGGAGAGACAAGTGTGCGTGGCCACGGTGACAAATCAGCTACTGTACAATGGAGGAACAGGGCGACAAAGTAGCTGCTACTTACCCTCTCGCCTGAAGGCTTCGTACCTCAGCTATCTCACGCTAGAAATCTTCAACCAGCTAACACTCCTCTGAGTGATTACAGGAGGGAATTCACGCAACATGTAAGAAACACACGCGAAGGTATTTCATATCAGGATTCACGTAAATTCTGTACTGAACGCAGCAAAGATTACATTTGAAACTCACGCATTAGTGAGATTGCCAAATATCATTCCTTTCGGAGATTATTGATAATTATCTTGGAAGACGTCGTAAAGATAATATTATTTATCGGCAATACGTCGGTGCTATAAATATATGTTTGAAATATTTTGGATGAAAATCGATGTTAGTGTAATGAACGAGATCGTCGATAAACGGCGCTGTGCAGAATTTTGATGGTCCACTCCTTAAAGAAGGGTTATTGAGATGTTGATGACCCATGAAGCCTTGTTTTATGGAGCGAGCGCTATGATAACCTTAGCTTGCTTATGGTAAACTTCGCTGGCTGAAAAGAGAGAAGTGGAACTGCGTAAAGTAGGTTCGCCTTCTAATTACCCAGTCAGCACGCGTCTCTATTTTCTGTCTCTTTTTTTAGTTGGCAACGACGACCGACCTTTCCGCATAGCTGCCAACCGTGATTCCTGTGGCCAGTGTGGTGTGGTGAGGTGTGGTCTGGTCTGGTCTGGTTGTCAGAGAGAGAGAAAGAGCTGCCGCTGGATAACTGAGGTCGGACCATTCATACGCAAAGCAGTCGCGAGAGGGCAAGAGAATAATGAAGGGAACAAAAGGTAAGGGTAACCGGGGTGAGGAGCACGTTCCTGCATCCTACACACCTGGCCCCAGGTCACGGAACAAGTAGGACGACGATGACGCCTTCAAGAAAACAGTGGGCACGTAAATCACAAAGTAGGCATGTGACACTTAGAGGGCGAGGTCAGTAACAAATAATATGTTCATGACACTCCAGGAATGTAGTTTATCATTGCAATAAATTGCATGTTTCTTGAATTTATTTTAAAGATTTAAATCCGTTGGTATTTTAATATTTTGAGCACAACAATAAAGAATTATTATAAAATTTAAATTTAACACATGACGCTCATTCATTAATATTTAATTAAGCGAACTCGGGACTTTAAGAAAAAAATAACCATGTATTAAAAATAAAATTACATCTCCCTATGGGGAATATTAAACGGTAATTAATTTAATATTTCATACTTTTAATAAAAATATTCATCATCAAAATTAAGATACATAGTAAAAAAGGCGAATAGTTTCGAGCATGATGAATGATTCGCGAGATGATGTCGTGGGTGATGTGAATAAGACTGTAATATGTTAAATTAAATCGAAAAACGAAGCGGACAAGTAAGGAACTGAAACGGTATGACTTAACTTGAAAGACGTGCTGCCTCTTTATTCAGCACTTGTCGACGTGGAATGCAATTATTTTTAATGAGGCGGTTGTGCTTCTTCTTTTGTGATGCTAAAATCCTGCGGTCTGTCGAGTTTCGGAAGTCTATTCAGTCAATACCGTTCCGAATTTTTACAAGGGGTCAAATAACGTTTAAAACACTCTACAAATTCAAGAATAATCTCTAAGACTCCTCCCCAACAGATCATCAAACATCGATATAATTCTTATCAAACCAACGCGACGTGTAATTTTGGAGCATACGATCTAAAAATTTGGTATATAAGTGAACATAAAAACCAAAGCTCTCACCCTAGTTCCAACGAGCAGTGTTTTAGTTACCTCGGCAAAATCTCGGGGATCGGGAAAGGATATGTTCCGGGAAGAAGACCTCATGCATTCCGTCCAATTCCTGACGACCAATTACTATCAGTCGGCTGATATAGAGAGGGAAAGTCAGCTCCTGTATGTGTCTTGAGATATGGCAAGTTTCAGATGCGCAGCAGAACGGAAAGAAGGAGGGGAGCATTGTCGTCGGTTGGGAACTTCCTCTACCATTCCTAAAAATGTTCTTACGAAGGGGATATACAGACTGCAGTAATTTCACTCTGATCAAATAAGAAGGACAGAGAGAATGAAGAAAAACAATAATGAATGGGTGAAGAGACTCTCCAACAGAGAAAGACAATTAAGTGAAGAGTGTACTCCGGGAAAAGAGACCCTACACTGAAGCCGGAAAAACACAAAAGAGCGTGGAGACAGACAGAAAAAAGTCAAGTGCTGAAATAAAGACAAATTGTGCAGATTAAATAAAGGCCTACCTTTAGACTGCGCGAAAAAGGAAGCTCACCGAAATAAAGTGAAACTGATGGAATTAAAGGGACACTGACCTTAAGAGAGACGGTCAGATAAAAAAGGTAAAATCTTCATTCGTTTTCCTTTCGATGCAAACATTAAAATAAATTCTTTAAGGTCCTTTCAGTAAAAAAAAATGTAAAAGATTTTTTGGTTTCTCTAAAAATTATACGCTTTACAGCGCGGGCAGGCACAGTGATTAACTACTAGAGTAACAAGTAGCTCATTGCGTGCGCGGTTATCTTTGCTCGTTTTTTAAACCAAACAGCCTCGAGTTATTCGTTTTTCTCACGTTTCCCCTGTATTCATTCCCTCTCTTTAACTGGAGTGGGTTTGACGTGTGCATTTCCTGCGGAGAACCACCTGTGTAATATCCTGTCCGCTGTGTCCTGCCCCGGCACTATTGTCCTGGTGTGGGTGGGGAACGATCCTTTACCTCACCTCAGCACTGTGTAACGTGTAAAGCGTCGTTATGCAACTGTATCTGGTAAACATCATACACGTAGACACACAAAGCAGGGAACATCTAGCAACGCAGAACAAACAGGGAAATTGCTTGTGGTAAAACAACACTCTCTTGATTGGATTTCAAAACAGGTTCCTTTCGTGTTCAGGGTTGTGTGTTTTAAATACCGCATTGATTCAGGTCAAATATAATATTTAGTCAACCTTAATAACATTATGTGTTAGTTTTATTTAGTGAAAGTCCATGGAAAATCAAGGATATTCGGCTAGGCAATCTACGTGTTATGACTCTTTCAACTTTATCAAGTAGTTTTCGAGCAGATTCAAAAGTAATTTCTCCTCATGCCTCCGCGCCGTCAATACAAATCCAACCTCAGAGCCAAAACGAGCGAATGAATGAAAGTTTAATTCCTCTTCACCTTTGAAACAAGGAGTACCGAGAAATTGCTAAATATCGCTTTAAGTTATTTCGCTCTCGGGACTATAAATAACGACGGCCAAGTTGCAAGTCACAAAGTTCTACTGCTTCCAGAAATATAATTTAGCTTAAGCTTCTCACGAAAGACTGGAACCGTTAGAATGTTAGGCGAAAACATTTAGAGAAGCTTCCGAATTTTTAATTCCGCAGCACATTATTAAATATTAATGAAAATAACAAAAAATATTTAATTATATGAAACATAATTATCAATTACGACACTTTAATCAGCATCAAGCGTTTTAAAAATTGTTGAAAATATATAAAATATAATATTTTATAAAAATTGAAAACATTAACATTCAAAGACATTTTTTACAGTTCTCAAGAATATAACTAACGCAATTTTAACAAAATTGACAGAAAAAAAGCTATAAATCACCGTTCATTTTAAAACTTTTCAATAAAAAAAGTTAAAAAATCAGTATTTATTTAACTACAATCATAGTTGCACAAAATATAATTTATTACTACACAAAAAATCTTCCTGACACAGTTGTCGAATAACTGAATCTATCCTTTTTGATATCTGTAATACTTTAAAATAATACGTCTTGTTTGTATAACATTATCATTGTAATGAAAAATTAAAACTATTCAATTTGTTTCTGAAAAATGTTTTGAATAGATTACAATATATTTAAAATCATTTCAATTTTTCCTTCAAAAAATTCATGAATAACTCCCAATAAATAAAACTAAAATTTTAAAATTGAAATTCTTAATATAATTTTTATAAATTACGGATTTAGGATAGAAAAATAAATAAAATTTAATTAAAAATTTCTGATTTTAAAATTCACACTTTAGTTATTCGTTTTTAATCGTTCAAGTTGTTTTAGCACATAATGGAAAGGTTTGTATTTTGTGTGTATTCTAATTAATACTTGATGGGGTAATGACGAAACGTTTGACAAACCAATTTGAAGAATTTTTAATTTATTTACTTAACTTTTTATATTGACTTATTATAGTATACATTTATATAATTATATCTGATAGCCTTACAAGGTCCTCCATTGTCAGTATTTTTTGATTTTTCCGAGCATTCTACCCCTTCCCCTTCTTTCCCCCTTTACCCTAAAGTCCATTTCGTACAGACCACTGGCGCCGGAAGATTTAATATGCCCGCTGCTTGTGACACTCACAGAAACGTCCCGTCAGTTTTTTTCCGCTCCCTTCTGCCTGACGGAATATTTGATAAAATAGGAGAGAGGGAGAACAAAATATATAGAATATCTGCAGTACAACGAAAAAATTACCAGCGAAGCGTGTGAACGAGTGCGAGCTGGACATTCACCAAAGGAAAATGCGATAACAGTTTACGTTCATTGCTGGACACGTGATGAAAATTTATTTTGTACAATCAATACTGCATGAAACAGTCTAAATAATTCGTCTGAGTGCTGACATTCCTCTCTGTGTTGACCAATCTTTCGGCAGTTGAAAATGTGTTAATAAAATCGGAAAAGCTACCGCATGTTTATATCATCTTTTTGGTACTATTAAAATTACCGCTTTACTGCAAGCAAGAGAAGATATATAATATTATTTTTACAAGATTTAATGCTCGAATTTTTCCGTCACATTTTTTTCAAAGAACGATTCCAGAAATTAGCGATTCGCGCTACTTGTCATTTATCAAGTATAATTTCCACTAATCAGCACTGATATAGTGAACACACGCGAATTACTGATAAATTTACTTAATAGGAATTATGAGATCGCTGAAATTCCGGTACGGACGTGGATGTTTGTATGTGGTCAAGAAACCGGGCTGAAGACTGAAGGAAATCTTATAAAGGAAAAGAAAATTTCCGAACGAACGAGAGAAAATTGTCTTAATCATTGAAATTTATTCACTTTTGTATTAAACGATTAATTGTATATTAGAGAATTTATCAACGTAGTTTACATGTACAAAACTGTAGAGAAAAACAGGAAATCGGGAACGTCGGAATTTTCGAACAAAATTATCTTATTCAAACCGGAAAATTTGAAAAAAAATTCCGAGGTATTTTTTGAAGAGAGACGAATCGTTTCTAGAAAATTGATAAGACACAAAAAGGAAAGCTTGCTTATTCAAAACGAGATGCTTTCCAGAAATAGCCAGATTTTTTTATGGAAGGACCAATTTGTTGACAGGATTTTGGAATGAAAAACGGGCAGTAGAAATTAGTCAATTACGATGAATACATCATTAAAGAACACCAGCGGAGTGTCGCATCATCAACGTCGGATTCGGTCGGAATCCTCAGAAATCGAGTTTGAATAATGCGTTCTAGAAACTTAAGATCTAAAAGAATGCATGTATTGAAAATTTGTCTGCATATTGTTCCGATTATGTCCCAAATTTTTCTTTATGATCTCGACTTTAATTATATCATTAATACTACTTGTGAAATGAAAAGTAAATTAATTCTTCTCTTTCGTATTAGACGAAAAATATCTCAAAATATTTAGTTGTACGCTTTAAATTCGAGGAAAATGTTGCAGATCTATAACTTGATATTATGAATGGTAAGGACTTAGATATTAAAGTTTAAGAGTAGGAGAAACCTGAATTTATCTGGTGACACGAATCGTATGTAAAATATTATTTCTCAAATGAGTGGATGACAACGTGTAATTTTGTACGTAGGAGATGAAGAGTCGCTCAATCTGGAAATGGTAAGGCAGCCGCCAACGCCATGTACAGTGGAAACAAACAGGTGTGCGGAAATCAGGGTGGGTCGTGTCGCCCACGCACACACATAGTTACTTACTAAGCTATCAGATGATGCAGACATTCTTCCAACACGCTACAGACCAGAAGGGCGTTACTTCGACAAGCAGATAAGCAAATACTTCGTCAGACTCCTGGACCTCAGAAACCGTACGCGACTCCTAAAAAATACTCTAGTACAAACGTAAAAATATGGTTTCCGAATTTAAAATGAAAAATTACTGAAATATGTCTGCTGATATACAAAAATCTAATACGTGGATACGACAACTGCATCGTTTATGGCAGCTAAGTAAAAAATCACTCTTTCGCAGGCTCTAACCTTACCCCGGAATTCAGTTTTATTACTATAGTTAAAGGACAGCCGAAGGGTTGTATCCTACTATTAATAATCAAGTTATATTGTTTAACTAATGAATGTCATTTACTTTTATGTTAAAAATAACAATACACTCAAAAGGAACACGTTTCAGGCGAGTGACGCTTACAGAGAAGTATTAATTGCAATGTCACATGAGAAACAGAGATATATTTAATTTTTTTGAACGTTTTTCACCTTTATCGTGTGGTTCGTTGCCCGTTCATTAACTGGTCACGTCACGAAGTCACGAATCTGCCGGTTATATTAAATAAGTTTTGAAACTTTTCGTGCATGAAACTGTTGTTAAGATATAAGGTAAAATCACACGACCGGAGAAATACGCACAACACGAGATTTGAAATAATTTGATTCCATCCAGTAGCACTTGGGGTATATTTTCAATGCCAGTGCTATATATTCTCTATAAAACAAGTCCGTCCAATTGTCAGAATTAACCGAGGTGCGGTCTTGAGAATTGAGGATTATGAGAATTATGGATCAAAGCGTGACACGGTGAATACTACGAGTGGAGTAACTAGTTCGGAGGACGCCCAGTTGATCTAATGGGCGAAGAACGAGATCTTGCAGAAAAGAAAAAACGTGTGAATTAATGGGAATATGACCTTATTGTCGTGGCAACTAAACCGAAAAATCTTCTCGAAATATTTTTCATGTTTTTGTCCCCCATATGTCTCACAGTAAATAATCAATGATTTTATTTATTGTAATCACTTTGGTGTATACACAGAATAAATATTTCGTTATATTGACATATTTTAAAATTTTAGTGCACGCAAATTTATAATTTTAAATTCACAGTATTGTCCTATCTATAATAATCTACAGCACATATACATGTTTTAAGTCGGGTAAACTCGGCTACGTACTGAATGTAAGAAATAAATGTTTGTAATATTATATATATATATATATATATATATATATATATATTAATATTAGAAGCTTTTTCCTAAAACTCACTATGAATATAGGTTATAATTTTTAATTATGAAATTAGATGGAGAACATTGAATGAAGCTAATTTATTCATAATTAAAAATTCTCACTTAGCTTCATAGTTCAGGTTATTTATCATATAATAGTGGTAAATGAGCAAAGATCGTGGAGATTAGCAGAGTGTAAACGTAACTCATTGATGTTTGGTGACGTCATCTCGCAATGTTAGATGAGATATTAAGTCCACCAATTAGTATACTAACCGCTAATTGGGCGAGCGTAAGCCAGTAACGTACGAGTCTCTATTACTAGTTGCAAACCTTAACCTTTCCAATGTCATTGTTATACGACAAAGGGACCACGAAACTTCTAGTATCCTCGTGAATGAACAGTGAGTGGTACGTGAGGTAGTGAATGTGACCTGGAAACCCCGAGCACGAGGAGAGGAGAGGAGAGGACAGACGCTGCGTATCGACCTGTCTGGCCCAGACCTAGCGGGTTCTTTGAACTCTGTCCCCATCGATTCGCGATGCAATGACCTCTAAATACAACGACCACCAGCAGGAGCAGCCTTTAATGGCACGTACACCTGCTGCCAGCCAACGTCGTGTCCTTATAAGGATAATTCTCCCATCCCAGCCGAGCGAGTGTCTGGGAAAAATCGCCGCCGTTTCTGATCTCCAGGGACCTGTTCCTCCTTCCGCAAGTGGTACAGCGAGGAATTCCTGAAAGATGCGTGGTACTCGATGTGGGTAGTACTTGGGTCAAAAACGTTCTTGGGGTAAAGGATAAATGATCTGCATAATCCATATACTCCGAGTAACGTCCACATTCCGTTTTTTTAATTCCAGTCAGTCTTAAAAAATATAACAGAATTTCTCCCTTTTATTATTGACAGACCTTATAAAGGACGAGTCAGCTCTTCACTAAATAAAACTAGGATTATACTAACGATAAGCTATTTAATCCTTCCGTTTCACCACTAAACTGAATGTAAAATGAAGTAAAATTAAATAGAATCGAGTGATTTTAGTTTATCTTTACGTTCCAGGTCAAAGTAACTCCTCTCGGTCTGTCACACTGAATGAAAAATTTTTATGTTACTATGCAGAGAAATAACGATATTGTAAAATTCTGGTGATAGTTTTCTCGTTCATATTAATATCAATGACATGAACCTATTTCTTGGTTACTGGGTCACATTACATATCAGTTTTCTTTTAAGCAATAAAACGTCACTGTATAACCCAGAAATCGCTTCGTAATATTGTGAAATTCTTCCACAATTGTACTCGTCGTCCCAAGTAAACAACTTTACGAAAGAACTATACTTCTTTTCAAATGGCAGTCGATTTGATCTTGAAGCTATTCCTTGCGCCGTCGAATCAAATTTGTGAAGGTGTGACGCAAGGATTCGGGTCGCGACTTGTGTTGCCGTGGCTCTGGATTCTTATGAAACTCTTATCTCTCAGTTTGAGACACCCAGGTTGACAAACAGACCGTATCAGATAAGTCAACATATACGAAGGACACCAGCTAATTATTTATAATATTTGTCGTAAACTGTTACGAAATTACTCACGAGTACAATTACGGAAATCTGTCACGAGCTTTCCATTTATTTGTTACCAAAAAAATTAATCCCTACAGATCTTCAAAACAGGAGCAACCAGTACTTATTACCTACCAGTTATGTCTTGTAAATAACAAATACATAGGTGAAATACATAGGTGAAATAAATGAAGAAAATCGACGTCATTTCTGCCATAATGCATAAAATTAACCCTGAAAGATTTGGAAATTAATCTCTAACATAATTCAGTTTCAAACAGGGTTTACTGCAGAATAATAATTAAATATTTCCCACATATCCCGACAAAAAAAATACAACTAATGTCTCGTAATGATAAAGGGAAAGAACGTGAGAAGTAAAAGAAATGTCAGCAACTAGATAAACTGCCAGCATTGTTTTTGTATTTGGAAAGCTGATTAACAACACGACCTGATAACTATACAACTAAAGCAAATGATTTGAAAATTTAGAATAATTTTTAGTAGAATCTTTGACAGTTTAATATTAACGGACCGCTATCGTGGAAGTTTATATCAACGCTGTGTCCCCAAAAGATTTCTTTTTCATACAACTTCATGAGCTGAACTCACATATGGCTCTCAAGTTTAACAATGTTTTCCTTAAGACAAATATTCTCTGAATTTACTAAGACATATATTATTGGTAATTTCTTAATTATATATAACCCCATATTCTTTATTAGTTACATAAAAAATGTTAATTTTTATACAAAATATTTATTTCAATTTTGAAAATCTTTCAAAAATTCTCCATCAACAGTTTCATCCCAAACATTTTTTTGTATAAAATTCCTAAATGTCGTTAAAATATTGTTCCAGCATTGTTTCGGACAATTATCAACGTAAATTACGCTCAGTATTAATTACCATGCTCGTCAATTACTGAAGAGATGTTACAATGTCCGGAATATTTGTGGAACATGGCTCATTCCAATATCAAAAATTATTCTCTTATCTACCATTTTTTAGTTTGTCAGGCCAGATTAAATATAAGAGGCAGTTAAATTATTCGCTTTAATTTAAGAAAGAAATTTGAATTTTGTTTAAGAACAAATGAAGTATACGACAGAAAATTTTCTTTAAAACAAGAAAGAAATAACCATTTACAGTCTAGAGGGACAACTCTTACATGTTTACACTTCTTTATCCTGTCACAGTTTCTAGAGCACTTTCAAAAATTTATCATTGCTTTGAAGGAAACTGTAAATAAGTTTATATAACCAGGTCAAGTCTCATTGACGCACAGAAAAAAAATCGTCGAATGAATTAATAATCTCGTGTACGCCGCGATAAATTTCTTGACAAGTTTTCCACGCATTTGATTTTATTAGCCATAGAGTCGGAATGCGGCCACGTCAGTCTTCGACATCAGTAATTCTCAATGTCTTTATACCTCGTTGCTCGCGAATACTGGTACAACGAGATTTATTGATGAACTACTGCGTGCTGAAAATAGATGCGTCTCGCATCGCAGAACACGCGGAAGCGATACAGACATCTTGCGAAAGAATTTCAATGGACCGTGTCTGTGAAAACAAAACGTTTTAATTTACAATCACAGCGGAGCTTAAACGGACAGACTCATAAATCTACCACAATGAACGGATCACGAAGAGGAAAACGTAAGACAAGAACCGTTTATCATTACCTCACATTTCACTTTTATTCAATAAAATCCATTGATACTAATAGCATCCGGTTTCAACAGTAGTTCGACTGTGATAACATTATTCTTTTTCAATGTCCCTCTTCCAACTTCTTCCTAACTACAAGTTTAGTGGAAACCCCCAGGTCATTCGTTTTTGTGAAATAAATATGTCAAAGAATTGATTCGGCGAGGTCAGTAAAGGTAAGTAAACGTCCCGGGGCATTTTAGCTTGAACGAAACAACGGAAAATCAAAATTGGGACGACCTCAAGGAGATCCTGAAGGCGTTCTACCGATACGGCACATCAATCGATGTTGAAAATCCAAAATAAAAACGAGTTGAAGGGATATAGGTCAGGGTCTGGAAACCTTATTTCCCCTCCGAGTGGTAACAGGTGTTCGGTGGAGGAAAGACCCGACGCGTGGCTGTAAACGTTGTTACGTTCTACGTGGAACCTGTTGGAGTAGTACGATGGATTCTTTTATTCTCTCTGTCTCTGTCTCTGTCTCGGCGTCGGTCCAGGCACGCACAGATCGATGGTGGAACTGGGCCAGCTGGAGAGCTCCGCCATCTGCCTAGCACAACAGACACGCCCTTTCCCTTTCCATCTCTGACCCAGGTCAAGCTTCGACCCTTAACGTGAACCTCCAACCACGATCAGTCCGTAGCGCGCCTGTCGGAGATCACGTAATCATATAATACACAAATAAAAATGTTTATTTTTTAGATACCAGTAGCTACACTTATTTCTTGGATGAAGTATTACGTCCTTTGGAAATTATATGGCTTTCTTGTAATTTCTATGATTATTTTCCGGAGCAATCAAAACATAATTTATTAAGTAAAAGTGTTTATAAAAATACAAAAATATTGCCTTCACAACGTCAAGGAACACTACAAATAACATATAAATATTCTTGGCGAAAGAGGTCAGAATATAATATATAATGAATAAATAACCATTTCTTCATATAAAAACACGAAGTTTCGTCCTAATACTAGGGCCTCTTCAGGTTTTAATAATCGACTCCAAATAGAAATTACACTACACAAAATCGATATGATTTTCATTTTCTAAGTTTTACAACGAATAATTCAACGTTAAATATATTGAATGTACGGTATTATCACACCATAGAACTTTACCTACTTCATCACAACAGATTACATCTTAATAATTTACATTAGGATATTCTAGTAAGACATTTTTTCTGTATATGTGGAGTCAAAAAAATGTCTGCCTTTTTATTGAAGCAACCTTGAATCACAATTCACTCGGTGCTATAAATTCAACAATTAACAAGTTTATAAATAAATTTTGCACCATTTAATTGCCTCTTAGATGTCAAAAACATAATATTTAATACGGTGTATATCGAGCCATAATTCTGCTCAATATCTGGACTAGTTAAATAACAATATTGCGAAACAATTGTAAACAATTTTTGTTGTTGTGATATTTCTAAATGTTAAAGCGTTCATCAAAAAATAAATTTAAATGTAACAACCAAAAAAAGTTGACAGCTGACAAGCAGAAATTTTTTAAAAATTCAAATTTAATTCAATTTTGGCAGGCTATTTTTACTAATCCCAACGTTTGGAAAGACTTGTACGCAATTTTCTCAAAATATTAAATTAAATTTCATATACTTGTCTCTTAACAGTTGCACCATCAGTTATATAAATGTTTGCATTAACCGATTTACACTTTTCAGGATTTTAAAAGCAATCTTATCACCCAAGAAAATAATGAATGATATCATTTTGTTCATGAGAAAATATTCATTATACACATAACTTCCCTCCGTTTGTTTTAGATTCTTACAGTGAATTTCTTTACAAGTTTATTCACTTCTAAGTTACTTGGCCTAATTAATATCAAATGCTTTGATGTCGTTACTTCCCAATTATTTTCTTTGCTTGTGTTTTACAGTTTTTGTTTCTGAATTTCATGTGCATTGTTCTTCCTGACGTTTCAGCTAAATAGTGGAACACGTTACAGGCGAATTAATTAGTAATAGTGCTATTCGTAAAATTACACAACGTGTAATAAGAGTTTCCTTTTCCTGTCCATTACTTTTTTTTTCTGGCTATCAAAAACCCAGGTCACGAAAGACCACGCTGAGTCTTGGCAGGGCTTTCATTCAAACTGCTTGTTTATTATGAACACGTCGCACCACGACCCCCCTCTGTCTGTTTCTCCTCAATTTCCTCCACCAGAATGACATCAGCACGGTCATAATTAAACTTCCACGGACTCGTTTTTAAGGGTTTTTAATTAAATTAAGGCTGGCGGATACGACGGAATCATCTAGTTACTAATTCTCATACTCACTTCTCCCTATAAGAGGAAATATGACCATCAGGATTGAACTGCTAGAAGCGGAAGAACTACATATTTCAATACATTCTATCTGATTGATACTTCGTTAAATACATAGGGCTGAAATAATCCCATATATCTCTTTGGAAAATATTTTTATGACGTTTCTATATCAATAAATATGTTTATTTCAAGTGATACTGATAAAATCAGTTTTACAGTAACCGTAGGTAAATGGTTTGGAGAATTACAAAAATTTGTATAATGCCAAATAGTGTACAAAGCGTAAAATTTAATTATTCAAGGGACGTTAGCGCATAAAGCCCCGTGGATAATGACGGATGACTCTTCTTAGCTTCCTCGTCTGGCCGCCTGCAGAAGGTGGCGCCAGAGTAGTCTGTTACGACCGACTACGTGAAGCATCTATAAAACTTAGAAAAGGTTGCGATAAAAACCCCCCCCCCCCACTCTGTCTCCTTATTCTCCCAAGACCAAGCCCCACTTTCATGACAAGCCTCCTCCACGTCCTCTTTTATTATTTCGGTTCTTGGAGCTGGGTCGTAAACAGAAAAGTGGCGGGAGATGGAAACGTAGAGACGAGGAAACCTAACTAAATTAGCAACAGAAGGAGAAGATAAATTCACGAGTGAAAAGCGATAACACGAAGAGGAATATTGTTTCTTGTTATTATGAACAGTATCTCCTGTGAAACTGAAAATAATTTATAATGTACATTTAGCGTTATTCAAACTTCACACAAATTAGAAAAATTGTTTTTCCATCATAGTTTCCTAAGCTTGTAACAAACAAATAGCAACCGAACAGAGAGAATGGCTAAAAATTTAAATCATATTAGTTTAGATTTGTCTTTGATCACGTATAATTTATTAACGAGAAAACAAAACCACGACATCTGCAGAAAGTCTTGTGAGAAAGAAAGAAATAATTGAAAGGTAGTAGGTTGAATATAGCACGCATGGTTTTTCTTAAAACTTTCCTGGAAATAAAAGGTAGAAGCTGATAATACTGTATAAGGATTCTAGTAAACATGTGGATATCAGAGACACACTCAAAGACAGATAACGGAAAGGGTATGTAGGACAGTTTTCGTGTAGATATCAAGGAGGGAGGGTAATAGTCATTATGGAAGTGCGAATTTGACAACTTCGCGTGATTGCCGAGGCCATCAACGCAAACGAACAGTCGCCATTCATAGAAATCATATTTCAAAGAGAAACATATTTGTTTTCACAAGGTTGACGAGAGTCCACATTAGAACAGAAGCATGTAGTTTCAGTACTTAAATTATATATTTTTGCATAATCTGTTCTCGGCTGCTTTATTTATTCAAGAGAAAATAATTGGCTCAAACATGTTGCACAATTCTCCAAAGAATGAAAGTAACTGCAATTACCACAACGATAGATTGTGGCGCCATTTTGCCTGAGAAAAGAGAAGTGTTGTATATTCTTACAAGCCGCAAGCCCATTAAAGTAAGATAGGGTTAAGAGGAATAAAGATATGTGGCTGGCAATGGAGAACATCAGAGCATCCGTCTTGTGATGATGTTGCTGGCGCCTCGGTTGAACCAAAAAATAATAATAATAAGCAGGCACTAGACGGGAGAAGTCCTTGCTGATCAAAAAGAAAGACTTGAAAAAAAAAGAAGGCATTACCTCTTATGGACAGCAGTCAGACGATGAAGACGCCGTCCGAAATAATCAAAGAGCTATTGTTAATTACAGACTGGACAGACAAAGTGAGTAAGTCAGACATGTTGTCTTGTGGCACCAGGACGTGTCCGCTTAACACGAAAAAAAAGAATCTTCAAAGCGGAGAAGTATCACATATAACCTGACACGACCAAATGTCCACTGTTTTATTAACTCGTTTTAATAAATTTTAATCAGTATTTTGTTTTAGGTGAAAATTCACATTAAGCATCATTTTTTTAAAAAATATTTTAACGACTGTTGTTTAATATGATATATTTAACGACCTATTGTGTGGTATTTATATTACCTATTTTTGTCTGTATTGTCTATCTTTATTATTCATTATTTTCTATCAGACGTAAATTATTTTCATTTTAATATTTTTTTATAATTAAAATTTATCAAACATATTTTATTTAATAGTGTCACGTTACGCTACTAATTTGTTCCATCATCAGGATTTATCTTGATGTCGAAACACTTTCTCAATCTGGCTATGAATATTACTTGTTAGAACATAACGAATCATTCATTATTATTGCATATATTTATTAAAATATTAAATGTATATAAAAATTAATCTTTGGATATATTATAATTAATTCTATTTATAATACATTGTTTTTTAACCTTTGTTATCGTGATTTGAATAATTATAATTATCATATTCATGGGTAGGCAGAGGAAACGTTTATAATATCAAGATATAATACGGTACAAATTAATACCAAAGCGTAGCGCTGTTAAATGAAAAACAATTACATTTATTTTTGTGTTATTTATATCGTAATTTATCTAATTATTTTACTTCTAACACAGACGTTTTCTAAATACATCTTATTATTAAAAACCGACGTTAAAATAACATGTTTTTTTATAAAACGTTTAAAATGTGAATTACCACTGAAAAATAATTATTGATTTGTATTTATTCAAAACGCATTTACAATAATTTGCCCCTATAATGTCTAATGTTACACCTCTCTCATATACTTCTTTATGATTAATATTTTTTTAATTTTAACAATCTCTTTTAATAGGGCATAAAATATATACTATTTCCCCAAATTTAAATCTATTTCTATATTTCGTTATAAAATAAAATCTATCATTTTTTATTTACTGAAAGAATATCTATACTTGAATAATGCATTCAAATCTGATAATTTAATAATGTTACAAATGTGCCACAATTTTTAAATATTATTTTTTTGCCATTAACTTCACTACGTCGTGTGTCCTAAAGGCCACCGTGTATTTGATCGTGAGCGTAAAACCCTCACGATATTCATCAAAGAGGTCGGACATAATGTAAATGTTTTGTTGTGTTTCTCAATGCCACAGAAAGCAACAGATGAACTAAATTTACAAACCAGAACTTTTTATTCTGGACCAATTACAGTGATTGGTCCAACAGACCATGTGTGCATCACTTATATACTCAGTCTACATAATTTACTTTTAATCCTCAAATATTTTTTCCGGAATACACTTCTATTTTCTGTTACTAAATAAGACTTCGGAATAAGGACGAGAGAGTGGAATAGAGAGAGACAGAGACACGGGGGAGGTAGATGTTTGTACTCAGATAAGAGCCAAGTGCAGATACAAATATTTGGACCTCAAATGAAGATTATGACTTTACATACACACAACTCTGCTTTATATTTCAAATCCTCCGAAAGATAACCCAGTATTTAATAAAGTGAAACACCAGAAGGACTAAACCACGTTGCAGTACAATCCTCGCCTGTCTGATAAAGGAATATTAATGATGAAAAACATCTGAAATTTATTATAATAATAGAAATAAATAAATGGCTTTGAGTCAGGAGACTATTTATATATTTACTTATAAAAAAACTCATTTACAATAACACCGTTCCGTTCTGTTAAGAGCTCTCCAGGTATAATAATTTTATATTAAATACTTTCTTCTATTAATAATTATGACAATAGTAAAATTATTATTTGAAGAAATGGTTGGATACAAAATTTATTAAAATCAGTTATTCCTGAAGAGAAACATCGTCGTCGTTGTTGTAAATAAAACTTATAAATACTCTTATGGCTCAAGGTTATTTATTTATTTATAAAGGGATGTTGTCAGCGTTGTTCTGATTGTAGGGAAACTACTTTGGGGTGAAGTTTCTCAAAGAGGCCACCAAAGATGATTAATTCAATCTGTTTATATCGTAGTGTGATACTGTCAGTTGACACCGACCTTTTGGTTTTCTTATCACTCGTCATTTCGTAGTAAATTGAGTAATAAGAAGAGAGCACACTCCCGGAGTTCAACAACTGTACATTAAGAATCGTAGCAAACGTACAACGAAGATAAGTTTGCCTTGTGAGATAACATTCAAGACTAATTCGTAGAACCCCAAGGTCAAACAAATAAAAAAAAAGTATCGTGACTGATGCAGAAATTTAAGTACAATTTTTTCCGTGTCGAGTTGCGAGGTTACTGTGTTCGACCTTACACGGTGACTCGATTAGCGAATAGTAGAATATCACACCGTGTTTTTACGGTCCGCCTAAAATGTCGCATATGAAAAGAGTGACCAGCGCGTTAAAATCAGGTTTTGTTAAAAATCCTGAAACTCCTCTGAAACGTGGATATGTAGGTACGATCCAGAAACCACAATTCCTGAATTTCGAAAAAACCATCATCGTTCTTTTTTTGAGAGAGGTTTGGAGGAGGTCAGACTCTGTATGCTGGGATTGCATCTTATGGCCGAAAGGGGTCGGGTTAATTCCCAAAAACTGTGAAGTAAGCTTAATATTAATTAACAGGACTAGGTATCGGTAATTATGAATATATTTACTACTTCAGCTAATAATTACGAGCATAACGCAACAACCACTTATATATGCAGCATAAAAGTAAAACATAATTAAATATTTTTAAAAACTTATACAGCCATTAATTTTCATTTTTATTCAATTAGTTACATTTACCACAGAAGATTTCCTTTTAGAAGTAATTTATAATCAATGCCTAAACAAGAAAAGTGAAATTGGTAATATCGTGTCATATTATGCTGACCGTGTTCAGTTAATTGTTTAAAAAATTTATGTTTTTAAATTGTAATTTAGGATTATTGGTCAATTTATAAGAGTAAAATTAGTAAGGATTCAATGTAAAAATATTTTTAAAAAATTTAATAATTATAAATCAAGACATAAAAAAAATGTACTTCTCGTTCAATATTCACCACGAATAATCTGAAAAGATATACTTACTCACGAGTCCATAATTATTCCCCAGTCCAAAAATGTCTGCGTTTTAAATAAATAAAATTCCCAGTTAATATTTCTCTCTTGAAAAATTATGTAACATCTACTGAATCTTGAATATTTATGTTCACAAGAATTCCAAAATTTTCCACGTTTGTAATATAAATTATTTAAATTATTCGTGAAAAAAAAATTAAACCCTCGCAACATTTCATTACATGTAAAAAGATAGGCCGAACGTAAGAATAAAATAGACCGGAGTTTCTGTCTTATTATTTTGATGTGAGGGGCAGAGCAATGGGAAAGGAGGGAAGAGGAATCCAAAAAAGGAATATATATAATAACGATGGCCACTTGAGCACGTACGAGTTCGATTTCCTACCGTCTTTCGAGAATGCTTCAGCCCTTAGAAAGCCGGAGGCCTTAATCAAAAGTCCTCCTCTTCCCCTATTCAGACCAAAACTAATTGCTCAGTGAAAAAGAGATTTAAATAAAGTTGTAAAGCGTTGAATCGCCATCTAGGCGCAGATTTACTTGTAATTCACAAATAACTTTTGCGGGTTTATTTTTCAGGATAAAAATTGACCTAAAAATATATTACTTCATAATCACAACTTTTGCGAGGGATTATTGTCTGGGTGTGACTTCTAGGTAAATATTTTCAAGATTAGTCCCAATCGTAAATAAATATTATTTCCTTTTTTCTGTAAAAACCATAGAAGATGAAGATGGAGTCTCGTCCCGAAAGGTTTCTCACTCTCTCACTCACTTTTGGCAGAGCAAATTTGTTCTCCCCTCGAGGCGATCCAAAACTTCGTCCACCCACTAATGGCCGTCCGGATATCTGCGGCCCACAATGGACGATAGGGATAGATGGATCGGTGAGTCACAAGTGGATGGGGAGGACGGACGGAAAATACGAGGGAGAGAAGGCGTTAAGAGAGAGAGAGAGAGAGAGAGATGGGGTGAAATTTCGGAGGTGTAAAGCGAAAAGGAATTGACGACTAGCAATCAACGAAGCTCAAAGTCTAGTGAAAGGTTTAAGAATTCCCTGGCAACTGAGACTCAAACAATAGACTCAAGAAAAAACTGCTGACTATTTACAAAAGAAGATTGACTATCAACGCGTTCATACCTTACAATTTACATTACTGACCAAATCGCCATGCAAAGTAGATTGAACATTATCACTCCATAAACGATAGTATGAGGTAGGGGAAAACACGCGGAGTATTACGGGACATGTCAATTATTTTTCATATAAAAATCATATATGGGTGAATCAGAATAAAAGAAAACAGCAATTAAACATTTTGGTTTTGTAAAGTCCTTCCAAAGCAAGACAAGTGCAGCGAGGATATATAAAGAAGTGAAACGCCAAAACACGTGATTAACCAAACTTTTTTTTAAGAAAAAAATTGTAACCTTTCACAGCGAATCGATTTAATAAATTACTCTCGTTTTATTATCAAGGCAAATTTTTGTTAGAATACAAAATTTAAATGATGACGGCGATGATGTCGCGGTAACGGTGTGTTCTGATTGAAATTAATGTTTTCCTTGAGTAATAGGACGAATTGAAGTCGCCCGTAACTTTTCACAGACAGTCCTAGAATCGTCGTAGTAAGTCACACAGACCAGGCGTGGTTATAACATCCATTGAGTTGCAATAGTCATATTCATAAGTTACGTTCCACGATTATAATCAAATATATATTTTCAGATTGTATCAAGTTGGAAACTTGCATTTGTGGTTCACTCCAGCTACTGAATTTCTCTTCTACGCAGAAACATCCAACAATACTAGTCCGTCCTCTTCTTTTCAATTCAGCAGTCTCTATTGTAAATCAAATATGACAGGTTACAGAGTCGTAAAAGGTAGTGAAGGCGAGGACCAGTGTAAATGAGTGCGGGACTTTTATTACTGAACAGGGTGGCGAACCGGTTTTAGCGCACGACTGTTTTACGGCCGTTGTAATCAGCGTCCTGAGCAGAGGAAAGAAGGCGAACAGCTGTGGCCATCCTTCCTTCCTTCCATCCATCAGTCGTCGAGACTCAGTCATAATCCTTTGAGACCGCCTCCTCCTTGCTAATGGCTTATTCACCAACACCGGTCGTGAAGCTCATCTTTTAAAGACGCCATCAAGGAAGAACAAGTAATTCTCGCTTTCACAAATAGACGAAATTATTTTAATGATGTCAGCTTTTTCTTGCTTGGTCCGTTCTGTCAAACTCCTTCAATTTGAATGCCCGAAATAGGCGTGGATGTCAATAATTTAAAGGCGGTGTGACACAAAGTGCAATATATCTCCTTACTCAAAACTAGAAGCTAAAGAGAAAAATAATCTTTAAAAATATTTTAGTAACCAGAGGTTTTACTGGTATAATTGTATTACTCCTACTCTGAAAATTAGCTGGGTTAATTTCCCGTAAAGACATCATATTGTTATCGGGAGGACGCGCTTGTCGACATTAACATGTTGTGAACGGAGAATTTGATACCGCACGACAAAACAATTGCCGAGTATACGTTATACAGATATCAGTATTTGAGAGTCTATTGAAATGAGTTTCCATGTAGACAGGAAAAAAGTCTGAAGATGAAAACATCGCATCATCGCCGATGGCAACCACCAGAGATGCCCAAAAATCATCTCGTCAGCTGCACAAATCGAGTTTATTTGAGTGCCGCGTTCTGAAATCTACTTTATTAAGAGCCAGAAAACTCTGAACACGGTAGCAAGTTGGACTCGTTTTGTGGACACATGATCAGTTTCCAACGAAATTTAATCAGATTTAGAAAGCTTTCAAAGGGAGAGATGCGTTCGTGGGGGGAGGTTGTTCATCCCCTAGTCTCCTCTCCCTCCTTTAGCTCAATCACTCAACCGTCATTAACGTAGCCCTCCCAGAGTTAGGGATTTTTAACAATCCACCCTCTTTCTAGCCTCTCCTCCGTCAACTGGAAAATTTCCACAATCACTATAACTATGGTAACGAGTACGATGCAGAAGAATCCAACCTCCCCTATGTTTGGACGACGAGTGATCAATTTCGCTATGCAGGAGGGTGGTCGATGTGTCCAAAGGGGGAGGGAAAACACAAATAATAACCCCGAGACAAAGTTCCAGACCCCTTTGTAAGGAAAGATAAATAGGTACTTCAAGAAATAGCATCCCCTAAAACCAATATGTCACCCACCCTGCTTCAAGTTATAAAGGAATAATAGCTCGTTTAAGTTTCAGAATTTTAACATTTAAATTTTATAGGCGAAATAAGTCAGAATAAAAACTTTAAGAAATAATTTACAAATTCTTCATACACACAAACACGACGTTTCTTCCTCAGATTAGTAACCCTTCAATATTAATTAATTAGGGGAGATATTAAATATAAATTTTACAATAAAATATGTGTAATTATTGCTTCAACGTTCGTGAATAAAGGCTGTTAATTTTTTTTAAAAAAAGAAACTTTTATTTTCAAAGATGAACAATTACAGTTAAAAAAATGAATTCGATTAAACAGTCTTAGTTCGATGGTCATAGGGCTGAGTCCTTTGAAACGTCGAAATGAAATACAATAAGATATTTATAAAAAAAACATAATTTTAATATTTTGTAAAATTGGCTTTAACGAGACTCTTAAGACAAATTAAAAAATAAATTAACTATCTGATGAATAAAACGATCTTAAAAATTAAAGACTTCTTGGGACATTAGCGACGTTTCAGTACGTTATTAAACTTTCATCAGTTACGTTACTACCGTACGTTACTACATTACTACGGTAACAATTTTGTGTCGTACAATATTTATTTTTCTAATATATTTAAAATCAAAACAAATTTACAACAAAGTCGCAATTTCATAATTGATTTTAAATAACATATTAGAATGAATATATATTCTGTATATTTGTGATTTAAGATATGCAAAAGAAGTTGCTGTCATGAGGATTGGAGCGTCGTGTCCACAACCTGTCACGTGTTAGTAAACACAGAGCGTGCTCTGTATCGATTGCATCCAACCTCCCCCCTCCCTGTTTACAGTTGTGTTGCACAACATCCAGTGTCGCAGAAACGGCGCCGACGCTAATGGTCCAGACGTCTAGCCAGGTGTCTATCTTTCCAGAGAAGATGCGCTCGCAGGCGTCGGCGTCTTCCAGGCGCCTGTCTGCGGCGTCGTTTCCACCCCTGTGTTGTTGCTTCATCCCCTTACGTAAGGGAGAGACTACAACCACGTCGCCGTTCCTTCAAGTAGTACGTTACATTATCCCAATCTCTGCCCTTATCACGCCGCTTCCTGTGTTACAGGCATTCTCCTTGCTCACACTATTTTTACCGTGATTTCTACGATTCGTTTATGTCTTCAAGTTTCCAATTTTTATTCTCATAATTAAGAAACTGCTTAAAAAATTACCAAGGCTAACGTTTTATCCGAGTACTTCAACTGAAACAAATTTATTGTGTTTTATGTGGTGAATCACTTAAAATAATGGTCGTCGGATTTTATTTAATTTTTTTTTTGTTATCGACTGCTGATTAGCGGATATCATTTTAATTATCAAATCGTTCCGTTTGTACGAAAATTCATTTAATCATGTTGGCCCTGACATTTCAACAACCTTCGTTACCATTTCTGAATGAATAACGCGTTGTGTGGTTTCACTATTCGTTATCTTCTCTGCCACACTGTTTCTGTCTTTCTCCTTCTCAGTTCTGAGTATTGATGAATAAGCGTCCCATTCTATCAATCCACGAGGAGTGACTTCACTTTATAGGTCATAAACGACCTCATCTCCGATAACATCTTTATCGCGCGACCACAACATTGCAACTGTTGATGATTCTGCTCTTCTCTTTATAAATACATAAAAATTTTGCTTGAAAACGACTGAGAAAAAAATAAAACCGGATCAGAAATGATCCTGGCCGCCTCAAAAAGCGACTAATCTGTTGAGCTTGAAAACTTGATAAAGGTGATTGTATCATATCACGCTTTTTTTTGTCTTCCCTTATATTTTTGGAACTTTATTTTATCCTTGAAAACGCCAAAAATTGGATTTTTTATATACTGTAAATAATTAGTAACCAACCAAAATTGGAAAAATAAAATTTTAATATATATATATATATATATATAATTCCATATTTCTCAAACTTAGTTTTCTAAGGTTTTATGTTGAAAATTAAAAAATAAATTCAAGATATAAATTCGAAACAAAATACGGATACAACGACCGATTTTCGTACAAGAATCTCAAGTTGTTAGTTGGACGTTCCTGCCACTTGATCTTCCCCGCTGAAATTGACATCCATTGTTCTTAATTAATGTGAACTGCCCATCTCCTTCTTCGTAAATCTAAATGAAAGAGTCGTATTGATTTAAACAGCCTCTAATCGATCATTGTTTCTAAGCTGAAGAGAATTGAGGCGTTTCTATATCCGTCGTGTTTTCCAAGCTCCATGTCGCCGAGGGTAATTTGCTATCATGATTCACAACAAAAAAACGAACTAACATGAAAATAATTCTTTTTACGGCTCAATGAAGAAGGTGAAGAATTAAAATGTTATTCTGCCATATGTTTGTGTGAGCCCCGGGCTGAAGGTGTTAGCGTCATCGAGTTCCATTCGCACTCTGCTAAATTATCGCATTCTACATTACCTCGTCAACATCAACAGTATTATATATTAATGAAGTTATATTCCCACGCTTTAGTCGAGTCAGTATCCCCTTCGATGAAAAAAGAACGTAAACTGCAGCCAAATTAAAAAATAAGTTTTAAATATAGGCAGCATATGCCAGTGCACAGAGGGTGAAGTACAGCCAGAGAAACGCCGAGGTATTAGGATACCTAATTTTCAACGAATTGCAACAAGAGAAAACTCCGAAAATTTATAGCTAGATGGGGAAAATATTAAACTCTTTTTGAAGTTAATCTTAAAAATGTGATCAATAATATTTATTAATAACTTACAATGTAATATTATAGTGAAATAATAATCGTTTTGCAGTTAAGTCGTGATTTTCGTTACTTTCAAAATGGTAAATGCCAATTACTAGAAATACGATCAAACTTCTTACTAGGAAATTATTTTGCAATCAAGCTTATATTTTTAAGTCAATCCAGATCTTAACAGATATATGTCAATAGTGTAAAATCCACGAGAATTGATTTATTGCACTTGTGAACTGGCAATCGATAAGATTAGTCCCGGGAGAATTATTCTGAAAGCATCAGCTACTACAATGAAGCAGATTTATTCTGATTGCCCGTGACGACTTTGTGTAAAATCAGGGTTCAACAGATCCACGCCCACGCGAGGGAGAAAATCTCTCCGTTTGTAATTACAAATAGCCACGCTCGCCCACTTGTTGTAAACAGCTCTAGGTTAGCTTTTTGTCTTTTTTAACTATTTATTCGCCGACAGTCACGCTCACTCTTGCCGCCACTTGTTGCACGTCGAATCTAGTTTAGACCAGCGAGTCACGCGAAAGCAACAGCATACAAAGAGAGAGAAGCTGACAATCTATACATGATTATATTGCAGCAGTAAAGTCTAATCAGATCTGTTTCGTTATAGAGAGAAAACATTTGAAGGTAATCCACTTTTCTTTAAATTCATGTGGTTACAATTCTAAAGGATATATTTTTTTAAGTTATCCTATTGATTCAATATCTGAAATATGTTGTCGAACATTTTGTGTATCTTTTAAAATTATAAGGTAGACATTAAATACTTCAAAACTTTTAACTTCAATCAATTGATGTTATTTCATTTCAAATAATAAAAATATAAAATAGTAGAAATTTAAATATAAGACTGGAGTCATCGACCACTTTGACGATATTAAAAATTTGAGTAGAGACTCGTCTACCATCGCAATCATATAACGTTTACTGATTTCATTACCCTTATATTTCAAGGGATCCACGATGATGTGATTTACTGCTTACAGAATGATTGCACGGTCCCAGTACCAGTGGCTTCGAAACAAAACAGATCAAGTTGCTTTAATGCTGAGAATACTGGTGTGCCGCAGGAGTCATGTGGCGCAAAAGTGCGAATGATCGCCGTCAAGATCAGCACACCAGTTTTTTGTTTTGAATTTTTTTTCAAGCCTTCTGAGGAGATCAAACGTCCAGCCTGAGAGGCAGATATTATAAACACCACGCCAGCCAGACTGGCAGCCTTGCCACATCAAAGCAAAAGCCTCTGCCTTATCTCGTCCTACAGACGCCGGCGTCTACAAACATCATAGAGTCCCTTGAGGAAGGCGCAGGGTAAAATACCGAATTATGAGGGAATCATCTTGGTATTTACACTTCCAATCAGGTATTGACCGAACCTTGCACTAGACATTCTTATCAATTCCGTGAATTGGAGCATTGTATGATGTAGAAATATAACAAGTATGGTCACGCTGATTATTAACATTCAGCAAAATGTGTTCTGAGATCTTTAATGCAATGGGTTCAACAAGTTAAAATTAATTTTTCTCTATATTTGCCACCTGCCGTTCCCTAGTAGAATTTTATTTAGCTACAATATCTAGCGGAAATGAAATAGCTAAAATAAGAGTGATGGAATCAGAACTGACACGAAGCTGTTAACCATGTAATATACGTAGTTCGATCTGAAACGCAAAACTCAAGAAGCCTTCCGGAATCTCCAGTAGTCGGCCCCTAGAGGCAACGTTCATAGTAGCCTACCAAAAAGAAAAAAACTCGCGTGTATTTTGCGAAGCAGTGTTTCAGAAAAGAAAACTGATGTTACTCAAACTAGCAGGAATGAGGCTTTTCGAAGGACGCGATTATTGATCTCAGAGTTTTTTTTAGGGAGATATATGTACAGAAACGTAGGAGTTACAGTACAGTATCTGGTTTCTGTGAAGATATCAGAGACAGATGAAGAGATATATAATAATTTTAATTAGCAGCAAATTATTCCATAAACATGGTTGTCACTAGGATGGCTCTACCAGCTACTTAAATTTATAATGTCCTCGTCGTGAAACAAGGAATGTATTGAGTACTTCTACTAGAGTAAAACCAGGTCCGGTTCACGTTGTCAATGCTCACCGTGGAGTACAGACTGAAAGAACGGTGAAGAACAGCTTGGACTTTTGGGAGCCCTGCTCTCTCTCTCTGTCCCCCACATAGCACAGTGGACTTCTCTGTGACGTAATTAGGAGGAGGAGCAGGGCGTCTGGGAAAATTGCCTCGCCTGCAAACATGAACCTAAGTCACACTCAGGCTGACTCACACCACGCAAAGTGCGTCTCGTCGCACAATTTGTAAGACGATCTCGTGAACTGGAGAAGCCTGCAGAAGTAGAGACACGCGCTGGAACGTTACTGGTAAATATCAACATCAATTAATGTGAAGTATTTCCGTCATGGACATTAGTATTAAAAATATCATATTTCCAGCAGAAACATTAAGAAGATTTCTGGAGTAAATCAATAAAAGATTCTGTAAATGCTACACCAAACAGTATCCAAAAGTAATAACTGAACCTCTACATTTACAACAATTAATAAAATTAAATTGTCATATAAATTATTAAAATCATTAAAATTATTAAAACTATTATGAGAGCTACAACCGTCGTGACTCAGCTAAACGGAATACGTTTAACCATCATCAAACAAAATTCAAAATATTATAGACAGTGATGATCAAGTAGCCTGCGCCATATTTGTTTAATTAAATCAATATGAAAATGGTTAGGAATGCGACGAACTGATGCTGAATGCGTGGCCAGAAACGTAGAACGAAACCGCTCTCGGACAAGAACTTCAAAATTTCAGGAGAAATCTGCCTGCTCGTTGAGCTGAATATAAGGCGGAATAGAGCTTAAATATATTGAGCCTTTTTACCGTAAAAAAGTGACACCCATTTTAATTTAAATATACGCGATGAATTGAACGGCGGTGGTCTAAAGAAATGGATTACCACAATTTTTCGGAATATTACTAAAACGAAGCGGCTGAAAGAATAAGAGACTAAAATAATGAAAGATTAATATTTTATTTTACGGAAAGTTTCTATAAATAATAAAAATGTAATAAGTTAACGATCAATTTTACTGACTTTTTAAAATACATAATTCAACACTTCGACGTTTCAGTACATTTTATTACTTTCATCAGGTTATATTCTTATGGAATTATTTATTTTTGGAATAAGTGTTGAAAAGTAGAATAAAATTTGAAATAGAAACTTTGATAATATTTATATAATATATTAATCTTCCATCTTAAAATGTAAAACAATGTAATATTTAAAATTAAATACTAAATTTTCAACAATTTTTCAAGTTTTTCATTAAGTTTGCAATTTAATAATAAATTTTTCAATCAAAAAATGTATATGGAGATGTTTATTCAAGTTTTCAATTTAGTATATTATGATAATTGTGTTCATTAATAATTATATAATTATTAAACATGGTTGTTTATTTTCTGATTCATAATATCGTTACTAGACTCATTTTTAATGACGATATAAATATAATCTGTAGTGATAGAAATAGTATCGTCAGTTGAAAAATGATACTCGTAAAATATTCAATACCTAGATAATTTTCAAAATTATTATCGCGAAAATTATCAGAGTGATAATCATCACCGTTAAAGGTCCGTGAAGGACAGACATAACAGGCATTAAAAATATTTCCGTTATCCGAATGGCATAAATAATATTATTACAATAAACAAAAATATCACTAAATAATCGTCGCCAGTTCTGTGCCTATAAAAGACGTTCAGTCACAAAAAGAAGTTGAGAAATTGTAGGAGAGTAAACGTCTAGTACATCCACGATCTGATAAGCTAAGACTGATGAATGAATAAAGCCAGAATGACGTACTAAAAATAAGATGGAGGAACAAAGATCAGCAGCAGAAAATTAAAAGAGCTATAAACATACCAAGCTATTTAAAAACGAGGTCAAGAACAGGAAGAGGAGATGCACAATTCCTGGAATTACGATTGAGGTCATGAGAAAACACTCGCAATAAATTGGCTTCCAATAAAGTTTCCATATCAAGAACATTAACTGCAGTCTTTTAAATATTGCATGGTATTTTCCGTCGAAATTAAACACTCGGGATTTAATCGAACTGCAGTGAACAACAGAAATGCTGTAGAAAAGCAAGAATTAAGCAAGGAAACGTACATAAACGACATTTGTTGTAAAGAATTGCATTTAAATTTATTATTCCCATTAGACGTCCTACAAAATCAAAAGTAGTTCAAAAAAGACAAAAATTACAAAGAAATAGTAAAAATAGTAAATAATAATAAATAATTTGAGAACTGTATGAATTGGAAATACTCAAATAATAACGTAGAAAAGTTTCAAAACATTTACACTGAATAAATAATAGTATACAAATAAATAGGAAAACTAACTTATGAATCTTAAAAGAAGATCCCCATTCATTTCAGAAATATTTCAAATTAAACGTAATAACCTGACTATAAACATAAATTATGTCGGAGATTAAAATATCTTACTGAGATTTATTATTGTGTTATTTTTATTTTCGAAAAACAATTTTTTAAACCATAAAATATAATTTATTAATTAAAAAAAATTATTTTGTATTTCATTACTTTTTCAAAGTTATAAAATTGTATATTTTACGTGAAATTGAAATTTATTCAAATACAGACAGAAATAAATATGATTAAAATAAAATTCATATTTAATATATATTTTGTTTCATTTTGAGTTATTTCTAGTAGTTTTTAAGGTTTTAGAACACCTCAGTTCAAAAATTTATTATTTTACTGCCAGTTTATTTTTCACTTATCAATTAAACAGACAGGATAATATCCATAAATATATTTTATATTTACACGAATATCTTTTTTCTATTATAACATTCCTAGAGCTGTTTCTAATTAGAACCTAAACATGTATTAATTTAATGTAATGCAATATAACATAGCCTGGAAATTTCAAGGGTGTTTCATGTTTCTGTTATTCCTATACTTTAGATGAATATATTCTCAAGAACACTAAATGACATTTTTAAAGGAAATAATGACAGAAAAACTTTGTTCAAAACAACGGGAGGCGAAAACAATATTTAAAACTTGTGGAATAGTTTTGTTTCGTTGTTTCCGCTGTTCTCAAGCAATTACTTCATCGAACTAACTTACTGTGCAAGAATGAATTTCATAATCGTCACTCAATAAATTTTTGCACACTTTAGTAGAAGGTCACTTAAAAGGAGTTCCTCATAATACAGTACAAAAGAATTGTTTTTCGCAACTGATAAGAAACATTTCCTCGTTCTTCTTAAGTCATACAGTATTATTTGGTCATTTCAAAATTTATTGCCCCATAATATTTTAGAATTCGATTATCAGATAAAAATAAATAAATTACATACCTAATAAAAGTTTTATTGCCCATCGTAAAGACTGGAGAGTAATCATTCTGGTTGCAATATTTGATATGAAGAAAAATAAATAACATCTGAAAGATTTTATAGACTCCTTTGGATGTAACTACGAAAGGTAATAAACTTCTGGAAGTTTCATTACTGCAAATAAGCTTGTACATTAAACTCAAAAACGTTTCGTCTCCTTATTTACTATTACAAAGTTCCGAAATTCAATGAAAGAAAATATTATTGCATAACTGAGTAAATTGTTCTCATGATGCGAATAAAGTAAATCGACTACAACAATTAATTATAAAATTAATTTAAACGAACCGGTAATTGAATAGGATGCACAGACACAGGAATGAAGCCTGCTATTTGTTTAGTCCAAGAACCAGAATTTTTACGTACAACTTATCGCCAACATTGTCAAGGTTTTGAATAAGATAGCGCACTAATGGACAGTCCATAACATTATTTTTTTTCATGCACGATAAGTTTACCAGGAAAAACAAGGACCACAAGATAATGAGTTACCCACTAAAGTCACCTCTGCCGCGCTTACACTCTAAAAAGCGAAATGTTTTTCCTGTATTTTATTTTATTCATATTTCGAGCATTTAAGTTTCATCATGCGGTATTGAAATCCTCTACCTCTTTAAGGAAGTAGCAACAGGTGGCCTCCGTGCCTTCGACGATCCTGGGTTCGAGTTGCAGACGCGGCAGAAACGAGCAACAGGTGTTAACGGGTCTTTCGAGTTTCGAACGCAAGGCACGTAGGACACAGTACAAAGAACCTATACGAAGAACGCTATGCTGTTGTCCTGTCAATTAAGTCCGCGAACTGGAGGCACCGCCAACGTGGACGCGCATATGCAAGCCGTTTAGGTTTCACCATTACTTTTGGTATTTTGTCATATAGAAATGTCATATAGAAATCCCCTAGATTGAGTTAGAAATTATTACTTTAAATAGCGGAATAATATCAGTTGCAATTAAAATATACAACGTCAGGGTTGAAATTAAAATAAATAGATAAATTAGTCACCATAATTAAAACCACACAAAGTTTCTGCAGTCCTCGTTGCTTTCGTCAGGTGATTCAATAAACGCAATAGTCGTAAGAATGACACAGCCGCACAAACCAGGTGACGAACTCTAAAGGTTTTTGTAATCAAAAGTGGAGAAACTATATGTCTTGCATACACTAAATTTAATTAACAGCCATTTTATTGAATTATTCTATTTTTTTCGAACGACGCACGAGCAGATCAGATTTATTTAAAACTTGGTGTTTTCGCAGAGCAACGGCATCGCCTTCAGGCTCGGCAGGAACTCACTTGCCTAGGAGATTTAGCGACTATATATAACGAGGTTAACTTTGCCGTGTGTGGAGGATGCGGCTAATGATCGTATCACGTGTGTGGCACCTCGTGTCTCGCACGTGTGCCCTTTTGCAGCTGCTGGTTCCTTCCCACCCTTAGCAGCTGCCGTTGGAAAACTCCCTTTAGCAAGCTCACCTCGTTTCTCCCAGACAGGACTGCCTCAACCAATATCTAGAAAGAACCATTCAGGCTTTCGACAAATCTCGAAGATAATAAGTGGCACGTGGGTTGAAGTAGGTGGCTGAACATCTCCAAGGAAGTGCAGGCACCGGTAGAGATTTTTGTGTCACTCAACAATTACGGTTCAGAGGTAAAATACAAGATGATACCAGATAACGGTAGATGAAAGAAAATAAAGCGACTAATTAACCGCAATATGAATAAAGAGGAATAAGAAATGAAAATCGAGAAGGCCAAATTCAGGTTTCATTAATTGTTGTCAATAGTCAGTCAGTTATTGGGATTTACTTTAGTGTAAAAATAAAACAGGATGCTGATGTGATAGCAGAGGCAGTTAATATACACGCGGTAAAAGACCGATGGGAAGATGGAAGAATATGGGAAGAAACCTGCCCGCCATACATGGCGGAAAAGGGGTTACGATACAGAACATGAAATTGATAAATGCTAAAGGCATTGGATCACCACCACCTGGAGAATGGAGTTTTAAACGGTAGCAAGATGCAGTGAGTTATTAGCATGCCGCCAGACTTTGAATCTGAATACATAGCGTTTTGCTTAACAGCCTCTGAATTTTTTATATTGATTTCAAGTTATATTTTTAATAACAATCGATTAATTTTATCCGTCGTGTTATATCGCACTATAAAATCCTCTTCCAATTGATTAAGAAATTTTACAAATTATTTGTTTTAGCCTGACTCATTTTGACGTTTGAAATACAGAATGACTCCATAGCGTATAAAAAGTTCTTATTGTTAAAAATCAGACGTTTTTGACCTTAATCAATCTTAAGTATCTAATAAAGACCAAATCGTGTCGAAACCTTTTAATAAGGATAATAAATACTTCTGAAGCTGGTATTTTGTGCTTTTTCTTCAGTAAATTATTACTGTTTTGCACGCTTCTTTTTCTGCTACATTTAGAATTCTTGTTTAACAACTTAGACGCTGAAATTTGTTTAACAAAACCCGCAGATCGTTTATTGATGTTATTTCAATAATAATTAAAACTTTTGTTTATAGTTATTTAATCAAGACTGTTACATTATATATATAAACTATATTTAACAGTAACTAAAAGGGCTTTCAAATATATTCTTCATTATCATTATTATTGGTCCTGCTAAATTTTTAATGACCACAGACCTGCAATATTTTTTAAATGATTGATGTTACTTTTACAGTAAGTTAAATATTTTTTTTCATTTCTGTAGCTATTACAACACTGACAAAACAAAAAAGAATAATGACAAATACAGCTAATAAATATGGTAATTATATATAAATATATATATATATATATATAAACATTTTACTGGTTTAAAATATGTGATCGTATTTTCAGACGATGAAAACCCAGTAAAAATGTATACCAACAGCATAGAATTAATTTAATATACAATTGCTTTGAAAATGAAGAAAGTTCTCAGTAAATTTGGTAATAGTAAGTAAATTATAGGAACATCCATTAAAATGAAACTTGTAAATGCATGGTGGACTTGTAAATGGAAAGATTTTTGTAAAAAGAAGTGAAATATTCAACTGCTTTAAAATGCCATATAAGAATTTGTGATATAACGGTAACTAGAGCCGCAGAAAATGGTAGGTAAAGGAAGGAAGAATACAAAATTAATGAAAGGATATATAAAAATAAAATAAGAGGAAATGTAAAATGAAGGATAAAACGGCCAAGAATGGAAAATTTGTGAAGGATTATATAAAGATAATGTACTAGTGTAATGGTAATTAAAGAGGACGAGTGGTAAGGTTATTAACTGTCACATTACGGAATTGCCCGAGCTGCATAATGACCGAGGACGAATGAGGACAATCCGTCGATCAGGAATGTCGATCGTTGCGAAAGACACGTCAGCTCGCGCATGCAAAGTTACGTTTCCGCATTAGCGCAGGAATTCCTCTGGCTGTGAACACAACAGTAACGAGCAACACAGTACACTATAACACAGAGCCTCGTTAGTCACGTAACACGGGATTACGACACCTCGAGAGTTACGACCATCGAGTGAAGTCAGAGCTCAGGTGCGATCGGAACAGCTGTAAAGGCCTCTTGCTGTTTCTCAAAAGATCAGCTATTGCATTTATAGGCGGTTAAAATATTTGCTGCTGACTGCAATAGGTCGGGAAAAACACTCAAGTACACATAATAGGAAATGTATTGTAATCTGAAAATAAACTGAAGGTTTAGTGCTGAACAATTAAGCTAAGCAAAGACTAGAAATTGTGGCCAGTAGTGGGAGATGTATAAGAAAGTAGATTTTGCGATATCGTTTATCTGAAACATACCTTAATACAGTTTCGAAACCAAAAGTTAATAAAACGGATCAAATGACAATAGAAAAGCTTTTAGACCGGGAAAATGATAGTAATTTTGAACAACAAACGTTTTATTATGTATATTATATAATTTATCGTGTCAAAACTTGGTTGTTAGAAATAAAAAATTCGAAAAGCGGTTACCGCGTGGATTGATCTTACCACTTATAGTATAAAAAAGGATTCCTATTAATAAGCTAAGCGAAAAGCGTTGTAAAATTTATTCAGACAACGCGCTGACGAAATGTTGAAGGAAATTTGCAACCAATCTGGAGGTTGGTGACCCCACACTATGTAATAAAGAACCATTGCCGTAATGATTATGTACAGTGTACAATATGACAAACAATCGTCACTCATCACCTTCTGATCAATGAGGAAAGGAAACTGTCCCACAACTTACTACTGTTGTAACAAATAAAATTACAAATTATTTTTGCAGTATTGTAACGCTTGTATGTGTGTGTAAATTAAATAATTGAAATGCAAAAAAAACGGAGAACATGAATATTGCATTTATAATGATTGAGACGGAACCAGAATCGTTTAAGGCAGCAGGTACGGAACCTGGCTCTACCAATGTCGCGGATCCGCAGCCCCAGGACGTGACTACCACAAAATAATTTGAGATTACAAGTTTACCGGAGACGAAGAGGCCCCTCAAAATTTCGTGCATGACTTTTAAGTAAGGTTCCCTGATCCCAGTAGGAAACACTATCTAAACACTGAATTTGACAGTCATAATGTTATATGGAGGTCACAGACCACGTGACCTGATGAAGATGATCCAGTGGTCGAGATTGGAGCAGGGACCAAAGAGTGAGACAGTGGTTTTAGAGAATGGACGAGGAGGAGAATGGAGTGCTGAAGGAGATGAGATATACTTGATAGAGAACGGACAGCAAGGAAGAAGTTTGTTGGAAATTTCTTGAGGCTATTTTAAGGCTTAGTGAAGGCGATAGTAGTAATTCAGGTCGAATTTTGTTTTAAATCAAGAATATTTAATCGCTGTGGAATATGGTGGCCAGGTCTGCTCTTGGACTGAGTCATCGCCAGCCAACATTGTTTTAATTTGTAAATATATCATAAATAATTGAACCTAATAGTAACGACAAGGTATTATTTTTGTAATTATCCAACTATATTTCTTATGTATAATAAATTATAAAATATAATGTACGTAAAATATTTGAAATTCTATTCCACCCATTTTTTATTTTTTACTGCAGCGTGCATACTGCAGAAAATGAATAATAGACAGAAGGGTTCTTACTTAAAGTTGCCATAGACCTGAGAAGTTAATGCTTGCAGTGAAGTAGTCTACATGTATGAAGAACCTAAGCAATTTCATTCAAAGTGACCATGGACGCTTATTACGTCACGTATTGGGGTCCAGGAGTTTTATTACGTAAGTTCGCGTAATCTTGGTTGTGGTGCCGGTTTCGTGAATGGGTGCGGGATTCTCGCGACGGACAGTATCCCACGCACATCCCAAACTCGTCCCGCAGCCCGACCTTGGGACGGAAAAGTAGATCGGGAGACCTTCAACGAGGTCAGGTCCAGACGCACGTACAGAGAATCGAACTGCGACGTCCTGGGCGGATGGCGATTTCTAGTCTTCATAATTTGTTTCTATATGGAATGGAAACGTATTAATCGACTATTTCCACAACATGTTCAGCTTTTTAGGTTAACCCTACAATTCACTACTTAAAATTCTTGAAATTCGTTTTTTTTCCTACATTAAAAATCCTGCAACACTGCTTTCTATCAAGTGTTCATTAAAACAGAAAATTATTCAAAATTTTTATCTTTCTTTCTCAATCGTTTATCGTCTTACTTTGAACATCTACTCATATTCATGTGCTCCTATAACTAAAATAACCTTCCTTAAATTCTTTCCGACACTGAGTACTTAAATATTTGAAACGATTGCAAACGTTTGGAACAATCAATTTTCATTCTGTAGAGAGTATGTAGAAACTAATATGTAAAAATTATAGATCTGGGATAGCTCAAATAAATTATACAATTTCTGTTTCTTGTAGAAGTTGCTCTGATCTACAAGTTTTCATTTGATAATCCTTATTTCTAATGCGCTCGCTTCGAATATTTATTTTTCTTACTCACGAATCGCTGTGAAAATATTTTCTCACGTTTCTATATTCTTATTTAAGGTTTTCAATACATTTTGAGCATGGAACTTATGGAACAAAATCTATAATTTTCTAGAAATTCTCATTTCGGAATTAATATTGGATAACAATAACTTCAAAGCTGAATTTTAATTTAATATCTTCAATTTTCAACTAGCTATACCATACTCAGATAACACCTATATTTTATATGAAAAAAAACACCATTTCCGTCTAAATAAGAATACAAATTATTTGAACCTCTCCGTGATCTGTATCTTCGTTCACTTATTTATATCCCGTTCCTTTGTAAGTATGATTGTGAAAGACGCCAATTTCCACATTTGTTTAGTTTCAGATATTTTTTATCACAAGGTTTCTAGATGACATGAATTATTGACGTTTACTTATAGATACGCAACCCATGCAAAAAATGGGACATCGGAAATGTTCACAGAGAGGCTATGTTATCCTGAGTTGGCTGAAGTGGATGATGGTCACTACTTCCAGAGTGCGCCAGCAGCAGATAGTCGTAGATGGATGGAGACAAAGTTACGCAACCGTTGGAGGTCGTGGGCGAAGGGAACAGGAAGTTTGCAAGTGTTAAACTATCATCACATCGTGCGATCTGGATGACATCACCATAGTCCGAAATTGGGTCAAGAACACGCATATATACATACGCAGACTGCTGCTGACTGTGGGAACATCAGCTAGATTTATATCTCGCTGCGGCAGGAAGAGATTGCGATACTGCGACAAGGGTTCTGACGGAAAAAATAATTACGTCCACTTACGTCACTGATTCTGATGTAATTGGCTGCGTAAGGTCCATTCACCCGATATGAACGTAATATAAATATATAGTAAGAAATCAGGGCGTGGGTGCCTTGGTACCGGAGGTTGATTTGATCAACAACCGTGTTTGCAATCCAAAGCCCTTGATCATCAAAGACAATTTCGCAATTAAGAAATAATCACATGCAAAGCGTTCACCTACAATTGTACAAATATTTATTAAAACAAATTGTGAATAAAATGACAAAGATGATTAGCAAAAATTAACTTCAATACCACAACCCATTATAAAAAAGAAATCGCTGGATAAATTATGTAAATAAGACAGATCTGCGAGATTTTAATTAGCTGAGTATCTTAAGAAGCTTAATTAGAAATTCGTTAATTAAATTAAAATATTTTCTCCAAAAGTATTCACATGTATCCAAAACAAGTTTATCTCCAGAATCATAATTATGATTGGATTAATTTAAAAATTTTAAAGGAATAAAACAAATATTTCCCAAAATTAATCAGCGAAATATTACACATTACACCAAATAATACTGTAATTAATATAAATATTATACACATTTTAAACAGAATATATTATTTATTCCAATATATGATTAATTTTATTTCTCTTTCATTTAAGTCAGTTGCTTTCTTGTACACTCATAAAAAATAAAAATTCAACAAAATAACTGTCGCCAAATCATTGTTAAATCACATGTCGGACTATATTTGCATGAGGGTCTGTCCATGAATAGTAAAATTAATTTATTCATATTAAAATAAATATTATACTTAATTGAATCCAAATATGACAGGAAATGAATGTAACATTTTTTGAATATTTATATATATTTTTAATTAGTTGAATTAATTATGTTTTTAGTTAAATTAAACGATATTGTGTCGGAATTTTTTTTATGAATATTTATTTATTTAGGCCTTCTTTGGAATTAATGTATTATCTGAAGAGGCCTCAAATTTGGAATGAAACGTTGCATTTATTGTTTCGTATTTCAGAAATTTAACTCTATTCAATATACCATTTTTCTGTCTATTCTGGAAAATTATTACTTTTCTTCATATTTTGTGTTTGATAAATATAAATTTTAGTTTTTATATTGCCTTATCTATGGAACACGTATTTTCTATAAGCCGTGAAAACTGTGGTAAATTATTTGTCTAGAATGGAAAGAAGACCAAAGTTTAAACTATAATTGCAGGGGAAAGAAGCAAAATAGTTACAAAACGTGGCAAATGTGTTTCTAGTTGAGAACGGAAGAATCAAGACCAGGTATGGAAACGGATCCAAAATTCACTTAAAAAATATATTTATCCTTACAATTAAAGTTTTAAATCTTTAACGTCAGAAGAAGTTCCAATATAAGGGATTTTTCCTTATGCATGAAATTTTTTTCTAGAAATTTTTACTGCAGGAGTTCCTCAAAACAATTTTTCCGGATTAAGTGAAACGTTCAGCGGTGGGTCAGGACTTGTAGGTGGAAGAAGTGGAAGCGAGCACGAGGTCCGTGTTGAGGTACAGCTGCGTTGCCAGGTAGATGATGAATCATCGCCATGGACTATGGAGGGGGACAAGGAATAGAGGGGGCCGATGTTGTGTGTCTCCCCTCTCGTACAAACCGGAATGCAGTGAAGGCCGCTAGGTTCCCTCCCAAAATAGGATCGCCACAGAGCCGGGCGTGGGACATGAAGCTGCGTGTCCGTCTTCCGTCTTCTCAACCTTAAAAACAACATCTCAGAGCTACTTTATCTCTCGAAGACAATCCCAAAATTGGTCTAGCGGGTTAATATACTTCTACGACAACAAACGTAGGCTACAACTGCAGCTCAATTTCTTTGAGATTATTTGTGAAGCACCCCTTCTTGAATGCAACACGCAACACATCTTTGGTCGGAACGTTTGTTCGACGCCGATTAAATACGAAAGAAAATAGCTGGTTGCATTATAAGGGGTATAACAATTTCTTAATTCGAATATACACTAACTTCCCAGGATCTAATATTGAACATGAGCAACATAAATACCCGGAAACTAGTAATTTTAACTTCCAAAATGTGGCATGACAGCGAAATGGGATGGACCTTTTTTTACAATGATGCTCGCTTACAAATTAAAAATGTGTGTAAGGGACAACAGTAGTAAATCATTTGTTAAGAACTTTTTTCGGATGGTCACGTTTTCCGCAAGCCATATAAAATTAACTTCGGTCTCAGCAAACAACGCGGAAAACACTTAATATTTTACCGGCAACAACCTTATTAACTCATTAATTTACGCGACCATATTTCTCCCGAGCTCATAATTTCAAGCGAATTCTTTCATGTGAGTTCACATAAAGGTACTTAATTCATTCGTTGAGTTTTTACGCTGGATGTAATCCACCCCATTTAATTTGCGTTGTAATATCTTGGAGCATGAAATCTGAACACTTTATTTTCCCTATTCTTTGTTATCTAGATTTTTTTTCAAAGACTGAAAAAATATAATACGTAAAAATAGAGATGCTACAGAGAAGCATTCGAGAAGTCCCATTGTCCGCGAATCTAAAATAAAGTAAAAAAAATTAACGATTGTCTATCTCCTTCTCAATCTTAATCTCAATCTCCCTCCATTTGGCTACGAACCAATTGGCAAACAACGGTAAATCGGGAGTTTTGGTTGGCGACAATTCATTTATCACGCGCCAGTTTATGACGTTGACGAAAACTGATGAAATTATTTTTCCATTGTTCCGCTGTTACAAAGGAGAAACGAATAAAAAGGCATCGTGACAGT